>CM029609.1:38960968-39654301 GCA_017311315.1 Dendrocalamus latiflorus
AGGAGTCGAGGCAGACGTCGTCGTAGAAGCACTACTGCCAGTAGAAGAACGGCGTGAAAGATGCCGCTTCTTCTTGTAGCACTGGGACGCAGTGTGGCCATCCTTGTCGCAGTAGGAACAGTGAGGACGGCCACCTCCAGACGGAGGACGGCCACCACCACCTGTGGTAGCCGCTGGAGGAGGCAGTGTAGCAGGCGGACGAGCGGCGAGCACAGAGGGGAGTGGCATCAGACCAGCACCACTCAAACGAGTCTCCTCTGCGCGTAACTCGTAGCGCTGACGAAGATGAGTCCACATCTGAAAAGCCGAAGGGAGTCCCACAACCTCAGAAGAAAACTGAGGCTGGACACTGGCGATGAAGACAGCAGCAGCCCGAGCGTCGTCATCGTACCACTGAGTGTAGACGGTCAGACGATCCTTGTAGAAATCCAGAGCCTCGTGGTAGGCAGAGGCAGCTTCATCATCAGCGAGGCGAGCGGCCTCAGCAGCAGCCTTATCGGCTGTCGGGGGCAATGCCACAGGCGTAGGCTCCGTCGGAGGAATAGGGCAAGGCGGGCAGGTGACATCGCCAGAGAGGACGCCCCAGAGACGAAGACCACGCATGTGGATGCGCATGTGAGACACGAAGTCGGTGTAATTAACACCATCAAAAATCACCGGGCAGCGAGGGAGGGAAACGGTGCCCATTGGTAGGCGGCGCTGGACGGCGCGGCGACCAAGGGAACGAAGTCTAACAGGCGGCGCTGGACGGCGCGGCGGTTAGAACGACGTTTTTTTTTTTTGCTTTTTTTTTTAACTCGGCTGAAATTTCTTTAGCCGGCTAAAACGGGCCTTCGGCCCGCTCACGCGCTAGGGCACGCACGCACGAAGCGGCGGCGGCGCGAGAGCTGGCGACGGCGGCGGCGGGGGAGCCGGCGGGGAAGCCGGCGACTGTGGGGGAGCCGGCGCGGCCTCACCGACGGCGGCCTCGGGCGGAGGCGGCGGCGCGGCCTGGGGAGGCGGCTCGAGCGGAGAGGTCGGGAAGGCGGCCGACGGCGGCGTCCGTGAGGGAGGAGGAGGCGGCCGATCCGATCTGGAGCCGGGAGTCGGCGACGGCGCCGCGAGCAGCGCGACGGCGGCAACGGAGGAAGCCGACAGGCGGCGGTGGAGGAGGCTGTGAAGACCGAGCGGGCGGTGATGGCAGCGGAGGAGCGGCCGGCACGGAGGACGGCTGGCGCGGGAGGGGCCGGCGCGGGAGCGACCGCCGGCCGTCGCGGGAGCGGCCGGCGCGGGAGTGGCCGGCGCAGGAGCGGCCGGCACGGAGGACGGCTGGCGCGGGATGCGGACGGCGGAGGCGCCGAGCCGAGCGGGCACCGAGGCCCCGAGCGGCCGAGCCCGAGCGGCGGGGAGGCCGGGTAGAGACAGCGGAGGAGGCCGGCGAGGCGACCGGGTGGGAGTCGGGCGGGGCCGACGGCAGCAGGGCGGCAGCGGCGACGGGGGAGGCGCCGAGGCCAGCGACGGCGGAGGAGACTGGCGACAGCCGCGGCGGCGCAGGGAGGCCGGCGGCGGCGCAGGGAGGCCGGCGGCGGCGGCGCGGAACCCTAGGTAAACCAAAACCCTAGTTTTGCTCTGATACCATGTTATGAATAGCGCATCTATTCATATGAGGCCAATGGGCCAGAATATATACACAAAGTACAAGTGGTAAATATGCAAAGAACCCCTCATAACAATGGGGAATAACAAACTATACATATCTCTAACACTTTTAACCTAAAATTTTCAGATCCATCAAACTATTTTCACGTGTTAGTTCTAGAGATTCAGGATGTTGAAATTTCATTAACATCTGATAAATACAGAGACAGCAAATAAGTGAATCATGAGGCGTATCTTCCAAATTCTTAATCCTTTAATTACAGTAATATTGACCAACATTACAGAAGATTTTTTTTCTACACAATTCGTTTAAGTATGTTGGTGAGTCTATTTAATCATGTCCAGAAGGCCTTAACACGTTCTTCATGTTTTGAATGGAACAATTTAAATTCCTCCACAGAAATATTGAGCTTTGTGGTTGTTATGTTGCTCGCAGTGGCGGATTAAATTTTAGGTTGGGTGGCACTGCATAAAGAAGCCAGCGTTTCCACTTCCATTGGTACTTGGGCTCAAGCCGATACAGGCGGATCCTATGTAGTTCATGGGTGTTTAGTCGAATATCCAAATTTTTAGACGAAATACTCTCTATTTAGTAGATATATTGGGAGATTGGATCATATACCCTCCCTTTAGTTGGGAAATTCAGGATTTACCATCTACATCTCAATGACATGTGAGGTCATCATAAGTCACTGACACGTGGGCCAGGATGGTAAATCCTGAATTTCCACCTAAATGGAGGGTATATGATCAATTACCTGAGATATATTTGGCATATATATTGGTAATTGGTCTACATATTTTATATTTATACCCCCAATAGATTTTAGCCCACTCAGACACCTCTCCCTCCCAATTCATCTCAAAAACTACAACCCAGTTGAAGATTCAAGAAGGTTAACTAGAGGGGGCGGGTGAATAGACAGTTTAAAATTCTTTTGGCCAAAACTAAGTTTTATGCAGAATTTAAATTCAAAGTGGCAAGCAAGCCGCGGCGAGCGCCAAGCGTGGCTTAGCCAGATCGCCTACAGCTGGGGTCCCGGAAGAGAGCGTGTGGCGGCGGTTGTGCCATCGGGGCCAACAAGGCAAGTCCCGCACGTCGACAACAACACAAGTGCATCCCTATTTTCAGGTTCCAAATCCTATATTCTCAATTCAACAAATTTTTCTAAATTATTTGAGATGTTGTTTCTACTACAAATAATTTATACTTTGATTTTGCTACTATAGACCTCTACTTTAACTTTGAGCACTTATTCTAAAAATTCTGGATCCGCCACTGCAAGCCGATGGCGACACAATGCTGTGCACACCTGACTCGGCCTCATCAGTTGCTGAGCTAGTGACCATGTCAAGCGACTAGGCCAGCAGGCCAGGAAGCTCGCCAGGCAGGCCCAAGTAACGAACAGCCACTGCCTTCTTCCTCCTTGAGACAGCACCTTCTTCTTCGGTGGCCAGGCTATGGCGGTAGGGGCGGGCGGTCTCGGCTAGTGGGGTACCTCGGGCGGCCACCTAGGCTTGCCTTATTGCTAGATCCACCCCTGGTTGCTCGGGACATTCTGAATGATCATATGCAACTGGACCCTCTTAAATTAGAAAACCAATCATCACGTTAACAAAAAAAAGATTGCAATTCTTCAACTTGACACTTTCTTACACTACTTGCTGTCAAAATTCAACACTGTAATAGAATCTTAACAACGACATGTATGATGCAGAAAGACATACTGGGGTATCTGCTACGTGCTTCGTTTCTTGCCTTATAGATGGCTGTACAATTCTAAAAAGAAACTGAAATAGAAACAATCAGTGACACTGTTCTCTTGGGTTAACAAGCGTATATTAGTGTTCTCTTGTTTATGAACAGAGGCCACAAAGCTGATTGACAGTAGAATATTTATTAAATACGAGTAGAATCACCATATCTACCTGGAAAGAAACAATATATTCGTTATCTCGGGTGCTGATCTGCTATAATATCATTCACCATTGGTTTGCCAAAAGCATCCTATATGTTTACTACAACCTTGAGTGGTAAATGGGTTATACAGCGTTTGACTAGATAAACTAGTGAGCCCATCAAAGATGTCATGTTAAGCACGCAAATCGTACCCCATTCTCCAATGCTTTTATCCACGATGGTCTGCAGAGATGCAAAATCTCACCATTCAAGGAAACAAAACATGACTTGCTCCGTGTTAACCATGTATGATCATGCACATAAATCAAAATGATTACCAAAAAAAGACAATTAAATATTTCTGTCCACCAACACAGAAGAAAAGTTTGCAATCCTCACATGACACTCGCACCTCCCAAGAAGAATAGACAGGCATCACCGATTACTAGGTGACAAAGGTACTAAGAACAGCAGATATCTTTTCTACAAAGAATAGATGTGTCGTAAGTGACTATTCAATCATAAGCAGTGCCAATTTTGCTCTTTTGACTTACCATCTAACGATCCAAAGCTAGCCTTGTTCTCTCCCGAAAATAGCATCACAACTTCCCAAGGACTCAGCATACTACTAACAGTCGAACACCAACAACTGAAGGTCTGGAGTTACTGAACTACTCTGCTAAAGAACTCAAGAACGACACCAGTACAATTCATATCATTTCAAGCAAAATTCCGGCCCTAACAAGTAATTAACCAACCAAAACGAAACAAGAACACAAGGAAACGAAAAAGGGCCATACTTTTACCACCACCGAGAGCCTTGTGCACGGACCTGTCCTCCCCAAGAAACCTAAACCCCCTTGACCTCGCCGCCGGCGGCGACCGCTTCTCCTCCGAGACGCTGTCCGCCGGCGTCTCCTCCGCGGGTTCAGCCATGGCCGAGCAAGGGAGCTTCTCCGCAGGATCGATCACCAGGAGCAATTTGTTCTCTTTCTTGCTTCCTACACCTTCCCTTGTGGACGGATGTCACTGTTTTTCTAACAGAAACGGAGGAGAGTAGGTTTTTTGTTTGGTGAGCAGTGCTTCCATGCTCTTCACTTTACTTTTATATATATGCATAAATTTTAAAGCACTAACCAAAAGGTAAGTAAGTCACTATCCATCTTTAATTGATACTTCAATATTTATATAATTCACTAATTAAAAGAGTATAGGATCACCTCATTTTTGGGCCGTCTCGTGAGTCATATGGCACGTTAGAACCTTCTGACGAATAAGTATCCGGTTACACACACAATTGGCACTTGGTAGGGCAGAAATGTTTGGAAAAAGCTTGTTAGGTGACCATGTGAGAGGATCGGTTATCAGGTGACCGTGGTCCTCTAGATTTCTTTTTGGTCTTGATTAAGGTCCCGTTCGAAAAGGGATGTTTTCGTACCATCGTCCCAAATCTACATAGTTATTATAAAACTAATGCGTTTAAAGCTCTCAGTGTTTTATTTGCAATATTGCTACCTCTAGCCAAAGTTTTTTTTTTTTGACGTAGAATGGTGTTCAAAACACAACTTGACCACCTATTTCGTTTTCATATACCTGTAAACCTAATAAATTTGTAGTCTTATGAACGTATTTTTCTTCAAAATAATCTATACATCTATTTTACCCTTTTGAGAAAGGAGGAGCCGCCAGAATCCTGTTGAAAATATAAGCACATGTAGGTTCAATTTATTCCATAAATTAATCATGACATCATGCACGCACAATAACAGAACCATCACAGGCATAAAAGATCTAGACATGTAAACCAGGAAACTGTACATGAACAGATCTAATACGGAGAACATTACTGTTACGTACCGATGGTTCTGTTCTGATCGGTTTGCCGATGTAGACGCCGCAGGCACGGTGAGGATGACACGAAGTCGATGACGATTCGCCGAAGCCGAACGACGAGGAAGACGAGTCAGAGCTACAGCGAGCAGTCGCGCAGAGCGCTTCCCAAAAACCTTATTCGCCCTCTCCCGGTGCAGGACTTCGAAGGCGACGGTTCCGGAGACCTGCTCTCCCGAACGACAGTGCACGCCGGCGGACGGGACGGAGTAGACTACGTGGGACGGCGCAACACAATGGATGGAGGAGGCAAAACCCTAGATTGATTTTCGCATGTTCTGTATGAAGGCGGCGGCTCCGTATTTATAGAAGACCAGGACGCGTGATCAAGACGCTTGCACGTTCTCCATAACTCGTAACCGAACCGGATTAGCAACCGTAACCGATCCGGATTCACCGCCACTCAAAACAGCAAAAGGAAGCCGCGTCTGCGCAAGCACCTGGAGTGGATTTTGGCGGACCATTCACGCAGGTGCCGTGCGCCCGCGCCGCCTGCCCTGCCCTGCCCTGCCCGGCGAGGCGAGGCGAGGCGAGCGCGTGTTATCCTCTAGTTCTCTCCCACACATGCCTCAAGTGGCTAGGAGTGCACCATCCCTTTTAAGGTGGTCTTCCTCTCCTAGAACTAGCAATATGGTACTAAAGGTCACATGCATGCCTCCTTTGCATGAGTGGGCCTTTGAGATTTAATAGAAATTATTCTTATTATATGGGCTTGGCCCACATATAATCCAACAAATCCTAGCCTCTTTGCATTCACAAGGAAACAAATGTACATGAGAAATGAAAGAGTAGGATTACATTTCGGCTTGCAAATGAAATCCTGAATCGTGGTAGATAGGGGGAGGAGACAAGCAAGCCAGGTGACGAAAGCGGGAGATGCCGTGTCAGCAAGCAATTGTATAAGATCGATAGCTAGCGTTATCCTAATCCTGAATTCCTGATGCATCAGAGTCAAGCTTTTTCGTCGGCGCCTTTTGATTAATTTTTAGGGGCGTTCAATCCATCTCCTGCGGATGGTTTTCAGTTTTCGATTTGTAGCTTTTACCCTAAAAAAATATTGATATATCTTCACAGGCAATATAAAAAAAGAAAAACAAAAGCAAAAAAAAGATAAAAGATAAAAAATTTAAAAAAAGCAAAAAATAAAAAACCGGCATATTTATCTCAACTTCTGATTTTTTGAAACCGAAAATGAGAATTCAGAAACATAAGCCGGCTGTTCTTTTCGACTGCGGCTTTTGGCTTTTTGCTGAAATTTTTGAATTTTGGCTGTTTACGGTACAGATTACGGAGAGACAGATATTCACTTGCTATTTTGGCTGGTACAGATGTTGGACTTTTAACGTGTAGATCGTTTAACTTGTAAACCCCACCTTGAGAAAGTACTCTGTTTGAAAGTTAGGTACTGTAGTAATAGTCAAAAGTCGTCAGCTTGTAAGGTAAAAAACATGCCCCTGAAGGCGGCCGCTTCGGTGGTGATTGATGGGCACTCGGCGCTAGCTACCTGTGCACTATCGGTGTATGCTACTGTACATGCATCGCGAACGGCTCTGTATGCCACATATGAAGCAGTCACTGGCGTGGACCGTACCGTCGTGTGCTCGCTGATACGTAAGCATGGCTGCTAGCTTTGATCAGCTGGTTAAGGCGGTGATCGGTTCGGTTGAAAAGCTCATGGCTTATGGCTGAAAACACTGTAGCTGGCTGAAAAAAGTACTGTAGCTGACAGAGTTTTATTTGGTATAATTAAATTTAAAAAAATTTAAAAATATAAAAAATATGTTAGCCCATTATGTATAATACAAACAAATACGGGAAAAAAAGAACCAGCAAAAAAGCTCAATAAAAAGCCAAAAGTTCAAAAAAAGACGAAACTTATGAATAGTGAAAAATAAGCCAGAAGCTGAAGCCGAGTTGATCAGGGCTAATACGCCGCTAATTATCATGGCAAGTTGGAACGGGTACAGGAGCAAGACAAGATGTATCATGTACAGAATGTGGAATAATCATTCCATTTTACTAAGTTGCCTAATTTTTGTTTAATCTTATGTCGATTTTTCGATCTGGTCTTTACATTAGCTTTGGCATTTTTGTGTTTGGTTCTGATTTTGATCAAATAATTAAAAACGACTTAAAAATTTTAGTAACCTTATTTATAACACATCCCCGTGTATCATTTCTAATTGTTATTGGCCAAGTCATAGCTTGTAGCTTAATAAGATCGATAGAAATATATCTTCCTCTACAAATTAATACAAACGAAGGCATTGCAGATCATACGCCATTAATACAACCAGATTTGACCCTCAACTCTCTCTTAAGGACCTTAAGGTAAAGGTCCGTTTGGAACGTGAGAATTTTGTAGCAAAGGAAACATTCACTAACATCAGATGACAGGAAAGCCTCTAGCATTGCTTACACTCGGAGCTGGATTAAGGCTTAGCCTGGCCTGGCGCTCCGACGTCATTTTCTCCTATCCTGTTACCTAATAGCCAATACTACCTTTCTTTGAGTAGGGAAGCTAAAACTCCATTTGTGTTGAGAATAGCTCAAACCATTTCACTGGAGAACCAACTTCTGTTCATGATCTGCAAGACGAGAGAAGGGGAAAACATTTTCACCAAGGACTACATCCTGTGAAATATAGACTTGCCTGGTAGGAAAATAAAGACATTTGTAGCCTTTATGAAGATTGCTATATTAAAAAAACTGTTTACAATGAAATTGGTGTTTATGTTTATTATATGGATGCAAGTTTAGCCTATTACAAAAGAGGTTATACTAAACGGCTACATCACAGATGGTTCCTACGAATCGTCTACGCTGCAACTATCACAGACGGTTTATACTAACAACCGTCTGTGATATTTTCACAGACGGTTATTTATACAAACCGTTTGTAAAAAATATCATAGACAATTGTTAGTATAAACCGTCTGTGATAATGCAAGACATCACAGATGGTTCGTATTAATAACATTGTGGTAATTCACAAACGTTTATTTATAAGAACCTTCTGTGATATGTGCATTATCACAGACGGTTCGTATAACAAATTGTCTCTAATTATGCCACGATCCGTGATATCTCCCCTAGAATTCTAATCTCATCCGTCCATTCTCTCCGCATCGAATGGCAAGCACCGGTTCCTTCCACCTCTCACCCCTTATTAATTACCCCCCCCCCCTCCCCTTTTCACTCCAAGATGCGTGAGTTCTACCGGCTACTCCTAACTAGTTCATCCACTTCTAACTTGTTCCTTGATGACGTCAACTACTGCCGTGAGCTAACGCCTCCGTTGTGATATCACGGTCCACTGCACAACACACCCTTGTCGTAAGTGTCGTAAGAATGTCTTGTGCAGTGTCACCGTCGTAACACAAAGGTGATGCTACCGCTACCTCTCCTTCCCTGCAAGGCACTGTGGAAGCTATCAAGATAGTGCTCAAGTCGGTGTCAAGGACATTCAGCTCGCGTGCTGCTAGGATCTCTCCTTCTATGCTTTTGCCATGGGTTCATAGGATTAGGAGATGTGTTCTTGCCATATTTAAGAATTGAGTTCATAGAATTAGAAGATGTATTCTTACCATATTTTTGCTGTGTTAGATGGGTAACCTGCTAATTATCTTGTGATGCTGTAATGGCGGATTCTAATAGAATGTGCTATTGTGTTTACTACTTTATTTACTTGTTTTCAAAGGGTATAGCTAACATTTCTTGAGGCTAGCTAGAAAAAGAAAAATTTAGGTATAGTATGAACTATCATAGACGATTTTGTGGTATAAACTGTCTATGAAGGACTATCATAGACGGTTTTATATTATAACTGTCTATGATACTCGCCCATCACAGATGATTCTAGCTACCAACCATCTGTGATGTTAGAGTATCATAGAAAGTTTTTACTTTGAGTCGTCTGTGATGTTAGAGTATCACAGATGGTTCTAGTTATAAACCGTCTGTGTTGTATTTATCACAGACGACTCACAAACCGTTTATGATAACCTCCGATTATCACTGACCTATAAATTCATACTGTTCAGAAAACCGTCTGTGATGACAGTTACGAACCGTCTGTAATGACTCTTTTTGTAGCAGTGAAGCACAACCAAATATTTTAAGAAATGAATAATTGGGCTTCTTCCCAAGTAAACGTTCCATTGGAGTATTGGAGTTCATGACTTTGCTTGGTAACTAATTTATGAGAAAAGTGGAAGTGAGAAAAGCCTCATCCTAGAACTTGATTGGCATAGAAGAATGAGCTAGCAAGGTTAAGCGGATTTCAACAATATGACGATATTTTCTTTTGACTGAGCCATTTTGTTGATGAGTGTAAGGACACGAGACTTGGTGAGAGATACCTATTTGCTTAAAAAAGCTATGTAAATTTTGGTTCTCTGCACCCCAATCGGTTAACATGGCAATAATCTTCCTATTTAGTGACCTCTCAACATGAGTTTGAAATTGGAGAAAGACTTTCAAGGCATCAGCTTTACTATTGATAAGATAAATCCAAGTTATTTGCTAAAGTCATCAATGAAAATAAGATAGTACTTATGTCCTTCAATAAATTTGGGAGCAGAACCTCACACATCAGAAAATATAAGCTCCAAAGGAAAAGAAGAAACACTATTTGATCTAGGAAAAGGAACTTGATGACTTTTGGCTTATTGACAAGCATCACAGACCGACATATTGCTAGAATTATCACTATAAGGAAGATTATTATGCCTAAGGATTTCTTGGGTAGTGGCAAAGGAAGGATGTCCATGCCGACTATGCCATCATTCTTGGGTTATTTTGGAGGCTGCAAAAGCTTATCTTGTGGAAAGAGTGGAACTTGAGCGGATAGGATAGAAACCTCACTCACATGGGCCATGAAGGAGAGTTCTCTTCATTGCACGATCCTTTATAAGAAAATAATCAGGATGAAATTTAGCAAAGACATCATTGTCAACGGTTAGCTAATGGATAGAAAGAAGGTGTTTATGGTCAGAACAGACCTTGGCTGTATGCCAAGGTCCAACCGGGTTTACTCCCCGGGCCACAGGTCCATATGAGCTAAGTATCTAAGCCTATGAGTTGCCCGTATGTAAGCCCTAAAGCAACAACCTTATAAGTGGTATTTGGCCTTCTTCCCCTAAAAGACTAGTCCAATGGGTGAGGTCTCCCTCACATTTATAAGTTATGCTTTTTCCTTTTCCACAACCAATATGGGACTATTTACAACAATCTCCCTCTCACACATTAGTTGTGCATTCCTACAACCAGAGAGATGTTAGACGCCTAGGCTCTGATTCCACTTGTCAGAATTGCCTCACGTGGTCGTGAGCATCGAGTACTTCACATGGTCGTGAGCTGAGTACTCCAGAGTCTATAGTGCTCAAAAGAACAATACTTGGATGAACTATGCTCAGATGTATAGTGCTCAGATGAACAGTACTCCAACTACTACAATACTCCAAGGGGCCTTCGGCTGGTACTGAGTACTTGGATATAGCGACTAAATCTGAGTACTCGGAACTCCCTACAGTACTCAGGACACTGGATTGCTTGAGTTCTCGTACTCGAGGTACAACTACAGCAGTACTCGATCACACGCACTAATCGAGTACTCAGACCACAACACTTCTGTAGCACACAACATCTATTGGTGGAGCAGTACTCACCTTGGTTAACTTTAGGCGAGGCTCCATTGGAACCTAACATGGATTACAATCTGCCATGGAACTTCTTTCAAGAATCTTAGACATATAAGCTCCTTGGCTCAGTGTGATGTCATTTGCACATTGAATCACCTCGATGCCTGCCTTCCAGTGCTATCCAGACTTCAGTGGCAGAGGTCATGAACAGGACATGTGCCAGTACTTCTGGAGACAATGATGATAGAAGGGTACTGAGTACCATCTGGTCTTGCTGGAGCCAAACTTGATACGTCGGGTTGGGCTCCTATGTCGCGCCTTCTGTCGTGGTCTTCGTGATCACCTTCGACGGGACGATGTCTGTGTCGTCGATGAAATCGAGGAGTTGCTATCCTCGTAGGTAGGGCATAGTTGTGTCTTCTATAAGAGATAATTCTCTTAGCTTGGCTTGACTTGACATTAACCAAGTAGCCGAACGGTGGTGTGGCAAAAACACCGATCGTCGACGAGACTTGCAATCCTGTAGTTGACATGATGTAGAGAAAGAGTGGCCTCTGATACCATGTGAAAAACAATATCATAAAATATGCTGGATGGATCTCGCACAGCACAAAATGATGCTACGTCCCTTGCTTATATTGCCGGTCTTGCCGGCCAGAGAAGAGGAGTTTATAACCGAGAAGGACAAGAGAGTAAGGAGAATTATAAGAGCAACTCCAGCAGTAACTCTCAAAACAGAACCCCTACTTTTAATTTGAGGCCTCCCCCTACTTTTGAGGGCCCTGTTTTCTGGGCTGCACTCCAGCAGGAGCTCTCAAAACAGGGCCCCTACTTCTCAATTCCCTCTATTTCCTCACACACTATATGCATATGTATTTGAGAACATCACATTATATAATAATTTATTTAAACTATAACTCTAAAGCACTATACTTAAAATTATGAATGAAAATACGAATATTCAAATTTAAATTCAAAGACAAATTTGGTCCGAATTTAATGATAGTCGATCACAACATAGTTCATAACATCTCTGCAAATCAAATGACATAATCATCAAACATATAGTCCGACAAAACAATTAAACAACTAACGTGTGCCATGTCGACACATTCCATCATCAGGCCAAAAAGGGCAGTCACACCACAATTTAACCTAAAAAGGGAAACAAAGAACCATGACGTGAACAAATGAATCATGATTTTAAATGTTTATTTTCAGTGATAGCATTTCGGTACAATCACATATGTAGTTAACAACTACAGTAGAAAGAATAACATGCATGGTCTATTATGCTAAGTAAAAAAGTCCTGAACAGTAAGAGCGATTACATTCCAACATATTTTCATTCCCAAATCTCACCAAGTATTTTATGTGGAGGTATTATGAGTATCTACAAGACAATACTTTGTTAAATACTCTAATTAAAAAGTAGTTAAATACTCTAATTAAAAAGTAGCCACACCAATCAACTCCACTTTTGCTATAAATAGGGACTAACAGCAGCAACATCAAATTTGAGGGCTTGGCCTAGAGCCCCAGGAATGAGGGCTGAAGGGGGGATTTGAGGGCCCCCTCAAATTTGAGGGCTCTAGTAGGGGCCATACTGGACCTCTGTTTTGAGCCACATGTAGATTAAAATATCAGCTGTCTAGATCCACACGTAGCTTACTCAAATTTGATTTTGAGGACTCAAGTAGGGACCCTGCTGAAGTTGCTCTAATACAACTGATTACGGATGGAAACTAGAGATAGACCTACTCAAATACAATGTCCTGCTATACAAGACAGCTAAGATCGTATGAAATTGGTCAGTTAATCAGGGAGTTAGGGTGCTACAACAATTAGGCTATGCAACGATTAGCCAGTTTAACAGAAGATTGGAGTGGAATCACGGTATGTATAATTTGGTATTCTTAATATACTCCACAGTTTCAGGTAGTTTGGTACGCACATCGATTACGACTACGACACTGAATCAAAAACAATGGTACACACTTCATTTTTAGCGGATATATGGATCTATGAATCAATTAATGGAGTACAAGCTGACGTACGTAGTTATCAGTTATCATGTAGGTATTATTGACGTATGGTTAACGCACGGCAACATCGAACACTGCACGCGGGTTACTCCAAACAGACGCGCTGCAGGCAGCTCTGGTTGCGGATCGACATGTCGGCGACGGCGATCGTCGCGGTGCAGTTCATCTCCAGCACGACGTGCCGGTGCACCACGCCGAGCACCGCCACGCGCCCGCGCACCCGCGTGGCCGTGGTCACCTCGACCGCCCCGGACGCCACGTCGCCGAGGAAACCCGGGTCACCCAGCAGCGCCCCGACGGCGACGTCCACCGTCACGTTCAGCCGCACCGTGTGCCGCGCGCGCGCAGTGCCGGGGGGGCCCGCGGCGGCACCCACCCGCCGCTCGCGGTAGTACACCGACGTCTCGCTCCGCCTGTACCGCAGCGACGCCGCGTTCGGGTTCTTGACCGACACGTCCGCCACCACCGTCAGGCGCGGCGAGGACAGTGGCGATCCCAGCACAGCCGACGCCGCCTCGAAGTCTTTCAGGGCGATGGCGTTCATCGTCATCACGGGCTCGCGGACGCGGAAGACTGTCAGTGTCACCGCCACCAGGATCGCGGCCACGAAGACGGCGGCAATGCCGGACGCGAGGAGCACTCGGCGGAGGCGCAGGGTCGGGGGTTTCACGGCGTTGGCCATGGAGAAAAGGACGGGGTGCATGGTTGGAGGAGATCTAGGTAGGAGAGTGGTGTAAGGGAAGCATAGCAAATTAAGGGTGTGGTAAGTAGTAAGTGGTTTGGTCATGGAGGTTGATGTGGGCTTAATTGTATATTGAGGGATTTCAGGGGCAAAAGATTGGTGATTTCACGTGATGGCAATAATCTGGGCGGTGGTTTGCCGAATGTTGCCACTCGGAATGCTTTGGTGATAACCAGGGCTAGGTTTTTTTACGTATACGCTTGCTGATCTAACAGGGATCTAGATGGTTTAATTTTGCATATCGGAGGTATTGGTTTCGTAATGGAATAAGTCCATGCCCAATGATCTCGTAGGACCGAAGGTGGCAACAGAGAGTGAATGGTGATTTAAAATTTTTTTGTAAGTATTTACCAATCCTTCACTCTAATAGCTACAAAGCTATAAAGATTTGAATTGAAAGCCAACATAAAACCTAGCAAAACGAAATGCTGAAAAATGAAGAAAAGATAAGCAAAATAGGTAGTATCACTTCAGAACTGTGGTATTACTGCTTGCTACAGTAGCTATGGTACTACCGCTACAGTACTTGCAATACTACTGTTGATATAGTAAAATAAGGTGAACAGCATTTTCAGCACGATTTCAAAAACCAAAATCAATTGAACTTTTGATTCGTAAATTCGAATGACATAAAAATTTGCAGGGATCTTTTCTGCGATATCAAGAACCTATTTCAACAAACGATCGTGAAAATCATGGTCAAAGTTGAGACTTTTTTTTTAACTTGAAGGCAAGTTGCATAGAAATCAAGCAAAAACCAAAAATAGTGGATACAACTTGTTCATGGATAGATGATGGCTAAAATGACTCTAGATGTATTTTCACATATCACAGCAAACTAGAACACCAAAGAACACAATCCAAAAACCATTGAAACAAAAAAAATCACTTTATGAGACTGAAAACAACCAAAACCGAAATTCTTGATAAACTTGTTATCAAAGTGCCAAGATGACATGAGATTGATTCCATGAGGTTATCTCCACCTCATTCATATCCTTATCACAGCAAAATCAAGAAGAGGGAAGATGAGAGATCAAACCCAACCAAATCGAGAGCAAATCAATCAAAACATAATAGATCTATAGAGATGATTAAAGATCGATGTATTGCTTACTTGAGAAGGTAAATTTTATAGCCAGTCTACCTTTGACGACAGAGAACACACAACGCACTCAACTCTCAAATTCTAACCTTAAACATGAGAGCACAAGAGAGGTGAATTAGATAGTTAACACCAGTCTTTTTCTCAATCCATTTATATAGGTGGGCTAACCATCCATACCTAGCGCTTAGTGGATATTATCCATTTAACACAATGGAGAAAACCCAATAATACCTACACATGGGTTTTACTTGCACATGTTCACTTATGCGCGCTTTTCAAAATGCATAAGCTCGAATTCACTAAGTCATTAGCCTTGATCTATCTCGATCAAACAAGTTTCTCCTTGACCTAAATTGTTCCCAAGCATCATGGTTTCGATCCAAGGCAATTTTCAGTATTTTGGCCAAACAACTGAAATACCCTTCTTGATCGGATCTTCATCTTTCATTGTAAGCAATCGCCATACTTACTACGTATAGGTTCACCATTGGCTTGCCACACATCGGTAAGTCTCTCCCGCTCCGGTTCCACCGGACCATGCCTCATTTGGATTGGCCAAACCACTTGGTGCAACCCGCTGTTTGAACTCGCTTTCAACATTTCTCGTGTTTCTTGTGCCATGCTTGAGCTCACCATCTTACCTAGTATTCTTGATCATTCTGGGTCTTAGCTCCACCCTGAACGTAGTCCCAATCCTCATCAACGACCATGGTGACTCTAAACGTCCCTGCATATTCAAAGCTAAAGAAATCATTTTCGAGCACAAGTTCTTTACAATTTAACTCGTGTTAGTCAAAATATGCATCATGCAATCTTAATGCAATGATCCAGGTCACTCCAACTCAATCTATGACTCAAGACCCAAAATCCTCAATTTTAGCCCAAATGGTACACCGCTTCTATCAAGCTGTTACTACCGCACTATGGTATTACCGCTCCCCTGGATTGGTACTACCACACCTCGCACTTCAAAATTGGATCTCTCTGGAAATAACATGCCGTCAACTAGAAATTGGAGCTACCAATCTGTGGGATAATCAGAACCCAAAACTGATACTACTGCTCTGCGATATGACCGAAACCCAAATCCGGTACTATCGCCATGTGGTATGACCACGCCAAAACCTACAAACTACCGATTTTCCTGACATGCTCAAACAACAGACCAGATAAGCTCGATGCTATCTTTGCAAAACCAAACAAACACTTCACAACCATTGCAATGGTTTATCATAATATCAACTAGAACCTTTTCACATGGTCCTTTAGATCTGCCTACCAATACGATGAAAACTATCTTAAATGAGATCCACATCTTCAATACCACCCTTTACAGCCATCTTAGGGTGTAAATTGACCCGATTTTGTATGTTTGAAGGTTAAATATCTGGTTTTATAGTTGAGTGTGTTAAGCGGACTTTTTGCATAATTAAGGAGATAACATGGACTTATTCCTTAAGTAAATGAACATATGAATGACGAATAGTGATATTTTTTTAAAAAAAAAACAGTATCAGATCATTCTTCCATGGAGCTGATGATTACATGTCGCACATTTCGCAAATTATTTGTTTCAGAAAGAGTAGGGTAGATAATATTTCAAAGACACTTAAATTTAGTAGCATTTGCACTATTGATGTTAGTGTGTTACCACATAGCTCTGGCTAACAAAAAGTTTCTAGCAAACCTGATGATGAGTGTTACCACATAGCTCTGGCTAACAAAAAGTTTCTAGCAAACCTGATGATGAGCAACATAGGCACCATGTTACCGAATGCTTAACATAGGCACCATGTTACCGAATGCTTACTTCCATTTCTTTCTTTTATTTTTCTGTTCCTTTCCTATGAACCAAATGCGTACTAGTGTTTGAAGGTTTTGGAACTCATGGTCAGCTATTTTGTAGCACCCACGAGTGCTTGTATTATTATCAAACTTGGGCGTTTGTTTAAGGCATAGTGTCTGGTACTGAAATGGGTATAGGCATAGCTAAGCTAGCGCATCATATTAGAAATTTGGGTGCACAGAGCTAAGCATGTTAATTCTATAACCATAGTCTAGTAATGTTCGCTTCTGAGAATCAGCAGCAGCTGAGGAAACCAGCGCTCAAGAGTCAGGTCTTTCCATTGGCTATACAAGTCTCTTTAATGCGGATGAGCCTTGAAGACCAGATCAACTGACCTTGACGAAGCTCCATGATTCACAAATTGTTTCTATCCGTCAAGATTTGCAACAGCGACAATCAACATACGTTCAAATTACTATAGCATTGAGGTGATAAAAATTGAACATGATAACTTAAAATGAGTAAGATGCAAACTACTGCGTGAATATTTTTCTCTCTGGAATGCAATTTGCCGCCCATGCTATTATTACTTTTGCCGAAAGTAGGTTTCAGACATACTAATACACAGCAGCAGATGTTGAGACCGGGAGAAACCTGTGATAAGATGGCAAATAAAAAGAAAATTACACCTGTTACAACAATTTCACCAACAAATGCCCAATAAATACATCATCCGCCACCTAAATTATCGCATCTCCCAATGCTCGGTGACCTCTTATGAAACAGTTGCCTGATTATGCTGTCCCAGACGATATATCGCAGCCTATGATTTCAACGTGAATAATGTACAGCTCACATTCTCCTGTTCCTCTCCCTATTCCAATCTCCTGCGGATCCTAGAGACGAGGTCAATGTTGCTTTCCTCAGCTTCTGCTGATTCTCGTACTCCTTTTCAAGCCGTGCCTGCGACGACACCTGAATCGGATGCCTTGCAGCATTGCCGTGGCTTTGTCTCATATCAACCATAAGGCCCCTCTCGGGCCTGGCAGATGATGCACCATCTTCAATAGGAACAGGACACCTAATAGGCCCTTTCCCAGGGCTGTTCATGCGTGCAGAATCACTCTTCCTATCTACTATTTTCTTGGTAGAGTGGTGGTTTCCTGTTCGATTTGCATCGCTATTCCGAGACCCTGATGAGCTCTCAGTTGTACCAAATGGGGATGAGGGCTTGCGGGTTTTCATCACCTTCTCAGATGGTGACTCTGGTGACTTCATTGTCCCATTGCTCCATGCTCCAGTGCTTCTTCTCATCTCACATAGGATCTCAGCAGCACACAATATCTTTGGTGATGCTGCTCATGAACAGCTCATATCAGCAATTCATCAAATTATAAAAACTGAAAATGACTATACTGAACATTTGACCAAAAGGAATAGTAATCCAGATCAATCAGGAAACTGCAGTGCACCTAGGTCGACACAAAATCCATAAGGCTTTTAGACTGCATGAACTTGCATAATCTTAGATTTTAGCACAGGATGGCATATAAATAGTATGACCAAAAAGTGATGTAGCATGAAAGTGCTTTTGGTTATCACTATAATACTGAGATATGTTTGGCCACCAAAGCTTTTGTATGTCTAGAGTAGAACGGCAACCTCAGAGCAAGAATTTCTGTCAACTAAAAATTGAAATTTCTTAGCAACTTTGAATTTATCAGAGTAATTGTCATACTAACAAGGTATATTCCTAATTCCTTAATAAACTGTGGCGTACCTTGAGGTGTTTTTAGAATAGAACATTCACTGTCATGCTTCTGGAAGCTATCTGAAGAGTCCCCATAGTCAATTGGACGCAATTGCTGTGGACCATGCTCGCTCCCAACTTTTCTTGAGTAAATAATTTGTCCAAGGGATCCCGAAGTTGATTCAGGGCAGCACAAATTAGATTGTTTGTCACAAGAATCCATGATAGATGATTTTGCCGTATCCATTTCTTGAAGAAGATCATCAATTTTATGGACAGAAGAATCTTCATAATCCAGAGCAGTGGGATTGCATCCAACTCTCACCCACTGCCACTGGGAGTTACTCCTACTCAACCCATGTTTACCAGAGTCAACACTTGGTCGATAGCCCCCAGCTTGTGAGTATAACCAAGGAAATGGTGGCAAACTAGCTCCATGACTTGTCATGGAAGGCATAGCTGAGCTCTCGCTTCCAGGTGATAAAAGAGAGTCAAGATCCTGTTCTTGGGGGACCGTTAAACGGCTTAGGATATCCTTTGGATGATGAAGTGTATCAGAGACCTCGATTTGTGAAGGGTCCTGTGTAGTAACATAAAAAAAAGCCGAATGAGCTCTGAGATGCTTCAAGGCATGCTAATGGTTGAGACACTAATAATTTCACTTACCTTAATCAAAGAGGATGGTTTGTCACTACATTGGTCTTTGTTGTCACAGCTTGAAGTGCTTGCTGAAGGCAGCCTATGGCTCAGGCTGAAATTAGCATCCTTTCCATAACTACAATCCATGTCAGATAGCATGGAGAAAGCTTTTCTGACAGAGAATAGGAGTTCATCTTTCGTACGCAATACCTTCTTTCCCTTTTCTCTTCCTAAGCTGGAATATTTGTAAGTGCCATTGAGAAGTTCGCTCAACGAGAGATTCTCAATGTGATTTGTGATGTCACGAATATCAGATTTAAGGCCATGTGCCCCTGAATGAACAGATCAAACACTGTAAGGTGCCATGCAAGAATATGTATGATCAACAATGAGACACACGGAATTTCATATAGCTTTTGACCCATAAATGGACTAATAGCATGGTTTTCTCCATCACAATATCATATTAGACATTCTGAAGGTTATCCATATCAGATGAAATTGGAAGAGGATTTATAATGCAAATGACAATGGTGAGCCATAAGACATGATGATGCACAATCTTGTAAATTCAAATAAAAAAATGCATGTAGCACTGAACGATAAAGCGCATTGTAAAATATCATAGTAGTCATTCTGAAGGTTACGCATATCAGATGAAATTGGAAGAGGTCTTATAACGCAGAAGTCGCCGGCAGACCATATGAGTTATGATGATGCAGAATAATATACGTTCAAATAAAAAAAATGCATGTAGCACTGAACAACAAACAACATTGTTAAAAATGACAGTAGCATGTTCTCATATTAATATATACAATTAAAGAGATGCAAATCAACAAAAAAGGGGACTACCAATCACCAAAAAGTAGTGTGTTTAGTTGTAAATTAAGAGGGTTTGGAATTGAAAAACCAGAAAAGGAAAAGGAAAAAAGTTAGAAACGCTGATCTGTAAAAGATTATGTGATCCTGTCATGCATCCACAGTCTGATAACAGTTTTTTAGAACAGTGATATCAGGAGAAGGTTCAAATTACAGTTTTCGACAGTAAAAAAACCAGTTATGAAATTATAGACAGAAAGTCACAGAACCAAACAACCAAATGAAATTGAAATGAACTATACAACTAGATTTCATTTCCATCAAATTATTACTCAAAGGACACAACGTCAAAGAATGCAAGCAGATATATTAAAATCACCCACATATTATTTGGGAACTGACATCATTTTTTTGAGAAATTCAATAGTGCATGTGAACATTAGAGAGAAAATTGAGAATATGCCCTCCAACTAGATGGAAATCTAGGATATACCCTCCTTTAAATCATAATTGATAATATACCCTCCTTTAAAGTGTTTTGTTGAGAAAATATCCTTTTTATACCTTTTCATTAGTTTCTATTGTATTTCTCTGTATTCCTTCACTTAAAATGACCTATTTACCCCTGAGTACTTCTTGTGCATCATTAGAGTATTTCTCTATCTACTGTATCCGCATATAACGCACTTTCCTGCTTTGTATAACTTTTAAGTCTACTGTATCCGGCTTGGGCATCCACTTTTAAGTGAAGCAATTAACAGTAGGAAAATGAGAGAAAGACAGAGACATACTCTAATGATGCACAAGAAGTACTCAGGGGTAAATAGGTCATTTTAAGTGAAGGAATACAGAGAAATACAATAGAAACTAATGAAAAGGTATAAAAAAGGGTATTTTCTCAACAAAACACTCTAAAGGAGGGTATATTATCAATTAGGATCTAAAGGAGGGTATATCCTAGATTTCCATCTAGTTGGAGGGCATATTCTCAATTTTCTCGGTATGTACAAGCAGGATGATGATAAATCAAGAGCTAGCACTCCTAGGGAATGACCTAATATAGTAATATGTCTAAATATGAAATGTCTTCAAGAATATTTGCAAAATCATATACCAGAAATTAAACATCCATTTATCCACCAGGGTTATATTATCAACAGAAGTCGATAAAAGAATAATAACTAGTAAAGTACATTAAGAAAAAAATCATAACGTAGCTGCAACCAGTTACTACATACCAAGCACACTGTTTCCCAAGAAACCAGAATCAAAATTTCCTAAACCAGCCTTTGATGTGAAACTATCATATTTAGGTCTGACACCAGACCTAACATTCTTCTTATCAATTCTCTTTGTGTCAGAAATGCGCTTCTGCTTCAGCAACCGAGATTTTTCTGTATACAATTAGGATAATTGCAAAAGCATTTGTTGTTAGAATATCAAACTAAACAAAAGCATTGGCATTAAATTGAGTAAACAAATGACCACTCAAACAAGTGTGGAGCTATATCATATATGTATTACAAATGAAGAGAATGGCAAGTTGTATAACAAGTTAACAAGTTGTGATCCAAAATGGACCATCGAATGGAGCTATATCATAACATTCAAGCATCATGAACCACATATAAAATATATATCCCTCCCACAATGTGTACATACATTAAGATCTTGTTGCCCTATAGAATTAGGAAACAGTAATAAGGTGAGCACATTGACTATACTTCATTGGAAAAATACTAAAACCAAGAAAAACTGTTACAATCATATTAGCAAAAAGCAAATTATAGATGATAATTGATTTCAAGGAGATATGATTGAAAAAGCAGATAGGGCGAGCTCTCCCATTCCCCCACCCCCTACTAACAAGACACGCAAATAGGGCTATTCCAGAAGAAGGCTTGTCAATATGTTGTTGCACATTGAAATATGCACCAAACATTTACTCTACAAAAGCCAAAATGTCAGTTACTAACAGGAGGAACCGGCCAAGCACTGGCCCATCTTTAATATTTATTTGCCGCAGAGTACATTGAAGATTTTACTTGACCAGAACTCATCAAGGATCACTTAAGAAAAGGGATGTGGCTGGTAGGTTTTTTAACCACTTAAGTACTATCATTGGATGATGTGTATAGTAGTATGTTATAATGTATTAAATTGATTAGATTTACTCAAAAACATACATTACTCGTTTTAAATCATAATTACCTGATTCGCAGTTCTTGGGTTCACAGTATGGGTTCGGGCTTCACAGTATGCCACTTATGAAAGTAAGGTTCCGTTAGGGGGTATACCTATTTGGTTCGCAAATCCAAGGCGTGGTTGTGAACCACACGATTCTGGTACGCTAACTCTATTACGCAACACATTTTCTCTCTACAGAAGATAAAACACTTCACAGAGTTTATGTGCAGCAGATCCTTGCATAACTGTAAAAAAAGGGGGAAAGATCAATCTGTGTTGTCCAATGCAACCCATGGCCCACTCAGCCCACTTAGCCTGTGTGTCCCTAGACCCTACGCTAGGAACCCTAGGCAGCCGCCTCTCCCTACCTCATGATCCCACTATCCCTCCCTATCGATCTACGATGGCACTGCTGCCATCTCTCATCTCCATCGTCTCCCTCCCTTTCAATCTAAATCTCGATTTCCCTCTTGGTGCCATTGCTGCTCATGCTCCACTTGTTTTTTGTCCTCGATTTTGCAATGATTGAAGTACAGAAACTTCGAACCATGGACCTCATGTGCGGCGGCGCCAACCTTGGCCAGTGCGCAAACCTACAATCGCCGACTTTTCTCCTGCCATCAGCTTAACATCCATTACGCTGTCCCTCAGTATAGGGTTCGACACCATCCAGCGAATCGCACTACAAACCATCGCTAATCAGTTTGCTACCAAACCGCAAATCAGATCACACGATAGAGGTTGCGGTTCGTCAGTGGTTGCCACGAATCCGATCATATATTAAGATGAACAGGAGTGGTTTATTTGGATCATATCCTACATTGTCCATTACCCTAGCCTATGGAAACTGTTAAGGGTATTAGTAGTATTTCCTATTGTACTAGGGTTTAATCTTGTGTCCCTTTGTACCCTATATATATTACCCATTGAGCCTCTTGAATACACACACAACATTCATAACATAAAATTAGAGCAAAGGTTAGAGTTTACTGTAGCAGTCACCGCTACCTCCTAGCCTTTGTTTTTCTTCTTCTGCTGTCGCTGCCCCTGGGAGGATCAATCTCCACTCCCGGGGGTGGCCACGTCGTCGCCTGGATCCCGGTGAGCAATCGCCGCTCGCCTCTTCTGGCCGTCGGCCATCGCCAAATCGAAATCCGATCTGATCCGGCCGCCGACGGTCTCTCGCCACTAGATCCCGTCCAGTGGCCGTCGTCTCCTCAGTCGTCTCTGCCACGAGCGCCATCACGTCGCCACCGTCTGAAGGCTGCCCTGCCTAGATCCTCGATATCGTCTTTTCGCCGCCTCTACCAGATCCGGCCACCGACAGCCTCTCCGACCAGATCTCTTTGCTGGCCTCCCAGATCTGTGCCACCAATCTTCGGGCCACCACCAGCTCATGCTTTTCATCGCTAGCTTTCCTATTTGAGTGTCAACCCTTTTCAAATACAATGCTATTGCATACGCTTTGCATTTGAGGGGGAATGTTAGGGGTATTAGTGGTATTTCCTATTATATTAGGGTTTAGTCTTGTGTCCCCTTTGTACCCTATATATATTGCCAATTGGGCCTCTTGAATACATACACACAATATTCATAACAGAAACATTGGCCAATAAGGGGAACACCAATAGGAAAGATCTCTAAAATCAGTACAATGCTAGATACATTTTGCAGAACTAAAAAAATATATGGATAAGAGCCCCATGAACTGGAATGATCTATTTGAATATAAGCAAGCTTAGCATTCCATTGATGCTACACATTTACCTCCACAAAATTGATCCCCAGGGTTATATCTCTATGAACTCAATGGAATAAAAAAATATTCCATTTTTTTACAGCGCTACACTTGACAGTGCGAGGATTAGGGCATGTAAATCTGGCTGGCAAAACTTAACTCCGCCTCCACCAACATCGATTGTAAACATGTAACAACAAAACTTCCCACTATTCTAAATTTGCTTGCGTGAAGGAGAACAGAACAAAGGCAAGACCACTAACTTTTAGTAGGGAAATTTTAGTTAGCAGCACAAGGAGAAATTTTTTTCCCTCAATAAATAGGGTGGATTCTTTTCGGCTGCGACTAATGGCTTATGGCTACGACTGATGGCCTTTGGCCCTAGTGCGAGCACTTGTGCAAACATACCGAATGCCGATAAGCCACTTCAAAAAGGCAACAGAGAAAATTTTCCGTTTGTTTGTTCAGAAAAAATCATATGCCATAAGTCATAAGCCATAAGCTGAAAAAAAGTTTAACAGTCAATATTAGAAATTAGAATGGAAATGTCCATGTAAAGAAGTGAATACAAAGAACATGGTAAAATTATTACTTTGCACCAAACAATTCAGCGATGTATTCTAAACCATAGAGGCCCCAAGGAGAACCAAAAAACGGCAATAGGGAAATCATTGCTACAGCAACATGATATTGATTCAAAACTAACATGCATTTAGCCCAAAGCTATAGTAAACATATCAGAGCAGAACTGCTGCTTCACTCCAATCTCTTAACTCGTCATTGCAATATTATTATATTATACTGCAGAATAACGAAGCCCTGATTGGAAAGGTCCAGAATGAATCCAAGAACATATGCGGAGTCGGTGAGTTATGAAAAGAGAACTTCATATGTCAAATGAGACATCCGTAAATGAAGAAATGAATCTTGACAATTTACCAGATGGTGTGCATTGCGTCAATTCAGGCACAATCTTCTGCAACATGGAGTCATGGCCCTTAGCTTCAGCATCTCTGGCGGTTTGTACTGGCTCTAGCTTAGGCCTTTTTGAACAAGGTGGACCATCCAACAACTTTATGGCCTTTTTGGTCAAAATCTTGCTATCTTGCTTATGCAAGGATTGGACAGTACCAGTACCACTATAATCCCGCTTGCCGTTGTTTTCAGACTTGATGCCAAGAGCAAGAGATTTCTGCATAGGAACTTCCAAAGAAGTCCTTTTATTTCTATAAGATGAACTGCTTTCTGAATTCTGATTATGCTGCTTCACATCTGCCCATGTTTTTTATGGATAAGTAAATCAGTTGTCAAAAATCAAACATACATAATAATAAACCTTTTGACATATGATACATATGGCCAAAATACTTCCTATATGATAACAAAAACTTTCCCAGGGAACAAAACAAATTATTCTGTCACTTTGAAGGAGGGATATCAAGAAATGCTTAAAGGCTACAAGATATCAATTGATTTGTCATCAGGAAAACAAACAGCAATGCAATACTCGAAGAAGACAAAGAATACACCCAAAAAAATAAGCCAAGAAGAAGTCAAAATGACTCCCAAAACTCCAATAATTCAAATCATACCCAATTTCCCCATCAGATGAACAAAACTCCAACACGCACACGATAGAACCAAACGAAAACAAAGGAAGCAGGAAGAGATTATACCGCCGTGACGGCGATCCGCAGCGGCGCAGCGCCTCAAAACCTCCCCGCCGCCGCCTCCACCTCCATCCACCCCCTCCGCCGCCGCGGCCGAAGTCAAAATCTTCCCGAAATCCACCTTCGATGGCAGCGGAAGCTCCACAGCATCCATCCACCGCCCGGAAAGCCCTCACCTCTAAACGCCGCTAAAAAACAACTCACCACCAAAACTCCCCCAAATCGGCGCCGATTCCGGCCGCGCGAGGGCCGAATCGGGGACCGGGGGACGCAGGGGGCGCGCCCGGAAAGCCCTCACCTCTAAACGCCGCTAAAAAACAACAACTCACCACCAAAACTCCCCCAAATCGGCGCCGATTCCGGCCGCGCGAGCGCCGAATCGGGGAGCGGGGGCCGCAGGGGGCGCGGATTCGCGCGAGATCTGGGGGGATCGGACCAGGGCGGCGGCGGCGCGGCGCGAGGAGGAGGGGGGAGGGGAGGGGGACATCTAGGGCTTGGGGAGGAGGTGGGTGGGGGTGGGGGAGGAAAGTGAAAGGGGGAGGGGAGGGAGCGGGGAGGTATATATAGTTTTCGGGAAAATACAAGGCGCGGTGGGGGCCAACTGCCGGTGGGCGGCTTTGTGTTTTGCGAGGATTTTTTTCCCTCTTTCTTTTTATCTGTTTGCTTTTTATTTGTTTCTCTGTTTTAATTTATGGATTGTTCTAGTTCTGTGCCAAGTTCTGCAGGAGTGGATCCTGGGTATCTGCTGTGATAGCGATTTTTGCTTTTCTTTTTTCTTTTTTTCCCCCGGCTATGATGATGCTTTGTGCATGGGAAAATAAATATCCTTTTTGGGCATTTTTTGCTGGGTTGTTTGTTTCATTGTTTGATATTGGTTGGTACTATGGCTTGTTCCGAACAGCAATGGCTTCTAGCTTTTAGAAGCCGAAAGCTGTTTAGAGCACGTTGGATTCTTAGCATGGGTTTTTTACTTTTTTTTCTTTACATTATTCGTAGAGATATAACAATGTTTTTTATTTTTCTATTTTCTTTATTTTTTTAATTGAATACATAAGAAAAAGTTAACAGCCACTACAGTGTTATTTCAACCAAAAGTTGCAACACTTTGAAACATAGAATATGACAGCTCAAGGTAGTAGTGGATAAAAAAAACTATACATCTATTGTATGTTTCTTGGAGTTCATCAAATTTCTGACCTTTGGATAACACTTCCAGTAGTATCGACCTCGCACTTGTGTTATCTCTAGCTACACCAACCACACGCTAGCACCACCACTCCCGATGAAATCAGCTTGCTATTGTCCTTGTCAATTGCCCCCTTCACCATAGATTCATTTTTTGAACGCCAGATTCGACGGTAGCGTCTAGGAGGTGGGGGCATCATGTAGGAAGGTGGTGATTATGGGGGAGGAGAAGGAGCAGGGGAGGGGGCGATAACGCAAAAAGACAAAGCTTCAATTGTCCTTGTTGGCACCAGTGAAGTGCTACACGCAAGTGTGGAGACGGTGTGTGGGAGGAAAAGCTCGCTAGCAGGGAGATAACATGAAAGTGTGTAGGGTAGAGGTAATTAGATCTGGATTGCCAAGGAATAGGGGAGATAGAGGACTCTAGCATCTAACGTAACAGTTGGATCTAAATTCGACGGCATAAATTTGACTTTTCTTTAGAAATCATTCACATGTTACGTAGATAAATCCAAGAAATAAATACTAGAGAACAAAATTAGCAATGAGTAGAAAAGATTGGTACCTAATAAAGAAAGAACACGAAATTCTGCAGATAGAAATGATTTAGCAACGAAGCACGTTTCAATTTGGGATGAGGTATATTTTCATCTAGTACTAATTCTAATATTAATGTTTGTTCTTCCTCAATTGCAAAATCAGTACCTACACCAAGTGAGAAGAAGGCTACTCCATCCTCTACATCCTTAATTGGGGCTACAGCAAAGAGTAGAGAAATTCAATACTTCAAGTGTTTTGGGGCGTGGACATATATTTCTAGATAGTGTCCCAACAACCGAGTTATGCTTATGATGGAAGATAGAGAATATGAATCCGTAAGTGAAGATGATGTTGAGCTTAGTGATGAAAAAGAGAGATATGAGGATACATCGGATGATAATGAAGATATTGATGTGATGAATTATGAAACAGGAGAGGCATCAATTGTCACCAAAAAATTTGAGTATACTTGCACAAGAAGGAGATACACATCCGCAACGATTCAACTTGTTTCAAACCTAAGCTAAGGTAAACAACAAGGTAATCAAACTTATTATTGATGGTGGTAGTTGTCATAACTTAGCTAGTGTTGAACTATGTGAGAAGCTTAGTTTAAAGATGTTGAAACATCCACGTCCATATCATGCGCAATGGTTTAACGAATGTGAGGATGTGAAGATCCAGTTTGTGGTGCGTGTTAATTTTAAGATTGAAGATTATAAGGACATTGTTGAGTATGATGTGGTGCCTATGACAGTGTGCCATTTGTTGTTGGGAAGGCCATGAAAATATGATAGAAGTGTGCAATATGATGGCCGTTCCAATAGATATGCTTTTAAGTGAAAGACAAAGGAGTTTAATCTAATAACTCCTAGTCAAATACATACTGAATTTCAATAAAAGAAACTTATTGAAAATGAGAGTAAAAAGAAAGAAAAGAGAGACTTCCACACATCAGTGAGTGAGAGCCACAAAGACAAATATGAGAGGAAAAAGTAAGAGTGAAAGAGGGCTGGTTATGTTAGCCACAAAATCAGATTTGAGAGATGTGGGCAATGACCCATCAAAGATGCACTTTGTACTTGTACACAAAGATGCAACTATTTTACTTTTAACTAATGATTTAACCTCTTTTCTTAGTGGTGTTTTCTTTTTTTTTTGCAGGCCTTTAAAGACGAGTTTTCAGAGGAGATTCCAGTGGGACTTCCACCATTGCATGGAATAGGGCATCAAAGTGATCTAATTCTCGGCGCGTCACTTACAAACCGTCCACCATACCGCACCAATTCGGAGGAAACCAAAGAAATTCAACGCCAAGCGCAACTAAGTCCTCACCAAGAAAGAAGATGAAAAATGCTAGTACAGTGGCATCAACTTCCAACATTGGTGCTACAAGTGCTTCACCCACAAAAAGCAAGAAAACTACGACTACATCAACCACAGAGAGAGAGAGAGCAGCCAAGGGGAAGGGTGTGGCTACATCTCCATCAAAGACAGGAAAAGCTACAGAGCTATCTAGGCTACTATTTTCTTAGTGCTCCAGTGTGTTGGACCAACTTGGCACAGTGCGTGTTGAGCCTAGCGTCTTCTGCTAAGAGATGCTCTCGTTGTTTGCAAAATTCCCTTCATATTCCAAGAATAATCATGATCAGTTACAAAAAGATACTACCCAATTACAGATTTACAGTATGACAAAAAGATACTCGCATATGTTACAGAATGACAAAAAACAAACATTGCTAACTGCAGTGAAAATTGGCATCTTGTCCTCCTTTTTCCCATCTTGAAGATCACACATAGCTACAAGCAAAGCAAGCATGCATATTGCTCTGCTTCTCCATTTCAACAAAACCATAAGACTCCAATTGATATCATGACTGTATAGTTGGCCAAGATACTTCTTGGAAGTATGAAT
Organism: Dendrocalamus latiflorus; assembly: GCA_017311315.1. NCBI lineage: Eukaryota > Viridiplantae > Streptophyta > Magnoliopsida > Poales > Poaceae > Dendrocalamus > Dendrocalamus latiflorus. The sequence goes on from CM029609.1 coordinate 38,990,166, forward strand.
GATCTTCACTCTGGGCAAGCACCCTAGAGCATGTGCTTGCTTGATAATCGAATAAGTCGCAGATATATAGTGTCCTAACTAGCAACTATTTCAGTAACTGTTGCAACGACAAGTGCTGGCCAAAGTATAGAGCCTGCACCAAATAATCACGCCACTATTATGTGAATAAGGTAAGCAATATTCCTGGTTTTCATGACAAATGTAGGACAATCAAGAACAAAGCTATCAGATGCCATGGGGGTCAACGGGCTTGAAGAAGGGGACCAGCACGATGCATTGGGTCAGATGCGACCTAGCAGCTTTGGTGGAGATGGTTTGATGCACGCAGCGATGAGGCTAGGGCATTTTGGTACTTACGAAAATACGGGAACAGATAAGGGGAGAAAATGGACCGTAATCCCTGATAATGGAATATTCGAAAGAATCGACTGAGAGTTCACGCCAATGAGCTTCTTTTAAACTGTGACTTATAACTTATGACTTAAAATTTTAAATTCTGTCTGTTCGTGAGAGGTAGTAAAAATAGTCGTATACGATTTTGATCAGTACAACTAAATTCAGTATACTTTTTACTACAATCTTCCTATTAATCTCACCTTGAAAGACACATTGTTTAAAAGTTAGTTACAGTAGCGAAAACTGTAAGGTATAAATCATAAGTGGAAAGGAAGAGCCTGATTTTCGATTTTCCCAAAAACTTTCGGTTTTATGCTCGATCCAGGTCGGGACCACATATTGCCAGGCCAAGCCCAGTAGTACCAACCCGGCCCAGTCCTGGATCACTAAATGACTCCACCTGTCAGTGCAGTAGCGTACATTGTGTATGGCCCTATCAATTGTGGGGCCCATCTGTAAGCGAGTGTCGTGTCCTGAAGGAGGAGGCAACCTCAAGAGAGTGTGGATCAGGTCCATGAAGTTGTGGGCTCCACCTGACGGAGACTGGCCTGTGGGCCCCTGCCCACCCCGGCCCCACGTGCTCCTCCTCCTCCTCCCCCGCATCAACGATCCGAGATCTTCTCCGAAAAAAAAAGAGAGAAAAAACTAACGAGCGGTCTTGCTCGTGGAGGGGGCTAGGCATTCGAGTTGGATCATTCGGAGCTCGAGCAGAGTGGACTGGGGAGGTGGTGAGAGATTCCGGTCGCGGCATACTTGGGTGCTCGAGGGGAGGAGGAGAGGAAGGCGAAGGAGAGATGGTGCTGGTTCTTGCGCTGGGGGATCTGCACATCCCGCACCGGGCGCCCGACCTGCCCGCCAAGTTCAAGTCCATGCTCGTCCCGGGCAAGATCCAGCACATCATCTGCACCGGGAACCTCTGCACCAAGGTCGGCTTGCTTGCCTATCCCCGCGATTTCTTATTCGTTGCTGTTGCGTCTCTGTGCGCGCCTCCAATCTGGTTGACTAGTTCGTAGCGCCGTGTTTGTTGGGTTGGGATTAGTGGCACTGGTCCTGGCTCTGTGGAGGGATTGTCGGATAAGCTTTCAATTGCTTGATTGATTGTTTGATGTGGTTGGGCAGTAGAGGAGCGAGGAATTTTAGCTCTCGGACAATGAGAGGATGGATATCTTTGGCCCTACTTTGAGCTTATATGGAACCAAGAATCAGGTCAAATGCGATGTTTCCTTTTTGTTAAAACCAATTGATGATTGATGGACACCGTTTGTTTGGATTCCGGGCAACGACCCAGGATCTTCAGCTTGCATTCCAATCGGAATTGATGCCCTTGAGAGTTCAACTGAGTTGCATTGGAGTTACTCCTAGGTGTGTAAATATAGAGAACATAATACATATCAATTTCGATAATTGTTACTATGTGAAGTGTTCTGGAAGCAAATAATTGGTCACCTCATGATAGTAGGCTGATTTCTCCCATCAGAGTACAAAAGCGATCTAACAGAGCATTGACGTTTTTATAAGTGCACTAGAGTAGAGTCAATGGCCCTTTTTCCTTGAGATCAGGAATGTTAATGTAGCGAACGTGGCTCTTCTTGATGTTTTAGTTTTCCCCTTTGGGGGCTTCACAGAAAGTATCAAGCTTTTTCCCACTGTTGATGCTTTGGCAAAAGCAATAGCATCTCCAATTGATTAATGGGCTCATGTATTGTTGACGTACAACTCACAAAAGGTTGCTCAACTTACACCTTGATACAGACTACAAGATTTCCCTTTCTCATTAGAAACTTTGAAGGGCAAACTATCTCTACTACTTAAAAATATAAGTTGGTGGTCGTCGGTCCGTTCCTCCTTCTCTCTTCTCAGTTGTCCGATCAAAGATCAGCCATCCAAATCTGCATGTAGGTAGTTCTTCCGTTCCTCGTAGAAAAGATCAGGCCGACGCATGGGCCGCGCTCTTCCTCTTCTCTTCTCCCGCATCCTCCACCTCCCGCAACCACTCCACCTCCTACAAACGCCACCTCCTTCTCTCCCCCGAACCCTCGTGCCGTGCCTCCTCCTCCTCAGTGTCACCACCAATTCCTTCCCTGCGCGGCAACGTCTGGTCACAGTCCCCCAACTCTCCCCAGCAGCGCCTCATCCCCTCGTCACTGCCTCCCCAACGCATTCGCCCGCCGCATCCTCTCCCCATCTGCCCGTCGTGGCCTCCCCCGAACCCTCGTGAGGCGCCTCCTCCTCCTTAGTGCCGCCATCAATTCCTTCCACATGCGACAACGTCTGGTTGCAATCCCCCAACTTCCCCCAATAGCACCACATCTCCCCGTCACCGCCTCCTCTCCCCATCTGCCTGCCGCCGCCTCCCCACCTCCACCTCCCGCAACACTGCCTCCTCTCCCCTGAACCCTCGTGCCACGCCTCCTCCTCGGCGCTGCTGTCAATTCCATCTCCCACCGCCCCTCCAACCAGCGGCATGACGCTCGGCGACAGCGGCCGGTGGATCGGAGAGAAGGGCGCTCGGCGACAGCGGTCAGTGGATCGGAGAGAAGGGCGCTCGGCGACAGCGGCCGGTGGATCGGAGAGAAGGGCGCTCGACGATGGTTGCGGAGGCTTCCTCTTCCTACGCCCACCCACGTGGCTCTTTCCCCGCTGCCACCGCCCAGTGGTCGCTCACCCGGTGAGCCTCTCTACCTCCTCCTGCTCTTCGCTCGAAGCCCGTCGCGCTGCGCTGTCTGGTGATTTTGGTCTCCCAAGCTGGCTGTTGAAGTCGGTGCCGTGGTTGAAGGGGGCCATGGTCGAGGGGTTGTGGCTGAAGTTGAGGGGTCGTGGTCGAAGTCCAAGCCATGGTTGAATGGGGCTATGGCCGAAGTCGAAGATCAGTGGTCGAAGTCGAAGCCGTGGTCGAAGGGGCGGTGGTCGAAGTCGAAGGGCCGTGGTCGAAGTCAGGCCGTGGTTGACTCGAAGGGTCGTGGTCGAAGTCCAAGCCATGGTCGAAGGGACAGTGGTCGAAGGGGCAGTGGTCGAAGTCGAAGGGCTGTGGACGAAATCGGTCTGCGATCGAAGTCAAAGAGCCATGGTCGAAGTCAGGCCGTGGTCGAAGTCGAAGGGTCGTGGTTAAAGTCCAAACCGTGGTCGAAAGGGATAGTGGTTGAAAGGGGGCAGTGGTTAAAGTTGAAGGGTCATGGTCGAAGTCCAAGCCGTGTTCGAAGGAGACAGTGGTCGAAGGGCCGTGGTCGACGTTGGGGCCGTGGTCGAAGGGGGCCATGTTTGAGGGACCGTGGCCAAAGTCGAAGATCCGTGGTCGAAGTCAAAGCCGTGGTCGAAGGGGAAAGTGGTCGATGTCGAAGGTCCGTGGTCGAAGGGGACAGTGGTCGAAGTCGAAGCCATGGTCAATGTCAAAGGGCCATGGTCGAAGGGGACAGTGGTCGACATCGAAAGGTCGTGGTCGAAGGGGACAGTGGTCGACATCGAAATGTCGTGGTCGAAGGGAACAGTGGTCGAAGGGGATGGTGGTTGATGTCAAAGGGTTGTGGTCGTCGAAGGGGACAGTGATCGAAGAGGGCAGTGGTCAAAGTCGAAGATCCTTGGCCAAAGTCGAAGCTGTGGTCGAAGGGGGCCGTAGTCGAAAGGGGAAGTGGTCGATGTCGAAGGGCCGTGGTCGAAGGGGGCAGTGGTCGAAGGGAGCGGTGGTTGAAAGGGAAAGTAGTCGACGTCGAAGGGTCGTGGTCGAAGGGGATAGTGGTCGAAGGGGGCAGTGGTCGAAGTCGCAGATCCGTGGTTGAAGTCAAAGATCGGTGGTTGAAGTCGAAGCCGTGGTCAAAGGGGGTCATGGTCGTAAGGGGAAGTGGTCGACGTCGAAGGGCCATGGTTGAAGGGGATTGTGGTCAAAGATCCGTGGTCAAAGTTGAAGATGCTTAGTCGAAGTTGAAGCTGTGGTCGAATGGGGCCGTGGTCGAAGGGGAAGTGGTGGTCGTCGAAGGGCCATGGTCGAAGGGGAAGTGGTCGTCGTCGAAGGGCCGTGGTCGAAGGGGACAGTGGTCGAAATCGAAGATCTGTGGTCGTCGTCAAAGCCATGGTCGAAGAGGAAAGTGGTCGATGTCGAAGGGCCATGGTCAAAGGGGATAGTCATTGAAGGGGGTAGTGGTCGAAGTCGAAAAGGGCAGTGGTCGAAGTCAAAGGAGGTAGTGGTCGAAGTCATGGTCATGATCACAGTCGTAGCGCTCGTGGACGTGGTTGTAGCGGTCATGGTCGTAGTCATAGCGCCAATCCGGAGGGCACCTGCTGGTTTGTCCATAACCTCCACCGCTATGAGTTCCCCCTCCAGTTGGACATCCCCGTCGTCTACCGCCAAGTCACCTCCAAGCTCGAGCTCCCTACTCGACGGCAAGACCCACAAGGTCTTGTACTCCCCATGGATTGTAACATGCTTTTGGCTACGAGGTGTGATTGACGGCTTCCGATTTACGACCACGAGCACTGGTCGATGTGTTCTAACTTACAACCATGAGGTGTGGTCGATGTCTTCCAACTTATGACCACGAGCGCTAGTTGCAGTTGAAGATCTGTGGTCGAAGGAGGAAGTGGTCGTCGTCGAAGGGCCATGGTCGAAGAGGACAGTGGTTGAAGGGGGCAATGGTCGAAGTCGGGAGCCATGGTCGAAGTCGAGGCCGTGGTCGAAGTCGACACCGTGATCGAAGTCGGGGCCGTGGTCGAAGAAGGCCATGGTTGAGGGGGGCCTTGGTCGACGTCGAAGAGCCGTGGTCGAAGTCGGGGCTACCAATGTACGACCACCAGCGATGGTCGACCGCTCCCAACCTACGATCATGCGTGATGGTCGACGGCTTCTAACTTACGACCATGAGGTGTGATCGATGGCTTCTGATTTACAACCACGAGGTATGGTCGATGTCTTCCGACTTATGACCACAAGGTGTAATCGACAGCTTCCAACTTACTTGATGGATTTAAAAACTTTTAGAATATGTTTATATACATGTTTTAAAAAATTTTATCACCCGTGAGTTTTAGAATATGTAATATGTTAAATTTTAAAAATCTGTAGTAATACACGGGCATTCAACTAGTTGATAGGAAAATGTTCACTATATTCTAAGTTTATGTGTGACCAGGCAGGCAGGCACTAAAGACAAGGCAAATTTCTTAAGTTTATGCAATTTGAATGATCTTTCTGTCTCAGCTACATTGGTGCCATTGACCTTCTTTTCTCTATTACTGTGCGGAGCTTTTCCAAGAGAAATTCTGGTGCCACTAAGGGACAGTATCAAACAAAGCTGCATATGTCTCATTATCAGAGTAGGTTTTTCATTCTGTAGATATCATGTCCATTCACAGAATTATGCCTGTGCTGATAGAAATTTGTATGATCACATACAAAACTAATGTTTACAAAAAGGACATCCGCTTCATTACCTGGAACGATTTGTTGCTTAGGTCTTCCTTGATCAAAGTATAGGGCATCTACAGTTCACTGTTTGATTTATCTAATGATAATGAAGCACCTATAATGCATTATTGTGCCACTAGTATTTAATATATTTTCTTGCTCTAAATGATCAACTGAAATATTGTAAATTTCATTATTTCTGTTTGTCCTTACTGCTTACTTATCATAAGGTTATTCCTTGTCTGATTTGTTAGAGCAACTTATTTTAACAAAAAAAAGTATTTAGATGTTACTGCACCATGCCAAGGTTTATGAAATTTTGTTGAAACTTGTCAAAAGAGTGGTTACAATCTCAGTTCCTTTAAAACTTAAGTATTGGAAAGAAGAAAGATAACACTAGTGCCCATCTAGCCTTTTACTGCAATTGTGTGAGAAAACTTTCTGTCAATTTGCTGAGCATAATAGGGTTGTCTCATGGATCTCTTATTACTATTTTTAGAATCATAATTTGCTGCCTACAACTTATTTTGGATTCAATGATTCATTGCACTTTACTGTGCTAGGTTACTACATTCAGACTTTAGAGGGGACATGTAAATGTTTTATGCTCAAATGATTCACGTAACTGTTGATGGTCCATTCAGGTCATTGAGTTTCATCCATAACTCATATATTCATCAACAAAAAACGAATATCTTTGAAATATATGGGATGGCTGGTCCTTAATGACTCAGTAGTAAGTTCTCTCTTACCTTCACATCTTCATGGAAACGGAAGGAAGTAGTTTTGCAACAGGTAACTTGCATGTTGACAAGGATAGTTGTGGAGAGAAGTGCTTCAGGCCGACCCTTCCTTGTATTGTTATCTTTCTCTATGCTTTTGTTTTTCACAAAATGACCTTATTGTGCTGTTATTTGTTACTAAAACCTTCTTATTATGCCATCTACACTTTTCAAGAAAAAAAACAAAGGAGTTTTTGTTGATTTTCTCTGTTGCAAAATATATGAATATGTTGCAGATACTCCTGTATGCAATACAAGCATGACATGGTATTGATGCGGCAGTATGACTATGACATCTTTAGAGTGTATGAATTTAATTAAAAAATTTATGTTGTGTGGATGACTTGATATACTTGACTTAGCTAGGAAAATTGGGGAAAACTTTATTTTGTGGATGTACTCGTAGCACATATTTACATGCGTATATTTGTAATTTCCAAATTGTTAGGATGTATGGTTGTAATTGCTCCATTTGCAAAGCAGGAGGGGGGATACAAATTTGGCAAGATCTACATATGTTTGTGTAAACAAGGAACAAGGACATTCCATTTTCTGGTTTTTTGCATCACAGAAGCATGACAACTGATATTAGCCTGTTTGGTCAAGCTTAAGTTTCTCTAATAAACCAGCTATCGTATGCTTTTTCTAAACCACACAAGTCCTTTCACACTGGCTTAAGCTTATTTTGGGCTTCCAATACAGAAGGGACTTAGGCTTACAGGATAGGCCCAAGAAGCTCTCACCTAGTTGGCCTAGTTTCAGCTCAGAAAATCACATACAATAAGGTGAAAATGCTGCTAGGCCAAAAAGGCCCATGTATTGTTTGATTTCACATAAGGAATACTTATGGTGCATCATGTAAAACTTTTATTCAATTCTAGCATTATATTTTTTTAAACAATAGGCTTTGACGCCTTGTACATGCCAAACGCATCAAGTTCGAAAGGTTAAATTAGTTTTGTTGGCAACAATATCAAATTGTTTGTATGATCTTCTTGCCCTATCAATGCTGTGTTGAATCATGTTTTTAAAACTGAAAATAGACCAACACTTTGGCATACATGGGAGGCATGCTGAGGCTATCTTGCATATTAGATACCGATATACTGGATTGTTAAACACTGGGATGCAACGTAGCACAAGTGTTAATGGCTTAATGCAGCCTAGCTATTTGGTGTGAATGTAAGATTATGCAATTAATTTGTGATGAAACAACAGCAAGTTGAATGGCTGTGTTGCAAACTATTGAAAGCTAGGGAAGAAGTCAGAACAAAGAGAAGTTGATGTGTTCTACAGGGCTAAGGATGCATACCGAAAAAGTGTGGGGTCATAATGAGATAACAGCTCATAAACTATTTGCCACTTTTCAATTATTTTGCACGATGAATGGCTAAGCTATCTTTGCCATGGAATGATTGGTTTTTGTACCGTTTCCTGTATTGTATATATTTTTTTAGACTTGGTATTGGCATGTTGCGTTAACTTGTTAACAGGACACTAGTAAGGCTGTGGTTTTCCATTTTCTGACACAGATTAATGTCTTGTATAACCTAATTTTTATTTTGATGAAGTATGAACTGATAAATTTCATAACTTTCCTCTAGGAAGTTCACGACTACCTGAAAAGCCTTTGTCCTGACCTCCATATTACCAGAGGTGAATATGATGAGGATGCTCGTTACCCAGAGACTAAGACACTTACAATTGGTCAGTTCAAGCTAGGGCTGTGCCATGGTCATCAGGTTCGCTTTTGAGCCCTGTTAGTTTCTATGATGCCTATGGATCAGATATACTAGTCTTAACTGTGCTACTTGGTATGATAAATATATGCTGATGTGATGTTTCACGTGAGGTCATGTTCATCAACCTGGTCAATTACGCCGCATTGTTCTATTTTGATGAAATGTCTTGCTTTTCTGTCAATATTATTGAGAATGAGTTACACTTTGGTCGGAAGAAATCAGTTTGGCCACCAATGTTCTTGAATTGTGTTAAGGGATCATTATTTAGCAAAGTCAGGCTCAATAAATCTTGTTTCTCTGTGCAATAGCATGCTTGTATCCTTTCCATGAGCATATAGATTAGACTATTTGTAGAACCAATGCCACAATAAATAAAGGGATGAATGATTTTTGAACTTTTTCCTCCAACGATATTCAAAATCTTCATTTAAGTGACTATGAAAGTCACTAAGTTCAGATTACACCAATTAAGTTTACCAAAACAAAGCTAAAGATCTAAACCAACAAAATAGTCTTGTTCATATTGGCTTCTAAAAACTGCTTTTCTACAATAAATGACTTTTTTACATTACCTAGCTTTCAAACGGAGTGTCTTTTCAAGGCGGGGTCTACTAGTCGATAGTAGTACATGACTTTATTTTTATCAGTCAAAATTGCACGCGAGTGACTCTCTCTACAAGCTATTACTATTCATAAGCCAAAGCAAAAAGCCTATATGAATGGGCCCTCAGCAATCTCCTGCCCAAGGCTGGTCAGACCGCCATGGATGAGCTGGTCTGATCGCCATGACTGGTCTAACCGCTAAGGCCGGTCTGATCGCAAATCAAAGGTCGATCTGACGGGTCCCCTGTTCCTAGGCCTAAAAACCTCTTAAGGCAAAACTCAAATCTTAAGAACTTGCTCAAATATCATCCAAATATTTTTAAATTTTGCATGAGACTTGTTCAAGACATTAGGAATCTCAACTAATAAAGAATCACAAGGTTTTTGGGCTCGAATTCACTAAATTGAAGATAATCAAATCTAGTTCACAAGAACACCAAAACCCCTATAAATCAAATTACTTCTTGCTCATGAAGATCTAAGGCATGAGGTCTTCCAGATTTATTCTCACATGTCCTAACAAGGTAATTTAAACAAGAATTCTAGCTAACTCTTACGATCACGAAATCACAAATCTTGCTCTAAAACACTCATGAACCAGGCATAATCTTGATTCTTGCTATGGAAGTGATATAAATGAGCAATGATTGATCAACTAGGATCTTCTAGTGGCTCTTACTTATCATGAATCACAACAAGACCAAGAGAAAGCTCGGGAGAGAAGAAATCACATCAAGAACACAAGATACAAGCAAACTTCAAGATATGAACAACTACAATTTGATAGGCAAGGTTTGATCTTTATTACCACATAGAGAGAGGATTACAATAGTATGGAGATTACAAGGTGCTCGCAAAGTATCACTCTTTTCTCTCCAACTCTCTGTCTCAGACATGGAAGGAGGCAAGGTGGAAGAACAAAAATCTCAACCCTAGAATTTTTAGATCTAACACCTCTCCCCCCTTTAATAACCAGGAATAAATCCTAATGGATCCAATCCATTAAGACACCTAGGAAAACACGTTAACCCCACTAACACGGGTTTTGCACACTCACGTACGTTTCTCAAAGCGTTTACAACACTTAAACTGCTAAACCATTAGCGATTGATCCACTTAGCATTTCTTGCTCTCCTTAATCTAAACCACTTCTCTTTTGCACCTCCCCGCGCCACGGTATTGATCAAAACACCAACATAGTATTTGACCAACTATTAAAATACCCTTGACAAAGCTTCTGGGCATCTTCCCTTGACCCTATCTTCACCTTTACATCAAAGTATCTCCGCATGCTTTGACATGTAGCCCATAATACCCAATGACTAGCCGTCACGTCTTCACACATTCGGTCTCCTCCGAATCGTCTCTACGTGTATCGGTCTCGTCACTTGGCGTACCACATGCACCCACTCGTCTCTTCACGGTCCTTATCCTTTCTGTGCTTTCTGCTTGAGCCATATAACCTCACTTGGAATTACATGACCGCACGGACCTCAGCTCCTCCGTCTAGTTCCAGTCACTTGTCATCGACCACTAACACCGTCAACGTGTGTTCAGATGGTCCAGGGTTTATTCAAAGAACAAAGATGTTTTTTTTTGTAAAGTTTGAATGAGAGATGGATGTCATGTGGTTCACCACTGACTGAGTGGGAGAGTGGATGTGCGTGAGTACATTTTTGCATCCCATATATTGCCGCATTGCATCCACCATACAGAGGATGCTAAACATAGTGATGGATGCTCAGCAGCAACAGACTAGATGGATTGAAGAGTCAGATAGACCTATTTCCATTGACCATATCCATAAAGTGATTTGATACTCCCTCCTTGGGGACATCAAGCATGTTCAGAAAAACCATACTCACTATCTTGAACTTTTGACTTGTGCAGAACCATGCATGATGTTTTGGTTCGTTGTATCTGCTGCTGCATTCACCATGTTGTGCACCATATATTGCACGCCACTAACAGTTTTGAGTAGGCCAATATCTTGCGTATGTCCTTCACGTTCTGTAGCCATACGACTTTACTGAACATGATTAAGGGACAGGGGCACATTGTAAGCACTTCATTTGTGATTAGTGTAGCTCTTGAATCCCAGTAGGCCAGCACCATATTGGATTAATAAACTGCCTTTCGTTTTGTCAGTACCATATTGACTTCTGATTAACTCCATTGTCAAAGTTTAGTTGTTCTTCACTTATGGAGTGCTATTGACTGTCAAATCTTTATTTTAACAAACTTTTCACTGTTGTTATGCAGTGTTTTGTCGATTGTCATATCTACATTTTCCCTAACCTTTCCACTCTGTTCTGTGTATCAACCGTCAGGTTGTTCCATGGGGCGACCTGGACTCCCTAGCGATGCTCCAGCGGCAGCTGGACGTGGACATGCTCGTCACCGGGCACACCCACCAGTTCAAGGCCTACAAGCACGAGGGTGGCGTCGTCATCAACCCTGGCTCCGCGACGGGCGCCTACAGCAGCATCACATACGACGTCAACCCGAGCTTCGTGCTCATGGACATCGACGGCCTCCGCGTGGTCGTGTACGTCTACGAGCTGATCGACGGCGAGGTCAAGGTCGACAAGATCGACTTCAAGAAGACAGCGACGATGCACGCCTGATCCAGAAACCCTGCCGTGTTCTTGCTTTCCCCCCTAGCTTGCTTCAGAGCTCCTTTTCGGAAGCCATTTCTACTGATTGTGCCTCGCTCGTTCGTGTGCAGAAGCCGGAGCTGTGTTTACAGATTAGTTAATGAGATTATGAAACAACCGAAAATTTGAAAAATCAAAAATTTGAGTTGATTTGCTTGAGTTTGAGCTCCATCTCCTCCACAACCCTATCCTGCACGAATCTCCACGCAAAACCACCCCTTAACCCTCCCCATTACGGCGTCATAACGGTGGAAAACGGGATTTTTCTCCCGGCCACTATTCCCGTCCGGCAAAAGCGGCGCCGCCCCGATTTTTCTCGTTGCCGCCTCCTCTCGCGCCTTCTAGCGCCTGCGCGGCCGCCATCCAGCTGCAGCTCCGTACCCCCGTCACCCCCTACCCGCTCCCAGCACTCAAGTGCTCCCCCTCTCACGGCCGACGCCCTCCCAGCCAGCTCAAGCGCCTCCCCTCTGCCACCCTTGACCAGCGCCTCTCACAGTCGACTTGCGGCCTCTGACAGCTTCCTTGACCGCCGCTCTCCTTCGCCCCGAAGCCAGCCCGGCCATCTTGAGCTCCAAGCCGAGGCGCCAGAAAAATCTTCCCCACCGCCTCCCGGCCAAACCGCCTTACCCCGCCTATTTAAACGCTCCCGGCCCTCCCTTAGCCTCCCACGTCTTCCCCGCAGCTCCCCGGCCATCCCCATAGCCCCCAAGCCGCCCCATTGCCGGTAATTGAGAAAAACCCCCAAATCTCAACCCTAACTCGATGTCGGCCCTCCCCACGGCCATTCTCCAATTCCATGCACCAGTAGCATCCCCAAGCCCCCTAAAACCTTCCCCGGCCATTGCTTTGAGCTCCCAAACCCCCACCCTCCCCGGCACCGTGAGCCCCCTCACTCCCAAAACCGACCACCGTGGCTGGCCCAGCTCAGGCCACCCGAGCTTCGGCCAACCTTTCCCCTAGCTCACCCGAACCCTAGTGATGCTCAGAGACCAGCCAGATTGCCATGGGAAGCCGCCCCTCGCCCACGATTTCAAAATTCCCGCAAGGAAGGAGGAGCTCGCCGCCGGCGAACGCCGCCTCCGCCGGCCGTCCAACCACCCGAAATGGACCCCTCTCACTCCCAGGAACCCGTAGGTGGCCTCGGTTTGCGTCTCAGGTCACCGGAGCTCCGCCGCCACTCGCCGCCCGTTTCCTCTGCCTCTCCGCGCGCGCGGGAACGCGTTGGAGAAGAAGAACAGTGCCCCTGGCACTGTTCACCCGACCCCGCCGCGCCGACTCGGCTGAACCGAGCCAGCCGACCGCGCCCGACCGCAGCGCCCCGCGCCCGCCCGCGCCTGGCGTGCCCGCTCGCGCGCCCGACCGCGCCGCGCCCGCGCCCGGTGCCTCCGACCCGAGCCGCGGCGACTTGATCCAGCCGAGTCCGCTCCCCCGCGCGCCAGTTGCGTCGGACCCGAGCCTGAGTAACGCGGTTCGGCTGAGTCAGCTCGCCCGAGCCCGAGGAACAGTACCGAGTCCGAGGAACAGTGCTAGCCCAAAACCCAAAAATGCATATTTATACTCCCCGGATCCGTTTCGAGCCCGCCAACCCAAATCCAAAGCCCATTTCCCCATATAGCCCTCCTATAACCCAATATCCTCATTTTATTGGAGTTTTTCGGATTTTCTTTATTCTTTTATTTTCTTTATTCATCGCTCAACCCTTCGGGCATGAATTAATTTATTTTGTTTGCTTTGCGATAGCCTCCGGAGTCGACATTCAGCAGGAGCCGGAAGGAGAAGTCCAGACCCAAGTCCAACCCACAGAAGAATTCGAGTTAGTTGAAATCACCGAGTCGCAAGGCAAGTCACCTATATTTTGAACATATTGATCCTACATTTCCTGTATTATTTAGTTATATGTACTTTCATTATGCTACTTTCAGTCTGTTATTTTATGTATAAATGTTTAGAATGACATGATATTAGCTATGTCCTACCACCCAACAGCCCAGCTTAACTTGAAGGCCATATTCACCTTGACAAACTTAGTCACATAAAATATAAACTACAAATTATCATCGTAGTTAGGGACATTACATTCATTTACTATTAAGACTTACTTTGTTGGCTTAGAATTTTGGAAAGTGGATCTAGGGTAGGCGAGGATCGCAGGGACGGATCCGAAGACCTTATCCTAGGTTAGAGGCTGGTTGTGGTTTGGTGGTAGCGCAGTGTGTGCTGATTATGGGGTTTGTGGGTGGATGTTGCCTCAGTTAAAATGTAAGGACTAGACCCTTATGCTAAGTAACGGACATAGTAATCGCCCAACCACAAGTGTTGACTGAGTCAGACTTGACTTATTCAAACCTGGCTTAGTAACTGCTCAACTTCAATTGAACCTCTGCAACGGGAAAGGGGGAGTCAGAGGGTGAGTCTGTATGGGAGGTGGTTAACCATACAACTGTAGGGCTGCGATGAGTCGGACGAGACCCGTGGGGTCATCCGAGCTCATCGGGATTAACACCTACTGGGCGGAGTCTATACAAAGAATTGAGCAGTGCACATCCTTGTTGTCTTAACTCTTTAGCGGGAGTTAAGGGATCTTGTGGGTAAAGTAGGGCAGCTTTGCAAAGTCATGACAAATGGTATTCGAATACGCCGTGCTTCCGGTAAATGAAGCTGTGTTTAATGGGTGAATCCAGTGGCAAGGCATAAGTAGATGTGGAAGGGCTGTGGTAATGTTGATAGTTTGTTAATTGAACCTTGGAAACCCCAAATTTATAAGAAGTTATGATTTTATGTTCAAAATCTGTTTACAACTAAAAGTGCATCCACATAAAATAATAGACGTGATTCCCTTCACTTGGTACACCATGCATGTAGATATTGCTAGACTCCGTGTGACTTGCTGAGTACGGAAGTTGTACTCATACTTGCTAAAAACATAAACAGAAACAGCTAATATCGAAGAGACTGGAGAAGACGAGGAGGTGATCTTATACGAAGTTGATGACGCTTGGAATTAGGATCGTTCTTCGCTCGAGTTTGCCTTTGGTTCTTTTGTAATGTATTTAAGGGTAGTTGACCCTACTGTGCTACTTGGCTTTCGCCGTTATATTGTAATAAAGTTCGCTTTTGCTCTGAAGCTTGTGATGGCAATGTTATACACTCGTGGATATACTCGCAGTTGAACAGTCCTGGGCAGCTGCGAGGGTTTCCTAACACTCCCGGAAACGGGGGTGTTACAGATTATCAGAGGAGTGGTGATGTTAAAGCTGCTATCGCATTTGTTTCGTGTTGATGGACAAGAGGAACGAACAGGTGACCTCCGTGTTTGAACATAAAGTGGACGAAAGAACGGGAGAATGTTGTATGTGTTTAGCTGCTTGGTCTGTCGCCACGGCGTCCGTGTGTTGTATTTGTGTGGCCGTGCGGCGACATGCCCTTGCCCTCCCGGCGTTTGCATGAGCCCACACGTTCCAGCGAGGCAGCTGCTACACGTTGCACGGCTCGCGTGGCAATGTGGTTCGTGTGGCATGCTGCCATGAGCGCCGGCACGAACGCGTGCAGCGAGCAGAGGCAGGCTCGCCCTGGACTGGAGGGCACACGGCAACACCCTTTACATAATATATCTTGGGATAGACTATTGCACAAGCGACTGAAATTTTTTTTATCTTTCAGTCCTCTAAAGTTGCACTTTGAATCACCTGAAGTTGCACATATTTTTTTTTGGAGGGGGCTGCAATTTTAGTTGATTGAGAGTGCAATTTCAGGCACCTGAAGTTGCATTCTGAATCACCTAAAGTTGCAGCTGTTTTTTTTTTGGAGGGGGGGCTGCAATTTTAGTTCATTAAGAGTGCAATTTCAGGTGACTGAAACATAAAAAAATTTCAGTCGCATGTGCAATAGCAAAACTGATATATCTTTTCCTCAAAAACAAAACGTAAAAAACTTGCGTGTTATTGATAGAAGAGAGTACCACCCTTCTACGAATGTGGAAAGAGGACCTAGCTATCCTTGAACCCGCTGTAACAAAAACACGTGGAAAACAAACCACCCCGTCGAAAAATCGTGGCGGTGACAAACTAATAAAAAAGCTAGTAGAATCTACGGTTGTTTAGAATCTACGTACGTGGTGCCTAGTGAGGCGTGAAAATTTAGGCACCTCTGCAAACAGAGATGCCTTTTCTTCATAAAGCTAAAATCTGGTTAAAATGCGATGGTTTTTTTCTACTTTCCTTTTTTTCTTTGTATTATGCATAGAAACATAACGGGTTTTTTATTTTTTAATTGAACACCTCGTAAAACACTAACAACAGCTACAATGAGCCTTAATTTGTGTAGCTTACAACTGCCAATAAAGTCGTTTTGTACTTTGCAACTGCATTAGGAGACAAAATTAGATGAGTCCTGAGGTTATTAGGAGGCACGGGAGGGAGATAAAGGCCGGTTCAAAATGGAATTTAGTTTCTGACTTCTAATTTTTAGAAATCAAAAATTAATTTAAACGTGTTAGTTTTTTAACATAACTTTTTACTTTGCTTTGTCAGAGATATAATGCCTTTAAATTTTTTTCAAAAGCTAAGGGCCGCTACCGTGTCCATCTTCAGCATTGGCTAACAGTGGGCCGTGTGTGTGGGCCAAACAACAGGCGCATTACCCAAGTGGCACGAAATTAATTACTCGAGCATATTCCGGCACGCAACTCAGAAAGGGCAGGGAAACAGCGGCGCCTCGGGATTTGGAACTCCCTCGAGGAGCAGAAGGCGGTGGTGTCAGCCCGGCCGTCGGCGACCGCGTCGCCCTATCCCATGTGGATCGCCCCGACAGCTGTCACAGCGCCGCAGGCACGAGCTGGGAGGAGGGTTCCGGCGGCGGCGGGCGGCTCGCTCGCTCGGGCTGATCGACGCCTAACCGTGTGGGGGCCAGGGACCCACGGCAGGAAACAAAAGTCGTCCCCGGGGAGAGAGAGAAATTATTGGATGTACACGTGGGCGCTGGTTAATTTTCCTTTTCTACTCTTTTCTATTTTTTTTTAAGGTAGGGGCAACTCTTACTGTAGTCACCTCAAAGTTTGCAGGTCACAGATTTAAGGCCCCGCTTATTTTGATTTGAGCTTCTGACTTCTGGTTTATTTTTCACTATTTCTAAATTTCATTTTTTCTGGCTTTTCGGCTTTTTTTAGCTTTTTTGCCGGTTCTTTTTTCTGTATTCGTTTGTATTATACGTGATGATCTAACCTATTTTTAATTTTTTTAAATTTAATTATACCAAATAAGCCACTATCAGCTACAACACAATTTCAGCCATCAACCACCAAATTTCAGCCCATATGAGCGGACTGTAAATCCCGAACAACTAGTGGGCAGTCCACAAAAATAACCCATCTAACCTATGGTCGGTGATTAGTGGGAATGACACTTTGATCATCAATCAGAGAGAAAGTGCCACACCGCTAGACTATGCTATGGTTGTCGCGCGGGCTAACTTGACGAGATCTGCCCAAATAAATCGGCAAAACGTATGTTGGTTTCCACGGAATTTAGTACTCTTTAGTTCAGCTTTCTTCAAAGGCAACATGTGTTTAGCTTTTTAATAATTAATGCGCATCCAGTAAATAAAAGAACGACAACCATGGATGCTTACATCCGCTCGATCACGTGGGAAACGAAACACAAATGTAAGACTAAACCAGTTGACCGAGTACCGTAAGATGTTTGTTTAGTTAACCAAAAGTCCAAAATTAGATGCAGCATACCGAAATGCGGCTAGATTTAAAGCAGTAGATTGGTCATGAGTACTGATTTTATTGACACCGCCTAGTTCATAAGATGTTAGCGTATACATCACAATAAACATATCTTATATATATATATAAAGCCTATATGCCGGCGCGTGGCGGGGAATCTTCGTGCAGCCGGGGAGGCGATTTTCCTGTATTTTTCGGAAATTACGTAGAGGTCCTTTTTTCTCGCGAAAATGTCCCTGCCAGTTTTTTTAATCCCCGTTTTTTTGAAAACACCCCTCCACTTCACCGAAATTTTTTATGCTTTGCAGGATAGCGCCCCGCAGTTTTCTAAATTACGTACGGGTCCTCGTTTAGTTACGTACAGGCCCTCGCTTTTTTACGAAAAAGACCTTTGACTTTTTTGGAAATATACATGTGCCCTCGATTTTTTTAAAAAAAACTACTCACGAATTATCGCCTCTTTTACTTCGGCACACACGGTGGTTGGCGCGGCGTGCCGCCGCGCCTATGAGGCTAGTATGTATATATATATATATATATGTGGGTGCATTTTTACTTTTTAGGAGATATCTAGCTAGTGCATTTACACTATGTAACAGCAGAATAATCAAAATTCTTGAATTCATCGGCAAAAGTAACATGAGAACAATCAAGTGCACATAAGCCATATTTTATTGGTAGTGATAGCCAAAATTAAACCAAGCAAGCAAATGATAAAGCCTAAAATCTGGGATAAGAAGTAGCTAGGGAGCAGAACATTATACAAGAATCAAGGATAACTCATCTCCGTTGTTGTCACAAAAAGTACAGCAAAAAATCATCAAAAGTAGCAAAAAATCATTAGCCATAATACAAAAAAAGGGCATTTAAACACTCCGATTTATTCATGTGGGTGATCCTAGCAATACCTCCCTTTGCTTTTCCTTGACTCTCCCCCAAAGCTCTCTCATGGAATCCATGGGAACACACCTCTGTCCTCCCAAAAAAAAGTCAGAGGAGATAGAAACAAAACGAAGAGAAATAATACTAAAAACCTTGACACCTTTTTATCGAGTCATCCGGTACTATAGCCATTTTTCTTAAATTTAGCTTTCGAATATTTATTTTTACAAATTTAACTCCTTCTTTAAGCCTGGTAGCAGCGACAGGCAATACGTGTCACCTGCCGCGCTATCTCAGCTCAGCAGGTACCTATCAAGCTAAGGGAGCTTAGCAGAATGACGTGTCGAGCTAGCCGACCGTGACAGGTGCTTAATTAGTGTTAATTGTGTAATATGACAATTAGTGTTAACCATGTTTATGTTAATTAATGTTGTGCACTATAAACATGGCTGCCGAGCTTTGGTTGCTCAGCACGTTCTCTTGCCGAGCTACTCGGCAAGTGCTAACGCAGTGCCCCCTCCTGCCGAGCTATGGTAGCATGGCAAGTGACATGTGTTGTCTGTCGTAGTCATATACTTAATTAGTGTTAATCATGCAATATGACGCTTAATTAGTGTTAATCATGCTTAAGTTAATTAATGTTGTGCACTATAAACATGGCTGCCGAGCTGTGGTTGCTCGGCACGTCCTCTTGCCGAGCTACTTGGCAGGTGCTACCGTGGTGCCTCCTTCTGCCGAGCTGTGGTAGCACGGCAGGTGATACGTGTCGTCTGTCGCGGGTGCTGAGCTCAAAGAGAATGCTAGATATGCAAAAATAGATGTCTAGAGACCAATTTTTTTTTTAAAAAAAATGGCTTCAGTGCCAGATACACAATGATTCCCCTTCATCCTCTACAGCATCTATTCACACACAACCACACAAACAAACCATCATCAGAATGGACAAAAGCACAATCAAGAGGCAGCATCAAAGAGCAGAGATACATGTAGAGTGAGATCTCAATCCTGAAAACAAAAGTAGAGACTGCCATGAAAGGGTTTTCTTTTCTCTCTTCAAGCTTACACATTCCAAGGTTAGCTACATGCTGAAAGAAAGTTGTTGCACAGAGAAAGGAAGAACCAAGAAGAGCCACCCAAACACATCATCCTTTTTCTCTCTCCTTTGGTCCATCATCTGCCACTTTCTATATACAAATGTGAAAACCAGAAACCTAACGAAAAGAGACGCGAAGTCCCAAGCATACCTAACAAAAGAGCTGAAAAAAAGAGATCGTTTTTTATCAGCAAAGAACTGGAGGGTCGATCAAGCTCTGTAATGGACTATTGGCTACCAATGCTAAAATCTAGTTCTACTAGTATGGTGATGATGCTACTGCTGAGTAAAATGGTGGATCAGATGCTTTCTTCCCTTCCCTTCCCTCTAAAAGAAACCAAGAACAGCATGGGATTCGCTCTAGGTCAACTCCCGGCGCCCCGGCCGCCCCTGCGGCGGCCTAGCCGGCGGTGGCACTTGCCCATGGGGAGGCCAAGAACGGCTCGTCGAAGAGCGAAGACATCGGCGTGGCGCTGCTGCCGTCAACTAGTGCCACGGCGGCATCGCTGTCGCCGTTCACGAACAGGAGCTCGTCCTCGCCGGCGATGTCCATGTCCTCCACGAGCAGCTCGTCCTCCTCCTCGTCCTCCTCCATGGACGACGTGCGCAGAGGCGTGGTGGGCGAGAGCCCCGCCGACGTCGACGGCGGGCTGAGGTGCCGCTGCGCCTCGGCCGCCACCACCACCGTTGGCGGCGGCGGCTGCGGCTGCGCCGAGGAGGCCGGGGAGGGGAACTTGTGCCGGGTGGTGCCGGCGAGGGAGTTGCGGTGGGTGGGCGCCGCGTGGTTGTGCTCGCCGGTGTAGGTGAGGATGAAGGTGTTGGGGTCGGCTCGGCTGCGCTCCACCTGCTTCCGCGCCACGCAACCCTTGGAACTGCTGCACCGGTAGTATCCCCTGTTGAAGAAACAGAGCGGCCGGTGAGGTTTGCTTCAACGGCGGCCGTCGGCCGCGCCGATTTCATCTACAAGAAGACGAGAGATTTGGCTGACCTTGGGTAGGGGGAGCCCTTGATGGGCTTCTGCCCGTACTTGCGCCATGCCCACACGTCGGCCGACACGCCGTCCGCCGGAACGTGGCACACCACCTTCTTCTGCTGGTTCTTCCTGAAGCAGCAAAGCACAGCAAGCGCGTCGAACAGCGTAAGCAACTTGCAAATCTCAGCTTACAGATGACGAATCGCTACCATTTCCGTGCAGAGAGGTAGTCAGTAGTCTGTGAAGCTTACCTTCTCTTGGATCTTGGCACGCCGCCGGACACCTGGCGCCCGCTCGGCTGCGCCCTCTCCGGCGCAGAAGCTGGAGCAGCCACCTGGGGGGGCACGTCTGCCGGTGTCAACACCGGCTGCAGCAGCTGCTGCTTCTGCTGCTGCGGCGGCAGAGGCACCGGCAGGGGAGGAGGAGAGGCGGCGCATAAGGCCTTGAGGAGCTCGTCGGCGTCTCGCCCGAAGCCGGAGCCGTGACCGGCGCAGAGGTCCGGAAAGCACCACCCAGCATCCACTTCCTGCCCCTTCACAGGCTCCGGCGCCGGCGCCACAGGCGGCGGGGGCGGGAACGATGTGAAGGGGTCGTGCTGCGGCGGCGGGGAGAGGCGGCGGCGGCAGGCGAAGCGCACGACGGCGTTCAGATCCCAGTTGTTGAAGCAGTGCTCCTCCTCCATTAGCTCCTTGCCCCTCGGCATGCAGCGGCGGCACCCGGAGAAGAGACTCGTAGTGGTTGGATTCTTCTCGGCTTTGGAGGAGGAGGAGACAAGGGGAGGCGCTGACTTTGGCTAGTTCATTGATTGTTTTGGAAGAGAGAGGAGACTAGGGGAGGGTAAAAGGAGAGAGAGAGAGAGAGAGAGAGAGGGGGGGGGGGGGGGGGGGGTGATGGGCAAGGGCATTGGATCCTGTTCTAAAAAGGTTTTCTTTTCTTTCTTGGAGCTTGGATGGTTTCCGTTCTTTTCTTGGGGGTTGTGGGGCAGCCGCTACTTGACTTCGCAGCATGTCAACGGGGGAGAAAGGGATGAGATGACACGGGGAGGGGGTATAAAGGGCAGCGTTCAAGAAACCTGTTATAAATTTTAACCGGGTGGGTCCGTAGGGCTGGTTTGACTAAAAATTAGAAAATTTTGGAGGATTTTATATCAAAATTTAAAATTTAAAAAAGTGACTGATTTTTAGCCAAAAATTGGCCGAAAACCGGTTGAAAATATTGGCCAAAATTTTTGAAACAAAATTTGGCAAAAAAATCTTCTAAATTTAATAAAATTTGTGCAAAACAATTTTTTCTGAGTCAATTTGAAATTTAACGAGAGTCAACAGTAAAACATTCTAATTTTTGTTGACGGTGAACGGGATGTATATATGTTATCACACTAACTAGCACTTTGTTGTAAGAGAAATGCTGGAAAACGCTGTTGCATTTTATTCAACTAGTAGTAGTGTGCCCGTGCTAACGCTACGGTAAAATACAAAACAAGATAAAATTTGTAAAAAATAAAACGAACAATCAGATTCATTAAGATTCACGTCTCGTATATTGTATAACCAAATATTTTTGTCACATAATGAATGTCACATAACGACTGATCCTTTGAGGAGGCGACAACATTATTGGACTCACCCACCGACGACTTTCTCCATCCCCACATTGTTTAAACTTGAGGCTACAAAGAAAACAAACATTTTTGTCACATAAAGAAATATGAAACAAGTAAGGAAATAGGTGTTTGTGGACTATTTAATTACCACATCACCATGCTAGGACGTCTTTATACACAATATTTTTGGTGCTCTTCCCTGAGGCATCTACTTCTTTCTTTGGTTTGACCAAAATTCTTGTCATTTGTCTTGATACACCCCTTGATAGCGCAACATAAAGCTGTCCATGTGAGAAAACAGGCTCTGGAAGGTATCAGTCATGGAGAAACAGAGTCTCGCACCTTTCACCATGTGCAGCTCTGGACTATATTGTCTAACGGTGAATGGTAACTTCCAAAAATACACAGCAATACAACAAGGAAATAATTAGCTACAGAATGGAAAGGATCTTGCAGGATCAGACAAGCAATTGGCTTGCTATACATATACCAATCAGTCTTAACATTCTATATTTAACATGCCTCCTCAATCACAACCTGCCAAGGTTGAGATTGGCCTTGAACCTCTCAAGCAATGCGGTCGGCTGTGATTTAGTAAATCCATCTGCCAACTGATCATGTGAAGAGATAAATCGGATGTCAAGAACTTTTCCGAGCTACTCTTTCATGAACAAAATGATAATCGACCTCAATATGCTTTGTTCTAGCGTGAAAAACCAGATTGGTTGAGAGATAAGTAGCTCCCAAATTGTCGCACTCCATACAGGCAGTCTCGGACTGAAAAATGATAAGTAGCGTGAAGGCATGAATGTATTTTTGAAAAATAGTTTAGGGTTTCCAATGCAAAATTGTTTATAACCTTTTTATTATTTCCTAAAAATAATCAAAGCTGTCATTGTAGGCGTGGGCAAAAACTCATGATCCCGGTGCAACGCACAGGCACATATCTAGTTATACAAACAGGCGAAACATTTAAATCTGGAAAACACTCATGTATATCACCAGCAAGTTCAGGTCATGAAATTACCAGTCTAGGCCAATTATAATGTGCATAAATAACAAGGCAATAATAAGTCATGTCTCGCCTCAACCATCTAATTTCTGATTTGCTTAAGTAGGTCATGGAGTTCTGCAGGGATAATGTCTTTACATTCATTTGCACTGCACTTCAAAATTTACGATGCCAGTAATAAATATTGTCTTTCCATGCAGGATGTGCCAAGTCCATGGCGAGTTTAAAATTATTGGCAATGTTATGTAATTTGTGTATATATGGCATGTATGGATCAGAACCCTTAAACATTCCATTTTTAGGATGAGGATCCATAATAGACACAGTTCTGGTACCCATGTCTAGTATGTATAGTGTGTAGTGCTTCATTTGACGGTACGGCAGTAGAACCTGTAAACAAACACCGAGTCTATAAGTGACAAATGATAAAACACAAGTTTTTAAAGGAGTATACAGAACATATCTTACATTGCTGCAATGTGAAATATCGTACTCCATGTCAGGCCAGCATTCAAATTTTTCAAAGATTTCCTTCAAGTCATCTTCAGTGGTAGTCTCAGATAGGTTCTTTACAAAAACATTATTGAACCTGACATTTCCTGGAGCACTATCCCTCTCCTGCTTACGAATGAAAGGCCCAACATACACCTTCTTGTCATTCATAAGCATCCCATTGAGGTTATCAATAGCAGCCTGAGCAGCCTCATCCTGCTCAAACTGAACGAAGCCATAGCCCTTTGATTCTCCAGAAGCATCTGTTGCGAATTTACACGAAAGAATGTTTACACACAGAATGTATCAGACAAAGCTTTGTTGTCTATTGACTTATCAAGATTCTGCAAACATGAAAGTTAGGAAGTCAGGCAACATAACCAACAAGCCAACAATAGCATTCAGAATATGCAAACAAACCTTAATAAATATATTTGCTGCGCCACTCTTGCGCAAGCTGGGGTCACGGTTACAATACATTATCCTGATAGGTTTCCCATTGACAGGAGTGTAGTTGAGTATTTCCAGCGCCCGTGCAGCTGCAAGATAACTCAATATCAGTACAACACCAGTAAAAAAGGAAACAGAGTTATTACAAAAATAAAAGCCTTACAGACAAAGTAAGAAGATGCATGCACATGGTTCTATAAGAAAAGTAATAGATATAGAGAACGATCGATTGTAACGCCTTCATGTCATGGAAATAATTTCTTAAATGTACAGAACACCAGGAAAACATCAATTACTATCTCAAATCAGAAATCATGATATATACACTCCAGATTTGTGGTTAAATACCGAGGTTAAATACCTAAACAGAAAAGTAGTACGTCGAAGTAAGCAACAGTCCTAAACCTGCAGATTAAGTGATATACAACAACATTTTTTGCTGTAAAAAATAACAATTTCTGTCCTGAAACTGTTTGTCGACCATCGAAACCACAACTGTAAAAAAATACAGTATATCAGACCCTAACCGCATCAAAACAATAACTACCCCGCCGCCACTGTGAGCATATATCTACATGGATGCCTCC
Source organism: Dendrocalamus latiflorus (assembly GCA_017311315.1). NCBI lineage: Eukaryota > Viridiplantae > Streptophyta > Magnoliopsida > Poales > Poaceae > Dendrocalamus > Dendrocalamus latiflorus. The sequence goes on from CM029609.1 coordinate 39,014,561, forward strand.
ATCATCTAGTGCAAAGTTCTTAAAATGCTTGTACATATCTTCGTTAAAATTATCTCTCAGATAGTATGACCAAAAACGATAGAGCGAATTCATTTCCTGCACGCCATTGGATGCATACAATACTTAAAGAATACTGTGATGTAGCTATTGAGAATAGAACAAGGGCATGAGTACAATTTATCAAACCAAACATAAGTTTTCGATGCGAAATATAATCAGCAATGACCAAAACATTAATGAGACGAGCAATTCCCATGCCAAGAAAAATGTATTTAGTGAACATAAAAAAGTGAACTTGATCAGCTTTATATATCTGTCTAGTTATAAAGTTGCTACTGCAAGAGAAATATGAGAGGAAGCTGCACCTCACTGCAACCAATCCCTAACTTCTTGCGTTCAGTGAGGCATCGACTTTTGAACTTATTGTACCTTCACAAACAAAAAAAACTTCAACATATCAATTTAGGATGAAACAACGGAATGGATGGCATTGATAAAAAATATTTAAAGGTCATTAGAACTTTAAAGTACACTGCTACTCATTTAGAAACTTACCTTTGCTGCTGGAATTTTTGTTTTTTTTCTAAAAGCTGATGACTTGGATGCTGAAATGGTGGGAAAGATTTGGGCACAGACCAAACAGGTGAGCTCCCAGTAGGAATTCTGTGAGGAGATGAACTCAGCTTTGAACTTTTATAGCTAAACAACAACAAACAGTCAATTAAAAATAACCTCGATATGAGATAAAGAGAGAAGGATAGGTTTTACCGAAATAAAACCTCAATTATTAATCTAACCTGTGGTTTTCTGGAGAAGACCCGTAGAAATATCCAATTGAATTGCTTGGGGGGCTTTCTGATACACCACCATAGTGAGATCGGCTATTGGGATTATTTGTAAAATTACCAGCAAAGAACCTCTGCTTACACGAGGTGTTCGCTTTTCTATTGCCTCTATTTTGCCGCCTACGTGGGATAGGTTGTCCAGCTTCTTCAGTACAGTTGATTCCGACGCTAACGTAGTTCCCTTTTGCACGGATAGATGGTTTAGAATCAACATCTGCAGCATCAGACTGGGAACTTCTTTGATTATTAGCGCGGCGACCATGCACACTCTGAAGTCAAAAGTAAAATTATAATATTAGCATGAGAAAAGCCAAAATAATATAATTTGGTCGGTACATATAAGGACCATCATATGTCAGAATGGGCTTTGAGAACAAAAATAAGAAAGAAGCAAGCACAGCTCAGCTCAAGTCTGAGCTCAAGCCAGCTTGATTCAAACTCGATATAGCTCCACAGCAAGGATTGTCTTCAGACCTTTATTCCAACACTCAGTTCAGTTTCAAATGATTCCCAAATTTGCATAATCAAACATGTTAACTAATGATACAACTGATTAGCCATTCCAAAAATTGAAACAGCAATTCAGAACTCAAAATTGAAACATCACAAAATCTTACAAATATCTATAGTATGTATACCATTTCCTTAATAAGTTTAACTGGGGCAATTCTCACATTACAACTAAAAACTTAAAAATGTATTGACCTCTCAAGAATAAATAGATGGAAAAATACATTCTTAAAAGCTTTAAACTGTCCCCAAAAAAGCATTGGCTATGTTTCCCACCAAAATAATATTATTTAAAAATGAATCCAGCAATTTTTTAGGGAAGTAACAATAATAGGGGTGGATCCACCAACAATCTGTGGATGTTAGATTTCTTATATTAAGGGATGCTAATTGCCACATTTATCATAAAACATGGTAAGAAAGTGAATCTGACTGTTGAAATGGACTGCTTGATGCCAGACACCCAACAGACACAAGTCATCCAGAGTAAATGGTGCAGGAAAGGTGGAATGAATTTAAAAAATCAAAGCTTCTATTTTATATATCAGTATAGATTCTTCATGATAAAACAGGATGATATCATGAATTCATCCTATTTAGAATAAAACTATTTAGACCATTGTACAAATAAGAGATATACTGTAAAGGCATAGAAATGCATCTCAATCAAGTCAAAAGCCTCTAAGAGAATACATCAAAATAAAAAGGAGGACCAATATATAGAGCAATGTAATATCAGCTGGTCACAATGCAATGTTGTGAAATATTAGAAACAAGCAGTACAGTTTGGTAGGCTTTTCGAGACAACTCACCGCATCTGAAGGATCAGAGAGTGCATTTAGAAGTGGATCAAAGATATCATTCAGGTAGGCCAAGAACTGTTCCACAAAATTGTGAAAATTAAGCATAAGATCATCAATAATTCCATAATCAATTTGAATTGCAATTCTCATGCCCATTTCAGAGTTAAAGAATTAAAACTGGGCAGTTCAACAGTTTAAAAGTGAAGAAATTATGCAAGCATTAACTTGTTGAAATATATTGCTATGTATTCCAAAAAAAAAGTTGCATATTTTCAAGTACCTCAGTACGATATCGAGCCAGCAGAGTGGAAAACCAATGCAATGCAGAGTGGATTGCTTCTTCTCATCCTCACTGAAGGAGCTGTCATACTCGACGTACTTTGCAGCCTAATTAAAAGCAAAATAGAGGTGCTCAATAAACGTAGAGGTAGCTAGATTAAGTAAACAGAGAGTTCTTTTAGTAAGATCCTATTGACATTTACCTTTTCATATCTCTTGGAGGCCTTGGCATACTTGCCCATCTTGAACCACACATTCCCTTCATCTTTCTTCTTGGCAGCTGCTTCAATCTTCTCTGTATTGCTCTTCAAATCCCAAGATTCTTTCTCCTAAAATAAGTATAAATTTTAAACACTGTCTGATCAACAACTGAACACGAAGATAGGCAGGTAAACAAGAAAGAAGGTAGTCACAGTTACCTTCTCGAAAGAAACAAGCTCCACTTCATAGAAGACAGTGGAGTTAGGAGGAACCACAGAAAGATCTAGCTTTGTTTCAGTGGATCCGAACGCATGTTGAGGTGGTATTCTAACCAATGCAACCTCTCCTTTTTTTCTTCATAGTAACCAAAAAATATCGTTCCTACTAATTCACAATATAACCAGTAAAGACCATCCTCTACAAAAACAATTGATGCACATCAGCAAGACGGTAACTTACGCTTTTTACTCCCATCCCCTTTCGGCGCCTCCTTCTAAAACCAGAAAAAAAGAGAGGGACAAACCTTTTAGTGCCAGGAGCCACCCGAACCGACCAACAAATGCGCACCAGACTTACTCTTCTTGGACCCGCCGGAGAAGAGACGCCGGAACTGCGGGCTCGCAAGGAGGAACCTCCAGTCCGCAGCCTTTCCCGCGGCAGGGCCCCCCCAGCACCGCCGTCAGGTACCCGCGGACGAATCCCATCCCGCCGCCCTCAACGCTGTGGACCGGCGGGGGCGGCGGCCGGATCCCGCCTAGCCTCCCGAGCGAGAAACCCTAAAAAACCGCATGTTGAGGCGGCGGCGCTTGGGGGCGGAAGAGGAGGCGGTGCGGGATGGGGAGAAGGAGATGCGGGGTGGGGAGGGAAGGAAGCGGCGGCGGGTGGGGAGGGAAGGAGGAGGCGCCGGCGCGTGGGGGCGGAAGAGGAGGCGGTGCGGGATAGGGAGAAGGCGATGCGGGGTGGGGAGGGAAGGAGGCGGCGGTGGGCGGCGGAGAGGAGGAGGCGGGGAGAGGCGGAGCAGGAGGCGAGGACCAGGGTGGAGACGGGTATCGCGCAGCGTCGGGGGCGTGGGCGCGGGGTAGGTTCTGGGTTCAATGATATGCATGATCCAAATGATTTTGGCCTTAGGATCTTCAATGAGTAAGAGAAGAAGGCTTGAGGAGAGATCCAGACCATTCATTTGTATGAAGTTGGATTACTTTGGTACACAAATCTGGGTGGACTTAGATTAGGCATGACTGTGGGGGTAGTTGAGGGGGTGGATTTAGTAAAGAGAATTTTGGTGTATTATAGAGTAGGGTAGATCCAACGGTACAAGGAACCCACGTCCAATCCACTCACTCCACTCACTCTTTCTTTCTCTGCTCAGCCTTCCCATTCCCCAACTCACTCTACTCGCTTTCTCTCTCTCCCTCCGCTTGGCCTTTTCATCCAGAGTCCGTCCGGCGAGCTCATATTCGGCAGTGGCGACTCTAGCGAGCTCGTATCCAATAGCAGCGATTGGATGCGAGCTCATCCCCTCAACTCTCCTTCATTGTCGGCCCCACTGCGCGTTGGATCCGGCAGCCTAGAAGGGCTCCGCCGCTGGATCTGGTATCGGAGGAGGAAAATCTGACACCACCACTACGGGTTCACCCTCTCCAGGCATAGAAGGGGGTCAGGGGGAGGCGGCGGCCTAGCCTTGGGTGGCGGTGGAGGTGATGGGTGGGGTAGGAGGGCCGTGGGCAGAGCCGGAGGGCGGTGATAGCGACGGCTGTGACGGTTAAGTTGGGCAGAACGGTATAGCATGCAAGGGTTAAGGCTGCGCGGCGAGGCGACGATGGCACCGTTGGCCGCAAGTGGTGGTGGAGGAGGACGGGGGGTGGCGGAGGAGGCGCGCAGAGCTACCTAGGGCAGCGTGGCGACGGCGGCTGCGATGAGGTACATCTTATATCGTTGAAAATGTTGCAAGCCCTGTAACCAGTGATACGTACAAAGGGGACACTACTAAAATTCGAGGACCCTTCTTGCGTGAATACCATACGTACTTGGATGTAAATGGGATGGATGTGCGTATGACTTCGTTCGGTTTTTGCTGCAGTTTACGCGTAGGCTCGATTGTACAAAACATTCTACTTTTTGTTGGTGGTGAACAGGATGTATATATGTTTTAACCCCTGCGCAAATTAGCTAGCACTTGTTGTAAGCTCAGTGACGATGGAAATCTTTTCTTAATTTGTAGTGAATGCATTATTTACGCCTGTCCGGTTTGGCTAACATGGACTCTGCACAACATACAGCTTTTACAACATCCTTCTCTGGTTGACGATGAACGATATATGTAGGTTAACACCTTCTCATCTTACCTGGTGTATTTGTGTAAACCATGTCATGGTACATATCTTTTCGTAGTTTATGGTAAATGCATGGACGAAGGTATATAATATTCTTATCTGTTCCATTTTGTTAGCTAGACTTTATAGAATAGGTCAGGTTGTACAAAGCATCCTACTTTCGTCGACGACGAACGGGATGTATGCAGGTTCACACTGGCTCATGTGTTAGCTGGGATTTTCATGTAAGTCACGCCAAGGTAAATATCTTTCCATATATAGTTTGTGGCGAATGCAAGGATGAAGTTAGTTTCGGGTATTCGATTCGGCTACAATATTTGTACATGCTCAGCTCGGGTAGGGTTTCTATAGTAGGCCAGATTATATTATTATGGCCCCATTAGTTAGACTTTAATTTCTGGCTTTGGCTTCTAGTTCATTATTCTTTATTTTTTTTGCCTTTTAGGGCTTTTTTATCTTTTCTTTTTTCTCGTATTTCTTTGCATTGTCTGTAATGGGATAACCTATTTTTTCTATTTTTAAATTTAATTACGCCAAAAATCTACCAGTTGCTACAGTACAAAATAAACCAGCAACAATAAAAAAAAGAAGCCAAAAACCACATAAAAAAAGTCAAACTGAGCACCTCCGAAACATCCAACTATGAGCAAGAGCCAAGATGTGTATGATGGGTTCATACCTTCTCTTCATCTTAGCTGGGACTTTCATGTAATCTAAGTCATGGTAAAGATAATCTTCTCCTAGTTATCGTAAATGTATGGATGATGGTAGGCTTTTGTGGCTATTGGTCTGACTAGGTTTTTTTTATTATAAGTACTATAAGAACGTATTTAATATGCACACATACAACATTATACACTTACACACACTCACATGGGTGCGTCCAATGTATACGTCTAAGACAAGACGGAGACCCAAGAGCCTCCGAAGCATGGGCATACGCTTTGACTACTGGATATACTCACATACAGTGGCGAAGCCAGAAATAAAATGGAGGGTGGGCTAAGACACTAAGCTTGATTGTCACAAACACAGTTATTTACTCTTGTTCAATTCAAATTCATTCATAAATAGAAGAGAAACATAGTCGAAAAGACATAAATACAACAGAAGTACCTCAGTAATAGAATACACATCCTAAAAATATATAAATATGATTCCAGTCATCTGCATATCAAAAATATCAAAATTAATGATATGATATCTAATTACCTAAATTGAAAAGAAAACAACCGGAGAAAAGTTGCCTAATCTGATTCTTTGAAATGTCTGAAGCCGACGGCCGCCCCTATATCCTCAGCGGCTCAGTCCTCAATTCCTCTCTCACCCGTGTCTCGCACTCACTCATATCTCCTCAGTCCTCAATTAGTCCGTCTGTCTCGCTCTCTATCGCTCTCACTCTCTCGTCTCAGATTTAATCGCTCGCCTCGCCTCGCTTCATCCAACACTCCAGTCCGTCGCTCCTCGCCTCTTCGGACTCCGCCGTCTCCGCCACTGCTCTCCGTCACGGCGCCACTCTGGTCTCCCTTCTCGGCTTCTCCCGTCGGTCTCCGGGACTCGGTGCTCCTCCGCAGCGCAGGCGCCGCGCCGCTGCCCAGACTCGATGGCGGCGCCTCGGCCCTCACCGCCCCGGTCCGGCTCCCCCTGCCCCGGCTCAGCCCCCTCGTGGCCTCGTCGCCCCGCTCCGGCTCCCCCTGCCGGGTCGCCGCCAGATCTGGCTCTGGCACCGGTGACACCCCCCTACTGCGTGCGCAGCGAGCCCTCGCCCGGTCGCGCTCGGCCTCTGCGTTGTGGCGGCGCCGACGGCGACGCCGACGCGTCTCTCCTCTCACATCTGGCTCTGGGTCTGCCGCCGCCCGCCGGTCTGGGAACTGGGAAGTGGTAACTGGTAACCGGTTGCTTTGTTGCAGACTTTTAGTGGGTGTTTTGGTGGGCTAATGATGAATTTGTTGGGCCTCTTTAAGAGAAAGGAAGTGGGCTGCCGACTATGCATTTTGTTCTTCGTTGGGCTGTGTTTGTTGGGATGTGCTATGTGACTGTTCCGGCTGCTGTGGGCGCTCGTCGGGGGGAGGGGGGTTCTGCCCCCGGGGAGGTGAGGCTCGAGCCTCACTAAGCCTCTCCGCTGGCTTCGCCCCTGCTCACATACACATGTATTCAAATGATACTATTCATATAAACAGTGTCCCCAAAAAATACGCGTGGCAAGGTTTTACATGTATATACCCAAGCACTCAGCATCAAAGATCATGAACAGTTAAAACGATGGACCTAGTACATTTTAGGACGGGAGGGCTAAGTTTGGACGTTTTCAGCAGCTTAACCTAGTCTGTGTGTGTGCTTTGGCAGAAGGAGAGCTTTAGCTCATCACATGAGCCCCTCACATAGCCCTAGGCCTTTAGCTCCACGAAGTAAAATCGATTATATTACCTGAAGGTAAGCTAGACTAACACATCTGCCTTTCATTTTTGCTGAACAAACGAAAGGTCCAAAACAGGTATATGAGCTGGGTCACAATATATGTTTCAGAACAGGTTCTATTTAGAGTTGAAGGCAAATGACATAGTGTTTTTTTGTACCATCCACGATATTCGGATGGAATGATTTGCACACATATACTTATGGTGAGTAAATATCCACATAAGAATTAAACAAATAGTACGTACTCTAATATTCAAAGGCTCAAATTCCTTATAAAATTTGAAGCAAATGTAGTTTGATATGCCAGCCAAATATACACACACCACCATAATATCACATAGTAGAACTTCAGCTTCTGACTTATTTTTCACTATTCATAAATTTTGTCTTTTTATGAACTTTTTGCTTTTTTGAGCTTTTTTATCGGTTCTTTTTTCCCCGTATTTGTTTGCATTATACGTGATGGGCTAATATATTTTTTTTTCTATTTTTAAATTTCTTAAAATTTAATTATGCTAAATAAGGCTCTGTCAGCTACAGTGTTTTTCAACAAGCTACAGTACTTTTCAGCCATAAGCCACCCCAAAAAGCCATATTGAGCACAGTCTAAACATGAGACGCACAAAACAAGTCAACCAGGGCACGCTTACACGCGTGTCTACGTTTCTAAAACCCAAGCGGTGGCCATGTGCTCAATAATTTCAAATTTGTGTACGCGATTTCATTGATTTTTATAATAGCATGTGATTATTTTTAGGACCAAGATTATGTTAAAAGAGCTGTGCACGACACGATACGGTCTGAATAAAAATTCAACAATGACATGGACTCGACACAGCTCGCTGCAAGTCAAACCATACTGCGTTGCGTCCCGTAGCCGTTTTCCGATCCGTATGAACGGTCAGTGAATTGGAATCTCATCGGTCGATCTCGGTCGGCTAGGGACCCGGCACGAATCGCAAAGACAGCGGAGAAAATGAAAATCCGCGGCGTGCGTGAGTACAGCCCGGACTTGGGGGACGGGGTTTCTGACCTTTAGACGCAGACACGTGGGCTCCGTACTGTGGGCCCAGATGTCGGTGGGTGATGGGATTCGGAGTCGGCGAGGCGAGGGGCCGATGACCTCGGGCGGGGGGCACGCCAAAGTCGTACGCTTTGACTCGCTCCGCTCTTCGTCCTCCACTCCGCGCAAGCGACGCGCGAGGCCCACCGCTTCCAGGGTGTAACGGAGCAGCGGATAATTTTTATTCAACTGATCGATCAAAAGTTTGTTATGTGAATATAAGAAAAAGGTAAAATAGGTATATGGTACTATTTGTATCTAACTTTGACTTCAAAGAAATATATGTAATATGATATAGGATAAGTGACACCTGTCCGTATATCAAGTGATATGAGAAAGCTTGATGTGACTTCACTTAGAAACAAGATAATAGATAGGTGGTTTGCTGCATTTAAATAGGCAAAGAATATTGAGTGCTCTTCCTTCGACACATCGATGATCGATCTTTCTGTGTTCACTTTGATTACACCCTTGTTGTCCAATGTTCAGTGTAAGGGTGCTAAAGAAGCGAATATTTTTCGTTTAACTGATCGTCTGAAAGTTTGTAGAACGAATATGAAATAAAAAAATAGATATCCGACATTATCCATATCTGATCTTAAATCTAAAAATATACAAAATAAAATACAAGATAAATGATATCTATTCGCATCCATTCTAATTGCACCTCTACCGCTATCACACGCGTCGGTGCAAGCGCCCGCTCCCCAGAGGCCCAAACTGACCTGTTGGGCCAACGTGTCGGTGCGTGACGTCAGCCTGACGTTGAGGGTAGGGATGAAGATACGGTTTTTGACGGTGAATGTCGGCCATTCGCCGACCTAATTACGTGAACATTTTACCAAACTAAATACTCATTCGGAGGTAGTTCATGGTGTTGCGAAACCATCTCTCCGTTTTCTATATGAAGGGGTAGTTGTTGCATATCGTCACCGTATTAAAGCCGGGGGGGGGGGGGTTCCGGCCCCCGCAGCGATCCACGTCGCCCCCCGCGTCTCGGCCGGCCGGCGCGTGTCCAGCGAATTCGCGTACGGCCGGCCGAGGCAGTTCCCTCCGGTTTTGCGAAAATTACGTATAGGTCCTTTTTTCTCGCGAAAAGGTCCCTATAAGTTTTTTCTTTGCAAAAAATTTTGGATTGCGCCCGGCGGGTTTCCGAAATTACGTATAGGTCCTTATTTACTTACGTACAGGTCCTTGATTTGTTACAAAAAAAACCCTTTGATTTCCCCGAAATTACGTATTTGTCCTTGATTTTTTTTTTACAAAACTCCCTGCGAATTATCGCCTCTTTTATTTTGGACCACACGGTAGCTAGCGCGGCGTGCGCCGCGCTTATATGCAGCTAGTTGTAACGGTAAAAGAGCCATAAAGTTGGGAGAGAGCTCATGATTATTTTCCTATATTATTTCTATATTATATTATTATGAGTTAGATGTTTAATTGTCGGCAACGTGCTCCCAAATATACAACACTTCAACCACGTTTACCCTGTTGTTTAGTGTATCTCGCATGCGTGTAGCGCCGGTTATTAGTGAGAGAGTTTGACCTGTTCCGGTTTGGCAAAACCGTAAAACCCGGCTTCCGACACCACCCCCTAGTCGAGAGTGCCCTTCCGATCCCGGCATACAGAGCTTTCATGGGTTAGTGTTTGTTTTTTGTTCCCTTTCTCTCTCGTGTGAAGAAAATATATTGCACGTTCAAGGTTTGCTCGTGGATTATGTTCTTAGTGCGACTGTATCTTTGTTTCAAGGGAGCGCCAACTATATATATGTTAGCGTTGGTCCTGACCAAAAACATTGCTGCTACTAATTAAAAAGGGTGTACATGGTTAAATAGTAGATGTTGAGTCAGCTGACGCTCATAGTTTATAGTAGCTACTAAGAGGATGTATAATAGTATAGACAACTGTTATTTATAATATTCTTCATGTCATCTAAAGACAATACTAAAGATGGCTCCTACAATGGGTTAGCTTTTTACATATATTTATAAACAGTTTCTTCATGACACAATGTGTCTTATTTCTCGTGCGGCAGTGGTCAGCTACGGGCCGAGGCGCGGCGATGGTGGCCGGCGTGCGGCTCGGCTGCGGGCGAGCGGAGGCAGTCGGTGTGCGGTGGCGCGGCGGCTTCAGGCGAGCAGCGTGAGGAGGGAGGAGGCGGGGAGGCCGGCGGCGAAGAGGTGGGGGAATAGGGGGCGGACGGCGCGGGGCACCGCGGGGAGAGGAGCGGGGAGGCGGGGGCGAGGAGGAGGCGGAGGTAGGCGACGGCGTGAGGAGGGAGGAGGCGGGGAGGCCGGCGGCGAGGAGGAGGCGGGGGCGGGGAGGCGGACGGGGGCGGCGCAGAGGAGAGAAGGTGAGGGAGAGGGGCATTTTTGTCCAGAATGCTACATCCCGAAGAAAATTGAACTTTTTGGTGGTAATTTCCGGAGCCCGATTCTTTTAGTGGTATTTTCCGGAAACGGTGTATTTTCAGTGCTACTGAACAGATTTTCCCTTAAAAAATTATCCTGATAAACAGTTTCGAAAAAAGTTACGAAAAATCTGTCCCTTTTATTTATTTAGGGAAAGCCATCAGTCATATTTTATAAGCTATAAGTTAAAAAAAGCTGATATTTTGCCTTAATGAAATAAAGCTCTCTCTTTCCTCTAACAAAAAAAATGATTTTAGTACGACTCATGGTACCTTAATGCCTGCCCCCTGTTATTTATTTCTGGATCGTTTGCTCGTCTCATTCGAAGGGTAGGGGTCATTTATAGTTCTTTCTAATTAAACGAACGATGGAAAATGGCAAGCAAGAGAAAACATAGAATTAGTTTTAGATAACCACCAAATGGCACAATGTACCGTTACATCAAGAATATATGGGGGGAATTTTACACGGAACGGCATTGTGGCCTGACATCCTGTAACTTTCAGTGGAGATGTGGAATGTGCTGTGTCTATTCATTGCCATTCTTCAGAATATGTATGAGAGTGTGTGTGTGTGTGTTTTTTTTTTGCGTCTATTAATGCAAGCCAATTGTTTTTTTTACTTTGAAGAGGATTTTTTTATTACATTCAGCTCGGTTGTGATGATGGGTGGTTTCTTTTTTTCTGCAGCTGATAGTTATGGTTGATGGCTTTTAACCCTAGCATGAGTGTTTGTGTGAATGAACCGAATGCCGATAAATCGCTTTGAAAAGACTATTCCAATAAGCTGTTTCGAAAAGACGGTAAAGAAGCTATCTTTTAGTTTATTTAGGAAAAGTCATAAGTTATAGGACATAAACTATAAATTAAAAAAAGCTGATATTTTGCCTTAATGAAATAAAGTTCTCTATCTTTCCTCTAAAAAAAGATGCTTTTAGTACGACTCATGTTACCTTAATGCCCGCCCCCCTGTTATTTATTTCTGGATCTGAAAAGCCCTGGAAAAATTCAAAATAAATTTCTGTGCTTTTTGCTGCATTTTGGGTGAATTTTGAAAACTTTCCTTTTCGGGAAAGTCTCGTCGGAAATGCGCTTTCCTTTCTCGGCCTTTCCGCTTTCTCCCTCCGTTGGCGCCCCGCCTCCCCTTTCCGCCTCCCTTTCTCTTGCGCGCCCCGCGCCCGCGTCTCCGCTGGCGCCACCTCTCCTTCCGCCTTCCCCGTCGCCCAGCGCCTCCCTCCGCTCCCCTCAGCCGCAAGCGCCCAGCTCCCTCCCCGCCTTCACCTCGCGCACGCGCGTGCGCTGCGCGCTGCGCCTGTGGGCACGCCTGCGCCCGCGCCTGTCCCCGCGTCGCCCCGATCTCGGACCGCCTCTGCCGCCCCGACAGCTCCTGTCCGAGCGAGTGGACGCCGCCGCGCCACGTCGCCCGCTCCAGCTCCGGCCCACCCGGCAGACGACGCCTCCTCTCTCTCGCGCGCACGGGCACGCCCTCGCCCCGGCCGCAGCTCAACCGCCCCCGTCGCGTCGCCCGCCCTGTGCAGAGCCATGCGTCACCCTCGCCCCCTCCCACTGTGCGGGATTAAACGCCCTTGACGGCCCCGTCACCTCCCTGTCGGCCGGAGCCCCGTCGCTGGCTTCTCCCCGAAGGAACCCCCTCCCCTCCGCGCGGGTATAAAGCCCTCTTCCCCTGCCATTTCTCTTCCTTTGCTTTCCGAGCTCCCCAAACACCACCATTCCCCTCCCCACCCTCCAGAGCCTCTCCCGGAGCCTCCGATTGGAGCCCCGCCGCCTACAGTTCCGCCTCCGCCGTCCCCTGCGCCGGTGGCCCCCGGGAACCAATCTCCCCCTCCCCTTCCCCATTTCTAAATTGCATTCGTCTGGAGCACCTTCAACCACCCCTATTTACTTTGCCGTTCTCCTCTGGCCAGGTGAAGCCCTGTGGAGCGCCGCCGTCGAAGTCCACCGCCGGCCGCAACCACCTCTCCGTGGCCAGCTCACCCCGAAGGCTTTGAGCTTCAGCCACCGCCACCAATGTGAGCTCCCAACTCCCCAGATGGTGTAACCGGCCCCGATTGAGCTTCCTCGCCACCGGTGACCCTCTCCACCGTGAAATCCCCGAACCACCCCCTTCTCCCTCCCTCTCTCCCCTTTGGTCCCCGCAAATGCTAACTACCCGAAACGGGCTCCCCGTGCTCTGCTCTACCCGGCGGTACCCCTTTCTGCCCTTGGGAGCCGTCGACGTCGCCGGAGCACCTCTGCCCCGCCACCTCCGTCCCGCTGCTGCTCGCGCCCGGCTGGAGGAAGACGATGACGACGTGGCCGCCTCCCCGTCGTCGGATCCCCTTGAAGCCTTCTAATCCCCGCCATCCACCTCCCCGTACCGTTTCACCCGCCCCCTTGAATCTCAGCCGTCTGATCTTCCCGCTTCCCCATCTCGACCGCTCGCCCCGTCGCGCTCCTCCGCCGTCCGCCCCGGGCCACGCGGCGGGCATCCGAGCTGCGTGGGCGCGCCCGCTCTGGGCCGCTTTCCCTCGGCCCGCTCCATCCCGCGCGCGCGCACGCGCGAACAGGCCGCGCGGGCGCTTCCCCGGCCGGGCCGTACTGTGGCCATGGGCCGGCCCTTCACTGTTCATTTGATTTTTCCCCGGATTTTCTAATTTCCAATATTCCAGAAAACTCCAATAAATCCTAGAAAATCACAGAAAATCCCAAAAATTCCCAAATTTCACCACTTTGCTCCAATTATTATTCCAAACCCTCTGGTGAAATCCATTTCCACAGATTCATCCTAGAAAAATTCCTAAAATTCCATTTGGGGTGTTTATGCAATTTATTTCTTTTTAATTAGATTATTTTTCCTCGCTTGATTAGTTGCAAGCTGGATTTATTTCATTTTAATTGTTTGCGTTAGTGTCGGAGATCCCGGAAGCCCAGGAGCAGATTCAGGACCCCGGTGCTTCTACGTTCGAGCTTGCTGAGATCGTCCGGATAGACGGCAAGTCCCAAATCCTTTGATCATATTGTATCCCATAATGTTTAAATATGTTAATATATTATTTGCATTGAGCTAGTTCTGAAATGTTAGTTCAAAAATAAAAATAAAATGTTTAGAATGACATGTGATATAGTTAGTCCTACCACCGCTAAATGCCATGATTAAATTGCAGCCATGCCTTTGAAACCCTAGAAATAATTATCTGATAATCTAGAGAATTGTAGGCTATTATTATCATGCAAAATGTTACACTAATAAGGTTGTGGCTGTGGGCCAATAGAATCTGGAAAACCCGACTCTAAGGTAGGGTGGTATGGGACACCGTATCTTAGAGCGGAGAGTGCCGGCGTGCACAAGGTAGGGTAAGGGTTGGGGGAGAGCCGCGAGACGGTCTTTGCCTACCTCTTATCCTAGGGCTGGAGTAGGGTAAGGGTGAGTGGGAAACCGCGGGACGGTCTACGCCCACCGCTTACCTTAATTTGGGTCGCGGACCTGGCGAGGTTGCGGGCCATGTGAAAATATAAGGACTGAAACCCTTACGCTGAGCAAATGTCACAGTGATCGCTCAACCACAGGAGTTAACTTGTCAACCCTTGTCTTTTAGCTGCTCAACTCGATTGAAACTCTATAGGAGGGTAGCAGTGAGGTTAGGTAGGCCGTGCGACGGATGCCTAACAACGGTGGAATTCACTCGAAGCGGACGTTGTCCTCTCTTGTGTGTGTGTGTGTGTGTGTGGGTGTGAGCCAGACCCGAGTGAATTCTACTGGGTAGAGCCTATATAAAGAGTCGAGCAGTGAAAAGACCTGGCTTTCTTAACTCTTTAGCGGGAGTTGAGGGATCGTGTGGGTAAAGCTGAGCAAACTCTGCAGAGTCAAATAAATGGTATTCGAATACGCCGTGCTCCCGGTTGTTGGAGTTGTGTCACTTGGGTGATTCCAGCAGCAAAGCTTAAGTAGATTTGTACGTGCTTTAACTTGGTTAGTTGGTTAATGAACTCTTGTTGAAAAACCCTGAGTTCTTAAGGAGTAAGTTTTGGGTCCATCTTATTAAAACTGTTTGCAAATAAAATTGCATCCACCAGATGTAATAAACCAAGTATACTCCCTTCCTTTGACTTTTCGTGCATATAGTAAATTAAGATCCCTTTTGGGATTTGCTGAGCCGGTTGTTTGGCTCACGGCTTGCTTAATCCAATCTCTAGAGGATCAAGACGAAGGAGAAGGTCTCCCTGTTGAAGAAGTCCCCGAGGATCTTTTCTTCGACGAGGATCCTTGGCTGTAGGTCTCCGCCGCGCTCGAAGCAGTTTCTGGAGCCTTTTGTAATGTATTATACTTTGGGCTTGCACGCCCCGCTGTAAAAACTGGATGTTAATCCGTATGTCAAATATATGCTGGTCTTTTGTTGTAAGCATGCAATGGTATACTCTTGCGCGACACTCCATAACTGTTCATGCTTGAATAGTTACGGAATGCCGTGTCCGTACGCGCCCCTGGAAACGGGGGCGTTACAAGAAGTGGTATCAGAGCAGGCTCTTTGACCGTAGGTTGAGACCTAAGGCTGTCTAGGAGGCGATTTTATCGCAAAAATTAATTCAAGGCATAAAAAGAGTTTATGAAAAATATAAGTATTATTGCTGTCTTGTTCCTCTCTTGTTGCTACTTTCCTGTCTTAATTTATTTCTGCTTAAGTTTTATTTTTCGCAAATGTTTACTGTCTTACTTGTCTAATTTCAAAATTTCGTTTCCGGCAGATGGTGCGCCTCGTTTTCTCCCGCCCCGACCGAAGGGATGGATGGCACCACAAGTTGTGGGAAATGCGACGATACCTCGGAGCGAGAGGAAACCACGGCCCAGTGATCTACGCTGAGGGACAGTTCCGCCAGGACCAGTTCTACGAGTACAAGGCTTGGGTGGTCCTCGACCCCTTGCCTATCCGCCCAGACAGGAAGCGGAGGTTCACCGCCCGACGGGTGAACGATGAGGATGCTGTTCAGGATGTGGCTCTGAAGGCCGCGCTCTATCTCAGGGACTACTACCACCAGGAGCTAGCAGGGACGCCTTTCGACCTGGTGCCGCGTCCGCACTTTGGGGACTTTATAGTCCCTAGGTTCGGTGAGGATGACGATCCCCGCCTAGCGGGTATCGCCACCCTTATGTCGCAGCAGGTCGCCAGCTACGACAGAGCAGTCGAGGAGGCCAGAGTCTGGCAGAGGCAGTTGTGGGACACTCGTGAGGAGGTTCAGCGCCTCCGGGAGTCCCTCCTCCGCTATGAGGCCCAGGAGGCAGCAGAGGTCTCAGATAGTGCGGAGTCGCCCAGCGTTCACTCCTCTTGTGCTTCGGTGCAGTCTAGGCCCAAGCGCCGGATGACTGCGGCGCAGTACCGTGCCCGGTTCCGCCCAGCAGCCCCGCTTGCCCTCCCAGCACCAGGGGACAACGAGGAGTAGACGCCGTTCGTTAGTGGTAGCCTGACCTTTTGGTGATAGATGTACTTTTGTATGTAATGCAAGTGTAACATGAACCTTTATGTGGTCTGTGCACCACTTGCTTAATGTAAATTATGTTGCTACCTCTTTTAATTTGTTTGCTTAATTATCAGTATGTTCTTCCTGTGTTCAAAGCTTTCTCCTGTCCCCTTCGCTCTCGTTCTTATCTTTTCGTCCTATACTTGCCTTGAAAAATTCAAAGTCTTACTTATCTGTTCTTGATTGCCAAAGCCGCTGCAAGGCTAACCTCAATTTCCCAATCAACAGATGGAGCCGGCAGAGCAGACAGGTCAGACCAGCAGGCAGGGTGCACCTGCCACCGACCAGAACACACTCGCCAATGTTATTGCAATGTTAGAACGGAATCGATATCAAGGAGAGCAGAACATACTGCGAATGTTGGATCAACAGTCCAGATTGATTGAACAGCTCGCGACCAGATCCCCAGGAGTACAGGGTGGAGGCAATATTCCACGGGATGGTGCTCCAATTACCACTCGGTGGAATGACTTTCTAAAGACACGTCCACCCACTTTCTCCACAACCGCTGATCCTATGGTTGCTGAAGATTGGCTGGCAGATGTAGAGAGGAAGCTTCAGACTGCGCAGTGTGACGATAAAGAGAAGGTGCTATATGCATCCCACCAGTTACAGGGTGCAGCAGCGACCTGGTGGATCAACCACCAACGCATACTCCAGAACAGCGAGATTAGCTGGGAAGATTTCTCCAAGGCCTTCCGCAAGGCCCACATCCCTGATGGCATTATGGAAGCCAAGCGCCGGGAGTTTTTGGCGCTTAAACAAGGTGGCCGTACTGTGATGGAATATTTACACCAGTTTAACCACCTCTCCAGATTTGCCCCTGAGGATGTTGATAGTGAAGACAAGAAAATGAGCAAGTTTCGTGCAGGTTTGCAGCAGTCCTTAAGATTTCACATTTCAGCCTTGAAATTCAAGGATCTGAATGATATGGTTGATGGCTTGATCACCTCCGAAGAAGCTAGAAGTGACATGGAAGACTATAGAAAACGCAAGGCAGCACACAGATCGTAGTCATCTTCACACACTGCCCAACGAGCCAAGACATCGGGATCTTCTTCATATCGATCCCCATCTTCCCGACAGTATGTGATGATGCCGAAGAACCATTCCAACCAGACTCAGCATTATGCTTCCCCTCTACCATTGGCTCTCAAGTGTCCCACTTGTGGTGGAAATCACCTGGCTAGTAGCTGCCCGCGAAGGTCAAACGCATGTTTCCACTGCGGTGAGATAGGGCACTACAGAGACCAGTGTCCTAGGAAGAACTTGCCCTCAGATGCAGCCAAGTTGCAAGTTCAGAACCAACAGCAGCAAGAGGTTAAGTCACAAGCAACCCCCGGCACCCCCAAAGGAGGATTCTTGCAGATTAAAGCAGCCAACCCTCAGTCACCTGCAGGCACTGCGAATTTCTCAGCTACAGGCAGAGGCAGAGGCAGAAGCAATGTCAGACCCACTTTTTATGCCAGAGTGAATCATGTATCTGCAGAGGATGCCGCTGGAGCAAGTGACATCATTGCCGGTATGTTCCCAATCAATTCCATACCTGCATTGATTTTATTTGACCCTGGTGCAACGCATTCATTTATTTCAAAGAGTTTTGCTGCAAGAAATCAATTACCTTCTGTTGCATTGCCAAGACCATATGTGGTGGAAACCCCTGGGGTTAGAATGGAGTCCCACCGTGGGTGTGCGGGACTTAACATAAAAATCCAAGGGGTAGACTTTAGAGCAGACTTGTTGCAGTTAGACATGTCTGGTTTAGATGCCATCTTGGGCATGAACTGGTTGGCCAGAAATAAAGGCAAGGTAGATTGCGAGATCAAAACAGTGTCATTGGTTAACTCTGAAGGTCAGAAAATAGTAGTAGAGACAGATCGACAAGTGCTGAAAGATGCCAAGAAACGTATGATCAACATGATAGCAGCTACACCTGACCAAGTGCCAATTGTGCAAGAGTACCCTGATGTATTCCCAGAAGAATTTCCAGGTAGACCCCCTGACAGGCAAGTAGAACTTGCAATAGAGTTGGTACCTGGTACCAAACCAATTGCCAAGCACCAATACAGAATGTCAGCCAGTGAGCTGAAAGAACTGAAGAAGCAGTTAGATGAGTTACAAGAGAAAGAATTCATTCGACCCAGTACTTCACCGTGGTCAGCCCCAGTGCTGTTTGTGAAAAAGAAGAACGGCGAATTGAGAATGTGTGTAGATTACAGAGGTTTGAATGCTGTCACCATCAAGAACAAGTATCCCCTCCCAAGAATTGATGATCTGTTTGACCAACTTAAAGGAGCCAAAGTGTTCTCCAAGATCGATTTGCGCTCGGGTTATCATCAGCTCAAGATCCGAGAGCAAGATCGAGAGAAGACAGCCTTCATTACCAGATATGGATTGTTTGAGTTCACGGTCGTACCCTTTGGTTTGACTAATGCGCCAGCATATTTCATGAATCTTATGAACCTGGTGCATATGGACCAATTGGATCGATTTGTGATTGTTTTCATTGATGATATTCTGATATACTCCAAGAGTGAAGAAGAGCACAGACATCATTTGCATATGGTTTTGACCAGATTGAGAGAGCATAAGTTATATGCAAAATTTGATAAATGCAGTTTTTGGTTGAGAGAAGTCGCTTTCTTGGGTCATGTTATATCTGAAGATGGAGTGAAGGTCGATCCAGAAAAGATTTCAGCAGTGATGGAATGGAAACAGCCTAAGACAGTGACTGAAGTGAGAAGCTTCCTAGGATTGGCGGGTTATTATCGCCGATTCATAGAAGGTTTCTCAAGAATATCTCGCCCACTCACTCAATTGTTGAAGAAAGACAAACCGTTCACATGGACTGACGCATGCGAAGAAAGCTTTCAGATGTTGAAGACCAAGTTGACAACAACACCAGTGCTGATTTTACCCAATCCAGAGAAGGAGTTTCAGATTTATTGTGATGCCTCAAAGCAAGGTTTGGGTTGTGTGCTTATGCAAGACGGAAAGGTTGTTGCCTATGCGTCAAGACAGTTGAAGCCGCATGAGGAGAATTATCCCACACATGACTTGGAACTAGCAGCTGTGGTGCATGCCCTCAAAATTTGGCGGCACTACTTGCTAGGAAATCGTTGTGAGATATTCTCAGATCACAAGAGTTTGAAGTATTTGTTCACACAACCAGAATTGAACATGAGACAGCGCAGATGGCTAGAACTAATCAAAGATTATGATGTTGATCTCCAGTATCACCCGGGCAAGGCAAATGTAGTTGCTGATGCCCTTAGCCGTAAAGCTCGTCCAAGCAAAGGCAGTCAATCAGAGTACCCACCTGAATTGCAGAGAGATATATTACAGCTGAACTTGGTAATCACAGAACAAGGTGAAGAAGCAGCCTTAGAGATTCAACCACTATTGCCAGATCAGATTAAAGCAGCCCAGGATGAAGATGAAGAGATTCAAAAACTAAAAAAGAATATTCAAGAAGAAAGTTCATCAGAGTATGCGATAGACGAGCATGGAATCCTTACCTTCCGTGATCGCTATTGCATACCCGACAAGAAAGAGTTGAGAGAGTTGATCCTAGCTGAAGCCCACTCCTCTCAATTCTCAATTCATCCAGGAGGCACAAAGACGTATCAAGATTTGAAGAAAAGATATTGGTGGAACCAAATGAAGAAAGAAGTGGCAGAATATGTAGCCAAATATGATGTCTGTCAACAGATCAAGATAGACCACCAAAAACCATCGGGATTGTTACAACCTTTACCAATTCCCGAATAGAAATGGGATAGCATTGGCATGGACTTCATCACTGGACTTCCCAAGACTCGTGAGGGATATGATGCTATTTGGGTCATTGTTGATAGATTGACCAAGGTGGCTCATTTCCTCCCGATCAAGCAAACCTATGGGAAGGATAAACTCGCCGAGTTATATTTGACCAGAATTGTGACACTGCATGGAGTTCCGAAGAAGATTGTGTCAGATAGAGGAGCACAGTTTACATCCAAGTTCTGGGAAACGTTGCATGAAGCCATGGGCACCGATCTGAATTTCAGCTCAGCATATCACCCACAGACAGATGGGCAGACAGAGAGGACCAACCAGATTTTAGAAGACATGTTGAGAGCTTGTGCGATAGTGTATGGAGCAACATGGAACACCTGTCTACCATTTGCTCAGTTCTCATATAACAACAGCTATCAAGCCAGCATTCAAATGGCACCGTTTGAAGCACTCTATGGCAGGAAATGCAGGACTCCACTGAACTGGACAGAAACAGGAGAGCGACAACTCATTGGTCCCCAGATTGCTCAAGATGCAGAAACACATGTTAGGATTGTCAGGGACAGACTGAAGATGGCACAAGACCGACAGAAGAACTATGCAGATAATCGCAGGAAAGACTTGAGTTTCGAAGTTGGAGATTATGTCTACATTAAAGTCACCCCATTCAAAATAGTCAAGAGATTTCAAGTCAAAGGCAAATTAGCACCAAGATATGTGGGACCGTTTCAGATAATTGGAAGAGTTGGGGAAGTAGCTTATCAAGTGCAGCTTCCGCCCAACTTATCCAGAATTCATAACGTCTTCCACGTATCCCAGCTTCGGAAGTGTCTGCGCCAACCAACAGATGAAGTGCCACTGTCAGATATTGAATTGCAAGATGACTGCACATATGCTGAAGAAACACTACAAATACTTGAAACGACAGAGAGACAGCTCAGAAACAAGAACGTCAGGTTTTGCAGAGTACAATGGAAGAATCATACACCTGAAGAGTCAACTTGGGAACGAGAGTCAGATTTGCAGCGAGATTTCCCCAACTTACTCCCTGGACCAAGTTAATCTCGGGGTCGAGATTCTTTTAAGGGGGGTAGGTTGAAAAGCCCTGGAAAAATTCAAAATAAATTTTTGTGCTTTTTGCTGCATTTTGGGTGAATTTTGAAAACTTTCCTTTTTGGGAAAGTCTCGTCGGAAATGCGCTTTCCTTTCTCGGCCTTTCCGCTTTCTCCCTCCGTTGGCGCCCCGCCTCCCCTTTCCGCCTCCCTTTCTCTTGCGCGCCCCGCGCCCGCGTCTCCGCTGGCTCCACCTCTCCTTCCGCCTTCCCCGTCGCCCAGCGCCTCCCTCCGCTCCCTTCAGCCGCAAGCGCCCAGCTCCCTCCCCGCCTTCACCTCGTGCACGCGCGTGCGCTGCGCGCTGCGCCCGTGGGCACGCCTGCGCCCGCGCCTGTCCCCGCGTCGCCCCGATCTCGGACCGCCTCCGCCGCCCCGACAGCTCCTGTCCGAGCGAGTGGACGCCGCCGCGCCACGTCGCCCGCTCCAGCTCCGGCCCACCCGGCAGACGACGCCTCCTCTCTCTCGCGCGCACGGGCACGCCCTCGCCCCGGCCGCAGCTCAACTGCCCCCGTCGCGTCGCCCGCCCTGTGTAGAGCCATGCGTCACCCTCGCCCCCTCCCACTGTGCGGGATTAAACGCCCTTGACGGCCCAGTCACCTCCCTGTCGGCCGGAGCCCCGCCGCTGGCTTCTCCCCGAAGGAACCCCCTCCCCTCCGCGCGGGTATAAAGCCCTCTTCCCCTGCCATTTCTCTTCCTTTGCTTTCCGAGCTCCCCAAACACCACCATTCCCCTCCCCACCCTCCAGAGCCTCTCCCGGAGCCTCCGATTGGAGCCCCGCCGCCTACAGTTCCGCCTCCGCCGTCCCCTGCGCCGGTGGCCCCCGGGAACCAATCTCCCCCTCCCCTTCCCCATTTCTAAATTGCATTCGTCTGGAGCACCTTCAACCACCCCTATTTACTTTGCCGTTCTCCTCTGGCCAGGTGAAGCCCTGTGGAGCGCCGCCGTCGAAGTCCACCGCCGGCCGCAACCACCTCTCCGTGGCCAGCTCACCCCGAAGGCTCTGAGCTTCAGCCACCGCCACCAATGTGAGCTCCCAACTCCCCAGATGGTGTAACCGGCCCCGATTGAGCTTCCTCGCCGCCGGTGACCCTCTCCACCGTGAAATCCCCGAACCACCCCCTTCTCCCTCCCTCTCTCCCCTTTGGTCCCCGCAAATGCTAACTACCCGAAACGGGCTCCCCGTGCTCTGCTCTACCCGGCGGTACCCCTTTCTGCCCTTGGGAGCCGTCGACGTCGCCGGAGCACCTCTGCCCCGCCACCTCCGTCCCGCTGCTGCTCGCGCCCGGCCGGAGGAAGACGATGACGACGTGGCCGCCTCCCCGTCGTCGGATCCCCTTGAAGCCTTCTAATCCCCGCCATCCACCTCCCCGTACCGTTTCACCCGCCCCCCTTGAATCTCAGCCGTCTGATCTTCCCGCTTCCCCATCTCGACCGCTCGCCCCGTCGCGCTCCTCCGCCGTCCGCCCCGGGCCACGCGGCGGGCATCCGAGCTGCGTGGGCGCGCCCGCTCTGGGCCGCTTTCCCTCGGCCCGCTCCATCCCGCGCGCGCGCACGCGCGAACAGGCCGCGCTGGCCTTCGGCCGCGCGGGCGCTTCCCCGGCCGGGCCGTACTGTGGCCATGGGCCGGCCCTTCACAGTTCATTTGATTTTTCCCCGGATTTTCTAATTTCCAATATTCCAGAAAACTCCAATAAATCCTAGAAAATCACAGAAAATCCCAAAAATTCCCAAATTTCACCACTTTGCTCCAATTATTATTCCAAACCCTCTGGTGAAATCCATTTCCACAGATTCATCCTAGAAAAATTCCTAAAATTCCATTTGGGGTGTTTATGCAATTTATTTCTTTTTAATTAGATTATTTTTCCTCGCTTGATTAGTTGCAAGCTGGATTTATTTCATTTTAATTGTTTGCGTTAGTGTCGGAGATCCCGGAAGCCCAGGAGCAGATTCAGGACCCCGGTGCTTCTACGTTCGAGCTTGCTGAGATCGTCCGGATAGACGGCAAGTCCCAAATCCTTTGATCATATTGTATCCCATAATGTTTAAATATGTTAATATATTATTTGCATTGAGCTAGTTCTGAAATGTTAGTTCAAAAATAAAAATAAAATGTTTAGAATGACATGTGATATAGTTAGTCCTACCACCGCTAAATGCCATGATTAAATTGCAGCCATGCCTTTGAAACCCTAGAAATAATTATCTGATAATCTAAAGAATTGTAGGCTATTATTATCATGCAAAATGTTACACTAATAAGGTTGTGGCTGTGGGCCAATAGAATCTGGAAAACCCGACTCTAAGGTAGGGTGGTATGGGACACCGTATCTTAGAGCGGAGAGTGCCGGCGTGCACAAGGTAGGGTAAGGGTTGGGGGAGAGCCGCGAGACGGTCTTTGCCTACCTTTTATCCTAGGGCTGGAGTAGGGTAAGGGTGAGTGGGAAACCGCGGGACGGTCTACGCCCACCGCTTACCTTAATTTGGGTCGCGGACCTGGCGAGGTTGCGGGCCATGTGAAAATATAAGGACTGAAACCCTTACGCTGAGCAAATGTCACAGTGATCGCTCAACCACAGGAGTTGACTTGTCAACCCTTGTCTTTTAGCTACTCAACTCGATTGAAACTCTACAGGAGGGTAGCAGTGAGGTTAGGTAGGCCGTGCGACGGATGCCTAACAACGGTGGAATTCACTCGAAGCGGACGTTGTCCTCTCTTGTGTGTGTGTGTGTGTGGGTGTGAGCCAGACCCGAGTGAATTCTACTGGGTAGAGCCTATATAAAGAGTCGAGCAGTGAAAAGACCTGGCTTTCTTAACTCTTTAGCGGGAGTTGAGGGATCGTGTGGGTAAAGCTGAGCAAACTCTGCAGAGTCAAATAAATGGTATTCGAATACGCCGTGCTCCCGGTTGTTGGAGTTGTGTCACTTGGGTGATTCCAGCAGCAAAGCTTAAGTAGATTTGTACGTGCTTTAACTTGGTTAGTTGGTTAATGAACTCTTGTTGAAAAACCCTGAGTTCTTAAGGAGTAAGTTTTGGGTCCGTCTTATTAAAACTGTTTGCAAATAAAATTGCATCCACCAGATGTAATAAACCAAGTATACTCCCTTCCTTTGACTTTCCGTGCATATAGTAAATTAAGATCCCTTTTGGGATTTGCTGAGCCGGTTGTTTGGCTCACGGCTTGCTTAATCCAATCTCTAGAGGATCAAGACGAAGGAGAAGGTCTCCCTGTTGAAGAAGTCCCCGAGGATCTTTTCTTCGACGAGGATCCTTGGCTGTAGGTCTCCGCCGCGCTCGAAGCAGTTTCTGGAGCCTTTTGTAATGTATTATACTTTGGGCTTGCACGCCCCGCTGTAAAAACTGGATGTTAATCCGTATGTCAAATATATGCTGGTCTTTTGTTGTAAGCATGCAATGGTATACTCTTGCGCGACACTCCATAACTGTTCATGCTTGAATAGTTACGGAATGCCGTGTCCGTACGCGCCCCTGGAAACGGGGGCGTTACAGGATCCACTGGTCTGCTCGTCTCATTCAAGGGGTCATGTGCAATTCTTTCTCATTTGAGGGGTCATTTATAATTCTTTCTAATTAAACGAATGATGGAAAATGGCAAGAAAGAGAAAACAAAGAACTAGTTTCAGATAACCAGTTGCATGAATGTAGTTTCAGATAACCAGTTGCATGAATGTAGTTTCAGATAACCAGTTGCATGAATGTGTTCCGTGGTGATGCCCTGCCCACCAAATGGCACAATGTACCGTTACATCAAGAATATATGGGGCGAATTTTACACGGAACGGCATCGTGTCCTTACATCCTGTAACTTTCAGTGGAAATGTGGAATGTGCTGTGTCTATTCATTGCCATTCTTCAGAATATGTATGAGAGGAAATGTGTGTGTGTGTTTTTGCGTCTATTAATGCAAGTCATTTGTTTTTTAAACTTTGAGGAGGATTTTTCTCGACTCTTGTAGGAATTCCTGCGTTCCAAATGGATCTAATATTCTCGGTGAAACTGATGTAAGGGGCAAATTAGGGTCAGGTGTCCAATCAAAATTTGTTGCATCCCTTTCTATGAAACCTTGCAGTGGTTATACGCAAAGGTTGCAGCACAATTTACTACTATGCCAAGTCCTTTTTTTAAAAAAAATAAAATTTGAGAAAACCACATGTTCTGTGATCATAGTTGTGGAAATCCTAGGTTTCTTGGCTAGAGGAAATGTGTTTGTGTGTGTGTTTTGCGTCTATTAATGCAAGTCCTTTTTTTATTTGAAGAGGATTTGTTTCCCCAGACTCTTGTAGGGCATATAAACGGTATTATATGAGAGGATTTTTGCGTCAAGTAACACCAGGTTTTATACTTGTAAGGTTTCACAAAACACCACCCTAACCATAAGGAAAAATTGCCCTTTTCTATTGATATTATAACATCTTCGATGAAGGAGAATTTGGGTACATGGCCCCAACCATGCAACTCAAGTTATCGAATATGCAGAAGCTAGAATTCTACATTAAAGCTAGTGCAAGTGGTTCAAGTTGTCGTGCATATACGTAAGCGCTTACGAATCCGTACAAGAAATCAGTCATACGTCCGTACAGTAGTGCTAGAGATGATGCAAGAAGATTAGAGCCAACTCGGAAGATTAAGAAATGATTAGCAGCCCCACTTGCCGCGCCAGCTGCTGCCGTTGCCGAAACTAAAGTTTGAAGATTAATTAATTATCTAGTGATTTTGTGATATGCTGATGCAGGCCAAATTACTACATCCACTTTGGTTAGTGATTTTTCCATGCAAAACGGAGTTAACTCTGATTTTATGGCTGACTTTTCACAAGAGAGAAGAAAGAAAGAAGAATGAGGCCGAGCGGGAGAGAAGAGAGAAAGACTGAAAGGAAGCCCTAATGCATACGGTGCATGAGGAGGGACCAAGCGATCGAGCGTGTGGACCGCCTGCTCACGCAGGCGGCTTGGGCACTTGGAGGTGAGTGGTGTGTGGCGTCTCGGGCGCGTGGAGGCAAGCAGCAGTGGCGGAGGGAGGTTTTTTCTGTGGGGTCAATTGACTCTATAAGTTTTTCTAAAATACATCTACTTCTATTGATAATTTCATAGAAATTTACATAATTTTAGTAATTCTAATAGGATTGACTCCACAGGTTTTAATTCTAGCTATACCACTGGCTAGCAGTGCATGGGTTGTGGGGCATGTGGATTGCATGAGGCAAGCAATTGACGAGGGGACTGAGTGAGTGTTTGCCTTGCAAGTAAAGAAAGAAGGGAAGGCATCCAGCTATTCAACTCGGATCCGTGTGATTTCCATGTGAAGAATCCGAGTGGGACTCCGTCTCTTTGCTGTGTGAAGCAATGATAGAGGAGGGTGTGTGAGACCCAGCAAGGAGAGGAATCGGAGAGGATGAATCCAAGCCAGAAAAGGAAGACCAAGCCGGATATTTTGGGCTAGGAAAAGGAAAGCCAAGAGGACAAGCCGTGTGGGCTAGAAACTGAGGGTCTATTCTTTAACGGCTTTTACAAGTGGTTTTTGATTTTTATTATAGTATCTAACTTTCAAATGGAGTATTTTATCAAGATAGGGTCTACAAATTAATTGTAGTACACGTTAAAAACCCAACATTCGTATCAACCAAAATTGCAAGTGAGTATCTCTCTTCATAATCTCTGTCGCAAATAGCTAAAATTCAAAAAAATCAACCAAAAGTTATAAGCCGCAGCCATATCAAATAGGCCCTCAGCCAGAATCTGAGTGGTAGCCAGAAGAAGAACCGGATGCGACTTCTATTTGGATTGGGCAAATTTCGGCCCAGATTACATAAATCCAAATTGTTTTCTTTCTTTAGGAGTCCGAGTTGTAATACTATAATAATAGAGTCCGAGTAGGAGTTTTATTTGTGTGTGCGCGTTTCTTTCTAGAGTTGAGTCCGAGTATATGTAGGTTGTGCTTTGTGCACAAATAGTAGGGCCGGGCCCTTTGTATGCAGGTCACATCATCTCTTTTTTTAGTTTTGAGAAAAATACAGAAAAGCCATAGTTGACTTATGGCATAATTGTGTATGTGTTTACGCATGAGAGTTTTCTCGTCTAGGGTTTGAAAGAGAAGGCGCGGGTCAAGAGTATCGTTCTTGGAATTGCCTTTGGAAACTACACAATTCAATCAACTAATTCGTGCCCCATCTGCTGGTCACAGTTTGCAAGAACTTGCTACCGATTGCTTCTACTTGGGCACAAATCCAGATAGTGCAATCGGCCATATCCTTCCATTATTGCAGTTGTTCTCTCTTTTTTTGCCCAAAGCTAGAGAAGGGCTAGAGAGGAAACGGGCTGCCAATTTAGGGTTGTGCAATTGAGCTAAATCCTAACTTTGTTGCTCGCCGCAAGAAGAAGGGACTTTGCAGTTATTTGTACCATATAAATTGAATCACTTTTACACATCAGCTAGCCTACTAGTTGATCCATATCTTAGAGCAAGTTTAATAAGACTGACTGTGCTAGTTACAAGGGAATCCATGTCAGCATAGTCCTATGTGGAGGGGAGAGAAAAGGAGAGAGAGAGAGCCAAGCCGACTCCCATGCAAGAGTCAGGCTATAGCACAGGAAAAGATGCATTATCCATGCATGTACCAATAGAACTAATTGCTATACCCATGCATGTATTAAATTATCAATACCCATGTATTTATTAAATGATCGAGAGCTCTTGTGGAGACAACTTATAGCTAGCTTATTGTATGAGTTGACTGCATCATTATCGTTTGATGATATGAAAATGTATTAGAGGTAGCAGCTATCTGTACTATTAAACTTGCTCTTATTCGCTCTCGATGGAGGAAGAATTGAGTGCCTCTTGTACTCGATTGTCATATGGCTTCCTGTGTGATCGTAATGCGGCCCCTGCGCTCCTTTCTTCTAGGTCCTTGTAATTGACATTGTCTATTTGTGTTATCGTGAAATGTGAAAGAACAAACCAGTCAGCTCTGGTTCGTAACACGGCAATTTTAAAGAACCTACCTACGTTCACGCGGGAAATAAGATGTCTGACATAAAATACTTGCGAACGAAGCTCTGACGTGTAATGCGGAAGTTTTTTTTTCTGAGTTTCCGCGAGAGAAGAACCATTTCCTATGAAATTTGTTGTGAATTCTATATACACCCCTTAATTTCTAAATACATCTCAAGGCTGTTTAAAATACGAAAATTTGGCAACGAAAATTCTAATACTTCCAAATAGAGCCTAAAAATTCTGATCAAACTCCACTTCAAACAGGACCCAAGACACGAGGAGATACGGAGAACTTTATTGGATTGCTACTTACATGCTGGAGCATGATGCTACGGGCTCGTCTGCTACCTATGCCGTGCATCTCCCTCTCGCGCCGACAATCCGATCGAAGATCTGACGTGACGCCCCCACATTGAATTTTGCCGCAAGATCCAAGGCCGTCACAGTGCTCGGAGCAGCAGGCAGGAAACGCGTCAGCGACGGCACCGCACGTTAGGATCGATCGGCGCGCGAGGAGTGGGTGCATGGCCTGAGCCTGACACGATCGACGTACCGTACGGCTCTCGGATCGGTCACGCTTCCACCTACGGATCTCCGGTCACGTGGATTTTGTCGTCTGGTTATGGCGTGCATGATGCTGCTCGGCCGGCGAGATCAGCAGTTAGGCGTCGCTTCCAACTCTAACATAAATGCTAGTTTATTCGATCATAGGCATGATATTAGGGCGTATTCTTATTAGTTGCGGTTGATTTTTTTGTTAAAAATAAATAAAGGTGGCTAAAATAAATGGCTTTTATAATGATAGGACTTGCGGTGGAGAAAATGAGAGCGACATGTAAGCGAGATAAAAGTGAGAGGAGTGTGGTGCATAATACACATGTGACCCTCTACTTTATCTCTGGAGTGAGACGGGAGTGAGAGGAGTAAGAAAATCGTTTCGGGAAGCTAGATGTTTATATTAACATCTGACTTCTCTAAGTAGAAACTAGAAGCAGAAGCTAACATAACTAGGCCTTTAATACTTACAATAGCCACACACTTAGATTAGCAATAGAATATGGACTATGAAATTAGAATATTTGCGATCGGATTGGTAATGGAGATAATTGATGCTTCTTATATAAGAAAATGTTCGTCCAATCTGTACAAGTTTAGAGTTTAGGGCCTATTCTTTTCTGCTGCGGCTTATGGCTTTTGGCGGAAAATTTTGAATTTTGGCTGTTTACGGTATAGATTACGGAGAGACAGATACTCACTTGCGATTTTAGCTAGTACAGATGTTGGGCTTTTAACGTGTAGATCGTTTAACTTGTATACTCCGTCTTGAGAAAATACTCCGTTTGAAAGTCAGGCACTATAGCAAAAGGTAAAAGCCGCCAACTTTTGACTTAAAGAACATGCCCTTAAACTAACAAGGTGATTCAAGTACATTGATCCTTGAAGTTTAGACTAAAACATTGATTAAAGTGCATCGTACCTATATTGTGACACGGAGGAAGTACGTGGCTCCATTTCTCACAATTCTGAATTAGGACTGTTGAAGGAGGGTCTTCGCGTCGTCTCAGGTCTATGACTACCTCACAGCGATGATCTAGTTGGAAGGTCTACTTGATCCAGGTCCACGGGTTAACTTTGGTGAGGTAGGTAAGTACACTACAACAGAACATGGGTATAGTAACACTTGACTGTAACACAATACAATTTGTGTTACAGGGAAAAAACTCAGCAACATATACTTTGTGTCCCAGGAGACTGTAACACATACTCAATTTGATCAATAAACATGTTACAAGCATATAATGTAGCAACATAAACATGTGTTACAAAGCCATCTGGTAACATATAATATATGTGTTACAGACATGTGTTACTTGCTACTCTAGGGATAACCTTATCTAACATTGATAGATTGTACAAACAACACCACTGCTAGATTGAAGATATTGATCTTATTTAACAGAAATTGGAGGGGGCAAAGGTAGAAATTCTTAAATTTACACTAATTTTGTCCTTTAAAACAAAAAACTGCAGCCTAGCTTTTGGTTTGGAAACATGCCAGAAATTTAGTAAAGCAGAGATAAATATATCTGGAAACTCGCTGCTATTTTTTATGTTAAAAAATTTGTTTGCAAGTTGTAGAACCACAAGGTAGATTTATTTGCAAAGTTGAAATTTTAATTGTGACGAAAAGTGCTAACATGTTCATCATACAAAATAATTCAGATTTGTAAATTCATATAGTCCAAAATAATTAGACATTATATAAGTGTGTACGCAACATTCAGACAAGCTTTTCTAATCGCATTTATATTTTCCCACAAGTAGTTAACCTGAAACGTCCTTTAAGAACAAGCATTCATTGAATAACAGAAATATTCCTCTCTCAGATAACATGTACCCAGCCACGAACGTACAGTCCAAATGAGTTCAATAACACTAGACCAAAGCTAGAGGGATAAAAGGAAATAAAAATGGGACTTTGGCAACAGTACATGCCAAAAAATTAACAGCTGCAACTAAGTGAGCAAAAAATAATCGATGACAACGTTTGAAGCAGTCTGAAAATCATTTAATCAGCTACCAATATTCCAAAACATCACCAGTAGCAATCTAACATTGAGGTTAAAATCACTGCGCATTAAGAAGCTTTGCATCCAAGCATCATCACATGAAGCAAGCCCTCAACAATTAAAGGGTGCATACGAAGCATCAATAAATGCCTTGCCAATAATGGAGAACCGATGCCATCTCTACAGATCTGCTCGAACACCTCATACGTTTAATCCTTTTTGGTGCATGTTGGTTCGCACAGACTGAGCATCCATTTTACTGTAACGACTCGCGTTTCTTAATTAATCTAAGTGCCATTATTAGTGTTACTAATATCGATTTAATGGCTAAATTAACAATTGGGATTAAATTATTGGGTTTTAGTTATTGTTAAATCAATAGCTATCTATGTATTCATCCATATAATTAAAATTAGAGAGCATTCATTTCAAGTAGAGATCCATCGCATGCATAAAAATTTCATTTAGAATAAATGGAGATAGAATATACATTTATAGAATTACATTATTCTGTGTACACCAATATTAAGAGAAAGCCAAATTCATACACGGGCATTTCATACATTAGCAATCTGTTGTCGAGCTGCCACCATTCGTGAGCAAGCATCTCAGCGCAACCACACAGAGACAAGGAAAAAGGAATGAGTAGCACCACATCACACACCACCAGCTCGGACGAAAGCGACGGGAGGAGTCAAGGCGGTGAAGACCAAGAGTCGACCAGGAGCGGAAGCGGGGCCAATCGAGAGCGGCGTCCGCAACCGTAGCGGCAAGGGGCGGAACTGCAAGCCGCGAAGCCATCCCCAGGAGATCACCGCCAAGCATCACCCAGCACCAAAGTGACAGCAGCCACCAGTCACCCCCAAACCCTTCCACCAGAAATAAATCAACATCGGTGGAGGTAACTCATAGAGCACTCGCCATATACATTCCTCAACATCAAACATATACAACTAGAACATCAAACCATGAAGCACTGGTGCAGCACCATGGAGACCACACAGTAGGCCAACCGGAGTTAGAGGAGTGGAGTAAAGAGGGGAGAAAGGAGTGAGCTCACCGTAGATGGAGGCGGCGGCGCGCTACCACCAGCGCAGCCACGGCCGGCGGCCACGGTACACTTCCCCAGCGTGCGGCGGAACAAGCCGGCCATGACTACCCGGGGCGGCAGACCTTCGAACCTCGTATTAAAAGTAAAAATCATTAGAAATCAAAAGAAGTAGCAACCAAATCCATAAGAAATCGGGCAGACCTGAGGAAGAAAACACCGGATCCGGGCCCTAGGCCCTGGATCTGGCAGCAAACCCATGCGAAACCGAGCGGCGCAGAGGTAGGGGCCGGTGCAGCGGCAAGTCGCCGCTGGGATCGGTCGAGTGAGGGGAAAACGGGTGCGGGAGAGCCGCACCTGGGCGAAGCGGCGGCACGGCGTGGGAAGTCGGGGCCGAGGAGTCGAACCGCGGAGAGGCGGCGCAAGGGAGCGTAGAGAAAGAGGGAGCCGACAGAAGAGAGGGGGGAGAAGAAGTGAGGCGTCGGCGGAACGGGCGAGGAAAGAAGAAGAGAGAGGCGGAGAGTTAGAAGCCGAGGTGTCGGCAGAGGGGCGAAGAGGCCGAGGGGGAGGAGGCGTCGATGGAGCGGCATGAATTAAAAGCCGGGCGAAGAGGAAGAGTCGGCCGGCAGTTCCAGAAGAGGAAAAGAAAATAGGAGCAGAGAAAGAGGTAGGAAAAAAATTTAAGTAGGAAGAGGAGAAGAGAGTAGATTAGCCAAAATAGAAACATTCTTAGATCGGCGTTGTAATAACAGTGTATATTAGCAAATTACCAGAATAATTTGCCGTTGGGTAAGTATTTATTAAGCCGTTGGGAGGAATGGAGGCGTCGGCGGAGCGGGCGAGGAAATAAGAGAAGGGAGGCGGGGAGACAGGAGCCGAGGCGTCGGCAGAGCTCCAAAGAGATAAAGGTCGGGGCAGAGGGGAGTTGAGGCGTCGGTGGAGCGGCGAGAAATAAATGCCGGGCGGAAGAGGAAGGGTCGGCCGGCGATTCCAGAAAGAGAAGAGCAGGGGCGGAAGGGTAGGCAAGCATTAAATCGTAGTCAATGTATTTAATTACAGACGACAACCCAAGCTACGGGAGTGACTTCACCTAATCCTATTTGCATCCAAATCTATGGTTGAAATCCAGACAAGCATTCCTTTGATCAAAGCTTCTGAGTATATTTCGTAAAACAAGTATTTTGGTATTAATCTAGTATCACCCTGCATGAAAGAATTAAAAGAGATTTAAATTGAACAGTTGAAATAAGAGACATGAGAAAGGAAATAGAGGGCAACTGATGGAGCAGTTGGCCATTTCAGTTATGTAAGAAGGTGGGCAGAGATTGCCAGGGTAGGTGATAAGTGGGCAAGTGTGGGACCTCTGCATAAGAATAGAATATAAGGAATTACAAACTTCATCCGTGTGAACATACCGTACCACACCGTATCAACCAACATTTCGTTTTTCACGGGCAGTCTGTACTCTATTGAAGTATTATATTCTCTACATGGGTAAGTATTAATTAGCCGCGCAGAACTCGAGTCTAGACGTGGCCAGCAGTGGGGAGGCGGATCGCAAGGACACGAGTCTGGACGTGACCAGCAGTGGGGTACGCGAAGGCGATATATAGAAACCGCCCCAGCCAACAGTTATTGTCGCTTTCGGCGGGTCTTTGTGAGGGTGGTACACCGCTCCAGGCTGCCGCTTGTGAGTAACTGGGTGGAGATATAATTACAAGTTTCTGATTTTAGGCGTAAACAACTACACTGCAAAACTGGGGGATCTTTAATTACACTGCAAAAATGAAGTTATATTTACCCTGAGTTCTCCAGTGCAGATTAATTGAAAATCTTTATCTAGCTTCTGTTTCTTAATTTTGATACATCTGGATCTCTTTTGCCAGGCCAGGCCTGAACTTTAAGCCATCTACAGCTCTTGGGTAGACCATTACCCTCCTGCTCGTCAAATTGAGAATCTAGACAAGACATTGCCTGCAGCTCATGATCTAATCCTGGCATGGAGACAAAAGCTACTGGATCCCAGTGTCAATCCTCTAGGTTTGATGTCCTCCATGTTTGATAAAAATGATATGAGTTCTTGATTTTAGTTTGTTTTGATTTCTGATTGGAAGTAGATGATGGTTTTCTCATTGTGCTCCATTTGAATAAATGCTACAACTTCTTTTTAACATAGGGAATGAGTGGATTTAGACGCCATTAAGAAGTTACTGTTTTCCCCTAGACCAAGTGATGAATACTTGTCTGGGATATATGGTTTTCTTGACTTTGCATACAGGGGGAGAAGTCCTGTAGCAAAAATCAGATGCCCAACTACTAAAAGCCAAGAAACATAAAGGCCAAAAAGAACCGAATTTCTACACTACTCTGGGACTACGTGCCCAGCTATGCTCGAGAACTCGCTATTGAGACCACCCAAATCTTTCACGTTTGGGACCATGCTTGGAGCTCGCCTCCGAGTGCAACCTACACTACCCTGGATCTCCGCGCCCAGGCACGCCTGAGAACTCACTCTCAGGATCGCCCAAAACTCTCGTGTTTGGGACCACGCTCAGGGCTCATCCCTGAGTACGCCCAGGACTTCGTTCCTGGATACGTCCGAAACTTACGCGTTCGGAAGCGCCACGGACCACTCGTCCGGGAAATCTTTAGTGCAGAATGGGAGTAAGCAATTTTTTTAACCGACCATCTTTCTTGCCACCATAATACCTCTATATAGGTATTTTTCCTATATAGGAAGCCTCTTTTCTACACCCGGGTGTAATTACACCCTGTATCGTATCTCGCAATGTAGGGAGTATCATCTAGGTGGTATGAACAATTTTTCAGAGGTGGTATGTACATTTTTTCGACACACTCCTTTTTATGTGCGTATATAAGGGTATTTACAAAATACGCTAAAAACTATGAACTCCTTTACAAGTTTTTCGTGTGGTTCACATTGGAGTATCTTATAATTAGTATACAAATATACCTAAAGTGATAAATGAGTATTTCATGTTTGTTTAGGTGGTATATTAGAGATGGGTGTAATTACACCCGTGTAAAAGGTATTTATATTTATATTTATATATATATATATATATATATATATATATATATATATATATATATATATATATATATATATATATATATATATATATATATATATATATATATATATATATATATATATATATATAAAAGGTGGCATGATACTTAATTAGTTCTCAAATTGAAAGGGAAACGAAGTTAAGGTATAACATTTCTCCCTAACTCATTTTTAATGCTAATACTCAGTTTTATCTACCTTATGTTGCTAGCAGGACAATCTGGACAGCAAGGAAAATGCAGTAAAATGAATAAACAGATGCAGTAAAAACAAGTAATTTCTAAAATTTCAACTGTTCTACCCAGTCTACTCAAAACACCTATGATTTAGGATGTAACATAGCATGCAAGACCAAGTAACCATAGATTATTACCTATAGATCATATTTCTCCTTCTAGCATTATTCTACCGTTTTACCTTTATTCATTATCCTAGCAATTACTACCCGTATAATTTTTTTGGACTGCTACTGCAGAATTTTTTTTGATTTATTCTAACATAGAAAAGAATTGATGACAAGAATTAATTCGTCTTCGCCCGGCTTTTAATTTGTCTTCTGGAACTGCCGG
Source organism: Dendrocalamus latiflorus (assembly GCA_017311315.1). Lineage (NCBI taxonomy): Eukaryota > Viridiplantae > Streptophyta > Magnoliopsida > Poales > Poaceae > Dendrocalamus > Dendrocalamus latiflorus. Next base: position 39,050,123 of record CM029609.1, read on the forward strand.
CCGACCTTTCCTCTTCGCCCGGCTTTTAATTCGTGCCGCTCCATCGACGCCTCCTCCCCCTCGGCCTCTTCGCCCCTCTGCCGACGCCTCGGCTTCTAACTCTCCGCCTCTCTCTTCTTCTTTCCTCGCCCGTTCCGCCGACGCCTCACTTCTTCTCCCCCCTCTCTTCTCTCGGCTCCCTCTTTCTCTGCGCTCCCATGCCCCGCCTCTCCGCGGTTCGACTCCCCGGCCCCGACTTCCCACGCGCGTGCCGCTGCTTCGCCCGAGTGCAACTCTCCCGCACATGTCTTCCCCTCGCTCGACCGATCCCAGCGGCGACTTGTAGCTGCGCCGGCCCCTACCTCTGCGCCGCTCGGTTTCGCATGGGTTTGCTGCCAGATTCGGGACCTAGGGCCCGAATCCGGTGTTTTCTTCCTCAGATCTGCTCGATTTCTTATGGATTTGGTTGCTACTTCTTTTGATTTCTAATGGTTTTTACTTTTAATACGAGGTTCGGAGGTCTGCCGCCCCGGGTAGTCATGGTCGGCTTGTGCCACCGCACGCCGGGGAAGTGCACCGTGGCCGCCGGCCGTGGCTGCGCTGGTGGTAGCGCGTCGCCGCCTCCATCTACGGTGAGCTCACTCCTTTCTCCCCTCTTTACTCCACTCCTCTAACTCCGGTTGGCCTACTGTGTGGTCTCCATGGTGCTGCACCAGTGCTTCATGGTTTGATGTTCTAGTTGTATATGTTTGATGTTGAGGAATGTATATTGCAAGTGCTCTATGAGTTACCTCCACCGATGTTGATTTATTTCTGGTGGAAGGGTTTGGGGGTGACTGGTGGCTGCTGTCGCTTTGGTGCGGGGTGATGCTTGGCGGTGATCTCCTGGGGATGGCTTCATGGCTTGCGGTTCCGCCCCTTGCCGCTGCGGTTGCGGACGCCGCTCCCGATTAGCCCCCCTTCCGCTCCTGGTCGACTCTTGGTCTTCGCCGCCTTGACTCCTCCCGTCGCTTTCGGCCGTGCTGGTGGTGTGTGATGTGCTGCCTAGGGCCCGGATCTGGTACCTTCTTCCCCGGATCTGCCCCGATCTCTCACTGATTTGGTTGTTATTTCATTTTATTTCTCATGATTTTATTCTTCATGTTCTAGGCACGGAGGTGTGCTGCCCCGGGGTGGTCACGGCCGGTTAGAGCTTTGGGTGCTTGTGTGTTGCTTGGCGGTGATCTTCTAGGGTTGACGGTCCCTGGCTTGCGGTTCGTCCTCCTTGCCGCTGCGGTTGCCGACGCCGCTCCCGGTCGGCCCCTTCCGCTCCTAGTCGGTCACTGATCCTCGCCGCCTTGACTGGCTCCCATCGCTGTCGGCTTTGCTGGTGATGGGGGAAGGAATTTGTATAATTATTGTAATTTGTATTGTCATGGTCATGTAGTACAAGTTGCAATATTTTTAGTTGACTTGTTATAAGTTTTAATTTGTCGCACAATGGATGCAATTGATTTTATCATATACGAATTGTAATTAATTACTGTTGTACTACGGATTGTTATATATATATATATATATATATCTTAGTTGAGTTAAAAGCTTTTACTTTTCGTGCAATTGAATTTTATTACTCACTTTAGCCTATACAAACTGGTATTCGCCCTCGTCAATGGAGTTACGGTAGTAACGCATTTGTTTATCGTTGTTGGTTTCGCCCTACAAAGATACACAAAAAGTTTAAATTCCCCTGTATTTTAGATCATTAGCTACCTAATTAATCCTACTTAACATCCTAATTCGTCATTTAGGGTTAATTTACGACGTGGTCGTTTCAATAATTTTGTGCAATATGTGATTCTTGTGAAAGAAAATAATTCTGCAATTAATTAATTGTCATTTCGAAAAAATCATTACTTTTCCTCTCTCTAGATCTATGTGTATATATATTTATATATATTAAAATAAGTTTCCACAAAATGTTTTGGTGTAAGAAAGTGTGTTGCTACTCATATTACAGTGGTGTTACTATTGCTCTAAAAATGTGTTACTGGGGTAGCTTGTTGTAGCACATATTTGTGTTACCAGAGTAGTTTGTTGTAGCACATAATATGTGTTCTTATAGATAAGATATGTGTTGCAAGGTAGTAACATGTTTTCAGACATGTAGTAGCACTTATCACGTGTTACTTCAAACCTAGCTAGTAACATGGGCTATAAGAACACTTAAAAATTGTGTTACTGCAAAGACTAGTAACACCTTTATTGACATGTAGTAGCACATAGACGTGTTACTATAGCCCCTTCCTGGTGTAGTGGTAAGGTCAACTCCGAAGGGGTCTGGGACCAATCCCGGATGAAATACGTAAGATTGACCCCGAAGGGGTCCGGAGCTAACGCCGGGCGAGATACACAAGACTAACCCTAGAGGGATCCGAAGCCAACACTAGACAAGGTACGCAAGACCAACACCAGAGGGGTCTGAAGCCATCCCCAGGCGAGATATGCAAGACCGACTCCGGAGGGGTCCATAGCCAACCTTGGTCGAGGAACACAAGGCCGACCTCGAACGAGAGACACAAGACCAACCCCGCAAGGGTCCGGAGCCAACCATAGACGAGGCTCGGGACTGGGCCTGAAGTCTCAGATGTGGTGAGGCCCACGTGAAGCAAATGACGTGGATACCCCTAGAAGTAAACTAGGCCCCAGTGTAAACTTGTAACTTCACTCATCTTCCTCTATAAATAAGACCCCTTATAATGGAAGTGTGAAAAACCATTTTGTAATCCTAGACACTCATATTGAATACACTTGGTATGTGTATGCTTCTCTTTGAGTCCCTCCGTGTCCTTGGTGGTCTCCACATCCGACCGGGAATGTTTCTAAATTTACTATCCAGTTTTGTATTGACAACAGTTAGCGCCATCTATCTAGACTCAGGCGAGAAGTCACATCGCCTACAAAGGGGAACGTTGTGCTCTATGCTCCGAGCTGGCCTTCGTCGGCTCGCGCCACCCCGACCTTCATCTGCATGCGCCGCCCCGGCCCCATTTGCGTGTGCCACGCTGCGGACTCTGTCCCCCAAATAGCATCTGGGACCCCTTGAACTACGTGCCACTCCTACCTTCATCTGCGCCTAGCTCCTCGAGGCCGCCAGGCGAGTAAAGCCAAAAATAAGGTGGGACTCAATGCCCACCCATCAACCCATCCATTGGTGTGATTGTGTTGTAGGAGCAATCCGTGTAGGTTCTCTTCAAATTCCTCGCATTTTGTTGGCTCTCCTCTCATGATTCTCGTAAAGTGCTAGCCACTGTTCCCCTTTCCCCCATCTCTAGCCCCACCACAAAAGCAAAGGCCCTTTGAACAAGCTTCACGTGCACCCACCGCAGAGGCTCCCTTCTCTTCTCTTTCATATTCCCTTTCATTCTCACACTTCACTCTCTCAACCTTTACTCCACTGCTTTACCCAGTTCTAGCACTCCTCTCGTGACTCCCTTCTAGCTCTCCTCTTGTGACTCCCTTAGCCCTCCACAAAGTGCACCGCACTACTTGGCCCCAGCACCGCCGGACTGGGCAGCCCACTTTGGCCCTCGACTGACTCCCACCACCAGCTGATTGCTCCGACGCACCTGTTCAGCCTCCCAGAGCTCCACCTTATGTAGGCCGCCTGGATGATGCCGCGCTATGCCCCTGGCCCCTCTCGGGTTGCACCCCAGAGTCGGACCACTTTAGCCCCGGCCAACTCTCTCCGTCAACTCTCCTTCACCTGGGTGGTCCAACTCGGCCTCGACAGATTTTGCCTCGGCTGAACTTCACTTTGGTTTGACGACATCTCCTCGAATAGGGGCTCCCACTAGCTTGATGGATTCGCCTTGGTTAGCTCCAACGCATCTCAATAGCTTGTCCTCGGTGTGGTTCAAGTTGGCCTCGATGGTTTTGCCTCAGCTGAGCATCACTTCACCTCAATGGTGTCTCCTCGACTAGGAGCACCCCCTAGCTCGATGAATTTGCCTCAGCAAGCTCCAACGCGCCTCATTGGCATGGTTTCGGTGTGGTTCAACTCGGCCTTGATGGGTTAGCCTCAGTTGAATGTCGCTTCGCCTCGACATTGTCTCCTCAACTATGGGCTTCCTATAGCTCGATGGATTCACCTTGGCGAGCCTCAATGCACTTCATTGGCTTCACCTCGATTTGGTTCAAATAGGCCTCGATGGATTAACCTCGGTCGAACGTCACTTTGTCTCGATGGTGTCTCCTCGACTAAGGGCTCCTACTAGCTCAATGGATTTACCTCAGGTAGCTCTAACACGTCTTGAGGGCTTGGCCTCGATGTGGTTCACTTCAACCTCGATGGCTCTCACCTTGGTGAGGCTTTGCTTCACCTTGATGGCATTTCGTCAACTAGGGGCTCCCCTTAACTCGACAGATTTACCTCGGTGAACTTCAACACACCTTGATGGCTTAGCCTCGGTGTGGATCAATTCGGCCTGACGGCTTCATGTCAGTTGAGCTTTGCTTTGCCTCGATGGCATCTCCTCGACTAGAGACCCCACCCAGCTTGATGGATTCACCATAGTGGGCTCCAACACGCTTTAGCTACTTTGCCTCGGTGTGGTTCAACTCAGCCTCAATGGTATCTCCTCGACTAGGGGCTCCCCCTAGCTCGATAGATTTACTTCGATGAGCTCCAACATGCCTCGATGGCTTAGTCTTAGTGTAGATACGCACCAACCCCCCCAGGGATTGGATCGACGACCGCTCACCCTCCAAGTCAAGTCCTCACTGCCCTACACCCGCCCTTTGAGGTCGGGTCGAGTCTTCACCACCATGCACCCACCCTCTAGGGTCGAGTGGATGGCCGCTCACCTGATGAGTCTTCTCTACCCTATACCCACCCTCTGGGGTCAAGTCAACGGTTGCTTATCCTCCGGGGTCAAGCCTTCACCGCTCGTGAGGCCCATGCTAAGCGCCAAGTTTTTTCGATGGAAGATGGTTACATTCTCACCTACCCAGGTGAAGTGCCGCTCGTAAGGCTCGTCTCGAGCACCAAGTTTTTTTCGAGGGTTCAAGAAACCCGTTGGTTTCCACTGGTTTTAAGAAATCTTGATGCCCCACGTCTCTAGATCTTCCAAATTGCTTGGATTTGAAATACTATATTTAAATTTGGACTTTCCCAGTTTAGACAAGTTTTGTCTAATTTATTAGTTTTTTTGTCCGGTTGTTAAACTCAGATTCTTGTGTGTTTTCGAAGCATCAATTGTCGGTATCATACGAAAACCACAACTGGCCATGGAGCGGTTTTTTTCTTTTCTTTTCTTTTCTTATCTTTTTGCCACAAAACGGTTTTGTAATCCGATGCTGATATGAACATTTTTGGAGTTTTCATGTCCCGTCGAACTTTGCGGATGCTGTTGCCAAATGCTTAAGAGATACTTTGGTGATGTGCCGTCTTGATTGAGCCACAAATCAAGTGGCCCCTGTTATCGCCTAGCTAGATTCTACCTGCGATGCGGCTTCATGCTCCTCTACCTGCGTTCCTATCTTGAAAACGCAAGCAATATTGCTCGGCCCGTACGCACTAACTATGAATCGTGTGGACGAGACCAACACATGAGCAGCACTGCAGCACTATCATCTTAGGGCATCTTCGACGCTTATTCCTCTCCACTGCTCCCGCCCCCTGCGCCACCCGCTGTCCTCTCCGTCCGCCTATGGTAAATTATAGGCATGCATGATCCTTTCTTTCTATTCTGGATTCACATAGCAAAACTAAAAGAAGGTTAGTTTAGGGGAAAAGAGAAGATTTTGAGTTCAACAAGTGAAGCGCATAGACTGATTGTGTTTAATAGGTGAGTGTCACACAAAAACTAGACTTTGAGGCCCTGTTTGAAATCTAATTTTTTTTCCATATTTTTTGTTGTATATAGTTGTTTCTTGAAAAATTCCTATGTTTGGAAACGGTGCATACACACACATATATATACATACATACATACATGTGTGTATATATATGTGTGTGTATAGGTAAATTACATGAGTCACTTGAGTGTGTAAACACCCACATCAAGAATCGTACAATACATGTGTATTATCGATAAAAATTTGAGAGTTCATATATAAACCTATTTTTATACCCTTGATATATTTATGATAAATAAATTTTCAACTCAGTTCAAAATACTTTGAACTATTTTTGAATTTAACATGGTTATAGTCAGTATATACTATAAAACTAGCTCAAACTAGTAAAACTGAAGTTGAATTTATTTTTTTCAGAGTTTGATATCTCAAATAAACATTTTTATGGGTATGTAAAGTAGGGGCAGATCCAAAGAGGAGCATGGGGTGCACAGGACACCTTGTCTAATTTCATTTTTCTATTGTATAATCCATGTAAATTTAGGTGTGAACCCTTCAACCTAAATCGAAGGACACCTGGCTTATTCGACTCAGTTCTCCCACAGCTAGATGCAAGATGACACCAATCGAGACCTAGGACACTAGCCTAACATAAGCAAGTGTAGCCCAGTTGACACAAGTATAGCCCAAGTCGCTCAGCCAACAAAGCCACTCTATGAAGGAAAGATAGCAGGCAGAGTCTGTACCACATGCATATCGCATTGCCCCAGTCACTTGCACCTCGTTCCTTCTCTCCCTTTGTCTCGCCTCGTGCGAAAGCAAAATCCACCTCTTACTTGGTCACAGACTCACAACCGCCCGTTGTCAGAGCCCTGAGGCATAGACTGCAGCCCACCGGTCACCACGTCTCCTGGTCGTCATCACCCGTCGATCGTCTCGCTGAGCACTTGGCGGCATGGATTAAGTCTTACATCGATTGTTGCATTGCTAAATTTCTTTTGATTCTCTTGATTTCTTTAAGGAAATAGACTGAATTTACGAGTTATGGTTTAAATGTTACGAATATTGGTTAGTTTTTTTGTTAAATTGTAGTGTTTAGAATTAAGATTTCAATTTGTGTTTTTAGAAATTGGAATACCGATTACTTCCTTGTAAATCAGAGATAAAATTATACATGTAATTATATGTATAATGAAGCGTGAATCTCGGTCATTTTCGTTCTGGTTTCGTCCTTCATGTGAAGATGTCCACGTCAAATATCATGAAATCTCAAAGCACATCTACAAGTATTGATTTAGATACCCAAACACTATATTGTATGAAACACTTGTTGTGTACAGGTGTATATACACATACTTGGAAACGCACAAATAGAATCTTGTCTACTCACTAACTCGCACGTGCTCGTCAGCAGTGAGAATGTTGTTCTCATGTAACGTAAGGTTGGGGGCACTAGTCCGGAGTTGGTCAGTGGCACTGTGCTTTCAGTGTGTGTTGACGGGTGGCGGGGAAATCCTATATGCCGCGCGCGCGGCAAATAGCAATGCGCCGCGCGCGAGGCCCACGGCCCACACAGCTAACATGAGGCAGCGCTTTCTTCTTTGGGAACGGATGGAAGTCAGGCTACGGGGTGTTTGGCCTGTCAAAAAGGTGGGTTCGTGGGCTCCTGGGTCAGGCTTATCCTTTTGTGGTCGACGGTTCTCTTTCGCGATTTTTTTCTCCATTTCAGGAGCCGAATGTTAGTATCACCTTGCAATATTGACTGCCAATTTTAATATGTTTTTTCTTTTCATGCACCTGAGATACTTTTTCTAGTTTTAATTTCCCTTTTTCTTTCTTTCCTTTTTTCATTTCATTTAGATTCGTTTTTTTTAACTACTAGTATTGAACATCGTCGATAAATTATTGGAACAATGAAATCAAACACATGTAAGAGTGGTCCACTCTCGTTAGCGAGCATTGCCGACGAACTGTTGGAACATCGTCGATGAATTGTTGAAATATTGAAACCAAATACGTATGACATTAGTCATCCTCTTTGTAGCTTAAAACGTGGAACATCATCAAAGAACAGTTGAATTGTCGAAACTAAATGCGTGAAACAATTTATTTTATGTATCGGAACATCCAATGCCTATTCATTCCCCGACCTAATTCAATGTATGTGCGCTGAAACATCGCTCATGAACTAATGAAAGATTGGAAGTAACATGTGGTACATTTTGTTTTATATACTGAAATATATATTTAATAATATTATTTTGCTAAATATAAATATATACAAAATGGAGTCTAGTTTTAAAGATCTCATCAAAAGAACACAGTGATCCAAACAATCGAATTGTAGATTGGAAGAATAATTATACTTTATCCCTTTACCCATCTTCGACTCTTTAGTTGGTCTAATTTTCATCCTCCAAGTATGAAATTGGACAACATACAACCCTGAAGTCCCAAACCAAGTAAATGACTCCCTCCACGTGCAATCCACCTCAGTTTTGAGCTATGCTGGATGCCACGTCGGCCCGCAGTCTGTGTCCCCACTCGAAATAAAATGGCTGATGCATGGAGAACAAACTCTACTCCAAACACATAGTCACCAGTCACCACCTTCCACGAGGCAACCCGCTCCACCTCTCACCGGGTCACTTCTCTTCCACTCCCCCCTACCATGAGACAGCTAGGCGAGCAACGCCAGTAGAATCAGAGGAGGAGGGGAACCGAGAGAGACGAGGCTCCAGAGCCTAATGCTTCCACTCGTTCTCGTCGGTAATGTCATTTCTGTTGTCACTACTGAGTGAGATCAAGGGCTTATAGTCGACGACTCACCGCGGATTATTTGCATGCTCCGCCGTGGCCAGCTCTATCGTGACAGCTGTAAGATCGAGGAGGCCGACTAGAGGGGGGTAAATAGACGATTTTAATTTTTTTTTCTAATTTAAGCTAACAATTTAGACTAACACTATTGCCTAAAGCAAGTAAACAATGTAATGACTAAATTCAAGTTAATATAGCTCAAATAGCAACTAGAATAAATGAACTATCCCAAGAGCAAAAATAATTCTAGTCTAAGTCGAAGTTTGCTACTCTATGAATACAAACAATCAAATGATTTTAATAAAATAACTTGATTGAAAGTAAATGAATCAAGAGAGAGCAAACCACAAATGACACGATCACTTTTTACCGTGGTGTTCGGAGACTTGCCGGCCTCCCCTAGTCCACATTGAGGTAAGCCCGAACAAATCGGACTGGCTCCATGAATTAAGCCAAAACACCTCGATCACTATTGTTAGCTCTTCCTCTCTCTGGGTAGGCGAGCTCCAACCTTCACAATCTTGCCGGGCCTTCTTACAATCTTCTTGAGAAAATCACCGGACACTCCCACCGAACCATCTAGGTGTTGGCAAACACCAAGAGTAATGAATCACAACGTTGCTTGACTACTCTCAAGTGCCTAGGATCAATCTATGGATCAAATGCGCTTGAATTCACTCAACTACCTCAATTGAATGCACAAAGAGATGAAATGAGGTGTGAGTGGTTGCTCTATACTCAAGGATGCTCAATAATGGTTCAACAACATGTCCTTGTGCTGGTGGGGTCGAATTTATACCCCCACCAAACTAAAATATCCGTTGCAATAATTAATCCTGAAAATTCAGGGAAATCGGAAGTTCCGCAGATATAAACCCGGAACTTCCATTTTTCTGCAGAGTGCACAGAACGGCTATGTCAGAGAGTCAACAGTAACCGTTGACATTTAATGTGGTACTTCCGCCGTTAAAAAATGTTGTACTTTTGGATTTCCGGAAGTTCCGATATATCCTCAGAACTTCCGATCTCCACGAGATGAAGTTTTGAAGAAGTTGCTCTCTGGAAAAAACGTTTCGCTCACATTTGCCGGAACTTTTGATTTTCGGAACTTCCGACCTAGTGGAAGTTCCACCGTTCAATTAGCGGTACTTCCGATTTCTGAGAGACTAAGTTTGTTCGCGGTCGCTCTCTGAAAAAACGTTCCGCTCTGGAACCCGATACTTCCGATCGATCGGAAGTTCCGCGAGTTTAACTCCGGTACTTCCAGCTGATCGGAAGTTCCGCCTTTTGAACGTCGGTACTTCCGATATTTCTGACAATGCACAGTTTTAATTCAATTTTATTTCTAAGTGCATACATGATCCTAAATTGATCCATAAGGCACAGAAGCATATGATCAAGCACTTAACCATGATCCCTCTTAATAGTACGGCATCTAACATATAATCCGGTCTTCCAACCTTTCTCCTAAGACCGGTAAAATTTAAAAGAACCCTAAACTATTTACCTTGTTGTCTTAGAGTTCTTTGAATCTTGTGAAATCCTTTTGTATATCTCTAATTTCGCCTTCGAGACTAATCCTTCTAAACACTTAACGCACATGTTAGTCCCATGTTCACATAATGTCATTAATTATCAAAACCAATATTTTTAGGAGCCTAAATGCTTTCAGCAGCATTGGGGGTGGCCACGTGCGGTCCTCCCCTTCATTGTCGCCGCTTTCTTGGATCGACTGGCTCATGGCCGAAGGAAGGTGGAGCGACGTGAGGTGGAAGGGTGGTCGATAAGTCGAGCTATAGCATGGATATGATTGCCGGAGGAGCATGTCACGGTAGGCTTGGCGCTGTGATACAGACCTCGGCTAGGCCCAAAAGCCAGGTAAGCGGTCAGTGATGGCCTGGAAGAGTGGCGACCACTGCACGTTGAAGTCAAGGATGTTGATGCAGCACATGCTTGCCGATCTAAGGAGCGGTTCCGTAGCCTCTTCTCTAACAACTCCGGCCAACACTACCATCTACACACCATAGCCGTAACCAACCATCGTCCTCGAGCCTCATGACCACCACCACTCTCCTTCCTCGTCTCCTCCGCCCCCAGCTTCACGTTGCTCTCGCATATCTATCGCCTCCCATCATAACTGCTACTCCACAGCACCACTAGTCCACCACCTCACCTTCCTCTGGTGGTGCACCACCAGGTCCACCCCACCGCCGCTATTAAACGTCACCAGCGCCGCTACCTGAAGGATTGCACGTAGGCTACGGAAGCAGAAAATAAAACTTTTCTACCGCGCACACAAGGACATCATGCTTAAGGAGGGATCATGGATCGTTACCATTAGACGTGCAGCGCAGCGGAAGAAGAGTTGGAGAAGCCGATCCAACCATGCGCGTCGAGGTAGTAGTGGAATTAGCCGATCGTCCCGAACAGGTCGTCTCCTTCACGCGATTAACCACACCACGAACAGATCCAATCTGTTGTTGATGCCGATCAACACCGCAACGAGCAGTGCCTCCACCGGTATCCACACGTCCGGGGCTGGAACGCCGATCGCGAGTGTACTAGCACTCGTGAGCGTCTAGGGTTTGGCTCGGGAGGTGGCGGCTAGGGTTTTTGCTCGGGATTAACAGAAGCACATGTACCCCTCAGCCCCTCGCCACCATATATATATAGACCTCCTCACTTGGGCCTTGTAGACCGAGGCCCAATAGGAGTCTACTCGGATCTCTATCCAAATTGAGCCCACATCCAAATCATATTCGAATTAGTATTCCAACCCGTTAAGTGTGTGACCCTGTAGATTCACGTGTACTTGGTCGTGACCCGGAAACGCCTTTCCGGTCACCCTGTTAATAGCGGCCTCTAGTAAGACATATTAACCCCAAAGTATACGTAAAGATCATATCAGCTGAACCTGTAATGTTATCATGTACGAATCTCTTTGCCTCACGATATAGATTGAGCTCAAGGCGAGACCTGTGTCATCCTCTTAATAGCTCAATCACTCTCTCGATTCCGTGATGGATTATAAACTTGTGATTGACTCCTCAATCACCTTGGCATGGCCATGCACTTTCATAATCCATTACATCGAGGGGCCCAGAGATATCTCTCCCATAAGGAGGGACAAATTCTATCTTGATCATTCACATCCCACTACATTTTTCCTGGCAAACCCGAAGATTACTTTTATGACTACCCAGTTACGGAGTAGTATTTAGTAGTCCCAAAATAAGCTACTACACATGTTGGGAACCATGATGATCTTAAGTCTAAGGATTCTACATAAACACTACTTGAGACCAACTGATGACACATGGAATCTCTGCAGTGTCTCATGGCGGGTCTATCCAACATATGTTCACTAACACATGTCCATATTATTGATTTGGTATCACCATACTATGATCCATGAGACATGATCATCAATCAATACATATGCTGATCTTTGAATCATATTCGTTCCTCATCTCATCAACCCATGCTACCACCGATTCATCACATGACCATCTTGATTTCTCTCTGGTCCTCTCCTAATTGCTTCCATCTCGCTGCCATCTCCCATGTTGGGAATGGTCCCACATTAGTCGTGGGAAAGGAAAAAGCACAACTTATAAGTGTGTGAGAGATTTCACCCATTGGACTAGTCTTTTGGGGGAGAAAACCCAATACCACTTATAAGTCTATTGCTCCGTGAGCTTAGTTGTGTTTAGCATGTTTGGACCTGTGACTTGGGGAGTAACCCGGTTAGACCTAGACATGTGGTTAGGGTCCAATCTAACAATTAGTATCAGAGCTTAGGCGCTTAACATATCCCTGGTTGCAGGAGTACACAACCAATGTGTGAGGGGGGATTGTTGGGAATAGTCCCACATTAGTTATGGGAAAGAAAAAATGCCTAACTTATGAGTGTGAGTGAAACCTCACCTATTGGACTAGTCTTTTAGGAGAAAAAAGCTCAATACCACTTATAAAATCTGTTACTCCGTGGGTTTAGTTGTGTTCAGCTCATTTGAACCTATGGTCCGGGAAATAAACCCTATTAAACCTAGGCATACGGTTAGGATGCAATCTAACATCCCACCTCATGTGGTGCTGGTGAAAATTGGAGGTGGGATGTGGTGGGGGTGGTCGTATAAAAGGTGAGTGGCAGTGGGATCTGGCCATCTCGGATGGCGGTCGATGGAGTGACGAGAAAGTGAGATAAAGGGAAGGAAGGGAGTGGAGGAAGAAGGTGTGACATGCGGGTCCAACAACTTTTTCTTTTTAATTTTTTTGATTCAATAAGATGTGTATTGCGGATTAGGATGTGTTTCAACGCTTAGATGTAAGTATACATGTCTATGTGGATGCCATGTTGACGTGAAACCGAGATAATTTTGGTCTAAGGAGGTAAAATGATCCATACTTGATAGATAAGATGTGCCGATTACATAGTTTCATAATTGAGGTTAAGAATTTTACCAACGTAATAGTTAAAAAAAAAGGTAAAGTAGACACTGGTTCGGATGCTCGGTTCCAGTGATTCGAAGTTTGGGATTGAAAAAAGAGTCACCCCGAACTCCGCACCCGGACACGCCCACCCAGCCTGGCGCGTGTCCTCCCCGCCTGGCCTCTTCACATGCCCCGCACTACCCCCTACTCCGTCCAAGCCCATGCACACCACGAGAGCGCCACGTGCCTTGCCCGCCGTCTCAATGCCCGTGGGCTCCGGCCAGCTTGGACCCACGCGGCAGCGTGACAGAGCCTCCGGCCGATCACGAGCGGCGCGCCCCAAAAAATATCATGATTAAAACAGAAAGATATCTCCCGTACCGCCGGTGCAGGTGGTCCTTGTTGGCCCCACATGTCATACTGTGCGGGCTCGGGCTTGGCTGTAATTATATATAGGCTGCACCCTTGTCGCGGAGCCCTAGGCTTCAGGGAGAGCGCCCAGAGCCGCGTGCGTGGTCGGTGGGTGGTGGCCGTGCCGTTCCTTCTCTTCAGAAGCCGACGCCGAGGGGGAGGAGAGAAGGGGGAGGAATGGCGGCGGCCAGGGCTCCTCTCGGGGTGGTGGCGGTGGCCGTGCTCGTCGTCGGCATCGTGATGCCAGCCGCGGCGGCCGCGCAGGCCCCGGCGCCCGCGCCCGTCAGCGACGGTAAGAGAGACCACCCCCCTTCCTTTAGCCATCACATTGCGCCTGCATCTCATTTGCCCCCCTTTATTGTTCTTGATCTGTGCGGCTGCCTCGTGGGCCCCGCTTGTCAGACTGCCGGCGCGTCCTCTATTTGTTCCCCCTTTTCAGCTTCTCGTAAAACGAAAGGCAAAGAGGGAAAGCTGTAATGCGTGCTCGTATCATTAGATTTCTTTTACCTTGAGGCGGAAATTCTGCATTGGAGCATTTCTCTTTCGGGTTCTTTCTTTAGCGCTGTTTATAATACGAACTACCTTGCGTTAGATCCACGTTTTTTTTTAATTTTTAGACGTTAATTTTAGTGTTTGTTCTGCGGTAGTAGTCAGGAAGTGTTATTTTGCGGAACATATTTAATACAAAACTTAAAGCGTGAAGAACACCATCGTACATTCTAAAAATCTAGCGGAGATTCGGATCTCCCTTGTGCCATCCAGGGTTAACTGTTTCGTTTCGAAAAAAATTTCAGAGGTCACCGAGATGAACGAACAAACGAAATTAAAACGAAATTTCGTTCACAAATTCGGACGGAAAAATTCAAATTTTTGATGAAATTTAATCAAAGTTTGGATGAAATCTAGACAAAATTCAAATGGGGATAAATTCAGCTAACATTTGACCGAACTAATATCCTTTTGGGGGCTAATGAAATACCCGAAATATCCAAAGTTTTGCCGAAATTTCGGTGAAATTGTGAACACTGGTGCCATCCTTGAGTTACGATTCGTTTTAGGAAATTCCTTAGAATTTCGATTCCATCGGGCAATTTCTGTAGAGTTTTGTGTATCCTTTGGAGGACCCACCCCTCAAGTCTCCGGATCTCCAAAGATGATTCTGTCTCTCGCAATCGGTGCCACAATTGCAAATTGCCCGAGTTGTTCTTGTTGTCGGATTAACAGTGCAAATTGATGTGCAATTTGCAGAAATGTATATTAGCGCAACCGTGCTCTTCTTGTGTTACTTAGCTGTCCAATAGGGGTTAGCATTCTTTTCATGACATGTCACTTTTGTGTTGAGGATGCTATGCCAATTACATGCTTTAGCACGGAAAGAGTAGGTTAAGGATTTCTGGTGTGAGGTATATGGTAGATCGAAAAAAATGTACTGTTTCTGAACACTCGATCATATTCAATACCATGTTAGTTGGATCCACAGATATACCTTTTCTTGTGCAAGTTGAACCAGCTTTGCATTTCCATGTCATTGTTTACTGTTAGTGTCTCCTGGAGTAGCTTTCAGTGGATATTGGTAGCTGCCCCTTTTGCCATATGTCTGACAGGTGTTACAACTTTTCTTTGCTTGAAAATGACTGCTAATTTGGAAGAATGTGCCATGTGTAAGGAGTGTTAGAAGGATGCGCTATGTGTATCGAAAATGGCTTCTCTTTGTGTTGTCTGGACTCTGGACACATTATTTGGTTTAGAGTGTAAAACTTATGTGTTATTGATCTTGATAATGAAACTAAAAAAGATCAGCAAACACTAGTGTTATGTCGGATCTGGATTTTACCAATTCAGAATCCTATGTGATTTTCACCGTGCTATTCTCTAAATCAGTAGATAGTGCTCACGAATACATCACTGAATCATTTCATACATAATGTGAACAATTACCATTCATTAATATTACAAACCTAAGTTTAAATAGACTATATCGAGCCAAGTTTATATAAAAGGCCGATTGGGCCAAATAGATATATTACAAAAGCAGAAGCGGAAACGACAGTAAAAGGTGAGACCACATCTTGCCACATGCAAGCAATTGTGGGTAAATGAATGCCTTACTACTCTCCAAGGATTTGTATAATAGATGTTCACACAGTTACCAACAAAGTCTGTTTAACTTGGGCAAGAACTATTCTACTATAGAACGTCCTAATCTCCATTTTCTTCTCCATCAGCTCCTGATGCATCATATTACGCTTAGTGACCTTGATCCACGGGTTTTGAGGTATTTAGTAGCAAGGGTGAATACAAACAATCATGCTATATGAGCTAACACACAAAATGTAGGTTTGATCAAAGTATTGGTTGCCTGACTCACAAGTTGGTTGGCCTTGAAAGTCTTAACTTGGCTCGAACTGCTGCTCTTCTGTGTCCTTGTACTCTATTCGGACGATAGCAATGGAAAGCAAATAAATACGCAAGCATACAAATAAATTCAAATAAACTCCAAATTGAAGATTTTGCTGCTATTAGATAGATCTTGAATTTAGAAATAAGTTTCACTCAATTAGGATTTAAAATGAGTGAGAACGAGCCCTCCAAATTTTAAATCAGGATTAAATGCCAAAATAAATAGAGGAGAGATTCTCTCTTATTGACAGGTAGGGTCCATTGATTTTAATTTTGTTTTCTATTAATTTCTTTATTGGAAAAGCCACAAAGGCTGACAAGTGGGGCCGAGTATTGTGCAAGACACAGTAAAGTGGGCGCACATGTCGGTGGCTCGATTACTTAAACTAATGATAGGGGCCTGCATGACAGAGGTTACTTAATAATGTTGCTTAGATTAATCAAGTTTTAAACTTAATAATAACCGGCTGCTACAGTGGTGTTTCTCCTGCGGAGCAGAGCGCAGCTCGACATCGGTGAGGGCAAAAAACAGGATGCCCAGGCCGAACTGCACCTAGAGGTGGGGATGGCATTGCCGGAGACGCATTGGAGAGACGATGCAATGGTGAGAGGCACGACAGAGGCGTGACCACCATGGCGGCCATGGCGCCGGTGACGCGGCGAGTAAATTGAAGGTACAGGAAGCATCAACAAGGTGAGGGGAACCTACCAGAGGGGTTGGCGGGTCTGAGGAGGGTCAAGGCAACACGGTGGCGAGAGGCTGAGGCGATGCAGGGAAGAAGCACGACACCGGTGAGGTGGAGGCGACGACGGTCCCAATCAGTGGTGGGGATCGATGGAGGAGGTGGGGAGGACGCTTAGGCCAGTAGGAATCGACCGAAGAGGCGGCGGATCGATTGAGCTGCTGGAGTTGGGGAAGATGGTGGCTTTGGCAAGTTGTGAGGGGAGAGAGTGTAATTGGCCGCGGTGAGAAGATGAGGGAGGCAGGGCGAACTTGAAGACACACTCGAAGGGCGGGGCTCATCGAAGAGGTTTGGTGACGACGATGGTCGAGGGATGCTCAGTGGCGATGGAGGCCGGTTCGATTGGAGCTCAGTGCGACCAAGGCGAGGGAGAAGGGAGCAAAGGCGTGGGGAGATGGAGCTCAAGCAACCGCGCCTTGGACTTAAATAGCCGAGGAGGGGGCGATGGCTGTTGGGTGTGCGGCGCGGCACTATTGGCGCACAGAAGAAGGTTGCGCAGCACAGCATAGGGAAGACATTGAAGGTGCAAGCGCGACGAGATGCAATAGTCGAGTCATGGAGGCAGAGTGGTGTGGCAGGCGCAGGTTGGGGCACGTAGCAAGGGAAGGAAGGAGGAGAGGGAGAGTAGGGGGTCCGACGTGAGGGCGGCATGAGGTTAAGGCGCACACAAGGCAAGGTGGCCAAGCGTGTGGCGCAACGTGAGCGTGTGCAAAGCGCACACTGGCAGGGGAGGGCGGCTGCTTGGGCTGGCTTGTGCCAAGCTAGAGGCCCAGTGGGCCGAGAGATAGAGGGAAACAGGTTGGGGTTGGCCCAAACTGAGATTTAATGTGGGATTTCAATTTGAAATGCAATTTGGTTTGAATTTGAATTTGGATTCAAATTTAATTTTATGTTTTTGCAACGAAACTTTGAACTCCAAAAACATGTTACATGTTAGAAATCAGTAGGGTGGTCAAGAGGCTTTCAGTTCCGTTCTCGAATTCTATAACTTTCTTGGATTTGCATTTAATCAGTCTGTTCATAATGATCAATTTCATATCTTGAATTGATACCCAGGAACGTAGTGACTGTAGTCTGCCATTTGTCACCAAGAGCATGCGTGTCTCTTAGCATCTAAAGTAGTGCTAAGTTGGATATATCATCTCTCTCTTCATAATACCATTGTTAGCTACTTTCACTCCAACCCTTAGCACCACTTAGGCCCCGTTTGGCAGAGCTCTAGCTCTAGGAAATCTGTAGATTTCCTAGAGCTGGTCATCTGTAGCTCTAGAAAATTCTGGATCTAGAGTTGCAGGCATGTTAAGTGCATTTACATGACTCATTTCATTTATATTATATATTAAATAAAAATATTTAAATCACTTTAATTTAGTCAACAAACTACAGATTCAGCATAGATCTCGAAGCTAGAGCTGTGCCAAACGGGGCCTTAGAGCAAGTACAATAATGCTGACTAGGTCGCCTCTAGCGAAATCCACGTCAACACAATCCTATGTGGAAGAGAGAGACACGAGAAGAGAGAGGCAAGCTGCCCCTCATGCAAGAGGTGACTTCTAGCACATCATACGAGGAGAGAGAGACAAGCTGCCCCTCATACAAGAGGTGACCCTTGATATATTTATGCAAGTATTAAATATTTGAGTGCTTTAGTAGAGGTAACCTCTACTCAACTTATTGTATTAGCTACCTCCACATGAGCCACGTGTACTCTTTTTGCTTATTTGGCTAGTCCTAGAGGTGGCAGCCACCTCTTCTATTAAACTTGCTCTTATATGTTCTAAAGTGGCACCAAATATTTTAAATTCTATCATCTAAATGAATATTCACATAAAGAAACGTTCAACTTTTCTGGCCTAGCACCAGTTTTCAAGATTTGCTTTGGTGCTATGCAATTCGGGCTTAGCACCCACTCCCCTATCTGTTGGTATCGGTGCTAAGAAATTTCTCTCACCTCTAGCGTTGCTTTAGCACATAGGGATGTATATGCTCTAATTGAATAGCTAAGTGCACAATGAAAGATACATGCGGTTCTTTTTTATCCCCTCTCTTACATGGTTTTCTTCATCTTCTGTTTTGATTTGTCAAGACTAACATCAGCAAATCTTTTCTCTAATTGATCACCGCAGGCACATCGATTGACCAGGGGATCGCATACGTCCTGATGCTGGTGGCTCTTGTGCTCACCTACTTGATCCATCCGCTGGACGCTTCCTCTCCCTACAAGCTCTTCTAATCCTTGTTTCTTCGGGCCTTTATTGGGCTATTAGTTATGCCAGGGAGGTTAACATTTAGGTGAGGGTGGGAGGTTTGGATGGATTGGTTGTCTGTTGATGATCTGTATCGAAGACTCAAAAAGTGTTTGGTGGTTTGATTGGCTGTATTGTATCCCATGATTTGGTGCCCAGCTGTGCTTGCTGGATTTGTTTTCGCTGGTGCCGTCCTGACTGATTGTCATGTGCTCTGACATGGAATATTTTGTCTTTGCAACACCAGACATGTGGGTACCTGCCTGTGCCTGTCTCACTCCTGACGTGATGATGGGTTCCTTGTGGGAAGAATCATTCGTTCATATCATTTTTCTTCATGTTTATTAGAAAATTTCAAATGGAATTAATTTTGCGAGACTAGTGCAATTCCGCTGATGAAAGGAGACTAGTGCGATTCCGTTGATGAAAGAAGAGCTAGAAAGTAGAGACTGAGCTAAATTATTTCGGTTTAGACCTACAACTGGTCTTGTGGGAGGCATGCATGAGCCGACTATTAAGACATGAACTAGTGATTGAACCAGGACGATGAAGTATTTAGCGTGCATCGTCCGTGCCAGACTTTTTTGTTTGAGGTTTGGCTTAGTGATTCCTCTCTTTCCTTCTGTTAAGACTTGCAAGAGTAGCTGGGGACGCTTCCATCTTGCTTTGGTAGATTTTTTCCAGCCAAGCTAGCACATGACCACATAGCATGTTCCTTGGCACAAATCTAGCTGTCCAGCAAAACAAAGTGAATGAAATAGATGCCCAAGTCAGTGTGCGACATCTAAGACATAATTTAGTATCCATTTTTTCATACACAAAAAAAAGGTAAGCACAACCGAAAAAGCTCGCCGTCCGTGGGGATCGAACCCACGACCACGTGGTTAAAAGCCACGCGCTCTACCACTGAGCTAGGACGGCTTCGGCAGTATTTAGCTAAATAACATTATACACTAATAAAATAGAACAACTTTGAGTGCCGTGATCAGTGCCGATTTCTTACGACTGCTATGGTCACATCGTCGCTTTTATCAAAACTAAAGTATCGGAGCATGCAATCATACTGCTTGCTTGGTCGCAATGATCGTGGTATTCACTCTTGTCTTCCACCACAGCCACAGCTCAGCTGACACACCGTAGCAGAGAAGAGAACAACGAACAATTGGACATGCACATGCTGCCCGGGTTGCTGATAGGCTTGCATGGCAGTTGCAGGCTGAACTGTGAAGAGGAGATGAAGAAAAATGAAGATAATTACCTACCTATACGTGGGCTCTTTGGCACTGCTGTATTTTTTTTTTTTGCATTACACTCTGTTTCATAAGATCAACTAGTTTTGGTGTATAGAGATTTGTTAACTGTCAAGTAATAATAATACCTTTCCAGTCAAGGGCGGAGCTAGGCCTTGGGCCGCCGGGGCAATGGCCTGAGGTCCAGCTAGAAAAATCTTTATCATTTTACTGTAGCTACCAATAGTAAGACCTTGATATCTTTTGTTTCAGTGGGCTGTGCCTCAGGCTGGCTACGCCCTGTTCGAGTTTTTAGTATATGTGACAAATATCTTTTGATCTTTTCTTACCCTACTTGCACAACACAGTAGAGTATGATTTGTTTTTTGAAAAAGAAATTCAAGGTTCGCCACTGCAAAGAGGTGAACTCGAGGATCGGCCTCTGTATTACATTGAGTGACAAATCCTCCGGTGCCAACCTTTGTTGTCTAGGGGCTAACATGGCCTGTGTCAGATACTTGTCCATGTGTTTCTTGAACTGACAACAGCGGCTGTAAGTGTAACATGCACAGTGCCTAGCAGCGAGGTTTCACATTAGATTTGCATTGGCTGCAAGTGTAATCAGAAGTTGATCAGTGAGTCTATTGACCGCTTTGGAGGTCCTATGTACTGTCGAAGACGCAAAGCTGGTGCTGGCACATGCAAGGTTGCCAATATTAGGAGAAAGCATAATAAAGTTGCACATGAGCTGCCTCAATTCGCTAGAGCTCTGGGAGAGTTCACAATGACGCGAGAACGTCCCCATATTGCATATTATCTCTAATCTCCACGATTAGGTGAATAAGTTGGTTTATGATTAGAATTGCACCGTAGTTGGCTGAAATTACACTGTAGCTAAAAGTGATTTATTTGACGTAACTAAATTTTAAAAAATTTAAAATAGAAAAAATAGGTTAGTCCATCACAGACAATGCAAACGAATACGGAAAAAATAACCGGGAAAAAAGCTAAAAAAAGGCTAAAAAGTTAAAAAAAGGACAAAATTTAAGAATAGTAAAAAATAAGCCAGGGGTCAGAAAGTCAAGTCGAAATGAGCGGGATCGATGAAATTGTCTCCTTGCAACAAAGCCTTTATTTTCTTAAAAAGTTGTGCATATATTTACTTTTTGAAATTTCTTCTGAACAATGATTATCCAATAGCTTTGTGTTAATAATGTGGATGCTGTAGTGCTTGAGTGCTTGTTGGGTGATAATGAGGACTGCGCTCGTCACCTCAGATAATATTCCAACCACCTACCCACAAAACAGAAAATAAAGGTCAGATCCTACAAAATGATGTACCTTCCGGCCTATCATACAACTGCAATATCAATGCATCATCCATCCATCTCAAAGAAAGAATGGAAAAGAAAACTGACACATCAGATATTCAAACACTTCCTGCTTCATAGGACTTATTGGAACAATGGAATTTCAGAGAAGGTTTGTGGGATGAAAATTTTATACGATTTTTTGCCTATATATGTACTTGGATATAGTAGAAATGATCTAAGGCCCATTTGAAATGCATGATTTTTTTCGATTCCTACAAGAATTGAATTGTCTCATGTGAAATTCATGTAGAAATATCATGTGAAATTCATATAAAATTTCTACTAATTCTTGCGTTCCAATTAAGTCCGATAAAAATCCTACAGGAAATCTGCCTTCCTACATATTCTCCGTTAAGAAGTCCAAGGCAGCATCTTTTTCTCTATCTGCACTCTCTCCTAAAGATGTTTCCCTTTTCTATGGACAATCCAAATTCTAAACACCTCTTTTCCATGTTCCCTGTTACGAATTTCTGTACGATTCTGCCACACCTGTCACTCCATTTCACACATGCCAAACTGACCTAAAACAATATGGCTTTGTTTTGGTTCGAGATTAAATCAACTAACTTAACTAATACTAACCATGATATGTTTTGTTCCAGGAACTAACTATGGTATGTTAGCTTAGCATAGTTTTTTGGTTCTGTCAACGAAGCTAGTTACTCTAAAATATTGTTGGCTAGATTAACACATTAACTGGAGTAGCTAAGTTAGGAGGGTTTACTGTGGTAGGTTAGCTTATTCCAAGCTTTTTGATGGGTTAGTTTACTTCTAGATTGAAGTGATTAAAAGGGTCTGACCGGGTTAAATGAACCTTGCCTAACCTACGGGTGTTTGCACGGATTAAACCCTTAGATCCGTCTATTTATCCTAAAACTTAGTCTAAGGGTCAGTTTGTGGTTTGTGTGTTGTACTATGTTGCGCTTATTTTTGAAAGCTATTGCTACTGTTTGGCAAGTTAGATTATAGTTTAACAACGTCTTGTATGCTCCCTGTTGTGGCTACAGACCAAACAGAGAGAGATGGTAGTGGAGAGTGATGAAGATGAATGTAATGGCCTGGTCCTCCCCATGGCTTACTCATACATATATATACACATGAGGAGTGCTTTTACAGCTATACCCTTACATCTGGTTATCCCCTCTGGGGGCAGTTATATCATTACACATGGCCTATTTTGGGCCTTATAATCTCCTACCAGGCCTGCTGGGTTTAGGTGGGGGCTACCCCTACGACAGGAGCCTCTCATGGTGAAGGGCTTCACAGGGCCGAAGCCATGTCGCCGAGTCCTTTGGCCCCCTCCGTCCCCTGCGGCCTGTGAATTCTTCCAAGCTTGTGGTTGGGGAGCCTGAAGTCTGGGATGGTGGTAGCGGAGGCTGGCGCCTGAGTCGAAGTAGGCGCGCGTGCTCCGTTCCCTGCTCTTCGAACTGGTGGCAGCGAAGCTGGCGCCTAAATCGAAGTAGACGCGCGCGCTCCGTCCCCTACCCTGCGAACGGGTGGCAGCGAAGGCTGGCGCCCAAGTCGAAGTAGACACGCGCGCTCCGTCCCCTACGCTTCGAACGGGTGGCGGCGAAGCTGGCGCCTAGTCGAAGTAGACGCGCGCGCTCCGTCCCCTACCCTTCGAACGGGTGGCAGCGAAGCTGACGCCTAGTCGAAGTAGACGCGCGCGCTCCGTCCCCTACCCTTCGAACGGGTGGCAGCGAAGGCTGGCGCCCAAGTCGAAGTAGACGCGCGCGCTCCGTCCCCTACGCTTCGAACGGGTGGCAGCGAAGCTGGCGCCTAGTCCAAGTAGACGCGCGCGCTCCGTCCCCTACCCTTCGAACGGGTGGCAGCAAAGCTGACGCCTAGTCGAAGTAGACGCGCATGCTCCGTTCCCTACCCTTCGAACGGGTGGCAGCGAAGCTGGTGCCTAAGTCGAAGTAGACGCGCGCGCTCCGTCCCCTACCCTTCGAACGGGTGGCAGCGAAGCTGGCGCCTAGTCGAAGTAGACGCGCGCGCTCCGTTCCCTACCCTTCGAACGGGTGGCGGCGAAGCTGGCGCCTAGTCGAAGTAGACGCGCGCGCTCCGTCCCCTACCCTTCGAACGGGTGGCAGCGAAGTTGGCGCCTAGTCGAAGTAGACGCGCGCGCTCCGTTCCCTACCCTTCGAACGGGTGCCCTTCGAACGGGTGGCAGCGAAGCTGGCGCCTAGTCGAAGTAGACGCGCGCGCTCCGTGCCCTACCCTTGGAACGGGTGGCAGCGAAGCTGGCGCCTAAGTCGAAGTAGACGCGCGCGCTCCGTTCCCTACCCTTCGAACGGGTGGCAGCGAAGCTGGCGCCTAGTCGAAGTAGACGCGCGCGCGCTCCGTGCCCTACTCTTCGAACGGGTGGCAGCGAAGCTGGCGCCTAGTCGAAGTAGACGCGCGCGCTCCGTGCCCTACCCTTCGAACGGGTGGCGGCGAAGCTGGCGCCTAGTCGAAGTAGACGCGCGCGCTCCGTCCCCTACCCTTCAAACGGGTGGCCGCGAAGCTGGCGCCTAGTCGAAGTAGACGCGCGCGCTCCGTCCACTACCCTTCGAACGGGTGGCCGCGAAGCTGGCACCTAGTCGAAGTAGACGCGCGCGCTCCGTCCCCTACCCTTCGAACGGGTGGCAGCGAAGCTGGCGCCTAGTCGAAGTAGACGCGCGCGCTCCGTGCCCTGCCCTTCGAACGGGTGGCAGCGAAGCTGGCGCCTAAGTCGAAGTAGACGCGCGCGCTCCGTTCCCTACCCTTCGAACGGGTGGCAGCGAAGCTGGCGCCTAGTCGAAGTAGACGCGCGCTCCGTCCCCTACCCTTCGAACGGGTGGCAGCGAAGCTGGCGCCTAGTCGAAGTAGACGCGCGCGCTCCGTCCCCTACCCTTCGAATGGGTGCCCTTCGAACGGGTGGCAGCGAAGCTGGCGCCTAGTCGAAGTAGACGCGCGCGCTCCGTGCCCTACCCTTCGAACGGGTGGCAGCGAAGCTGGCGCCTAAGTCGAAGTAGACGCGCGCGCTCTGTTCCCTACCCTTCGAACGGGTGGCAGCGAAGCTGGCGCCTAGTCGAAGTAGACGCGCGCGCTGCGTCCCTGTGCGGAGATCGGAGCCTGGCGCCGGTATGGTTGCGCTCCGGGGCTGTTGTGACCTTGCAGTCTGGTATTGCGCTTTTAATGGCGGCTGGAATCACGCCGACGCCTGGCCTGGCAGAAGTCAGGCTGTCGCGTCGTGCAGTCTGTCATGCTGCAGGTGGGGCACATGGCGACTCACGATTGGTGCGTCGTGGGATGTGAGCGGTTGCGTGACCGCGGCCGTTCGCCTCGTCCCCCGAGAAGTTGGACGCGTGTGGAAGATGTGGGGGCGTTGTGCGCTGCTTGGCCACCTACCCGGCACGGCCCTCTAGGTCCCGGCGGTTCTTCCTTCCAAATCTTGGACAGCCGAATCGCTGGGAATTTGATCCGTCTGTGCGTTGAGCCACAAGGCAGGCGAGCGGCCTTTATAAGGTGCTAGTGTTGAGGTGGAGGCACCCTTTCTTGCTTTGCTTTTTGATCTGCCGCTTCGCTTCCGCCCGTGCTAATTGTCACGCCAGTTGCTCCTTTGCCTGCATCTTCTTCCCTTGTCGCGAAGAGCGATGGCTAGCCAGGACGACGCCACCTACCACCCCCGCAGCAGTTCCTTGCCTAGCCAGGGCGAGGCGACCCATCCTTCCCAGGAGTACAAACTGGTGCCGCGGGGGAGCTCGCGCGCCAACAAGTGGTGGAACGCCATGGAGCACTCGGGAGGCTGCTGCTCCCGTGTGCTGGGGAAGAGCCGCATGGCTGAAGGGACACTGCAGCGACTCGTGGATGAGGGGAAGATCGTGGATCGCAATGGGGCTCGCCTACCCCGCCGGGACGAGACGGAGCCGAAGCCCGGGGCCATGGAGGCGATTGTTTTCGTCGCGTTCTTCGATGCCAGCCTTCGAATGCCCTCCATGTTGTTCGTGGGCGAAGTCTTGCGGGCCTACAAGTTGGAGCTAGCCCAGTTGACGCCCCACGCGATACTCCGCCTAGCCGTCTTCACGTGGGTGATGCGGACAGAGGGGTGGCGTCCCAGCGCGAGCTTATTCACCACCCTGTCGACCCAGAAAGGTTGACAGGGCGGTGTCCAACTTCGGCGGTGTGGACTTCGTGCTCCGGGCGTCATGCGCGACGTTGTTCCCTGTGCCAGCCTCGTCAGGGCAATGGGCGGCCGGCTGGACGCGGTGGTGGTTCTATTACACCGTGACCAACAAGAGCAGAATGCATTGCCGAGGTGGGCCGATCTCGTTTAACAGCACGCCGAGTCTGAAGGCGGAGATCGACGACACGCAAAAGCTACAGAGCCTTGTCGGTGTCACCCGTCGAATGAGCGTGCGCGACCTAGCCGAGGAGTTCACGATGTATGGGGCGGCGCCACTCTCCTCCCAGGGGGAGTATGTTGGACAGAATGGCCCCCGCGAGGACGGGTTCGACCCATCCGTGGCTCGCCTGCTGCCGCCCTCCGCCCCTTGTAAGTCGCCCAGCACGCTTTACGCGCGCCATTGTATCTGTTTGGCTTCCGCCTGACTGACGTGATCTCCTGCGCAGTGGCTCGGCTAGAAGATGCGGAGCGCGCGGTTGCGGCGCTCCTCGGTCCGTACACGCTTAAGGAGCACCAGGCTCGCGAGGCCGCAGTCAAGGCGGCTAAGCAGGGGCGGGTAAACCGCACCTGCGAGGCTGTGGGCATTACCGTGCCCGAGCGTGCGGTGCCGGAAGAGCTTCCCGCCGGGACTCCGGGCGCTTAGGACGGTGATAGCCCTACGGGGGTGCTATCTTCACGACGCCGGGCCCGTTCCCCGGCTGCCGTATGCGACCCGGCAGCCCCCCCGGCGGCTAGCCCAGCTGAGACGGGGCGTGCGACCGGCGGTGGGCCTGGCCATACTGCTTCGGAGGGGCGCACCGCCGCGGATCCCCCGACACCTTCTGCCGACGCCCACGAGCCCGTGCTCGGGCTCGCGGCCATCGTTGAGTTGGAACTCGCCAACCCGGGGGGTGGCGTCGTTCCTGGCGAGCAAACCACGGTGGAAGGTGCGTTATCAACCGCAGCGGCCGACGAGGGCGTGCCCCCTACAGAGGAAACCGTGAGGGCGACAGTGACCGGAGCTGGTCCTGCCGTGGAAGAATCGCCTGTGCCACCGCAGGCGAAACGCCCTCGGACGCAGTCCCCGCCGGCAACGAGGGGTCGGTACGCTGTTGCGGGGCCTTGCCGCGGGATTACGGCGTCTGGCGCGGCCGAGAAGACCTTCTCCCCGAGCGTCGAGGCGCCCGCCTCCCCCTGGGCGGTCGAACCGGCGCCACTTCCTACCACGACGAGGGGCGCAGGAGGTAGGTGTGAGTCCCTTTCTTCACCTTACTTCGCGAGACTCTCTCCGATCTGCTCGCTCATTCTGCCGACATCAGGCGAGACGATGTCTCCCGTACGTGGCGAAGGATCGAGCAGCGGAGGTATGCGCAAAGTTGGGAGCCTTGTGCAGGATGCCCCGCAGGTGTCCGCTGCTGCTGACGTGGCCGTGGCCGCGATAACTCTGGGCGCGTTGGGGCCGGGGCTCGCTCGCTCGGACTTCCTCCCTCGCCCGGAGATATTCTGCGACCTCACCGCAGCCGCAGAGCGTGCCGACCACGGCCTCAACCGAGAGGTGCTGTCGTCATGCGCGGGGGACCTCCTAGCACTCGCGCTGCAGGCCTCCGAGATGAGGGTAAATATGTGCGCTTCAGCTTGTAAGGTACTGCTGGACGCCTGCTGATTTGTTGTTTCTGCCAAACGCTCACCCTCGGCCGGTCCTTTGACGAAGCCCGCGTTCGGGAGCGGAGGGCTCTGGAAGCCAACCTTCGCGAAGCAAACACTGCTCTCGCCGCGAAGGATGAAGAACTTCGCGCGCTGGAGGGCGCCCTGGTGGCCGCACAACTCGATGCCACGGAAGCTCGGAGCGCCGCGGCTGGGGAGCGCGCCGCCTTCGTGCAGCAGATCGCCGTCCTAGAAGGGGAGAAGGCCCAGCTGGCGGAGTCTGCTGCCGAGAACCGCCTCGTCTTGGAAAATGCGTCCCTGTCGGCATGGCGGGCCATGGAGTCTCTGAACCAGGCCCTCCAAGATCTGTGCGTCCGAGTGCCGGACACTACGCACAGGCCGGAGGCCCTGTCGGAGACGCTCAGGCTGATCGAGGAGGGGGCCGGCGTTGCTCTTCGTGGCGCCAGGACCTTTGGCAAGCACTGCAGCTATGTTGGTGCGTGCTTCGCCCTCGCCCTGCTTCATACTCGTGGGTGTAGGCATACCCATGAGCTAGCGAATCCTCAACTGGATCCTCCCGACCGCCCAGAGGTTATGTCGGACGCCATCCGCTCCATCGGGCCTAGCCTGCAGAACTTCCATCAACGGATCTGGGGCTGCTTTGGGGAAGGTGCAGCGAGGGTCGCCGTGCAGCAGACGTTGCATGGGGAGGGGGACCTCCTCCAGTGGCTTGCAGGGGTCCTTCAGCGCCGCGGCGACGACGGCACAGGCTCGTCCGCACCGCGCCAAGGCTGAGCGGTTGGTCGGGTAGGGCAGGGGGATGATGTACTGGTTCTTACGCTTGTAACCATGTAACCCCTTTGCTTTTATAATGGAACCAAGTAGTACCTTATGCTTGGTGTTACCTGCCGTCGAACGCGGAGGGGAGGTCTGCGCATCTCGTTTATACTCCGTGGAGTGGCGCGTGCGGAGGCGAACCTCGACGCTATGACTTCCTTTATAGTCCGGAGACTTGCGCGTGCGGAGGCGGACCTCGACGCTCCGTCTTATTTAAAGTCCGTGGACTGGTGCGTGCGAAGGCGGACCTCGATGCTATGACTTCTTTATAGTATGGAGACTTGCGCGTGCGGAGGCGAACCTCGACGCTACGTCTTTTTTAAAGTCCGTGGACTAGTGCGCGCGGAGCTAGGCTCGACGCTACGACTTCTTTATAGTCTGGAGACTCGCGCGTGCGGAGGCGAACCTCGACGCTACGTCTTATTTAAAGTCCGTGGACTAGTGCGTGCGGAGCTAGGCTCGACGCTACGACTTCTTTATACTCCTTAGAGTGCGCGCGGAGGCGTCGCCCCGCTGCGTCTTATTTATACTCCGTAGAGTGCGTGCGGAGGCGGACCTCAACGCCACATCTTATTTAAAGTCCGTGGACTGGTGCGTGCGGAGCTAGGCCCGACGCTACGTCTTATTTAAAGTCCGTAGACTAGTGCGTGCGGAGCTGGGCTCGACGCTACGTCTTATTTAAAGTCCGTGGACTGGTGCGTGCGGAGCTAGGCTCAACGCTACGTCTTATTTATAGTCCGCAGACTCTCGCGTGCGGAGGCGGACCTCGACGCTACGTCTTATTTAAAGTCCGTGGACTGGTGCGTGCGGAGCTAGGCTCGACGCTACGTCTTATTTATAGTCCGCAGACTCTCGCGTGCGGAGGCGGACCTCGACGCTACGTCTTATTTATAGTCCGCAGACTCTCGCGTGCGGAGGTGGACCTCGACGTTTCATCTTATTTAAAGTCCGTGGACTGGTGCGTGCGGAGCTAGGCTCGACGCTACGTCTTATTTATAGTCCGCAGACTCTCGCGTGCGGAGGCGGACCTCGACGCTACGTCTTATTTATAGTCCGCAGACTCTCGCGTGCGGAGGCGGACCTCGACGCTACATTTTATTTAAAGTCCGTGGACTGGTGCGTGCGGAGCTAGGCTCGACGCTACGTCTTATTTATAGTCCGCAGACTCTCGCGTGCGGAGGCGGACCTCGACGCTACGTCTTATTTAAAGTCCGTGGACTGGTGCGTGCGGAGCTAGGCTCGACGCTACGTCTTATTTATAGTCCGCAGACTCTCGCGTGCGGAGGCGGACCTCGACGCTACGTCTTATTTAAAGTCCGTGGACTGGTGCGTGCGGAGCTAGGCTCGACGCTACGTCTTATTTATAGTCCGCAGACTCTCGCGTGCGGAGGCGGACCTCGACGCTACGTCTTATTTATAGTCCGCAGACTCTCGCGTGCGGAGGTGGACCTCGACGTTTCATCTTATTTAAAGTCCGTGGACTGGTGCGTGCGGAGCTAGGCTCGACGCTACGTCTTATTTATAGTCCGCAGACTCTCGCGTGCGGAGGCGGACCTCGACGCTACGTCTTATTTATAGTCCGCAGACTCTCGCGTGCGGAGGCGGACCTCGACGCTACGTCTTATTTAAAGTCCGTGGACTGGTGCGTGCGGAGCTAGGCTCGACGCTACGTCTTATTTATAGTCCGCAGACTCTCGCGTGCGGAGGCGGACCTCGACGCTACGTCTTATTTAAAGTCCGTGGACTGGTGCGTGCGGAGCTAGGCTCGACGCTACGTCTTATTTATAGTCCGCAGACTCTCGCGTGCGGAGGCGGACCTCGACGCTACGTCTTATTTAAAGTCCGTGGACTGGTGCGTGCGGAGCTAGGCTCGACGCTACGTCTTATTTATAGTCCACAGACTCTCGCGTGCGGAGGCGGACCTCGACACTACGTCTTATTTAAAGTCCGTGGACTGGTGCATGCAGAGCTAGGCTCGACGCTACGTCTTATTTATAGTCCGCAGACTCTCGCGTGCGGAGGCGGACCTCGACGCTACGTCTTATTTAAAGTCCGTGGACTGGTGCGTGCGGAGCTAGGCTCGACGCTACGTCTTATTTATAGTCCGCAGACTCTCGCGTGCGGAGGCGGACCTCGACGCTACGTCTTATTTAAAGTCCGTGGACTGGTGCGTGCGGAGCTAGGCTCGACGCTACGTCTTATTTATAGTCCGCAGACTCTCGCGTGCGGAGGCGGACCTCGACGCTACGTCTTATTTAAAGTCCGTGGACTTTATTCTGCTCAGCGCGGACAGGGGATGCTCTGGGAACAGGAACCTTTATTGAGCTCCCGTTTGCGCGGGTGGGCATCATATAACAAAGGGCTGGTGGTTCTACACTTGCTGTCCTGCTTCTAGGCGTAGTGTCGCCGCAACCTGTCCGCGTTCCATGTGTGCCGGAGGGCTTGTCCTTCGAGCTTGGCGAGGCGGTATGCCCCCTTCGGCAATGCCTCCATCACGATGTACGGGCCTTCCCACTTGGACTCCAGCTTGCCGACGGTTTCCGCCTGGAGCGCCACTCTGAGAACTAGATCCCCAGGCTTGAACCCCCGCGGGCATATAGAGCGGTCCCGAGCACGTATTGTCTGTCGCGCGTACTTCTCAACATGGTGGGCTGCGTCTGCCCGTATCCCGTCGAGGAGGTCCAAGGACACACGGCGCTCCTCTTCGGGTGCTTGGACGAGGATCCTCCGCGAGCCGGCCTTGATTTCCTCGGGCGTCACCGCCTCATCGCCGAAGAGGAGCCTGAACGGTGTAAATCCCGTCGGGCGCGTCACCGTTGTGTGAAGCGACCACAGAACGCTGTGAAGCTCGCTTGGCCACTTGCCCTTCGGCAATCCGACCAGGCGCTTTTTGATGGCGGCGGAGATGGCGCCATTCGCCCGTTCGACCGCCCCGTTGGACTGGGGATGCCCCACCGAGGTGAATCGGAGGGTGATGCCCATGCTGTCACAATAGTCTTTGAAAAGGGTGACGTCGAACTGCAGGCCATTGTCAACCGTGAGCTCCCGGGGCACGCCGAAGCGACATATGATGTTTTGCCATAGGAAGCGTTGTATGGCCGCAGAAGTTACTTTGGCGAGGGCAACCGCTTCTGGCCATCTGGAGAAATACTCCAGTGCGACTACCACGAACCGGAGGTCCCCTGGAGCTCGGGTAAGTGGTCCTACTATGTCGATGCCCCAGCATGCCAGTGGCCACACCGGGGGAATGGGGTTGAGGCTCGTCGGGGGCCTGCGGACGATGCGCGCCATCCACTGGCATCCTTGACACCGACGGACGAGGTCCTGGGCGTCGGTGGTGGCGGTTGGCCAGTAAAAGCCTTGCCTGAACGCCTTGCCGACCAGCGACCTCGGCGCCAGGTGGGATCCGCACACGCCCGCGTGGATCTCCGCCAGGAGCTCCTTTCCCCCTTCCGTCGAGAGGCAGCACAATAGCGGCGCGCAAACCCCCCTCTTGTAGAGTATCCCTTCGAACACCTGGAAGGACCTTGCGCGGTGCTGAAAGCGCCGAAGCTCGGCGGGGTCGCCGGGCTCGGCGATGCCTTGCAAGAAATTGAAAATGGGCTCTCGCCAATCACCTGGCCGGTTGATGCGGTGGACGAGTGCCACGTCCCGGTTGTCTTGCGCGATGGCCGCCTGCGCTAATATCTCATAAAACGCCCCCTCAGGGGGGGCAGTTGCTGGCTGGCCGCCTTAGCGAGGGCGTCGGCCTGCTCGTTCTCCGCGCGGGGGATGGCCTTGACGGTTACGCCCAAAAAGTGCCTTTCCCTCGCCCTCACGGCCGCGAGGTACTTGGCCAACTCAGGGTCCTTGGCTTGATATGACTTGTCCACATGACCAGCCACCAAGCGCGAGTCGGTGCGGACTAGCACCCGTCTCGCGCCAACTGCCTTGAGCTTCGCCAGGCCGAAGAGCAGCGCCTCGTATTCCGCCGTGTTGTTGGTGGCGGGGAAGGCAAGGCGCGCCGAGTATAGCAAATGCTGCCCCTCGGGCGTGACGACCACCGCTCCTACGCCTGCGCCGGCGACGCCGTAAGCGCCATCGATCGTGAGCGTCCAGACGGGGTCATCGTGCGTCTGGACGGGTTGGGCCGGCGGGATCCATTTGGCGAGAAAATCCGCCAGGACTTGGGATTTGATTGCCGTTCGCGAAGCATACGTCAAGGAGAAGGGAGCGAGCTCGGCCGCCCATTTGCCGATGCGCCCCGTGGACTCCTTATTGTGCAGCATCTCTGCCAGGGGGAACGAGGAAGGCACTGTGATCGGGTGGGCCAGGAAATAATGCCGAAGCTTCCTGGAGGCCATGACCAGCGCGTAGGTGAGCTTCTCAAGTTCCGTGTATCTTGTCTTGGCGCCTTGGAGGGCTTCGGAGACAAAGTAGATGGGCCGCTGCATGGCGCCTTCCTCTAAGACGAGGACGGCGCTGACCGCGGTGGATGACGCGGCCAGATAGAGCAGGAGGGGAGCCTCTGGTGCTGGGGCGACCAGCATGGGGAGGCTGGCCAGGTGCTCCTTGAGCTCGTTGAAGGCCTTCGCGCAATCTCCATCCCAACGAAATCCGTCACACCCGCGGAGCGTTTTGAAAAATGGCAAGCCCCGTTCGTCCGCCCTGGATAGGAAGCGGCTTAATGCTGCCATGCGGCCCGCCAGCCTCTGGACCTCCCGCGTAGTCTTGGGCGGCTCTATACCCAGGATGGCGTCTACTTTGTCGGGGTTCGCCTGGATGCCCCGTCCGGAGACGAGGAAACCCAGGAGCTTGCCCGCCTGCACCCCGAAGACACATTTGTCGGGGTTGAGCTTGATGCCCGCCTTCCGGAGGTTGTCGAAGGTCTCCTGGAGGTCCCGGCCATGCAGAGCAAGCTGCCGAGTTTTGACCACTACGTCATCGACATAAGCTTTGACGTTCCTCCCGAGCTGGGCGGCCAGGGCAATAGCGACGAGGCGGGTGAAGGTAGCGCCGGCATTCTTCAAGCCAAAGGGCATTCTGACGAAGCAGAATGTCCCAAGTGGTGTGATGAAACTGGTCTTCTCTTCGTCGTCTTCGGCCATGTATACCTGGTGATAGCCAGAATAGGCGTCCTGGAAACTCATGAGTTCGCACCCAGAAGTGGCGTCGACCAGCTGATCGATGCGCGGCAAGGGGTAATTGTCCTTGGGGCACGCCTTGTTGAGTGCTGTGAAGTCGATGCACATGCGCCAGGCCCCGCTGGCCTTTTTGACTAGCACCGGGTTAGCAAGCCACTCTGGGTGGTGGACCTCGCGGATGACCCCGGCACGAAGAAGCTTCGCGACCTCTGTTTTGGCCGCCTGCTGCCGATCCATTGACATGCGCCGAAGCCGTTGCTTGACCGGCTTGGCGTCGGGGCGGACCGCCAAGCGATGCTCGATTACTGCTCGATCTACGCCCTTGATATCCTCCGGGGACCATGCAAAAATGTCAACGTTGTTCTGAAGCACTCGGAGCAGATCCCGTTCGACCCCCGGTGGGAGCCCCTCGCCGATGGACACAAACTGTCCCTCCGCTTGGAGTGGCACCTTCTTGACTCCGCCCTCAGGCCGAGGCTTGGGCGTCCATCCAGGGGCGGAGGGCCCGTCGCCGCACGCACCGGAGAGAGCATGCACTGAGCGATGCGGAACGCGGCTGCCGACCTCAGCCTGTCTGGCCAGGTCCTGATCGCCGAAGACGGTGATAACGCCCTCCAGGCCCGGGAGCTTCACACACAAAAACGCATAGTGTGGGATCGCCTCGAAAGAGTTGGTGGCGGGCCGACCCAGTATGGCATTGTAGGGATGCGAGATATCGACAACGTCGAAGATGACATGCTCGGTCCGGATGTCACCCTTGTTGCCCTCTTGACGGAAAGTGACCGGAAGGGACACGTGCCCCAAGGCCTGCAGCGGTTGACCCCCGAAACCTTGAAGTGGGGCTCCTGGCTGCTCTAGCCTGCTTCGTGGGATCCCCATACGGTCGAGGGCCTCTGCGAACAAGATATTCGCGGAGCTTCCCCCGTCAACAAGGACGCGCCTGACGTCACAACGTGCTATATGGGCCTGGATGACTAGGGGGTCTTGGTGAGGGTACTCCACACCCCTGGCGTCGTTCAAGTCGAAGGTGATGTTGCGGGGCGACATCCATAGTTGCGGCTGCTCCCCGGGAGCTTTTAAGGAGGAGCCTCCGGTGATGACGTTGACGGTGCGATGCTGCGCGCCCTCCATTGGGGGCGGGGCCCGAGACTCGGCCGTCACCCCCCGCAGCTCCATGACGGCAGCGCATGCCCTTGTGTAATGATCGTCGTAGCCGTGCACCTCGCACCACTTGCCATAGTGCAGGAGCTCTTGTTCTGCCTGGGTTGGCCGTCGTAATCGAGTCCGCCTTCCGACCCCCGGCCTCCCCTCCGTGAGGCGGGGTCGGGTCCTCGGCGGGTGCCCTCGGTGTCGCGGACATGACGGGCCGCCTGTGTCCTGCGCTGGCGGCGCCGAGGCTTACCGCCGCTCCTTGAAGAGCCTTCCTGTACCTCGGTGTCGCCGCCTCGGGGAGGGCCTCCGCGAGGTTCTCGGCCGCGACCCTGCTTCGAGGGGGGCCCACCCACCCCCGCCTCGCGCGGGGGGCGCTCCCCCTGGACGAGGTCGAGGGCGGTGATGCTGCGCCTTCGCGCATCCTCCTCCGCCCGCGCGTACTCGTCCATTTTGTCGAAGAGTTTGACGACTGTCTTGATTGGCCTCCGCGCGTTGTACTCGGCCATCGGGCCCGGACGAAGGCCCTGTATGGCTGCATTAACGACGATGGTTTCATTAATGTCTTTCACCTGGCATCGAATGTTGGCAAAGCGCTGGAAGTAGTCCCGGAGCTTCTCCGAGGGTCCTTGCTTCACAGCGAAGAGCTGGTCCGCATCGACTCGCTCGACGCAGTTTCCTTGGAAGCTGCTTTGAAGGCGGCCGCGAAGCTGCTCCCACGCGTAGATGGAGCCCGGCTCTATGGTAAAAAACCAAGAGAGTGCCACTCCTTGCAGCACGAGGGGGAGTCCCTTCGCCTTCGTGGTGTCATCTCCGCCCGCGGCCTCGATCGCGGTTTCGTACACGCGCCCGAACTCGCGAGGATCCGTGTCGCCTTTGAACGGGTTGGTGACGCTAGGGAACTTGAAGTCTTCGGGCCACGCCGCCTGCTGCAGCCCCGCTGAAAACAGGGACTCCGGATCTACGCACCTCAACGGCACGCGGCTGGACGTGGGGGCTTCGCGGCTGTCCGCCTTCTCCGGCGTTGGCTCGAGCGCGATTACTGGCGCGACCTGCTGGCTCCAAGCCTCTTGTATATCGCGGACGGCTCCGCGAAGGTCTCCTAGTTCCCGCTGGAACGCGTTGAGGGCTGCTAGTAGGGCGCTTTCCACCACAGGTGCTGGCAGGTCCGCTGGAACGCCCAGCGGACGGGTCGGTGCGGGGACCATCGCCTCGCGAACTCCAGATCCGCCGGATGGTTCGTTGCGGTTCCCCCCGGCCGTCTGATCCGCGCTACCGGCGAGGGTGGCGGGGGCTGTCGCCGCAGTACCCGCGACGGGGTTGGATGTCGTTGTAGCGGCGCCGGCGGGGTCGGTTGTTGCAGCGCGAGCGTCGATGCCCGCGACCACTGCACCTACGCCGCCGCCGACTCCTTCGGCGGCCGGTGCCGAAGCCCTGGTATTCGCGCGCCGCTCCGGCCCAGCCGTCTTCTTTCCCTTCGCCGCTGCTGGTGAAGCTTTTTTCGGTGCCATCCTTCTTCTTCGGTCTTCAGGCTTGTCCTCGTCCTCCCCACGGACGGCGCCAACTGTTGTGGCTATAGACCAAACAGAGAGAGAGATGGTAGTGGAGAGTGATGAAGATGAATGTAATGGCCTGGTCCTCCCCATGGCTTACTCATACATATATATACACATGAGGAGTGCTTTTAGAGCTATACCCTTACATCTGGTTATCCCCTCTAGGGGCAGTTATGTCATTACACATGGTCTATTCTGGGCCTTATAATCTCCTACCAGGCCTGCTGGGTTTAGGTGGGGGCCACCCCTACGACACTCCCTCTGTACTTCCTCCCACATGGATAAAGCTCAGATGATCGTACTACTTTTCTTTTATTGAGTAATAAAGCTCTTGTGTATTACCCTAAAAAAACAAAAATTATCAAATAGAACGCAACGACAGAACGCAGTCTAAGCCAAACATTTGCGTGTACACCATTTGCATTATCTGAACAAAATAACAAACACCTTGCAAAGGGGAAAACACCAGAAAAATAACCTAACAGCCAAACTAATGCGATACATATTTTTAGGGAGTATTCAAACTGGCTTCGATTTCTAGCTACTGGTTAGAGAAACCGAAAACCAATTTGAACACCTCAATTTGTAACAACGGATTACTCGATCCACTTCCAAAAACAGCTTCTGCAAGCCGCTAGGCGGCCTCCGTCGTCTCCTCTGTGGTTGCGTCTTGCAAAAACCATTCTCCTAATTTTATTTCAATAGTTATTTCTTCTCATTATTACTATTCTATTTTATCCTAAACAAAAAAAACACTCTGACCAAAAGTGATAAGCTCCGAGAGATTAAGGATATATTTGGTACATGCCCTCTCTAGCCCTACTAAACTTTGGTTAGCCAATTTTTTGGCGAGAGAATGCTGCACCCTCGGTTTGATCAAAACTTGGATAGGAATTGTGAGGGGGATAACCAAAAGGGAGTGTCTAGGTATCATTCAGATATTTTCTTCCTAATTATCATCCAAATTTGTGACCGTTGGATTAGAGATCAAAGGGCCCCTTGTTTTTGAAGGGGGAGATTTTTTTAAAGGGAATGAGGTAGAATTCAAGCGGAGCGAGAATTTATGACCATTGGATATCTAATCCAACAGTCATAAATCTGGATGATAGTTAGGAAAAAAACATCGGATGATGTTTAACAAAACCCTAACCAAAATACTCCTAGGCAGCCGAAATTTTGATAATAAATCAAGCATAAATCAAATATATTACCATAACCAATATTTTGATTGGGTAAATTTTCAGAAAAAAAACTAAACAAGCCCTAATAGAATTTTGGACGTTTTTGGCACTGTTGATACCCCAAAATTCCAAAAATAACCTCTTCGAAAACGAAATTCCAACTCTAGCCCCCACCTGACCGCACCACTCAGCGCCGTCGCGACACGTGTCCAGTGGTGCGGCCGGGGAGCGCACCACACCTGAGTGGTGCGCTCCCCGACCGCACCACACTCCCGCCGTCTGCCACGTATATGGTGCGGTGCCGCACCGCACCACTCGCCTAATGGTGCGGCACCACACCGCACCACTCTGCGTACACCAGGGTTTTTTGCACGGGAGATTTTAATTTATACGCATTTGTAAAGTTATTTTTTTAAATAAAAATTTATGTGTATATGTGAAATAATGTGTGAAAAAATATGAATTTGAAGTGGAGTCCACTTTACTGCTTGTGTAATTAGTTGCGCAATTTTGAAAATTAAAAATATTGGTTGGTAGGGTAGGAACGAAATTTGTGTGAAGTAATGATTAGTGTTTTTGTGATTTTCATATATTGCTGACCGTGAAAAATGTGTTCAACTGACAATAACAAATTTCGATCATGGTATGTTGTTTTATTGGAAGCAATTTAAAGAAAAATTTTTTGAGCACAAATGTGATATGACCAATTGGAGGAAATGAAGGAAAGTGATATTGAACACGTATGATTATAAGTTTTGTTAATTTTGTTGTTGTGAATCAGAAAAAAATTTGAAAAAATTGTAAAACAAGTTTATGTTGATTATATGTTGTAGATGCATAAAAAATTTCGGTAAAATTTTTTTAGGAACGATTGTGCGTAGAACGATCGATATATAAAGTGGTAAGTGACTTTTAGGGTTTGGTATGTTTTAAGGGTTTGCAATCCGCGTGATGTTTGTATGTTTCGTCAATTTTGTAGTTAGAAACTGCGTAAAAATCAGATAAAGTTGCAATAGAAGTTTATGTTCAATGTAAGTTGTAGATGCATAAAAAAATTTGGTAAATTTTTTTAGGAACGATTGACCGTAGAACGGTCGATACATAAAGTGGTAAGTGAATTTTAGGGTTTGGTCTGTTGTTAGGGTTTGCAATCTCGGTGATTGTTTTAAGTTTTGGCAATTTTGTAGTTATAAACTGGATAAAAATCAGATAAAGTTGTAATAAAAGATTATGTTCATTGTAAGTTGTAGATGCATAAAAAATTTTGGTAAATTTTTTTTAGGAAAGATTGACCGTAGAACGGTCGATACATAAAGTGGTAAGTGATATTTTGAAGGTGAGGACCGCTATGTTAATATTGTTAAATGAGGTGCTACGTGAATCATGGAATGCGAAAATACTAGATATTAAACTTCATAATACAGTTGGGAGTAACATGCCGCGTAGATTTTTATTACATGCATAACATATAGCATGATATGCGACTAACCCACCCAACTGCTCGTACGACCTACTGTGTGGACCGGGGCCACTTTCCCTTCCTTGCCCGCTCGGCGTTGAACTCCTCCGCGGCCTCTTTTGCCTTAACCGCAATTTCCCTCTTTCTCTCGCGCTCCATCTCGCGAGCCTCCCGCTCCCTACGCGTGCACGCTTCAAGATGAGCTTGCGTCTCGCGCTGTATACGCAGGGTGTGCTCGTGCTTGCGGCGCTCCTCCTCCAGCAACTCCTTCTCCTTTGTGACATTCCACTCCTCGAAGTCGAGGGTCCATTGGTCCTCAGGGTGGATCTCAAGATCGATCTATTTGCGGTAGCCACACAGGGGCTCCGGAGACTGTAAATACATGGGAGATATTGTTAGTGCGTGCTGTGAAGGAGAAAAGGTAGGGGAAAATGGTGCATGTGGTCGTTACCGACTGCCGATAGGTTGCGGTGTCAAAACGGCAGTTGGGGTAGTCACTGGAGTAGTTTGCGCAACCCCAGTAACGCATACCTAGACTGATGCGGTGCTTAGACTTGAAGAACTTGCACACGTCCCCGCACCAACAAAGGGGAGGTGTCTCCCCCTCAGGTGGTAGTTGTGGCGAACGCTCGGTGGGGACGTCCGGGATGGGGTTGTTGCTACGCGGGCGCTCTGGGGGGGACCTTTCATCGTAGCACGATGGGCTTGTTCTACCCGGGCCTGTATCGCCCTTATTTTCTCATCGCGGGCGGCATCGCGGGCCGCAGCTGACCGTGCTATGTCACGGGTCTCCTCCCAACCCTTCACCATCTTGTCCCATTGCTTCTTCTTGCCTTTGTCCATCCCGGTTGGGTAAGGGAAGTGCGATGTAGTATGGGGTTTGGATGTGCAATGTTCGCTGGGAAATGGAATGCATACCAATTTATAGTGGCCGTTGTGTCTCTACTCGTACGTCTAAAGCTGGTCCGCGTGGTCGTAGCAGTGAGTAAAGATGGGAGTGCTGCGATATCACTGAAAAAGGCCCTGTTTTGTCATGTCACTGCCCAAAGCTGGCATCTTTTGTCATCTCACTGAGCAAAGCTGCCCCGTTTTGTCATGTCACTGAGCAAAGCTGCCCTCTTTAGTACTGTCACTGCCCAAAGCTGGCATCTTTTGTCACCCACTGAGCAAAGCTGCGCCGTTTCGTCATGTCACTGAGCAAAGCTGGCATGTTTTGTCATCTCACTGAGCAAAGCTGCGCCGTGTCGTCATGTCACTGCGCAAAGCTGGCATGTTTTGTCATCTCACTGCCCAAAGCTGACATCTTTTGTCATAGCACTGAGCAAAGCTGCCCCGTTTTGTCATGTCACTGAGCAAAGCTGCCCTCTTTAGTACTGTCACTGCCCAAAGCTGGCATCTTTTGTCACGCACTGAGCAAAGCTGCGTCGTTTCGTCATGTCACTGCGCAAAGCTGGCATGTTTTGTCATCTCACTGAGCAAAGCTGCGCCGTGTTGTCTTGTCACTGAGCAAAGCTGGCCTCTTTTGTCATTTCATTGCGAAAGCTGACCTGTTCTGTCATCTCTTATAACAAAGATGACCCGTTATGTCACGTCTGTGCGAAGAACTGTCCTTTTATTCGTTTGAGGTGAATGCAGCAAGTTGTCTCGTTTGGTATAAGTAGCACGGTTGGGGTCCCAGTCCCAGCACATTGTTCAGTCGAACAAAGAAGTACCCTGTCTTTCGTGCTTGAACAAACCATGTCGGAAGCCGAGGGGCCAGTGGGCTTTGGGTCACCGAAGGACGACATTCCCTTAGAAAGGAGGGATATGTTTGGTCCACAGTACCGATTGATACCAAGTCGGCGTGCTCAACCAGCGTGGCCGAAATGCAGGCACAATGAGTACGCGGTCGTCCAGATCTTGGATTCCCCGAACGATGGCGGGCGACGTTTCTTCCGATGCTCACGCTCCGGGGTACAATTTAGTAGTTTTACTTTTTTGTATTGCTTATGGACCCGCGAAGTTTACCGTCCTTTTTTTTGCAGATGGCAAAATGCGACTTCTCCCGCTGGATCGACCCTCCTCATGAACGGTATGTTGATCGTTATGTGGATACATTATGGGCTCGAATATGGGACTTGGAGTACCGAATGGAGAGTCTCACTGAGGAGAACAACGACCTCCGCGAACAGATGCAACGCGAGAGGGGCAACGAGGAGGTCGTGAATATAGGAAGCTCTTATGATCCCACATGTTGCTGCGCGAACCCGAGCTGCATATGTGCATGCCACTACCACGACGGCCAGCCACGTCCGAGACGGCCCCCTCAGCAATTCTCCTTGTGGGTGCCACGAGGCTCGTTTGGCATGTAGGTAACGAGGGTTATGGTTGTGTCGTATTTTAGTTCATGTATGTGTTGGCTGTACTACTTTCCGTAAATTGTTGGGTGTACTACTTTCCATAAATTATGTATGTGCAATGTATGTGTTGTTTCGTGTTGTAAGTGAGTGACGCCTTCATGTTCTGTGGCCTCTTTCCGTAACGATGTAATGTGCAACATTGTTAAGCATGCGATGGATTGGTTGTTATCTTCGTGGAGTTGTTATCACAAGCCACAAAAAATGCAATACTCAGCAAAGATGCCCCGTTTTGTCATCCCACTGGGCAAAGGTGGCATGTTTTGTCATGTCACTGCGGAAAGCTGGCCTCTTTTGTCATGTCACTGCGGAAAGCTGGCCCGTTTTG
Organism: Dendrocalamus latiflorus; assembly: GCA_017311315.1. NCBI lineage: Eukaryota > Viridiplantae > Streptophyta > Magnoliopsida > Poales > Poaceae > Dendrocalamus > Dendrocalamus latiflorus. The sequence goes on from CM029609.1 coordinate 39,091,392, forward strand.
TCAAGTCACTGGGCAAAGCTGCCCCGTTTTGTCATATCACTGGGCAAAGCTGCCCTCTTTTTTCATGTCACTAAGCAAAGGTGCCCCTTTTTGTCTGCTCACTACCCCTTTATGTGCGTGTATCATTTGTGTTGTCTGTGTTCTTTGTGCGTGAGGCTGCCCCCCACACAGCCTATAAAACGGAGCCATCCCTCACATACTCCCTTGCCATGTTATCAGTCACCTCCTGAGTTAGTTGTTCACAATCAGTGTAGTTTCCTTTCGTGCTCACTCCACCAGAGTAGGCAATGAGTCAGCTCAGCACGTCGTCATGGGCACCCACGGTGATGTGCCCAAATTGCAACACCTTGGTTAGACGTAGGACAGCACAGACGGCCGCGAATCCTGGGCGACACTACTACAAGTGCCCAAATCACTCGGTGAGTCAGATTGTTTCGGTTTCGTTGAAATTGTGGTGGTATGTTTAAAAAACTTCTTGTCATGGAATCGCAAGAAGCTCATGGTGGTTGCCGATTCTGGGTGTGGGAGGATGAAATGGGCAATAGGACAGCCAATGTTCGCCATGAGAGAGTTGTCGTTGGGGGTTGCGACCCTGTCGAGATGCGACATCGTTTCGACAGACTAGAGTGGAAGATAAATTTAATGTTGTGTGCTATTTTGTTTCTTGTGATTATTGTTATCCTCAAGTTGTAGTGCTGGAGGTTCTCCTCGTGTATGTTGGTAATGTTTTATGTTGTGTTGTCGTCAAGCTATTTTTAGTAATGTGTTAAGTACGGTTGTGTTGGATTTTAGTTGTTGTGTTCGTTGGTGTGTTGGTGGTTGTACTACTTGCTACATTTCATGTACGTGCAATGTATGTGTTGTTTTGTGTTGTCATCTCTCAGTTGGTTGTATGCCATAGTAAATCAAAGAATTTAGAGCAACCATTTTATACTGGAAACCATCTTTGAACATCAAACCATCAAGCACTTGAAAAACATCAAAAAAATTACAACAGCACAATTACAAAAATTCATTTATCATCTCGTCGCCGCCGCCTCGGACGATGTATCTGGTCCTCCGAGAAGGTGAACCTGCTAGGGGAGCGCGGTGCATCTCGAAGGTCGTACTGCGAGGTCTGCGTCGGAGGCGGTGGTGGGTACATCTCTGTGGGGAGTTCCGACTGCTGGCCTATAATAGAGCTCAGCCAATCGGAGGAGGGGTCTACGTCCTGCAATGGAAAATACAAAAAAGTTTATAATCATTATGTATATCATGTGTTATGTTTACTACATGCGTACATACCGGTGCATACGGCTGTTGGAATGACGATGACGTTGGGAAATCACCCATGTACTCCTGCGCCGTGTAACCTCGGTACGTCTGCCCGAACCACTCGAACCGCCCTTGCGTGTCTGCTCGGGTGGACTGACCGCCTGGCGCATATGTCGCTATCTGCTGGGTTGACTCAGTGTCGCTATCTGTAGGATCGTCCGCCGCCCTCCGGGATGACGACGGCTGTAGCAACGTGCTATCCCTTCGCAACTGCTGCAAGGAAAACGTGTGTTACGAATAAATGGCAATCGAGTGGACGAACGAACTGATGGCAAATGTCGTACCGCTGGTCCAAAACGCTGTGAGGACGAGGGAGCGTAGCTGGGATGACCTCCGGACAGCGACGGACGACCGCCGGACTACGACGGACGACCGCCGGACTGCGACGGACGTGCTGAAGGTGGTGCCGACGGCGGCGCTGAAGGCTGCTCTCTGCGGACGCGTCGTGCATGGACATCATCCCTGTGCTGACTACAGCTCAACGCCTTGATCGCATTCCTGAGGTCACTGAAGATGCTACGCGCCGAAGCAAGAACCCGGTTGCCGCCCTCCCCACGCTGCAGCATCTGAAAAGCCTCGTGCTCAGCACGACGCATATGCTCGCACTGTAGGTAAACAACAAATGAGTTAAAACGCACTGTACGTAAAGAAACAATGAGTACAAACGTACTGCAGGTGCACGTACCGCCTCGTCAAGACGTGCTGCTCGATGACGGTCTGGGCCGGCTTGTATGGCATCTTCGTGCGTGACCTCTGAAGGACGGGGTGGGGCAGGCCCAGTAATCTTGCTGCGGGTGCGTGGAATGTACCACTCTAGATACGCACCGTATGTGGCGATGTCGTGTGGCCTAGTCTCGTCCACAACCTCTGTGCTCGCTGAGTCACGCCACAGGTCTGTCCACGGCCGCTGTGTGGCTCTCCAGTCGTCACCATGGTGCCCTCTTCTTGTTTGCCTGCAAGTTAGTTTACATATTGTACAATTAGTATTATCAACACATTACTACCTTGGGTACATTTACCGTGCAATGGCTTACCGGTGGGCCTTCGGTGGTAGTGCCCGTACTGGGAGGGGTGGCACGTGCTGGTGGAGGTCAAACTGCCTCAGCACTCTCTGCGGGTTGTACGGTTCGACGAAGTGCGCGAAGACGAGGTGACAGGTCGTCAACCAGTACGTGTGGTCTTGGTGGCACTGAGATGACAACCCGTAGGGGGCAATGAGATGAATGAACCCTGCATCCCATGGGAACCAGACTATGTCTTTGTCAGGAAGCCCCTCGAAATGGTTATGGAAATATGGGTACACACGCCTCGCTCTATCCTTAGCCCACCGCAGCTGACCACGTGTCCAACGAGTCCCCATAGTCGGCCCATCTATGGGGTCATCGCCACCAGCCTGACCGTACAACTCCGGGAGGAGGTCGTAAGGGTGCACGGGCCTCTTGATCTTAGGCCTCCCAACCGTGAAGTGCTCCCAAGACCAGTACTGTAGGAGCACATAGCACGCCGCCAAGACCGGCTCGCTGGCCTCAGTACGCTGACAGGCATCACACAAGCCTCGGTACGTGGCACTAAGAACTGCAGATCCCCAGCTGTACTGCGGCACCTCGCCGGGCAAGGCATCCGCCAAGGACTCCGCACAACATAACATAATTTGCAAGAAATGACTCAAACAAATTGTACACGGAAATAATTTGGTAAGATACATTCAGCATAGGTTACAGGATGCACGATACCAGCAGTGCACAATGACAATCCATGTGCTGCATACTATGGAGCGTTACTTGATGTCGGCCTGTTTGGGCACTGCCTAAATGAATGGCCAACCGTCTTGCATAGTCTGCACTTCGGGCGCCGAACCCGATCCCCACGCTGGCTATCATCCATGCCGTTACGAATGCGATGGCTCTGTCTTCGCCCACGGCCGACGTGCTTCAGTGCATCGTTCGGCACCCACTTGATCAGCCCTGGCCAGAGCTCCCTATAATGCATGTCCACCCCGTACGAATGGAACTCCGTGCTCCAGGTTTCAAACAGGTGCTTCATGTCATAGTACCTTGAGATGTAATGCGTGGGCGCCTGGTTCCATAATGCGCATGCCGCGTACACGTGGGAGCATGGCTTGTGTAGAAGCTGCGGCTTGTTGCAGGTGCAAGATGCTCTGTCATCAATCGTGCACACCTGCTTACGATCCCCTCTAGCCTGCCCCATCATGTACTTCTGTCTGAGGCGAACCTCAAACTTCCTCCGTAAGCCATCCATGGTCTGAGCAATATGCGAACGAGCCTTCTCCATCTTCTTGTCCATGTAGGCCCGCGCTACCTCAGAGAATTCTTTGCCTTCGTCCATATGATGCTTCGCCATCATGGCTCTATTGACGAAGTATCCTATTGAACGGTTCCAGGTCTCTTCAACGATTGCAGTGATAGGTAGGGATCTCACGCCCTTTAGAACACCATTGTACACCTCGGACATGTTTGTCGTCATGATTCCGTACCTTGCTCCGCCGGTGTCATGCAGTAGAGACCACATCTCCAGGTCAGGTGCATTGGACTGCACCCATTGTGTGAACTCCCCAAGTCTCGTGGAGCCTCCCGCCACGGACCCCGCTTCAGACTGCTCAAGACGCCTGACATGCTTGCTGGTCTCCTTATCAAGGTGACTCCACAGGGCATCGAACTTCGTCTTCTGGTTTTGCATACAAAGTTTTTTAAACATCTTCATTAGTTCCTTGCTATGGAACCTTCTGTGGAAGTTTGCCGCAAGATGCCTCATGCACCACTGGTTCTTCATGTCATTCCACTGGTACGGAGGCTGTGTCCCGTTCTGCATCGTTCGCATTGCAGACAGCAAGCCTGCATTGCGGTCCGAGATAACACACACATCGGGCCGATCTTGTACAACGGCCTGCTTCACATTGACAAGGAACCACAGCCAGCTATCCGTACTCTCATTCTCTACTATTGCAAATGCCACTGGGAGTAACTGGTCATTTGCGTCTGCTGCAACCGCGGTCAGGATTGTACCCTTGTATTTGCCAGATAGGAATGTGCCGTCCATCGTTAGCACTGGACGGCACCACTTAAAGCCTTCTATTGCCTGATGGAAGGCCCAGAACACTCTGTCAAGCACAAAACAATTCGGCCCTTCCGTCTCATGAACCCGCTCGTACTTGTTAATGTACGTGCCTGGGTTTGCTGCTGCAATCTGACACAACATTCTCGGGACCAGATCATATGCCTCCTCATATGTCCCGAACATACTCCGCAGTACCTTCTATTTCCCCCGCCACACCTTCTTGTAGCTCACAGCAAACCCCACCGTGTTCGCTACCTCCGCCATGAGAACCTTGGGAGTAATGGATACATTTGCAACCACAAGATGCCTTATCAGCTGTGCAACATATGACGATGTCATGTTGCGGTGCCTAGGTAGTGGCGCCGCAAGCTCACAAGTGTGATCGTTCAGCACCGTTATCCGGAAGTCCGTGGCAGCGCCTCTGAACCGCTGCGCACGGACCTTGCCAGGGCAGGAGCCGTCCACACACTTCACAATGTAGGTGTCAGGGTTGGACCTATGCACCCGATATGTCCGGCTTATGTTGACGGCGTATGTGGCAATAGCTTGCTGTGCAGCACTCTTGTTACGGAAGCTCTGCCCTACAACGAGTCTGCCTTCATTGAATCCCCACTCTGCCTCCTCCGCCCGTGGTAGAACTAGGGATTCCGCTGCAATGTCGTCCAATCTGGACGGCACGTACGCACCCTCCGTGGTTACAACACCACCTACCACACCTCCCGCTGTAGGTTCCCCTTCTTCCTCCTCTCCTGAACTCTCTGTTTCCACATAGTCCTCCTCCTCACTTTCCTGCACCTGGTTCTCAAGGTACTCGTGACAGTCAACACGCGCGGCCCACCACCTCTCGGCACCTTCATTCGGCTGAAAATTCTCCACGCGCCTCTGATGGTCACCATCTTCCATTGACTCATGGACTCCTCCTTCATCAGCATCTTCATGACCGCCGCAGAGTAATGCACGATCTACATCTCCGCCAGCACCACCAGAGCCACCCATGGCGGATGATTCTGTCCTCTCCACGAATTGAACATACACCATTGGTGATGTGACCACGCCACCAACACGTACGACCATAGCGGCCAATATCAAGAATGAACTAAAGGTGAATTCGTTTCTTCAACTTCAACATATTTTAAATGAGAATATGATGCTACCTAATGATGAAAATATATATATTTGTAGCACCACATCACTTTGGAACCAATTGAAGCAAGGGTTCAAGTTGGACAGGTTTTGGAATCCAATTCGGCCTCCAGATCAATTCGGATTCAGCTTGACAAGCCAACTTCAAACGGCCATAACTTTTGATCCAGAAGGCTTCTCGGGGCCCGTGAGTACTCATTGGAAAGATCTTGGAGTCTACTTTCAGATGGATCTGGTCTCACCTCCAAACTCCACTCGAGCAGATCAGAAACTGCGAAACAATCCACATCACTTTTCCAGTCCAACTCAAAGTGGGCCGAGGGCCTTGTAACTTGGGCTATTTGGGCCGGTACTGTTCACGTGAACAGTACCACGCGTGTGAACAGTAACTAGGAATAGTACCACATCCCTTTTCATTAGATAAGTGTGGCTTCCCCCTCCCCTATTTAAGGAGGCCACACCCCTTTAGTTTTCCTTGGGTTTTGCTTAGATTAATCTGTCTTTGAACAGTTTCGCCGTTCATCGGTTTGCGAGACCCCAACCTGTGAACTTAATATTTATTCGCAATTTCAGATTGCATCTTGTACTCTCTTGCTTGTGTTCTCGATTCGCTTGCAGGAGATAGCCTTCTTGGCGAGGTCAATCGTGTTCGGCACGGTTGATAACCAACGGAGCAGTGGTGTAGTGATTGCGAGGGGTTCGATCTGTTTTGGTCGGAGCCTTTGGATCATCAACGTCGAGATCTCCACAATCGACTTATCAGTACCTCTCGGAAGATCGGGCCATCGTCACATCAGTTGGTATCAGAGCAACGGTTGCCCGTGAGGTAATTCTTGTATCCCTAGTTAGTAGATTGGTTTTTATTTCCTATAGTCCAGAAAAAAATATTGCCCCACAAAAAGAATTAATTCCGCTGTCCAAACCCCGTTGTGCCTTTCAATCTGTTAGTTTTGGTTTGCTAAATTGAATTTGTGTCCATATAGCATTGTCTAGTTGCTGGTCATATCTTTGTTCCAATAAAAATCCAAACAAAAGAAAAATTCCCCACCCCAAACCCTAGTTTCCAAATTCGGCTGATTTTTCCTTTCTCTGCAGCCGCCACAAAAAACGTCATAACTTTCTATTCCGAGATTATTTTTGTGTGAGACCACCGCCATTAAATTCAAAAATTCATTATCCATCTATCTGTAAAATTTCACGTCATTCCAGCAAGGCAGTTAAGAGATATGTGCGGTGAAAGTTGACCCAATTATCTGTTTTGAATCTGCAACAGTCAGCAGTTGTGATTTTTGTGCGAATTTCTGCGTCGGGTTTTGGAAGTTGGCCCCAAAAGAAAATCTGTATAAAAATCCATCAGAAAACAGAGAAAAAAAGAATCAGTGGAAAAAAGGCATCTTACAAAAAGTTACGGCCAAAATACCGACGTACTGTCCAGTGGACAGAAATCTTCAGTTTTCAGTTTTGGGTCAATCCTTGTGTTCTTCAATTCCAGATTGCATTGGATTGAATTATCTTATATTTACCACTCATACACGTTGCCATACACTTGTTTTTAGCCTTCTTCCATTCTTGGTTGATCAGCAACATAGGCTAAGTGTTAGATACGGACTATAATTCAATTCTATGCAATTCTGAAATTAACTGATTGTTCTCCATTGCTACCATATTGTGCCTTCCAAGCTACACCTACTCTTGATCAGAACAGGTTCCCTCTTGCAATCGTACCCACGCTCGACACGGTATCACGAACCAGCCACCGGTTGTACCACCTGCTGCATCGGTAAGAACACTTGTAAGAGTGTAGTAAGACGCTTGAGAATATGTGATTCCACCTTCCACCACCTAGTAGTGCATAGGGATAATACCTTTGTGTTGTCTTTTGTTTTCTACTAACCATGACAGGTGGGTTGTCTGATGATAATGAGAGATAAAACCGCGACGCAAGTGCTTCATTTGCTGCCCAAGATGCACGCCCACGACACCGCCTACATCAAAATCGTCACGGTATGGGAGGTAATAATTTTCAGCACCATAATGATCGTTCTAATCATGACCCTTTTGCTAAAGTCAAATTTATCATTCCATCTTTTTCTGGTCTTTATGATGCTGAAATATATCTTGATTGGGAGATGACGGTAGAGCAGAAGTTTAATTCTCACTTGGTTCCTGAACAACATAGAGTTAGACAAGCTACTAGTGAGTTTAAGGACTTTGCTATTATATGGTGGAATGATATGGGTACCATGCGCTTACAACCTGATACATGGAAGCGGTTAAAAGAAGCTATGCGTGCTAGATTTGTTCCTCCTGCTTTTAAACATGAAATGCATAAGAAATTGCAGTGCTTAGACCAAGGTAATAAATCTGTCGAGGAATATTATCAAGAACTACAAATAGGCATGTTGTGTTGTAATGTTGTAGAAGATGAGGAGGATAAGATTTGTCGTTTTTACGGGGGGTTACGGCGTGAAATTCAGGACATTGTTTATTATAAAGATTTTACTACTGTCAACCAGTTGTTCCAGCTTGCTATGCTTGCAGAAAAAGAATTGCAGGGTAGGCAACAAAGGACAAGGAGCAACTTTGGAGGTACATCTACATCGAGATCAACGCCTGGGCAAGCCAAGATAGCCCCACCTCCTATTTGTCGAGCTGCTGCCCCCTCTGTGAGTAGGGCGCGTTCAGCAGCACTGCCGCCACCATCACGCGCACCCGAGACGAGCAAATCTACTAGTGTGCAAGCACCAGCACAGAGCTCTTCATCGGTTGCTTCCACGGGCCGTACAACGGGCATTGTGTGCCACCGTTGTAAAGGGATGGGCCACGTCATGAGAGATTGCACAAGTCAGCGGGCGTATATTGTGACAAAAGATGGTGGTTATGTAAGTGCTAGTGATGTTGAGGATAAATATGCTCTTGCAGCTAACCTTGCAGGTAATGGTGATGATCATGAGAACAAACCTGTGTTTGTGCCCTTTTCTGTGACTAACAACTTGCAGGTAGTTGAGAACCATGCCGAAGAGGAGCATGAGCTGATGGAATCGTTGACCCCATTGGTTGAGAATGAAGATAAGGAGATGGATGCCCTTACATCATCTGAGGAGAGCCAAAAAGGTAAAGAACATGGAGCTATCATCGCTCACGGTACTGATTTGGTGCTACAACAAGACATAGAGCAACCTTGTGAATATATACCTGCTGTAGTGCAATCTTTTGATATTCCTTGTGTTGACTTAAATGAACCATGTGCTAATCTAAATTCTCATAATTTTGCACATGTCGAATTAATAACACATAAAGAAGTTTTGACTAGAATTTCTCCTGCTAATTCATTGTGTTACATCATGTTGGATCTACCTATGAAATTGTCACATGCTATGGAGAAAATTTCTGAACTTGCATGTTCGAAATTCTTGTTAAGTGGCTATACCCCTGGATATAAGTTTAATTTGATTGGAGATTATGATGTGGGAACTCAATTTCTTGTATATCGAATATGCATAACTTGCGATCACATGGATGAATTGAAACTTGCTATTTGGAACAACAATTCTTGTATGCTGAATCATGTTCAAAGTGAGAGGGAAGTAAAATTTAGTACTCATCCAATGCCTATGTATTCAACTCTTTTTACACCATCTAGTATAAACAATCTGAATAAAGATGATGAATTATGGCAGAACATACAAATCTTTTCACCCTGGCTAGATGAATTTGCTATTGTTCGATTGAGATATGATTATATAGCTGGATTGTTCCTCACTTACATTTGCAAAACAAGTTGCAACAATTATTGTGTGACAAATTTTGAATTGCTCATTAACTTATATGATTACTCTTGGGTTAATAATACAATTAGCTTTTATGATTGCTGCTGTTTTATAACCTTAATTGTGCAACAACGAAGAACTGTTAAAATGGATGACATATACATATACCATGCATACACCATGGCTTCTTTGTTATCATATTTTCAGCTTATCAAGAGCCGAGGACGGCTTTGTTTGCAAGAAGGGGAGGATGATAAGAACATGAACCCTATGGATACAACCATATTTGCTCTACTTGTTGTTACAATTACAAGAGCTCCTACGCATCACTTAAATTATGAGGTGAGCTCGTTTCAAAGAGATTTTTCTTTATTTGATAAAGAACTTATGATATTACATAATGAGAGTTTGTTGCGTTTGTTATCATACACCAAGATTTATGATCAAGATCATGCAATACGTGACACTACACATATGTTAAAACCGAGGACGGTTTTCCATCAAGAAGGGGAGGATGATGTGACCACGCCACCAACACGTACGACCATAGCGGCCAATATCAAGAATGAACTAAAGGTGAATTCGTTTCTTCAACTTCAACATATTTTAAATGAGAATATGATGCTACCTAATGATGAAAATATATATATTTGTAGCACCACATCACTTTGGAACCAATTGAAGCAAGGGTTCAAGTTGGACAGGTTTTGGAATCCAATTCGGCCTCCAGATCAATTCGGATTCAGCTTGACAAGCCAACTTCAAACGGCCATAACTTTTGATCCAGAAGGCTTCTCGGGGCCCGTGAGTACTCATTGGAAAGATCTTGGAGTCTACTTTCAGATGGATCTGGTCTCACCTCCAAACTCCACTCGAGCAGATCAGAAACTGCGAAACAATCCACATCACTTTTCCAGTCCAACTCAAAGTGGGCCGAGGGCCTTGTAACTTGGGCTATTTGGGCCGGTACTGTTCACGTGAACAGTACCACGCGTGTGAACAGTAACTAGGAATAGTACCACATCCCTTTTCATTAGATAAGTGTGGCTTCCCCCTCCCCTATTTAAGGAGGCCACACCCCTTTAGTTTTCCTTGGGTTTTGCTTAGATTAATCTGTCTTTGAACAGTTTCGCCGTTCATCGGTTTGCGAGACCCCAACCTGTGAACTTAATATTTATTCGCAATTTCAGATTGCATCTTGTACTCTCTTGCTTGTGTTCTCGATTCGCTTGCAGGAGATAGCCTTTTTGGCGAGGTCAATCGTGTTCGGCACGGTTGATAACCAACGGAGCAGTGGTGTAGTGATTGCGAGGGGTTCGATCTGTTTTGGTCGGAGCCTTTGGATCATCAACGTCGAGATCTCCACAATCGACTTATCAGTACCTCTCGGAAGATCGGGCCATCGTCACATCAATTGGCCTGGCATATATCAATGCGTCTGGGTTGCACACGACCTCCATGTAGTTCGCCCATGAAGCGTCGCTCGTCACCTTTATAAGTTGCCACATTGTATCCCCTGCAGCACCTCCAACTGTGGCATACACTGCCTCGATCCGTAATTTGTTCCTTGCGGTGTCCTGATCGAATCCGAAACGCACGCATCTCCGTAGCTCCAACAGGCTCATGGTGTTCAGATTGCGTGCCCGGATCACAGTCCGGTCACAATTATTCAGGTCTGCCCCGTACGACCCGTCCCGTACGAGACCACTTCCATAGAACACGAACAAGTCTTGGATGTCACCCATGGCGTACCTAACATAAGCCCAAACTGAACCCTCTTAGTATATATCACAGGCAACAACTGTACCATCACACATAACCTACTGCGTACCACATACAAGCGTAATGTTTCCATCTCAATTTCGTATGGTACTTATTTATTAGTAAATCTAGTTTATAATTAATTTACGGAGTGCCATAGCAAATTCCTATATAAATCAAATTTACTCGCTAATTTATGTGATAAATAAATTACAATTTCTTAGCCATTTCTCTCCTAATTTATGGAAGCACGCTCTCTCAAACATGCACAGCAAGATCTAATATTATTCAGTGATTTTGGCTACATGAATGAGTACATGTTAATACAAACAGTAGCTACGCAAGTGGCCTTTCCGACTAGCAGTGTGCTTCACAATGATATCATTTAAATGTTGGTACAATCCAGTCAACTTTTTTTAAAATTTACGGTCCACAAGAGCAGTACAAAATTCTTCACATAAAACATAAATTACAGTACACTACAACTACAAATATTTTACAAAAAAAATGCAATACACTACAATCACAAACAACTACAAACATTTTACATTACAGTGGACAACAACAGTACATAATTTCTTCACATAAAATTAAAAATACAACACGATAATTACATAAAATACAACAAGATAACTACAACCATTTAACATTACAGTAGACATATATGGAGACCGTTTACAGAACGTTTACGCTAATTACCGGCTAATTACTATGATTAAATTACAGACGCATGGAGATGATATTTACCTTTTCTTGAAGCTCACGAGACGATCTACAACTTTCTCACTTGCGAAAACTTCAAATCCCTTCTAAAATTACTCCAAATGCCGTGTAAAGCCTCTATTGCTCTTCTTCCCTTCACTATCTGCTCCCTCCCTCGCTTGCTGCTTCTCTAGCTAGCGCAAATGCAAAAACGTTGATTCCAGACGCAGGGTCTTCCTTTTATCCCAATATTCACAGCGCTCGCAGTAGGGGCCGGCTCTCTACGCATTGACACATTGCATGCACGGTATAAAGAAATGCAGCACGGACGGAGGAATCTTGCATGCAGCACGGGCGGGCGGGCGAAATGAGCTGCTTTAGGCGGGTGATGGGACTTGGCAGTGTGGTGCGCCCGGGGGCCGCACCATTTGCGGTGTGGTGCGCCCGGGGAGCGCACCATTTGCCCGGATGTGACGCCCGCCGACCGCACCACTCACGTGTGGTGCGCTCCCCGGCCGCACCACATGCCACGTGTCGCGTTGCCGTTAATCGTGCGGTCGTTTGGGGGCTATTTTTGGAATTGTATTTTCAGCGTGGCTATTTTTGAAATTAACGGCAGCAACAGTGCTAGAAACGTCCAAAATTCGCCCTAATACAGCCCCTACTCTCTCCAGCAAACAACAAGAGCTATCCCTCGACGACATCGGTCGTGCCGCCATCACTTCTCCAAGCAAACAACAGCAGCTCTCCTCTCCTCCCTCGCCTTCCCACCCAATCCCCACCCAAACCCTACAAGTCGAGGGCCTCGCGAGGTGATGAGATGGGACGCGGCGGAAGCGGAGGCGGTCCTGGAGCGGATCTGGGACCTCCACGACCGCCTCAGCGACGCCATCCTCGCCGTCTCCCGCACCCACTTCCTCCCCGCGCCGCCGCCGCCTTGCCGGAACGGGTTTGTATTCGTGAAGGGGCTGCAGGGAGGAGGGGGAGGAGCGGAGGACGGGGGTGGCTCGGCGCTGGCCGCCGCGGCGGAGGCCATGGCCGAGGCGAGGAGCCTGCACGCCATCCGGACGGCCCTCGAGGACCTCGAGGACCACCTCGAGTTCTTGCATGTGAGATTGCACCCCCTTCTCTCCCGTCCCTCTCCTCTTCTGCTCTAGGGTTTCGCTTTGATTGGAACTTGGTGGTAGTACGAGTTAATTCTGGTCAGGACCACGCCTGAGTTGTTGCGATGAATGGAGAGTTGATCCTTGCGAGGTCGGGGTGCGTTGTTCGCGTGATTGGCGAATCCTGGTTTCCATAGTTCCCTGCTTGTATCCGACATGCGGCTAAATCTTTTCTTTTCCTCGAAGAGGATTGGCTTCTGTTGTGATCCACGAAGCACTTCGTTTGATACTTAGATTGGATGTTTATTGCATCATGTTGTTCACATGGTAGACTGAGGTGCTGCTCAATGTTCATGTGCTACACTATATATTAGCAGGGTTGCAAATGTTCTGTGATGGATTCTGGGCCTTTGGTTGTTTAGTTTGTTATTTCGTGCCTAGATGATTTTGACTCAAAGTGGTTCTCCTCCTTCAAATTGACTGCAAGTGGTTGGTCTAGATTGGGAATGAAAACCATGTGGATGTCAAGAATGCCGGTTGACGTTACTTTCCTTGCGTCTTGCAGTCAATGTTCGTCAGAGGTCAAACTAGCAAGAAACATTTGTCTGTTCTATAGTCATTTGTCATTTTGTAAAAGGCATTAGCACAAAGTCATGATTAGTATGGTACTCATAGATGCAGCCTGTTGTCTTCTGGCATAAGACATTGACAGAAGTTTTTAGGAGCTTGTTAATTTCTCTGTGAACTCCTTCCAAGACACAGAAATGAAGTAGCTCTCGTTTTGCCAGGTGTGTTCCAGTGTGATGAATTATTAGCATCCTTCTTCTGTCTCTGGTTGCAAATGAATTTTCACATTCACAAGCAGCAAGCTACCATTTTCGGTGGATAGCTGAATTTAGAAATCTGCGCATACATAATTACATATCGATAATTCCTGGGCTTTTAGTTAATTCAGTTATTTCTCTCCTATTTAATAATTATGTAAGATCTGTTTCTTACTTGTGTTAACAGTTATTTCTCTCCTATTTAATAATTATGTAAGATCTGTTTCTTACTTGTGTTAATAATTTAATATTGCTCCACAGACTGTTCACTCACAACAGCAGGCTGAGCGGGATGCTGCCATTGCTAGACTGGAGCAAAGCCGTCTAGTCCTTGCTACAAGGTTAGCTGAGCATCGGGGGAAGAAGTATAGAGTCATTGATGAGGCCTTGGCATTTGTAGGTGAGGTGAGTGACAAAAATCGATTTATCTCACCAGAAGATGTTCGTGTGACACATAGCCTGTCAGGGGAGAATGCAGTGGACAATGGGGGCAATGGTTCAAGTATCATGGCAAATGTGTTATCATGTAGTCTATCTTTAGCCAAGAATTCATTTCGAGTGGATAAGATTGGTGGCGCCCTGGGTAATGTTGCAGTGTTTGCAGTAAGTATGCTTGCTTTCTTGCAGCTGCGTCAAGTTGCATCTGGAAGTAAAACTCCAGCTATGGAATACAGGAAGAGCATTGATTACAGATTCCAATCTGGGAGCTCACAACAGAATGGCAGAGGAAAGTATCTTGAGGTGTACCTAGCCAGGGGCTGAGGAATCATCAGATTACACGCCGTTGCCTGTACAGAAAGTTTTGACACTATATCAGTTTTCGTTGGTTTTGTTAGGGCACTAATCATTCTTTACGATGTGCTGGGCTATGTTCCAGGCTACTAGGGCACTAATTGTCACATTCTTCTGGATGGATTGGTCTACCTTCAATGATACTAGGTGTTGCACCTCCCAATTTGTAAATGGTTTTGTGCGTAGAGATGGCTTGATTGGCAGAATGCTTGTAAATCCTGTCCTTGTCTGGGCTAAACTGGAATGACCATGATTGAAGGCGATACTCCCACCATTCTTCCTCCACTTGCTACTTATGTTGCCAGTTTTGGTATCCCATGAAGACAACTGCTTGTTGCGCCCTCATGAAGAGTGTTCAAGGTTCTTTGCTTACCAGATAGGTTCAGTTTTTCTGACTACGTTTGTTGTGGCTACAGTACAAGTACATGTGATGCTTGTGTTTGTTGTTTTAATGGAGTAAACTTGAGGGTATTTGCTTTGTTCTGTCTTGTGCTTGATGATGCCCCCGGCTTTTGTTTGCTGATCTGATCACACCGCTCGAGCTGGTCAGTTGCCGAAGCTTCTTTGGTAATGTTCATACTTGGCCTCTCTTTTCCAGATGTATGCTACTTTGCTACTTTGTCGGCCTGCCTTTACCTGATCCTTCCATCGAGCTGGTCGGTTGCGTAACAACTTATGCATTCGGTGCGTGTTATTTTGTTTTGGTTTGTATTGCAATCCGTCAAAAGGTCGTACGAAGCAATATTCTATGCCAGATATGATGCATCTTATGCATGAGTGGGTACTTGAGAGTACAATGAACTGCAAAAGAATTCGTGTTAATTCTCATGGATGATCTTGTTACACTTTTGAAGGGAAAAAAATGTAAGTTCCATTTCCAGTGCCATGGCTATCTTTATTTTCTTTATCTTTTACTTTTGAGATCAAGCACATGGGGAAGTTTGTAGGATGATTAAGTTGTTGAAGTACTGTAATTATATACAGAGGTCCATCTCCCTTCGATATTAATCAAGACAGTTGTTTATGGCTACTAACTGTAACAGTCTTTTCATGGCATTTCGCGACATCCATGAAGAATGGTTGTTTATGGGCCCAATTAGCAAATTGGGGCTATTTGTAGGGCGATGATCAGTTTGAACTAATCATAGTATAAATCATGCCCTTTTCCACGGTATTTCGCTTTCAAGCTGGAACAAAGATCCGAGGTTCATGATATCATGCTTTGTTCTGTAAGCTTTGGAACCGATAAAGGAAAAGGAGATCGTAATAAGGGAATAAAGATTTTCTCTCTGACCAAACAAGGTAAACATCTTTTCAGCACAAAGAAAAAGTGGCTGCTGTCTGCTGCTGATATTATAACGAGCAATCTGAGTCGGCAATGAAAGGGTCACACCCTCGTTGCTAGGCTTGTTTGCCGCTTTACTTTAATATGAACTGCCTGAAAAATTTCGTATTGTTCTTATGAAACTCGTAAGAATCTATCGTTCTGCTATTTTTTTCCTCAAAATCTAGCCCAAACTCAAAGCAGTTTGGTTCAGAGTTCAGAGCTTGCAGATTCAAATAAAGCTGCGCCCTTTACAGGCGGTCACGCTTCAACAAGTGCTCACGCAATGGAAATGGAGAATTCTGCTGGTTTTATTTTGTAGTTTTTGTGATACCATTATGATCACTCATCCTATCATACAAGCGATCATCGCGGTAGAAGGAAAAACTACCAATTGAGATGAAATGCGCCAAAGCCAAAGCAAGCCACCCCTGCAAGAAATAAATGAATTCCAAAGATCTTGGGCAAATCCAAAGAGGGAGGACTAATTACCAACTAATTGCATGGCCTCAAAACTTTCCAGCACTTAAAAAACCTAATCATATGCAGCACGATATAATAAAAGTTTATACAAATATCACTGTTTACCGAGAATATCGAATATCATTGACAAACATAAACATAGGGCGAATGTTGTAGAAGTCTAGGACTGTATACATAACAGTGGTCTAAACATTTTGGGCTTTTCAGTCATATTTTCTGCCGTATGATCATAGGGCCACGTCGTTTCTGTTGTGTGTTGTCCAGCACGGGTTAACAGGCCTCAATCTAATAACGGGTTTCGGCGTTTTTCTGCTTGTCTTTGCGCTGCACTAACAGGACATGTCTGTCCCTCTGTGGGCTGTTTTTTTGCAAGCCTGTTTAGCTTGCAACTCAAAAGACCATAACAGAGAAAGACCAACCAACTGAAAAGAAAACCGAGGAGCGACGCTTGGCATGCTCTGCCTTACGTGCGAGCTGTCCACCAGCGTTTAAATTCTGGGTTTGATGCCGATGCTCATTTTTTCTTTAGACCTTCAAGCCGTAAGAATATATGCACATATAGATATAATCAGCAGTTAAATTATGTATCAGTGCTTTATGAGGTTCAGACTTTCGCTCTAGATTAGTGATGTGCTAGGTACGCACCCACGTATGTGTGCATGTGGTGTATTTGTGAGTGCGTGTGGGTGTACGTGCAGAATGTGTTTGGAGTATGTGTGTATCCTTCTTTGTATTTAAAGAAATAAGAAAAACCACATATTCAGAACAAAGGCGTCCAACACGGAGAAGAAAAAAAAAGGAGAAGGATATGGGGTTGTAGCTGCGATGTCTTAAGTAGCATAGGCAGAAATTCACCCATTCGTACCATCTGAAGTTATTTAAAACTTGACTTGCACTCTGAGAACATAAGCTATACCCTGTAACCAATTGTAATAAAAATCATTAACACTGATAAGAAGACAAAATATGTTTAATAAGCGAGACAAACAAACCTTGAATTATCAAGAACCAATTGAAATAGAAAACAAATGAAAAATTCCTAAAGAAGACTAAAATGCTGGATTGCTAAACGTCTTTTAATAAAGAGAAAAAAAAAATCTAATGAAGACAAAAAAAGGAGGGGTTGGTGAAGGTCAACCGTACAAACAAAAATTAGTTTAGGCTCCATTTGGAACAAAGAAAATTGAAAAACACACGAACAGGAAACCCGTAGTAATTGAGGTGGGTCTTGTGAAATCCCACAAGAAAAGAAAACACATGAATTACTCTAAATGGATGTTTGAATGCTTCACTGGAAAAGGCACAGGAATTCAGAGAGAGATTGCCTTGCTTAAGAGACAAACGAAAATTTCCTAGAGGTTGGACCTCGTGGTTGTTTTCCTCCAAAATTCCTCTAGAATGAAATATTCCATAGGAATCCTATGGGCTTATTTCTTTTGTTTCAAAGAAACACACGGGAAAAGTTTCCATAGGATTCAATTTCTACAAAATTCCTCAAAAAATCCTTTGTTCCAAATACCCCTTAATGAAGACCAAAAAACCGTGGGATTAGTTAACCCCTATAAAAATAAATACATTTTAAGAAAGACAAAAACAAATTTTTTCTAAGATTGACAAATTTCTTGGTTTTATTGAACCCCTACAAAAAATGAAAAAGAAAAATTTTACGAAGGTAGACAAAATTTTCTAGGATCGGTGAACCCGTAGAGACAATATACATGTAGGATTGTATGGCGCAATAAGAGGGGGGGGGGTGTGAATGATTGTCTCCACTTTTTGACACCTGAAACAAATCTCAAATCAGACGAAAAACAATATAAATTATTGGATATAGATTACGACCGCAAGACACTAGTTCGTTTGCACGTGCTCGATGAATGCTTCAACTGTGATGCGGATCCACTAGCAAGCTAGCTAAACCCCGTTGCTTTGGCCCTGATCTTTCACGATACGCCTTGTTGGATGCCCTCTCCAAGATAAGCCTTCTCCCACGCACACCGCAGCACGTGAACAAAGGGTAGAGAAACCGAAGTTTCAGCGAGTAGAATCCAACACCACAATTGGATTCAACACACCAAGAGCAATTCCTCGATGGAAATCTCAAGAACACGCCAACAATGGCCACCAAACCATGGTGATTTTCTGGTTTCTATTTCTCAAATCAAAGTCTAAGTTACAATGGGGCTAAGGCTCTGGCCTTATATTGGTGCACAATGCACGGCCTTGATTACAACTCACGCACTACTTGGCCTAAGGCCGAAACAAACTCCAATACGAACTAAAAAGGAAATACCTAAACTGCTACCTCTGGATTCTCTATTAATTTGCGATCTGTCTATGAGAATTTCGTGGCTGGCACCTTGTCCATTATGTGGGGCTTCAAAATAGCTTTCCAACGAGTCCAAGAACGCCCAAATCGGACTCCGTTTGTGAAAGTTATGGACGTTTTAGTATCGGTCTTGCCAGCTGTCCCAATCCGAGTCCGAATCGGTTTCAAATCTTTATATGTTTTGTTTTCTGGTTCAAGGGGCTTCCAAATCCATTTGGAACCTGAAAATGAATCCTTCTCAACCTTTAGAAAGTCATGGTGTGGTCGGATTTTACCCTCATTGCAATACTCGAACTCTTTATGTTTTGCAAGTCTCGCGCGTCTCTCCGGACAGCTCGTGCAGCATCCAATGAAATTGCCATAACTTTGTGTAGGAAGCTCCAAATCAAGTGCCGTTTGATTCGTTGGAAAATAGACTTCATTAGCTTTTGAAATATATCTTTTGTGCATGTTAGAAACCTCAGAATTGGTATTCAAAGCTTCTTGAATATTGTGCACAGAACTGCAAGCACTAACCAAAGTTGTAGTGCTACTTGGTGCCACATCATCCTCCCCTCCTTGAAGCAAAGCCGTCCTCGGCTTTGGGGTAATCTTGGGAGCTTGCTTCTTCTTGGCTGTAATTTCTTCATCAACATGAATAGCACTCTCCAATTTTGGTTTCAACACATGCTTCTTTCCCTCATGTACAAATGTATATGTGTTGGATCGGCCCTCATGCATAGCATTGCGATCATATTGCCATGGTCTTCCCAACAATAACCCACATGCATCCATTGGAACTACGTCGCAATCCACCTTGTCAACATAGTCACCAACAACAAACGGAACACGCACCTTGTGAGTTATCTTTAGCCTTCCGGAGTTGTGTAGCCACTCCACATGATGTGGTTGAGGATGCCTCCACGTGGACAGCCCTAAAGCGTACACCAAATCTTTGCTAATCACATTGGTATAACTTCCACCATCTATGATCAACTTGCATGCTTTATTTTTGATTTTGCACTCCGCTTGAAAAATACTCCACCGCTGTCCTTTTGTTTCAGTTTCTTTACTTTGCACCTTTCGGACCAAAAGATTAAC
Organism: Dendrocalamus latiflorus; assembly: GCA_017311315.1. NCBI lineage: Eukaryota > Viridiplantae > Streptophyta > Magnoliopsida > Poales > Poaceae > Dendrocalamus > Dendrocalamus latiflorus. The sequence continues at coordinate 39,111,092 of CM029609.1, forward strand.
ACCATTCAACTCTGGATAACAATAGACAACATCTTCCTTGGAATCATCGGATTTTTCACTTTCAGAATCACTACTAGAACTTGTTGAAGCATAGCCATCTTTATTGAGAAGCACTCTTCGTTGATTTGGACAATCACACATCATATGACCTCTTCCCTTGCATTTGAAACACTCAATTTCTCTAGCACGAGCATTAGAAGGCAAACTAGAATCAGTTTTAGTTGCTTCTTTACCTCTATTGCTTGCCTCCCTTGAAAGAGCACCATTTGAACGGCTTGATGCCGCCACTTTGGAGTGTGAACCCACATCATCGCCTTGCTGTAATGAACGCCTCCATGACTTTGTTTGAGTGTTAGCATGTCCACCCTTGGCTTGTTTGCGCTTCAATTGTTGTTCAGCACGTTCAGCTTGATGCACCAAGTCTTGAATGTTGTAGTAATGGACCATCTCCACCCTATCTTGCACATCCTCATTCAACCCATTAAAGAAACGTGCCATAGTAGCCTCATCATGCTCCTCTGTCCCTGTACGGATCATCAACATCTCCATCTCTTTATAATATTCATCAACACTAGAATTACCTTGACGTAGTTGTTGTAGCCGGTTGTACAAGGTCCTCGTGTAGTGTGCTGGGACAAAATGTCGCCTCAAAATATTCTTCAGTTGTGCCCAAGTATCTGGACGAGCTCCTACGCGACACAATTGGTTCCACCAAACAAGAGCATATCCAGTGAACTCAATTGTCGCCAACCGAATCTTCTTATCCTCAGTATAGTGATGGCTGTCAAAAATTTGTTCGACACGCATCTCCCAATCCAAGTACTCCTCCGGTTCAGCTTTACCATTAAATGATGGGATAGAAATTTTTATCCGCCCAATTCCATCATCCACGGCAACACGCTGAGCAAACCCGACACCACCTCTGCCACGCATGTCCCTACCACGGTCAGCACCACGGTAGTCCCGAGCATGGCGCGGTTGTGGAGCAAAACCCGCTGCACCATCAAAGATCTCCTCGTGTTCGTCGTCTTCATATGGTGCACGCCGTTCGGGATATTGAGGTTCCCGTTTAGCATGCTGAAATTGTGGTGGCTGGATGCGTATCTCCTCCGTCAAAGCATCAATTCGCGCCCCCAAATCATCAACCTTGCCTTCAAGCTTCTGGTGACAACTTAAGAAGTAGTCACGTGTCACTTCAAATCCAATTCGTACCTCGGGCGGCAAAGACGCCGCATATTGGGGCACCTCCCCGATTGGCTCGGCATGATTATGTCGCGCCTTGCCATCTTCAATCTTCATAGAGCCCGCCATCAAGAAAAAAAAATTCAGCAACCTCGTACCGTGATCAACCACGCTCTGATACCAGATGATGCGGATCCACTAGCAAGCTAGCTGAACTCCGTTGCTTTGGCCCTGATCTTTCACGATACGCCTTGTTGGATGCCCTCTCCAAGATAAGCCTTCTCCCACGCACACCGCAGCACGTGAACAAAGGGTAGAGAAACCGAAGTTTCAGCGAGTAGAATCCAACACCACAATTGGATTCAACACACCAAGAGCAATTCCTCGATGGAAATCTCAAGAACACGCCAACAATGACCACCAAACCATGGTGATTTTCTGGTTTCTATTTCTCAAATCAAAGTCTAAGTTACAATGGGGCTAAGGCCCTGGCCTTATATTGGTGCACAATGCACGGCCTTGATTACAACTCACGCACTACTTGGCCTAAGGCCGAAACAAACTCCGATACGAACTAAAAAGGAAATACCTAAACTGCTACCTCCGGATTCTCTCTTAATTTGCGATCTGTCTATGAGGATTTCGTGGCTGGTACCTTGTCCATTATGTGGGGCTTCAAAATAGCTTTCCAACGAGTCCAAGAACGCCCAAATCGGACTCCGTTTGTGAAAGTTATGGACGTTTTAGTATCGGTCTTTCCAGCTGTCCCAATCCGAGTCCGAATCGGTTTCAAATCTTTATATGTTTTGTTTTCTGGTTCAAGGGGCTTCCAAATCCGTTTGGAACCTGAAAAGGAATCCTTCTCAACCTTTAGAAAGTCATGGTGTGGTCGGATTTTACCCTTACTTGCATTGCAATACTCGAACTCTTTATGTTTTGTAAGTCTCGCGCGTCTCTCCGGACAGCTCGTGCAGCATCCAATGAAATTGCCATAACTTTGTGTAGGAAGCTCCAATCAAGTGCTGTTTGATTCGTTGGAAAATAGACTTCAGCTTTCCAAATATGTCTTTTGTGCACGTTAGAAACCTCAGAATTGGTATTCAAAGCTTCTTGAACATTGTACACAGAACTGCAAGCACTAACCAAAGTTGTAGTGCTACTTGGTGCCACATCAAACTGTCTGACCGCTCACTTCAACCGCTCGCTACGACCGCCTTTGAACGTGGTCGAAGTCTCCCACCGTTCAGAAGCTTCAGCCACTCGAACGCCTTGTCCGCTCGATCACTTTGACCACTCGAACGAGAACAAGCCAAAGACAACGCTGAGTTCTGATCAGTTGGATTGACTTGACGCCCGAAGACACTAAGCTCGTGGCATGTAAGACCATGATGTGTTAGCACGCCACTGGAGACACAAGAAAATGATGATCAGAAAACACATCGCCGACGTTGTCTGACTATTCTTGAAATAGATCTGATCTATTATTTCTGCATTATGGATGTGGCTGCAAAGTGCCTTCACGGCACCTCTAAAACCCTAGCACAAAAAGCCTCGCAAAAGCCACAACGAAAAACTTGGTCTCTCCCTACTTTTATATGCTAGAGCTCTAAACCGTGTTCACCTCAAACATAAACATCTCAAACCGTGTCCTTATTCCTTGGACACGCAATCCTATCTCTTTCTCAAATTAAGAGACTAGAAACCCTTCCAAACATGGGTTTTTTTATCATATCTCTAAACCTTCCCATTACAGACTTTTTCCATAATATTTCCAATCTCACTATGTGATGACGCCTCCAAGAACACACCTCTCGTAGCTCCATCTCGCATCATCAACCTCCGTGTAGAAGCCTCCAGGACTGCACCGTCCGTAGCTTCTCCACGCATCACCACCTTTTATCTTCATATACACATGCGTTAGCCTGACCATCTCGCATGACATCCTCAACTATCCGGATCTCAGATCCCCCCATTCTAGTCTCGGTCCTCCTCGTCATCACCAAGATCGTCTCCCAGCACAAGTTCTCTACAACATGATCGTCATCAACACATAGATACCACCCTTATCCATCCAGAAACAAGAACCACACTAACCACGACCATCAACCAGGTCATTTATGATCACAAAACCCATCGCTATCTAGAAAACAACCTCAGACAACTAATTACGACTGCTAGCTCAATGCGTACTTGAAAACTATAAGTACTCAGGAAATACTATCGCTCCACCAAAAACACTCGGGAATAACAAGCATCGCTACCGACCAAAACCAACGACTTGAGTACCGAACACTACGATTATGACTACCAACCAATCACTTTATCATCGATCACCAAATTCCGAATATCATCGACAACCAATCCCAGTACCGAGTCCTTTCGACTACAGTACCATTACTCCGAACATTGTTCACATATCACCTCCAACCAGTCCTACCGCTGGCCTAACACCAGTACTCGAAGATAGCAAGAATGAAGCACTTGAACCGACAATGAAGTCTACGAGTACCAACCGCGAAGCCTACGGTAACCGATTGCAAAGCCTTTGGCTAAACCTGAAGACAATGACAGCAAACCGCAAAGTTTATGAGCATCGACCGCAAAGCCTTCGACTAAACCCGAAGATAATGACAACAGTCTGCAAAGTCAACGACTATGATGACAAGATTGAGAAGTCTACGACTATGACAACAAGACTGCGAAGTCTACGACCATCGACCGGAAAGCGTTCGACTAATGACCTAAAAAATCTCTGACTACCAAGTACAACCAGTAAAATCTATGACTATCAAGTATCGAGTACTGACCAGTAAAGTTTACGACTATCGAGTATCGAGTACTGACCAGTAAATTTTATGGCTATCGAGTACCGATCAGTAAATTCTACAACTATCGACTAGTTACTGTAACTTACCATCTTCGGCCAGGTATGATCGTTCTACCATAGTCGATGTTCCGTGGTAGAAGTCAGACATGGTCGAAGTAGAATGTGGTCTAGTCGAATGTGGGCGTAGTCGAATGTGGTTGTAAACAACTCTGAGTCGTAACCAACGTGGTCAAAGTATGACATGGTAGAAAGCGACTGTGGTTAAAGTCTGTCGTGGTCATTTAGCTGTGCGATCCTCTGATGCCACTCGAGTGCCGTTCGATGTTCTGATGCAACTCAAAAGCCGTCCGATGCTCTAGAGTTACTCGAATGTCGTCCGATACTCCGTTGCTACTTGAAAATCGTCTAATGCCACTTGGACCAGATTGGAGTGGTCTGAAACTACTTGGAGCAACCAAGCCACTCGGACCCAATCAGACTGGTCTGAAACTACTCGAAACAACAAAAACCACTCGAAGCCGACTGAAACCACTCAGAGTAGATCTAAACCATTCAGACCTGAGCAAAACCACTCATATGCGACCAAAAACACTTGGAGAAGACAAAAACCACTCGGAGCAAACTGAAACCACTTGAACTAGAAACCTTCGACCGCGATCGACCAAAACTTTCACGAACGCAAAATCCAAAGCAATCTAAATGTCAATTGTTCATCATCACTTTACTTACAACCATCCACATAGTGTAACAATACAATACAAATTCTCTCTATAAAATGCCAAGGACCCTAAAATATTAAGTTTGGTGCCCATTTGCAGCATGGATTTTCAATTAAAGTAAAAACGATAGGAGATTACAATAAAATTTTAATTGTAAAAAATTAATACATACCCTGGAATTATTTAATTTGCATATTTGATATACATTTAACTTGCATAATGAGTATATTCACACATTTTAGTTACATAGGAAGTATCGACTCGGAGCTCACAAGTTTTTTTTGTAACTGATGTTCTATTCAAAACTTGATGAGTATACTGGTATGGAGCTTCAGGCTAGAGGACAGAAGAAAATACTATCAGCCCAACATGGGCACGACTCCTTAAATGAACAATAGTTGAAAAATATAGTCCTTGATAGAACAAAGCTTGAGACAAAGCCTACAACACCAGCTAAATGTTTTTTGATAAAGTGAGCGAAGCCAAGCAGCTGAAAAAAAACTGTGATATATTGCCACCTTGTTAAAGAAAATGAGAAAACGATCTTGTTAAAATGACCTCTTGAACTGCAAAATCAAATCTCACATTTAGAAAGGGCACTAAGAATTTAGATGAAGCATATGATCAATCACTTACAAGTGCGCCAAAATTTTAGATAAAGGGAAAAAAAATCAATCAGTTACAAGTACTCTATTTAAAATTGCTCGTCTTGAATCGATCTCTTCAGTAGCACAGTCAAACTCAACTTCAGAGAGGGGACTACGGATTTAGATAAGAAAGAGATAAAAAAAATGAAAAAAACCCTTAAAAACCATCTTAAAAGATCGACATCATCTCTGGTCAAAATCACAACCTGAAATTTCAAGAAAATAGACATAGATCAAAAGAAGTATGCATAACTCAAATCCACATGATCAAATAAAGAGGAAGAGCACACAAAACACAAGCATTAATCTTCTCCATGGCCGTTTTACATCATCAGATCTACCATTGCTCTTTCCTTCTCACACTTCACCTTTATCTATCGATCCCTTTGGAACTATTTTTTTTATTTAATCCTTTTTAATATATTTTTATTAATGACATCTCGCTTAACTTATTTTCAAATCTGACACGTTTTGGCCACGCCAATAACCACGGCATGTCAAACAACACCACCACGCGATGGGTAAGTCTAGCGCCGAACTAGAAAATAATCTTTTTTTGCCACGCCGTTGGTCGTGATGCGTCTGCCAAGCGGTGTGACAAAAGATTTGTAAATAAGTTAGACGAATGGTCATTAATACAAATAGATATATAATTTAGAATTTAGGTTTTGCTACAAGTTTCTAGAGAGTTTAGAGTTTAGGCTCTACCACAAATTAACTTCTAGAAAATGCTCCAGTACAATTAAGAATTTAAGCTTTGCAAGAAGTTTCTAGAGAGTTTAGAGTTTACACTCTACCACATACTTTTAGCAAAAATTTTGATTATAAAGTGGGAAGGAAAAAACCATACTCCAAAAACCATGAATTCTCACTCACATGGGCATAGTGCACCCATATTACTCATCCGCTTTTAGTATGGAATTGCCTCTTAATTTTTTCCTTTTGATATGAAAAAGCTTTAGTTCTCTTCGTATTTTTCAAATTCATACATCACAAATCTTTTAATTTAGCTTTACCTTATTCAATAAAAAAGTATTTAAACTTTACTTACTTTTTTATATTTTAAAAAAATAAAAGTTATCCTACACATTAAACTCACACATATACATAGACTCCGTTGCAATACACAAAATTCATCTAGTTTAAGTTATGGCCAATAATGCTTATATATAGTGATAACTTATAATAATAGTGATAAATAAATTATTTTTAAATAATTTTAAATATAGTATTATGAACGTGTTAGAAAGTGCTTGTAGGCTTGATGCATAACAACACCTCAATTGTTCGAGTAGCAACGCGTGAGCTGGTGCGGACGAGGACCCCGCGGGCCATGTACGATGAGATTGCCAAGCTCCTCTCTGCCTCTACAACTGTTGAGGTGAGGTGCGGCACGTGTATTGCAAGGCCAAGCAGGTGGCGCAAATGCTGTGCCGTGAGGTGTACAAGTTCGGGCGCACGATGATGTGGGCGGATAGGCTAGTGTTGTACGCGTGTGGAACAGTGGCGGAGCCAGGATTTCAACTTTGGGTATTCCCATTCCCACATAAAAAAATCCAATCCATAGATTTAAAATATAGTTCAGAGTAGTACGTTATCGATAATTAAAGTCACAAAAATAGTCAAATAACAAATTGTTCCGCTCTAAAATATGCATGAAACAAATTAATAAGTAATAAAGAGAACTTACAAAATATTATAATGTTGCTTTAACTTTGCGATTCTTCATGGCTTGGAAGCGGTTGATGATGTCTTTGTCCTTAACTTGTAGAAAGAACTCCCGCTCAATAAATGTAACCAAACAACCATTCAAGTATTGATCCCCAATCTTATTTCTCAATTTATTCTTCACATAATTCATGACAAAAAAGACTCTTTCAACACTTGCAGTTGCTACTGGAAGCACTAGCACCAATTTGAGAAGCCTGTAAATAACTTCATGTCTAAGATGCTTCTTTGTTTCAACAAACTTAATGGAAAGCTCAGCAAGACTTCTCACATTTCTAAACCTTTCATCAGTGCGCATATCAGTAATGTACAAATTGAGTTGAGGAGAAAGATTGAGAAATCCTTAGGATAAAATCCAGCAAGCTTAACTAATTTGTCTTTGTCAAAAGCAGCAAATGAATCAATAGGACTGAATGAAGCCATGCAAATAAGCAATTCTGTGTTTACAGGCTTCTTAAATTGGTGCTAGTAGGCTAGAATAGCGAAAATATCACAGAATACATCATTATACATTTATATATATAAGTATACATACATATATACTACATATTACACCAAAAAAGTTGGGTATTCCCGGGAATACCCAGGAATACCATTGGATCCGCCCATGGTGTGGAAGAAGGTCGAGGACGACCCACACAGTTAGGGACGGAACCCAAATGAAAATGAATAGGGTTTTTTACTGTATATGTAAGACGTGTTTTTTTTTGGCTTCTACCTTTAGCTCTTGCTTTTCCAAAAGTCGAAAAGCCAAACGTCGAAACGGTGCAGCCTCTTGAAGCAGATTCTCCAAACAGCTTCACAAGCACAAAACCATATGCGCTATCTACGTTGACATCTCCATTGTCTGCTATCATATTGAAAAGCGCAGACAAAACTCATCAGCCGTGACCCAAAAGAACACCCCATAATTACATGTATAATTTTACCTCCGATTTGCAATAAAGTTGGTGGGCATTTCAATTTTTAAAAACTCAAATTGAACCGCTAATTTCAAACCCCACAATTTGACAAAAACCAACTAATAACCATAATATTCAAATCATAACTCATAAATTCAATCCATTTGCTTAAAGAAATTGAAAGAATCGAGAGAAATTTAGCAATACCCTATGTCGATTTAAGACTTAATCCATATCGCCAAGTGCTCGACGAGATGATTAATGGGTGATGACAACTAGAAGACATGGCAGCTGGTGGGTTGCAGTCTAAGCCTCTATGCTCTGACAATTGGCGATAACGAGCCTACAATCAAGCAAGAGGATGAATTTTAGGCCCCGTTTGGCACAGCTCCACCACCGGCTCCTGGAGCTGTTTGGAGCCGTTTTGTGCCAAACGGGGTAAAACAAAATAGCTCCACCCAAAGAGTCCCTTAAAATGTGCTGAGACAAAAGATATGTACGAGATGGAGCTGAAAAAAGTAGCTCCACCCGGCTCCATCCGCAGGCCCGCATGCCACTGCCCTTGTACTTTCGTGAATTTACGCGATCTGCCACCGGTTTTAACGGGTTATTCCTATGCAAATAGACAGGGGTATATTGGACAAGTGACATCTCTCAACCATGCATGATAAAACAGATGGAGCTGTTTTGCCAAACAGTCTACCAAATCAGCTCCAGCTCCACCGGTGGAGCTGTTCGTGGAGCTGAAGCAAAAAAAAAAGCTCCACTTGTGAAGTGGAGCCGTGCCAAACGGGACCTTACTTTCGCGCAAGGTGGGACAGAGAGTGGGATTGAACAAGACGCAGGTGACTAGAGCAATGCGATGCGCGTGTTGTGCGCCCTTTGCCTACTATCTTCGTTTCATAGATTGCTTGGTTGGCTGAACGCCTTAGGTCATGCTTGTGTCAGCTGGACTGTATTTGCTATGCTAGGCTGTATGATCTAGATTTTGATTGGTGTCATCTTGAGTCTAACTGTAGGAGTGCCGAGTAAAGCAGTGGGAGGCAAGACAGACGGAGGTGTGTGCCAAGATTTGGCAAGAAGACCTTCAGCTTCTGGTTCCTGGCTGGCAACAAGTCGTGAATTCCTGTTGTGAAGCTAAAGTGTGGCTAATCCGACTCAGCTCAAGATAACAGAGGGCACTGTTCGGCTTGGCTTAGACCAATAAATTGACTTGACGACAACTATAGAATATAGAAGACACCATGAAGACTCGGGCCTGTTCAGCAAGGCAACTTTTGCGGCTAGAGCTTCCGGCTTCAGTTTTTCTGCAGTCTAGAGTTTCCGGCTTCGATTTTCGGTTTAACTAATTTTTAAATATAGTGTCTTTTCAAGACGGTATCTAATAGTTCGTTGTAGTACGCATTAATCTGACTTCATTTATATAGATTAAAATCTCACACGACTATCTCTCTGTACTCTTTCGCAAACAACCATTATTCATCAACTATTCATAAGCTGCAGCCAAAAGACATAAGCTCCATCCGCAAAGAATAGGCTCAAAGACAACTAAACTGATCAAGAGCTAGCTCATCAAGCTTGTAGCCGCACATGTAGCACATGAGCTCCTTGAGCTATTTTGTTGCTGCAGAAAATTTGTATAATGATGAACACTGCACATATAGTTGCTATTGATGTTGTGTGAAATTGGTAACTTTTAGCCTTTACATTGGGCAGTATTGGACCTATTGGTGGTTACGTTGTTGTATGCTGTAATTTATGAGTTTGTAGTAAGTTCCTTCAATAAAAATTAAATCTTCTAGACTTCCACAACATTTGTTCTATGTTATCAATTATATTCGTTACTCTAGGCAAACAGTGATATTCGTGTTATACAGAATTGTCAAATATTATCGACAATTTTTCTTGATTTCAACTGTTTATTCCATCGTCGCATGTGCCAAGGGATACGCTCTCTATGCTTTTGGATTTCTGGGTCCGCAATTTGTTATCGGGTTTGCATTCTGTTTTTGTTCCCGTTTGTTCGACTGAAAGGCAAAAGAAAAGAAAAGTCAAAACTCGTGTGAAAATTTGTTAATGCTCGTGGTTCCGTGTGAAAATTCATGAATTTGTAGTAGACTCCTTCAAGAAAATGAAATCATGCGCTATATTTTGAGGAACCATTGTGCGATATTCATCTCATGTGATCAACGATATTCGTTTCCCTGAGGAAAACAGTGGATATTACTATAATCATTTTCCCCCACGATGGAATCCTCTGTTCTAACATGCCATGCTTAACTATGAATTCAACACTTGAATAACCAAATGGCTATGCAAGTCCTCCATTTCAATTTAGTAGATCCTCAAAGTTCTGCAAGGGACCAAAACATCAAGTGTGTATTGGACTGTTTACTTCTCCGGACCATGCAGTCTCCATTGATCCTCTGCCAAAACCTGAATTGGAAGGAGCTCGCAGTCGCACCTTCACGTCGCGCGCACTTGGAGAAGCAGCCGAGAAGCCCGAGGGCCTCCTCCTCCTCCATCGTCGCCGGGATACGTGTCTGGCTCTCCTCGATCGCCACGCAGCAACTGCACCAGCACCAGGCTGTACGTCGCCCTTCACGGCCAGCCGGTCGGTCCAAGAAGCTCCCGGTGCGAGCTGCAGCCAGCCGATCCGGTCATCTGCACGGCGAACGCGACGAGGACGCAACCGTCGCGGATCGTGCCACCGACGTTGGCCCGTCCGGAGCCATCACGATGCACCTGAAGCATGACCTGCTCTGGGGTTTGGGTTCGCCAACAGTGAGCAGCAAAATCGGGAGGAACACCTGAACGATCATATTCATGCCACATGAAAAAAGTCAGTGTCAAACATGAGTCATCAAATGTCTCGCTGAGTGGATCGAGCAGGATCTCAGGAATTGAGGAGGGGAAAGCAAGAAGAACAGGAAGAACAGATAAGGATTTGGGACTGAGTTTAGTTTTGTCATTCAACGGATATGGCACATGGGATTACCACTTTTGACGCATGGCACGCTTTAGTAGGAAAAAGAGAGGAAAGAATGACCTACTGACCGTTGAATGGAACACCACAGCTCCTGCAAGATATCAACTTATCAAGACATGTGCTTCCGTTACTGTTATTGTTTGGATGAAACTCACTCTTGGGTGGCTATAATTGTTCTGCAGAATCCGAATAATCAACTTAAGATTAGAAAATGAACAAGGCAAAGGAACTAACGAATATAAATGCTCAATCATTACTTTCTGTTAGTGAACCTGCTAAGTAGGGCCTAAAACTTTTACTACATGCTGTAGGACGCTAGTGAAATATCAGCATGTATGCAATCTCTACAATCTGCCTAAGATGGTAGTTGGTACCATGGGATCAGTAATTTGCCCCCAACGTAGACTGATGAAGACCATGAACAAAAAAATCATCCTAATTCGATATTGAATGAAATCTGTTTTACCATTAAGTGGTTCAGGAAAGGCTAAGCAAACATCGTTGCATTAAACCAACAGGAAGGGGGAAAAAGAAGGTCATATTATTTTAGTTACAACATCTGTTGCCTACACCATATGAAGTAACAAGCACTCTCATCATCTAAAACTACTTACATAGTTACATAGATAAAAACATACCAGAGGATGAAATGGAAGCAATGACGCTTCACTGGAATTTGGGTAATGCTCCTCCACCCAAATTGTTAATCTCATGAAACATAAGCTATCCAATCACTAGGAAGCCGGCCAATGAGTGCACAAATGATTTGGCCAATGCTCCAAGGAAGCAAAGCACAGGACCTCCATGATCTAAGACCTGCAACGTTTCAATAACACAAAGGTTAGGATAATTATCATATTTCACACCAGAAGAAAACAATACAATTGCCTAATATGTTACAGAAAATTTGTTACAAGATATTTTCACAAGATTTGATTCGTCTCAATGCTTTAAAACTTTGAAATGTAGTATATACAACTCAAACACAGAAGCAATGCTTAGATATGTCATTGTTATAGGCAATGGATTTTTGTCCTTATGACAAACAAATGGATAGGCTGGAGGAAAATGAATTGTAACCAAGAAAAGGCCGCCTGCATATGCTACCTGATGGATTATTATTGCCTTCCAGTGGAACATTTCTTCCGCCACAGGGCCTGTTAGGTTCTGAAAGCAAGCACTTCAGTCCTACAAGAGTAATTGAGTATCTACATATTAAACGTTATGGTTCAAACAACTTAGTAAGTACTACTTGTACATAATGAAACTCAAATGCAAAACCCATTTCAAGATAGTGACAGACTACATCACCATGTAAAAGAATTGCACCGTCAGCTGAGATAGCTTCTCTGCAAAAGATTCAAGTAATTCATGAGTTAACTGCAGAATTCGGTATGTTGATCTCTTTCACATACAATAAAAGCATAGGAAGTTATTATGTGAAAACCATAAACACCAGCAGCCTGGACACTGCCGAGGATACTATTCTATGCTTCAGAATGTTGGGCTTGTTTAGGGACTGAAGAAAATAGGAACGGAAGCTTGTCAATCAAGGCACTGATTCATGGAAAGAAAAGGGCATATTGTTGCATAACAGTAAAGCACCTTCGCTTCATGGTGAATGACGCACTCCTGTCAACTGCAATGGCCTTCACTTCAGTTTTTCATAGGTGGCTTTTCTTCATTTCTTTTTATGGTAGCCAGCGAGCGAAAGCTGAGAAGATAGCTGCTACTTAGTACTTAATTTTATAGTGAATGTGAAGCAGAACTATGTAACTAGCAGCTTAACTACCTCACCGTTGTGAGATGTCCTGTTGCCAACTTGTTAAATAGACTTGTCTGGACAGGTTGTCTACAAACTGTAGTACATGTAAAGAAGATACCGAAGTTAGCCAAGCGACGCCCAAGTACAGGACCATTTTGCTGACATGAATTCGTGAAACTCTTAAATTCAAAATGCTAAACAACAGGCATGCCATCAACTTCACTAAAGATATTCTTGCGGTTATGCCTAAATCATGCGAGTGATGTCGTGTTAAAGATAGTGTCCCGTGCCTCCTCTGTTATTTGACAATGAGAATTGAATTCGGATGGAGGAGGATGCGCACATAGTACGTGCTGCGAAGGTGGTGGGATCACTTATTAAACGCAAGTCTAACGACGGAGAGTAAAAGAAATAAGACAATGAAGAGAAGCACATACTACAAACTACTACTACTTTCAGCAAAAAAAAAAAGAATAAAAAGATACCAAAAAAAGAAATATGATGAGCAGAGCAGATGCCACCGACCACGACGGCCTAAATGATTTGTCGGACCTGTAAAGGTGAGACCAGGAACTTCAATTTGACAATAGAATGAATGACGCTATCTACCGTAATTCTACAACAAATTAATAATTTTGATTAGAAAAATGAAATAAACTATATAGGCCAAATAACCATAAGTTGGTTTTCCGTGTGCTAACCTCCAAATAACCATAGCGTTGTGATGTGACTTGAAAATGCAGATGTAGTGGATTCTCACATGCAAATGCAGATGCGGATTTAGTGGTGCTGGCCAAAAAATGGGGAAAAGTCTTAGCACGTTAGATTACAGAAGAAAAGATAAAATTGGAACTAGGGGAGAGCACAGGTGTTACCTTGGGTTTGGGGAATAAGTCTTACAACATATCACCTTCTAAATCTGGGTTTTTTTCTTTTAACTTCTCGGCTTGATCCTCCAGATCGGCGGTGCAGTCATATAAATCTAGCCTTTTCAGTGAAGTGGGGAGGCCCCCCTTGGGCAGCGATCGGATTTCAGGGCATTTAGAGATAAGTAGCCCGTCGAGGGAAGAAAGGCAATGCAATCCTTCAGGGAGGGACTGCTGACCCGGGCAATAACGAAACGATAAATGTTGGAGGGAGGTGAGGAGCTGAAGCGCATGCTCTTGCTCTTCCGTGAAGCTTTCCGCCCGCTCATCATACGAGAAGCTTAAGGTGTGGAGGGTGGCGGAGAGGAGTTTGCAGATGGGAGAAACAAGCACCGCCGACATGCTATCCACCACAAGTTCTTCCAATTGGGATAAGCAAGCAGGTGTTGTTTTCGTCCTTGCCACCTCTGAGAGTAGATCCACTGCTATAGACCGCTGACGATTTCCTTCCCGGTTGTTGTTATAAACCGTCAATTCCTTGAGGTTGGCTGTGATGAGAGGATTGAACCCATCCATTGTTAAATTATCGCAATCTACTAGGCTTAGACGTGTGAGAGACGTGAGGTTTGAGAGCAGAGCCATTGACGCCATGCTTGACTCTCCGGAAATGTCAAGTTCCCTGAGGGAAGGAGGGAGAGGCTTGATGTTCCGAGCTTCTCCCATGGACCACCGAGAGAATAGCCTGCCGCAATTATAGATCACTAATGATTGGAGCGACATGAGTCCTCCCCCATCCTCCACAGGCAGAATCAGGCTCTCACTGAAGGATAGCTGAAGACTGCGCAGTGAGCTGGATGATGGGAACTGCAGTACTAGTACATCTTTTGGAGGCCACATGCGATGCACAGCTAATTTGGAAAGATTTGGGAGACAGTTGAACACCTTTGACAGCAATTTTCTGGTCGGATAACATCTCTCTAGCCGGAGCCACTGAACTGAATGAAGCATGACACCGTCATCCAGTTCCCCGGAGAACATGCTATCGCATCCTTCGACCTTTAACCGTCTTAGGTAGTTTAGCTTTTGGAGGTCTGTCAATGAAATGTGTGATGCATATTGGATTTCCATAACCTCTACTTTATCCAGATTGTGGAAGGCCAAAGCACCATTGTATCTGTCGATACGCAATTCCTTTCGACAATATGACAATAACACACCACGTTCTCTCACCCTAATATATGTCAGTGTAGAACTGTGAGGCATGGGGGTAGTGACAACTTAGGGCAACTATCAACATGTAGGATCGTCGATGGCAATCAGAAGGGGGTGAATGATTGCAGCGCTTAGCGAAAGCTTTTCTTAGGATTATTTTCTGAATGTTTAACCTACTAATGGTAGAAAGAAAAAGTAACAACAAAAAACAAAAATAATACTTAACTTACTAAAGTACCTTGTGCCAGTAGCTTTACGTCATGGTTTTGATTGCATTATCTATATGCTACTGTAGCCTTCTCATGGTAGTACGTAGAAGCCCAACTTTGAAGCCAAACTTTGATCGCTATGTAGCATTCATCCGGACACCAAACAAAGTCTTTGGACTTGTGCGTGGCGATCAACTTTTCTCCCGCACGTGGCCCGAGGCAATGGTTTCTGCTCTCCGCACGGTGATCGAGGAAAGCCACGCCAAGGAAATCGTGACGTGTTGATCTGACGATTTCTTTTCGCGAGTGTGAAACTGACTTCAAGTGAAGACCTGTGCGCCTCTCCGAGTATGCCTGAACTGACGGCAGCCGTCTCTTTTCTCGGCGTGAACGTCGCAAGCGTGGTCGATAATTGAGCCGAGACGCCGTCAATTGATCTGATGAAAAAGCACCGCCGCCATCTATTTCTTTCTCCAAAACCAAAAGGCGTTCGGTCCCAAAAGCTGTACAGAATCTCAGGACTGGACAACCCTTTTATACGGCCGCTACGCTCCGTTTTCTTTTCCAAAAGCATGTCCGACTTCTAATCCTATCTCATGCCACCGCTATCTCTAATACGAACTCGTTTCTCTTCAATCTACTAGAAACCCTAATACCATTCATCTAATTGGGCCTAGGCCTTTTTAACTCATCCAGACTTTTAGCCCACTACTATTTAAGGGACCCGAAACCCTTCCTAACACGGGTTTCCACACTTCCGACTTTTTAACTCATCGCGCGTCGAAGCCTCCAGGACCGCACCTCCTGTATCTTCTCCACGCATCATCCACCTTTGATCTCCATGTGCTCCAGCGTGAGCCCGACCATCTCGTGACATCCTTGACCGCCCGGACCTCAGATTTCCCCCTCCTAGTCCCGGTCTTCCTCGTCACCGACCATGACCATCTCCACGCCCAACCTGCACATGCAAAGACCAAAGAACGTTTTTCCCGGCACAAGTTCTCACCAACTTGACCGATATTAGTCCACGCACACATGCACACGCCTCGAATAACAATACTAAGCCAAGTTGTCAATTATTCATCATCATAAAAATCCTAGATCTAGCCACATGGTCTTACACAACATCAAGACTACATAGATTGGGAAACCATATGGCATTTATGTCTTGTGTAGAAGGGCCAGAGCACTCTGAGAAGGGCAGCGCGGAGAGATTGGGACATCTTCGGCAACGGATGCTTTCAAGCCTTGAAAACAAATGGCAATTAGATCCCCCAATCCACTTGACAAGTTCTGGCATATCTTCAAACTCGACTGTCTTCAATTGCACGAAACTTTTATCTGTAACGCCACCAAAGTCAGGTCCAAATTGATGCATTCCCGCAATATTCTTCAAAATCAGTTTGGTGAGATGCAGTAGTTGCCCAAAAGGTGGAAGTGTGCCCCAAGACACACCCTCTAGACAGAGAACCTCCAACATTTTTATGCATATGTGACGACATAACCAACTAGGACCAATGTCACCACCATGATTTACAATGCGCAGCCTTCTAAGATTAGAGTGTGGTTGAAGGCCATCAACAACATCAGATCCTGTGCTCCGTTGCTTTGTATCCCAAACTAATGTCAACCCTTTTAGATTCCTTTTCAACATCAATTCGGCATCATTAGCTTCTCCCTTGGTTGCCACGTTTTCAAGATTACATATGCTGAGTTCCCCTCCAAGCTCTGTCAATTTCCCCAATTCTCTCAGTTCAAATCCAACTCTCTCTTTCTTAACACAGAATTCTTTTAGCTCCTGTAAACACTTCATCTTTCCAACCTCAGGAACATTGGAATGGAGTTCTTTGGCAGCAAGGAAATGGTGTAAATTCACAAGGCGGCTAATGTCTTTTGGCAAACTATCACTACCATACCAGCCTTCTAGGTCCAAGAATTTCAAGTGATAAAATCTGGATAATGTGCTAGGTAAAGTAATGAAAAAATCATCTAGATCATCTGAATCATCTGGATCTGGTGATCCAATTTTTAGGAATTGGAGGTGGATAAGTTTTGAGAAGTTGTGTGGCAAAGACTCTGGGGAATTCATGAATATAAATAGAACACGGAGACTGTTAATTTCTTTAAACGTATCTTTTAAATTATTGTCAATGTCTGCAACTTTGCTCCCAAAAAACATCAAGGCCCGCAAATTTCTAATGTCCAGTCTTCTCTTCAATCTACCCATTTCTCTCTCAAAATTTTCATTATATTTATCTTGTATGGTGATGGATAAGTGGCGAACAGATGGTGGGATATCATCAGCCCTGAAACTAGAACAACTGATATTGGCGCATTCTCACGATGAAACATTTTGTGCTAGCTCATGTAATAAATCGTGCATTACATAATAATGCGACCAACCACCATCTACCTTCATTAGAAAACCATTGTCTACTAGTTCGTCCAAATACTTCAATCCGATATCCTCAATTTTATTGTTTTTACCACTGGAATCTATGATGCCTAGTGCAATCCAAAAACGAGTAATCTCTAAACTATCAAACCTATGATCCTCAGGGAAAAGGGCACAATAGGAAAAACATTTTTTTAGATGGAAAGGAAGATATTCGTAGCTAATTTTCAGAGCTGGCATAATGTCATCATCATTTGCTTGGTTTTGCCACTCTTTCTTTTCAAGAACTTCCACCCAATGTTCTTGAGAAAGGTTGTTCTTCAAAAGTCGACCAACGGTTTTGGCTGCTAGTGGGGAACACTTCAGGTTCTTTGCAATTTGTCTTCCAATGTTTGTTAAGTCATCTGCGTAGTGCTCACGTTTGTTCTCACCAAATACACAGGCTTCAAAAAATGTGAAGAAGTCATTAGGCTCCAAACCTTGTAGGTTTATTGGATTAGTTGCTTTCATTACCATTTCTGCTACTTTTGGAAATCGAGTTGTGACAAGAACCATGTCGCCTTTGGCCTCCCCCTTTGTGAATGGAGCCAGTAGGTTTTCCCACTTACCCTTACTGCAGCATTTCCATATATCATCCAAGACAATTAAAAATCTCTTGGATTTCAATTTCTGTGCAATGGACATCTGAAGGTTGTTTAAATTGGTTGTATCATTTGCCATGATTCTTTCCTCGTTTTCAGTTGCAGGTATGCACTTGAGAATCTCCTGGGTGAGCCTAAGCACATCAAAACCAGTTGATACGCACACCCACACCCTAACGGAGAAGTATGCTTCTGTTCTTTTGTCATGGTAGAGGTGCTGGGCGAAAGTTGTCTTTCCAATGCCCCCCGGGCCAACTATAGGAAGAACGGACAGGGTTGTGCTGCTGGTGATGGCTTTTACAGTTTGGTCAAAAATGGCGTCCCTCCCATACAACTTGTCTTGTGTGATTAGTGAGCTGGTGGGAGGCCGCTTCAGGGAGGCAGACCTGCCTGCTGTGCAGTTTATTTCGAGCAATTTAGAGACAGGATCACATAGGGAGTGTATTCCCTCTATCACCGACTTGATTTTGTTGGACATGGCCACTCTGTCGAATGACAACTTGTCGACATGGCCACCATTATCATTATCGAATTTGGCCCTTTTTGCATTGCATGGGTTGTTGTCAACAGCAACATCAGTGTCATCATGTTTAGTACGCCAAAAGGAGGGGCCAGAAAACCAGTTACCAGTAGCATGGCGACCATGGAGAGCGTGGCTGCGGAGGCCGCCGGCCACCTCCGGGGCGGCCTCCTGGGTACCGTCGAGCTGGTCCTGGATGATGAAGTAGTGGAGCTCGTCCAGCGCGTCCTCAGCTTCGTCGGCCTTCTTGCTTAGGTCCTCCAGCAACCCCTGCATGCCGGGGTTGTTGCTGACGTCCCTCTGCTGGGCCGCGTGCAGCAGCGCGTGCGTGTAATTCAGCTGGATTTTGATCTGCTCGAAGTTGAGGCCGAGCTCGGAGCTGGCCACATACGCGGCCACCAAGTCATCGGACAACTTCTGCAGCACCTTGCCGAGGAGCCAGTTCGCCGCGCCGAGGGCCGCCTCCATCTCCCGTGCCTTGCAGCTGCTGGTGTAACTGGGAGTTGTTATGTGCGTGCGATTGTGTAGGAGGACACGATTGATCATGGCCCCTTCTATATTCCACGCGGAATAAGAATCCCTATACCACTTTGCTACAGAATTAGTCTTCGTTTAAAGCGACGTGGTGGAAAGCAATGTGCTACTTGAAGGATACCATCGATCTCTTTTGCCACATATAATTTTCCACATTAATTGCTCGACAAAGTCTACGCGTGTCTAAACCGAATTCAAGTTGGGTTTGTCTGTAAGTAAATTGTACACGACGGTATATTTTATCAGGGGAAAAGAATATAGGGTCGGTGAATATAATAAGTCGGTAGATCTTTAAAAAATAAAAAATAATATATGATGGATGGAAGCATGCTCCCGAGGGCCGCCTCCATCTCCCATGCCTTCCAGCTGCTGGTGTAACTGGGAATTGTTTTGTGTGTGCGGTTGTGTAGGAGGACACGATTGATCATGGCCCCTTCTATATTCCACGCGGAATAAGAATCCCTATACCACTTTGCTACAGAATTAGTCTTCGTTTAAAGCGATGTGGTGGAAAGCAATGTGCTACTTGAAGGATACCATCGATCTCTTTTGCCACACATAATTTTCCACATTAATGGCTCGACAAAGTCTACGCGTGTCTAAACCGAATTCAAGTTGGGTTGGTCTGTAAGTAAATTGTACACGACGGTATATTTTATCAAGGAAAAAGAATATAGGGTCGGTGAATATAATAAATAGGTAGAACTCTAAAAAATAAAAAATAATATATGATGGATGGAAGCATGCTCCCGAGGGCCGCCTCCATCTCCCATGCCTTCCAGCTGCTGGTGTACCTGGGAGTTGTTATGTGCGTGCGGTTGTGTAGGAGGATAGGATTGATCATGGCCCTTTCTATATTCCACGCGGAATAAGAATCCCTATACACTTTGCTACATAATTAGTCTTCGTTTAAGGCGACGTGGTGGAAAGCAACGTGCTACTTAAGGATACCATCGATCTCTTTTGCCACACATAATTTTCCACATTAATGGCTCGATAAAATCTACACGTGTCTAAACCGATATATTTTCTTACACATATAACACTATGATATTGATCTTACTTTAACACCCATCAGCCATCATACAGCTTAAGGGTTAGACATCTCTACAACAGTAACTGTATGTGACCGCTGGTTGTCATCTTCGAGCCATGCTTCGCCTCCACACATGCTTCATGCGCTCGGCCTGCTCGGTCTTTATGAGTAGGTGATAGCCCTACTCATTTGGGCTTTTTTTGTGGCTTGTGACTTATTATTTATTGTTTTGTAATGTAACTGGTTTATTTCACACTGTAATTGCTGGTGGTTTTTTGACATAATTAAATTTAAGAATTTAAAAATAAAAAAATTAGTTTATCACTGATAATGCAAAGGATTATAAAAAATAAAAAACTCAAAAAAAGAAAAAAACGATATTAAAACTCACACGGGCTGCCGCTGCCCCGGCCGCCGCGTTGCGCCGTCGCTCCCGCATGGGCTCTCTGTACACCGGTGCCGCCCTCGCACGGGCTTGCCGCCACGCTGCGCTGCCGCCGCCCCCACAAGGGCTCCCCGCCACACTGTGCTGTTGCCCCTGCATGGGCTCTCCGCCACACCGGCGTCGCCCCCGCATGGGCTCCCCACCGCGTTGCACCATCACCCGGTCGCACCGGCGCTACCCCTGCATGGGTCCCCGCTGCTATGCTGCTTGCCGGGCAACCGCATGTGTGTGCCGCCGTCCCCGGCCACCCGTCACGCCCCGAGCGCCTGCATGCGCCGCCAGATTCTGCGCAAGCCGCCGCCACCGCACGACATGCCGCCTGCGCCTGGCCGAATCTCACAGTCGCCCGAAGTGGCTGCCCGCCGGTCGCTGTCCACCGCGAGCGCACGTCACGACTGCTCGCCAGCCATGCCCAATTCGCCCGCACTTGAAACACTGGCCGCCACTACCGTGAATAGGGGTAGGGGAAACCCTACCCCTTTGCCTCTTGACCCGGCTGGCAATAGGCCAGATTGAGCCAGAAGAAAAATGGGCCAGAGGCTCGGCTTGGAGGGGGGAATAGACAATTTTGCAAAAGGGGCCTTGAGAAATTAAAAAATTACACAAAAAATTTCTTCAGAATTGAAAATTTGCGTATAAGCTGTTGGAAAGTGCAGATTCACTGGAAGTTCATATTCCAGCATAAAAGGGCCTTGGGAATTCAAATTTTGAATTATTTTTAGCTTTTGATGCATGTTTAGTACTGTCATTATTATTTTCTATGTTTTCTATTTTATTTACTATTTTGATTCATCGTAATTATTTAAATTGCCTTTAATCACCGAAATTAATAGTAAAATTTATAGAAAACACATAGAAAATTCTGAAACGTTACGAGAATCTTTTGTACTATTATCTAGTTTATTTACCTGCAGTAAATTTATTTCATGCATGTTTACCGGTAGTAAACTTATATACTCCTTTTCATGCACATGTAGATGACAGGCATCCCGAACCGGGAGTTCGAGGAGTTGGCCTAGCAGAGCCAAAACTACTTGACTTGGGCTTCTGATGTCGAGATAGT
The DNA here is from genome assembly GCA_017311315.1 of Dendrocalamus latiflorus. NCBI lineage: Eukaryota > Viridiplantae > Streptophyta > Magnoliopsida > Poales > Poaceae > Dendrocalamus > Dendrocalamus latiflorus. The sequence goes on from CM029609.1 coordinate 39,132,772, forward strand.
ACTTAGAGCTAATAAGCTCCGCACTGCCATTGGGATTGGTGCACCACAGGATACCAAACCCACCCTTGAGGAAAATGATTATGCACTTCACTTCCTCAGGCATCATCTCTGTCTCACTCTTAAGAATGAGTACATGGCAGAGAAGAGCGCACTAGCATTATGAACTACACTCAAGAAGCGGTTTGAGAAGCTAAAGTATACCATTCTTCCTCAGGGAGAGCATGAATGGATTCGACTAAGATTTGTTGATTTCAAAACGGTCGGGGAGTACAATTCTACTCTGCATAGAATTTGCACCAATCTTCAACTTTGTGGCAAGCAGATCACAGATGAGCAGAAGATTAGGAAGACCCTATCCACCTTCCACCGAATGCAGTGCAGTCTTCGTGCAACTATCGTCAAAACGGCTATAAGGAGTATGCTGAATTGATTGATATGATGCAGGTTACAAAGGCTCATGATGAAGTTCTCCACAAGAACTTTGTCGCACAGTCACTTGGGAGCTCCGCTGGCCAAGAAACCAACGCCGGGAACTACAAGGTGCGAAAGTCCATAATGAAGAAAAGAGAAAGAAAGGGTAAGGCCATAGCCTAGAAACGCAAGTCAGATGCTCCACGTGAGAATAAGGCAAGCAAGCCAAAGCGGGACGACAAGTCCTACGGTTAGCAAGACCAAACCTGCTACAAGTGTGGCAAATGGGGACACTGGTCGTAGATCTGTAAGGAGCTGCAACACGTCGTCGATGCCTTCCAGGCTAAGAAGAAGAAGGATGGCAAAAGGCGGCATGAAACCCACTTTGTTTCTGTTGAGAGGGAGAGTTCTCAGTATAGTAGCTGCTTGCACCGATGGAGGTTGACTCCATTCCGGCAGCAGCACCCCCCTGACATTGCAGCTGCCGCCGCCATGATTGCCCTGGAAGAGCATATCACCCTCGAGAAGATAGCAGCCAAAGTCTTTGACTTCTTAGCAGATTCAGTCTAATGCACAGAATGCATTTAGACTTTAATTGTCATTTATTTTATATGTAGATGGTCTAAGTTGGATTTTGCATGAATGGCACTCAAACAATTTATTTTCTTGTAATGGTGGATGATATTGAATAATTCATTCATTTATTTAGTTAATAGTGGCATGGTATGTTCTAGTTTTTAAAGTATTTTATTTATGTATTGATTGCCTTCTACTACATATTAATAAAATACTTTATATTAGAATACGTGTAGTGCCCTATGGAGGAGTATGCTTAGCCGACAGCGGCACAACGAATACCATCTTAGGAGAGATAAAATTCTTTCAGTCGATTAGTTAGAATGCTGGCAGCCTTACAGTAATCGCCGGTAGTGATGCTTGTATAATAGGTTCAGGAAGAGTCACAATTATACTCCCAATGGGTACAACTTTGGTCATCTAAGAAGCCTTATTGTACCCAGAATCGACTGAAACTCTCCTAAGTTTCAAGGATATTCGCACCAATGGTTTCCATGTTGAGACTAAAGAAGACTATGGTAAGGAATACCTGCTCATTACAAAGCTGAAGCAAATGGAAAAAGGGTATTAGAAAAACTTCCTTCATTAGAAACTGGGCTATACTACACTAATATGAAGGCACCTGCAGCCTATATTGCCCTGAAAACAATATTTAGAAACTCTGAACTCTTTTGTCTTTGACATGACAGATTATGCCATCCAGATCTAGGTTGATGAGAAATATAATTAACAATTGATGGGGTCATAATATTAATGTAAAGAATTTCCCGAATCATGAAGATTTTGTGTGCCCCACATGTGCTGCCAGAAATTAATTACTAGACCTTCTACTCTAAAAGTGAAGGATGAAGTCGTTGCATTCCTGGAGCGCATCCAAGGAGACATTTGTGGTCTCATACAGCCACTATCAGGGTCATTTAAATATTTCATGGTGCTCATCGATGCTTTCTCGAAATGGTCAAACGTATGTTTATTGTCTACAGAAATCATGCTTTCGCAAAGCTGATCTCGCAAATAATTCGCATTACAAATATTTTTCCTGGTCATCACATAAAGTCCATCAGAATGGACAATGCCGGAGAATTTACTTTAAAGGCATTTGATTATTATTGTATGGCAATGGGAATTATAGTTGAGTATTTCTGTACCGCATGTCCACACCTAGAATGGACTAGCAGAGGCATTAATCAAAAGAATTAAATTTATTGCCCGACCACTTTTGCATAATTGTAATTTACCATCTACATATTGGGGACACGTAGTCCTACATGCAGCAACTCTCATCAACTTTAGACCATCGGCATACAACATCCATTCACCTATGCAACTAGCGCAAGGGTTAGCACTGAAAATTTCTCATCTCCAGAGGTTTGGATGCAAGGTTTATGAATCTATACCCCCTCCACAACATACTGCAATGAGTCCTCTCCGAAAAACTGGGATATACGTTGATTATGAGACAACATCTATAATCAGGTATTTAGAACCCATGACAGGAGATTTACATACTGCTCGTTTCACTGATTGCATATTTGATGAGAATAGTTTTCCAGCATTAGGGGGAGGAAATCAACCCCTTGATGAAATATCGGGAAATTACGTGGCAAGCCACGGGAAACCATGCACATGACCCGCTCACTAGTGAAACAAATAGAGAAGTTTAGAAGATCATTGATTTGTAAGCATTAGCAAACCAATTGCCTGACCATTTTAGTGGTTTAAAGAGCGTGACCAAGTCGCATGTGCTTACACGCAATGCACTGGAGGGGGTTGAAATACCAAAGAAAGTTGAAGGTGTTCCTAATCCCGTCCAGACGCCTCAGAATAAAAGGACGAGAACTCTGGCCCCTCGAACCCTAAGTAACCGGGACGCTCGATGAAAAAGGACAAGAAGGACTTAACACAGCCAATCACTGAAGTTCCCCAGAACCAAAAGGGGGAGCTAGTTGAGACCTGGCACCAGTATGACACCTTCAAAAAGGGCATACCGAATTTGAATATTCCCATGGAGGAAGAAATCAGTATGGACGTGTGCGTACACATCAGAGCTGAAAAACTGGGAATTGTCGCCGCAACTGGAAGGCGCGGTGAGCAAGTAGAAGCACAAGAAGAATCAACTTATGATGAAATAGATATAAACTATGTGCACATGGGAGAATCCATGAATAGGACAATGGCCAATGTTGATATCTACTTTGCAAAGAAAATTGCAATAATCGTTGATCTTGATCCAGAGCTTGCATCGCTCGCTGAATGTAAGAAAAGATCAGATTGGGAAGATTGGAAAAAGGCAATAAACACTGAATTATTATCTCTGAACAAAAGAGAGATATTGGACCTGTAAGCCGCACGCTCTCCCCATGTGCACCCTGTAGGGCATATGTGGGTATTCGTTCGAAAGAGAAATGAAAGAAATGAAGTTGTAAGATATAAAGCAAGGCTTGTTGCACAAGGTTTCACTTAATGTCCAGGAGTTGATTATGAAGAAACCTTTTCCCCGGTCATGAGTGGTATTACCTTTAGATACTTAATCTCAATGGCAGTAAATCTGAACTTAGAAATGAAATTGATGGATATGGTAACTGCATACCTTTATGGAAATTTGGATTCAGAAATTTATATGAAAGTACCAGAAGGTATTTTTGTCCCGAACCATGACATGGCAAATAGAAATCTGTATAGTGTGAAAGTCAGGAAATCACTGTATGGACTTAAGCAATCAAGCAGGATGTGGTATAATCGCTTAAGTGACTTTCTATGCAAGAAATGCTACACGAACATTGAAGATTTCCCCTGTGTATTTATACGACGATTTCAGAATGGATTTTGTATAATCTCAGTATATGTAGATAATATGAATATCATCGGGACCGTGGAGGACATAAAAGAAGCAAGTTCTTATTTGGAGTTAGAATTTGAAATGAAAGATTTAGGTAAAACCAAATATTTCTTAGGCTTGCAGCTCGAGCATGTCCCTGAAGAAATATTAGTACATCAGTCAGCATATGCCCAGAAGGTGTTAAAAGATTCGGCTTTGAGAAGGCATACCCATCGAAAGTACTGATGATATGGAGATCTTTACAGCAAGATAAGGATCCGTACGTACCTAGGGAAGAGGGGGCGAAAGTTCTGGGACTGGAATTCCATACTTAAGTGCAGTAGGAGTACTTATGTATTTAGCGAACTACTGTTGGACCGAAATGGCGACAAGGGGGGGGGGTGAATGTCGACCTCTTCAAATCTTGCCCACAAAAAGTACTTACTTCGAAAACTCTCCTCAATAGCTATGGCAAGCTAAAAAGAAGAGAACCAAGACTCTCTGGAAAAACCACAACAAGCAAAACATAGAAAGACAGTAAACACCCCAAAGAAAACAAGAGTCAGCACCAAGTGCACAGGAGGCCGGTCAGACCGCTGGGTAAAAGCCGGTCTGACCGCTGGGTAAACGCCGGTCTGACCGGTCTTCTGAATTTCAGGCAACCTGAGAGCAGTACAGAAAACTGAATTTTGGACAAACTCTTCATAACTCCAAAAACTGAAAAAATTAAGGGTTTTGCTCCCAACCTTTCCACCTCAGAGCATCACAATAATATTCTAAATAGCAAGGGATGCTTGGGAAACAAAGGAGACCAACTCAAAATTAATAATTTCAGATTTGTGTCAAACCCAAAGAAAAATACAGAGAGCTGCCCAAAAATTCCAATTGGCACTCCATCTCCAATCCTTTGGCCATGAGACTTTGCAGATATGTTAGCAATAGCCATTGGACTCTACATGCCAAATTTTAAGCCATCTTGAGAAGGGAAACATGAAATGCACTAAAACCCTAGAAATGCATGGGAAACTTCAGAGAGAGCACAAAAATCCAAACTGCTCTCGATTCACAAGACATTTGCCTATGAGATTTTGCAAGAAGATTAGCAATAGCCTAAGGACCTGAGAGTCCAAATCTTAGAGCATCTCATGGAGAAAAACACAAACCACCTCAAACCCTAGAACTGGAGATATGAACAGAGGAGGCTGATGGAGAAAATCTGAGAATAGAATTGATTCGCTCTTGGGAAAACCTGACCAAATGGTCTAAAGATATCATCCCATTACAGAGCAACCCATTTTGGCACTCCTCAGCAAGAACCGAGCAAAAACTCAAAAACTCTAAAATCACACATGGAGAGCATCGAAGGAAATAAGCAACAGAGAACAATAAGATTCAAATACCACCACCTCATATTGATAGAGAGGAAAGGAGATACATGATTGATACAAGAGGAATGATTACAAGGCTCTCAATCCATCCTCTCCCTCTCCCAACTCAAGAACACAAGCTCTTTCTCTACATGAACACACAGAGGGGAGGAGCACTCAAGAATACATCGAAGGAGACAGACCCTCTGCCCTCTCCAACCACTCTCCACTACCAAAGCCTCACCAACTAAAGCCTAAAGCCAAAACAAACTTCTAAAGCTCATTTTAACTAAAGCAAACCCTAGAAACCCTTGGAGTGCATGAGTGGGCATGCAGCCACCAACCTCTATTTATAGCCCTTGGCTAACGGGTCTTCAACCCGTTACGCCCGCCAGATCCATCGGAGTCCGCTTCCGCTTTTGTAGCCTCGCGAAATTACCATTTCGCCCCTCTTGCACCTTCCGGGAAGCTTCCGCGCTCCTTGTCGTCCACGACTCGCAACCACCTCGAGTTCATGCCGTCTTCGACACACCTCCACCGTTCTGACCTCGACACCGCCCGTGTCTAGTCTGGTCACTTTGTGTCTCACCACGACTCCGCCTCGATGTCCTACAGCCAACACAGACAAGAAACACATCAAATAGTACCGCTCGATACATGAAAGCATAAATGCATTAATGAAATAGCCCAAACCTGACAAGTCGACATAATATGCAATCTAAACCCTTTTGACCAGGTTTGACCAAGTCCGATCGAGTCCATTGCACCACACAACGACATGGTCCGAACCAACCAAATCAAACTCGACTTCTCTAAACCGATGTCAATTACTCATCACATACATGGGATGACCTCCACATGGTCTCTCAATCTCCCCCTTGATGAGTATATTGACAAACCCCGAAAAAGCACAAAGTTGAGTTTGAAATGCAAGAAAGAAGTCAAACATGGTCCAAAGGTAAGAAATGAGGCTAAAGACCATGTCGACACAAGGAGCAAAAGAAAGAACAAGTTTTCCATAAAGCTCCCAAAATGGCCTTTTCTACCACTATTCTCCCCCTTTTGGCAATAAACACATCAAGGATGCAAGGAAGAGAACAAGTCATGGAAATGGATAAAATTGATTGTTCTAAGCAATTGTAGCAATGAGAATTATCCAAAATGACCAGTAAGTATTACATCAAGCCATAACTCAATAGAAAGCTATGTAGATCATGACAAGATATGTATAAGCCAGCTAAACCAATGAAATTTAGTGCAATTTGTGAACATCAAGTCATCCATGATCAAAGTCTAGCTAGAGGTATCCATGGATGATGCAAACCATGTCAATAAGCTAAGCGGAACCAAGAAGCTGGTGTTGAGCTAAAAAAGAGTGCTACATGTTTTAGAATGCGACATTTGTTCAAGTACTTGTAATCTTTGTAATTTTAGCAAATTGAGCACATTTGATAAGTTTTTCTTTAGAAATCTCATGATTGATGCCAACCAGAATTTTGTTTTATCATGTGCTAGATCTCAAGCCTTATGCGACCACTCCAAGCAAGAAGCTTAAGGAGATGATCTTGGTCATCCAAAACTCCCCTTGAGTTCATGCCTTGTGCAATGGCAAGCCGTCTCATGAGAAAGGATCGGTGAGATCAGTTTTTTTTTGCACAAAAGAGATCTCTTTGCATTTTAACATGTTGTACAAACTCATGCTGCATCAAGAGACTAAAATAGCTCAATCAAAGACTCAATAGAGATTTAACGCTCTACTCAGCCTATTTGACATGTCATGAATCATAAAAGGATAACTAGAGTAAGACTAGTCTCGAGAATTTTCATGACAAGTTTTAATTCAAGTTGAGTAATTTTAATTAACTCATCATGGCAAAAGCTAGTCTACACATATGAAGTCATGATCAATCTAGCAATGAAGCACAAATCATGGCAGGATGTAAAGCGATGTAAACATGTCATGAAAGCTGATAGCTGGAAGTGAGAAGCATCCGGAGTTGTCCAATCTCCTCCTGAGCTCTAGCATAAGTGACTGCCATCGCCTGGGTGAGCTGCACCTGATGTGACAGTCGAGTATCGTCAGCTGGAATATCGAAGGGATCTGGATACCTCTGTCCTACCCTGGGGTTGATGAAGAAGCAAAAAGGGGACTGATGTACAGCATCCTTGTGCAGGTGGCACAACTCGTCAATGGCGAGGCATGCTGCGTCCTGGACAGCGTCCAAACAGCGGGACCGAGGGTGCTTGATGGGGTATGTGTGGGAGTTGAATTCCTCTTCCCGTGCATACAGGAATACCTCCATCGTCCAAGAGTCTCGATCCAGGATCCGCGTCTTCCGACCCCTGAAAATGGGCGGCTGACGGTACTCCAAACACTGCATCAGCTGCCGGAGAAGGCTAGCGAATGCTCTAGCATCCTCTCCATGTGAGTAGTAGTCCCACGGGGCAGCGGAGGATGAACCAGCCATCTACAAAGTTGAGTGAAAGAAAAGATTAGTAAAAGTTTTTAACAAATGGAGTTGGAGACAAGAATGAGATTCTAAGTAGGAAGAGAGTAGAAGCAAAGAAGCTTATATATTTTTAATATACTTTTTTTAATAAATATAAGTCCTTATGGTTTGCCATTCTTAATCTAGGTCACGTCCTACAGTCAAATTGGCTCTGATACCATCTCTGTCGGGCCCCCGGATTATCAAACCCGGACCCTCTGTGTATTACAGCACTAGTCCCAGATCAAAGCTAGTGCACACAGTCAAACAGAATGGAAAACATCACCATCAACGATTGATTACAATAAATAAGAGTACTGACCACAGGGTCACATTATTACAAAGGAGGTTTAAGACCTCGCACACAAGAAATAAAGCGGAAGCAAATAAAACTCGAGGACGACCCATCAATTCGCCACAGGCAATTGACTGGGGAAGCGCGACCTAGTCCTCCGGGAAGAATCCATCACAGCCACAAGCGAAGCAGTAGTCGTAGGCAACTTCTTGAGCTTCAACTTCCTCTGAGATTTATTTTTTAAGTGTAGCATGTGAGTACATAAAGTACTCCGCAAGTCTTGGGAAAAATGCATAGATGCAAGGCTTAACAAAGGAAGGCCATATGGTTCTTTTGCACAAAGCAATATTTGAAATCTCAATTACTACTGATTATTTTCGAAGGCATCAATTTAATGAAGTAAATGTTTTAACAGAATTAACTTTCTAGTGAAGGTTCCAACTACCAACACTAGCTAACCAATTATCATTGGTCAAGTTTTAAACTGCGGGTTCCATCCACCCTCTCTGGCTCCATCCGCCAGGATTCCCTTCCGAGAGTTCCCTCCACTCTCGGAATACAAAATTTTCATTTTAAAATCAAAACCAGAAATCTACCATGTGAATGCATTCCTTGCCCGCCCTTGACCGTGGGCACGGCTATTCGAATAGTTTTACACTCTGCAGAGGTTGTACAACTTTACCCACAAGAGATAAATTATCCTAAAAGTCACACGCTTCCTTTGGCATGAGACCTAGATAAAATATCACAAAGCCTTTACCTTACTGTAATCTAGCTAGACACCACCCGCTGAGGTTTCACCGCAGAAGGGTTAAATCCGCCCAATCTGAAGCCCCCTCTTGCGCCATATGAGTACAGTAAATCCCTATCCCTCACTGTGAATAACCAGTCCATCCCTGGCACCCACTTTCCACTGGTGGCACCTAAACTAGACTATCATAAGTTAGTCAGCTAGGTCGTACCCATATAGACTTGTGGCTGTACGGTTAATGCTCAGTTTGGACAAACACAAGCGTCGGTCCTTAATTGACTAGGGTGGAACATACACTTAACAAGTTCTCGTGCTTACTGCACCAACCCAACAGCCATCCACCCTAATCTAAACCAACTTTCACATTTTTATTTTATTTTAAAAGGGTCAGTGGCAACTCCAATTACCACTACATTTATAAACACAAGGGTCCAGTCATAATTTCCCATTTTCAAGATTTTCCAAAGGTATTAGATAGCATGACTAAGCATTATTCTACCATTCTAATATTCACAAAGATTAATAGTAATCTCATTACTGAGACAAAGGAAATTCTAAGGTGACAAGGTACATGGCAATCAATGTCAAATGAGGGCATAACAAAGTTGGAATAACTAATTCCTAAAGATTTGAACTAGTGATTTTATGTAAATAGCAATGCACATAATTTAAAATATTTAAAAAATTTCAAAAGCATAGGTTCAAGATGATCAAAGGAGACTTGCCTTCTTGCAGGGTTTCTGGGTCTTCTTGTTGCTGTGAAGAGGGATCGTCAACAACGTTGGAATCTACGCGAGGAAAGACGAAGCAAACAAAGCAAATAAATACAAACGAAAATTCAAATAAAATCCAAAAATTCAACAGAGGCCATAGTTGGATAGATTATGATTTTAGATGATTTTAGAAATTTGAATGGCTGGATTTGGAGTTAAAATGAGAAAGTTATGCTCATTTGAAAATCTCAGATTTGAATAAATCTAGAAATTCCCAAATTTCTGATAGGTGGGGCCCACTGGAATATTAGATTTTAAATTCTATTTTTATTCCGAGGGACCGACAGGTGGGGCCCACTGAACAGTAACCACTGGCGGTCACTGACATGTGGGACCCACTGCACAGTGAGCCCACTGATTCGACCTCTGACACATGGGACCCACTGGACTCCGGGCCCACTTGTCAGAGTCTAGCACAGAGGGGTGGGGCCCAGGCGGCAGTGGCCAGCGCAGACCGGCGGCCGCTGACGTGTGGGGACCACTTGTCAGTCGCGGATAAATAACGAAAACTCAACCTCAGCGTGCGGAGCCGAGGGCTCGAACGCGCGCCGAGGGAGTCGGGGGAGGGGAGAGCGAGCGGTGATAGCCAAGTGAGCGGGGAGGCATTGCCTACCCCTAATGGGTAGGTAATCCCTTTGAGGGTTACCTGCTGGAGTGGTCCGGTAGCCGTGGACGGAGGCAAGGTCGTCGGCGGCGAGGGAGGGTCGGAGGGGTGTGGTTGACGCGTGAAATGCAATCCTTGAGCGGAGGGGGTTCGGTTGGAGGGTTCGACGAGGTGCGGCGACGAGCGGAGAAGGCCGGCGGCGAGGGGGGTGGCGGAGCTGGCTCGGGTCCTCCGGCGCGATGGCGCTCCGGCGGCGGGGAGGGGCGGCTGAGGTGTCGAGGAGGTTCGCCCGGGCGCGAGGGAGCTCGAGGTGGCGACGGCGGGCTCCGGGGATGACCGAGGCGGCGGCGAAGGCTCGCCGGAGTACTTACCGTGGGCGCACGGGGAACTCGCGGTGCGACGGCGCTCGGGGCTTAGGGAGAGAGGTGGAGCGCTCTGGGAGGTGGTGCGGGAGGAGGCGAAGCCGAGGGAGGTATTTATAGGGGCGGAGGAGGGGACACGAGCGCGGGATTGCTCGCCGGTGTGTCGGCCGGAAAAAGGAAGGAAAGGGGGAGAAAATGGAAAGAGGGGGCGCCGATGGAAGGGGAGCACGGGAGATCGGGGATTCGGTCGCGGTGTCGTCCGGGGCTTCCAAAACCGGGGATAAGACGGAGGGAAAGGCCGGATTCGGCTCGGGTACGGTCGGCCGGCGCAAAAAGGAAAGAGGGGAGGAAGAAAGGAAAGAGGCGGCTCCGCGGGGACGACGGGCCTGACAGGCGGGACCGGGTGGCAGCGGGAGCGGAGCGCTTGCGGCTGACGGGCGGGGCCCGCGGGTCAGAGAGAAGAGAGAAGCGGGGTGCGGACGGCTGGATGGCCCGCACGGGCGACGCGGCGCGCATCGGACCGGCCAGATGTCGGCCCGAGGGATGAGGAAGGCGGGGTGGCTGACGGGCCGGGCCCGGGAGGCAGCGAGGGAGAGGGGAGAGGCGGCCTGGATGGGCCGAGCGGCGACGTGGATGGATCTGGGCCGTCCACGCGTCGGCTGGAGGGAGGGGAAGGAGTTTTATTTTTTTAGAATTTGATTTAGATTTTCAGAAAAGGCTAGAAAATTATTTAGGCCTCAGAAAAATATGCAAATACCTCCAAAAATTCCAGAAAAATTCACAGAAGCTCCTGGAGATATTTTGGATTTAATAAAATTATTTCCAACTACTGTTGATATTTAATTTTCATATTTTGAATTACTTTTTAAGTTCTAAAAATAGGTTTTTAAATTCCAGAAAATCCAGAAAGGCAAATAAAAGCCAAGTAAAATCCAATTACCTTAAAATAATTAATTTGAATTTAAATTTTTTCAAAAAGCCAAATTTTGGGATGTGACACCAACCCTCGCTTGAACCCACAAGAAGTGAGTAAGCTCCACCTAGAGAGAAGAGAGATAGCTAATAAGCAGCATCCTAGAATCACAAGATAAGAGATCTAAGCAACTAGACTAGAGAAACACTCTAACCTATGCTAGAAGGACTAAACCCAATGCACCCAAAATGCAATGCACCAGAAAGGAGTAAGAGCATAATAAATAAGATAAAGCAGTAAAGCACAAAGCTCCCCCTTACAACAGTCCATACGGACAAACCACCCCAAGCTCTCCCCGCAGAGCTGAAACCTAGAGCTATCCAATGGCTTGGTGAAGATATCAGCCAACTGATGGTCACTCGCCACAAACTGGAGCACAATGTCACCCTTCTCTACATGGTCTCGAAGGAAGTGATATCGGATATCAATATGCTTGGTCCGGGAGTGCTGCACTGGGTTCTTAGCGATGTTAATCGCAGAAGTGTTATCACAAAAGAGTGGAACACTGTCGATAACTAACCCAAAGTCCCGCAGAGTTGAGACCATCCAAAGCACCTGGCTACAGCAATTGGCTGCGCAACGTACTCGGCCTCTGCAGTGGACTGTGCAACACCGGACTGCTTCCTCGAAGACCAGGAAATGAGAGAAGTGCCAATGAACTAGCAGGTGCCCGAAGTGCTCTTCCTATCTATCCTACAGCCGGCAAAGTCTGCATCCTAGAAGGCTCTCAAGGAGAGACAGGAAGAGGAAGAGTACCAGATACCATAGTCAATGGTAGCTCGAAGGTACCGAAGAATGCGCTTCACCACCTGGCGGTGAGATACACAAGGAGAAGCCTGAAACCGAGCACAAAGACACACAGCGAAGTGTATGTCCGGTCTCGAGGCAGTGAGGTACAAGAGGGAGCCTATCGTGCTACGATACTCCTTCTGATCAACTGGCTCGCCGTCTTCATCTGGGTCAAGTGTGGCGGATGACGCCATGGGAGTCAACACAGGCTTGCCATCACTCATGTCGAAGTGTCTCAGGAGGTCACGGGTGTACTTGCCTTGATGCAGGAATGTACCCTCCCGAGTCTGCTTGATTTGGAAGCCAAGGAAGAAGTTCAACTCGCCCATCATGCTCATCTCAAACTCCGAGCTCATGACATCGGAAAACTGGGAAACGAGAGCATGTGAAGAGCCGCCAAAGATGATGTCGTCCACATAAATCTGGACGAGCAGAAGATCAGTGCCATGCCGGCGGATGAACAAGGTCTTGTCTACTTTACCCATTTCGAAACCATGACTCAACAAGTAAGACTTAAGCCTCTCATACCAAGCTTTAGGGGTCTGCTTAAGTCCATACAACGCTTTGGAAAGCTTGAAGACATGGTGTGGGTATTTGAGGTTCTCAAAACCAGGAGGCTGTCTCACATAGATTTCTTCCTCAATGAAGCCATTAAGGAAGGCACTCTTGACGTCCATCTGGTAAAGCTTGAAACCCTTAGAAGCTGCAAAGGCAAGCAGGATTCTAATGGCCTCAATTCTAGCTACAGGGGCAAAGGTCTCCTCGAAGTCTAGACCCTCAACCTGAGAGAAGCCCTGAGCTACCAGTCTAGCCTTGTTTCGAACAACCACCCCATCCTCACTCTTCTTGTTCTTGAACACCCACTTGGTCCCAATGACATTGTGACCACGCGGGGGCTCAACAAGCAACCAGACCTTGTTCCTCTCGAAATTTTTTAGCTCCTCATGCATGGCATTGACCCAAGACTCGTCAGACAGAGCATGACAAACGTCCTTGGGCTCAAAGGAGGCAACAAAGGCAGAATGGAGACAAAATTGAGATACGCCAGATTTTGAACGAGTAACTCACTCAAACAGGTCTCCAATAATCTGCTCAGGAGGATGGGCTTTCTGGATATGTCTAGGAGGTCCAGGATGAGATGAAGAAGTGGCCTCTACCTCATGAGCTGACGAGGTAGGAACAGAGCCACTAGCTCCAGAAGAAGCAGAAGGCATGGGCTGATCACCTCGAGGTGCGGTGGAAGAAGGCACCTCAAGGGGTGGATGAGAGACTGGATCGGGTAGACAACCCTCATCTCCATCGTCCTCATCATCCACAAAGATGGGCTCGGACTGCTCTAAAGAACCTGAGATATCAGGCCTAGTCCCTGGACTGACCTCGTCAAAGGTCACCTCACATGTCTCTACCATCTTACTAGACTCGCAGTTCCAAACCCGATAAGCCTGCGAAGAAGTCGAGTAACCTAGAAAGATCCCATCACAAGAGCGTGACTCGAACTTGTCTAGGTTCCCAGACTTCAGAATAAAGCACTTGCAACCAAACACACGAAAATGAGATACACTGGGCTTTCGCCCATATCTCAACTCATAAGAAGTGTGGTGCAAGTGTGCCCTAAGAAAAACTCGATTTGAGACATGGCATGCGGTGGCTATAGCCTCAGCCCAGAACTTCCGCGGTGTAGAGTACTCATCGAGCATCGTCCTGGCCATCTCGACCAAGGTACGGTTCTTTCTCTCCGCGACGCCATTTTGCTGAGGGACGGCGGAGAGGAGAACTGATGCTCTACACCTGTCTCATCGCAGAACCTCTCAAAGTAGGAATTCTTGAACTCCGTGCCATTGTCACTACGGATCGCTCGTAAGGCACCTGGGAGCTCAACAGAAATCCTACTGAAAAGACCTCGAAAATGTGTAAACGTCTCATCCTTCGAGGATAAGAAAAACGCCCAAGAGTACCTCGAGAAGTCATCGACCACGACAAGAACATACCACTTTCCTCCTACTGACTGCACTCGAGCTGGTCCAACTGTATCCATATGGAGTAGCTGTTCTTGTGCATCTGTCATAGTCACTGTGACCGGAGGACGAGAAGCGGCAACCATCTTGCCGTGCCGACAAGGAGCACAAACTAGATTTTTGACCATCTTGAGTTTCGGCAAACCACGAATGAGATCGTGGTCGCTAACTCGGGTCAAATAGTCAAATCCAATATGACCAAGTCTCCTAAGCCAGAAAGAAAGCTCGCGGGACTCAGAAGCAACCAAACAACGGAGAGGATCACCAGAAGACTCAGAAAAATCAGCACGAAAGATCCTCCCAAAACGAGAAATCCCGCAAACCAGACTACCCGAAGAATCAAGAATTTTGCAAGCATTTTTTGTAAAGCTCAACTCGAAACCGTCATCGGTGAGCTGAGAAACAAAGAAAATTATACTGCAGCTTACTAACTAAGGCAACATCTTTCAAGATGAAAGAATCATTAACGCGTACTGTACCTTTGGCGATGACGCGCCCAGATGAAGCGTCTCCGAAGGTGATCGTCTCATCACCTAGAGCACGGGCAAGGGAAGAAAACCAATGGAAGTCTCCAGTCATGTGTCGTGAACACCCGGAGTCTACAAGCCAAACCTTTCCCTTCCCTGCCCGGCGAACCTGAGTCAAATAGAGAGTAAAATCTCAGTACTGGGGTAAATCAAGAGTGATTTTGGCACCCAATACTGAGTAACACGTCGAGCAGATGAAGTAGTCAAGCACGACTGACCTCTATCTACCCTACGCTCTCTGTCACTCAACAAGCCAGAAGGTCTGTGTGCAGACCCGAAGCTGTTGTTGGGCTTGACTGCTATAGAGGAGCGAGTCAAGACACTAGCAACATGCTGATCACACCGCGGGTAGCTATCTCGACGGGGGAAATGAGATCTACCCTCAGGACGACGGAAGATACGACCAAAGAGAGCATGAGGACGAAAACCAGAAAACTCAGAAAAATCAAGTCCTCGATGCTGCCCAACACCATTAGAAACATCTGAAGCAAACCTAGACCTCGTGTTGGTCTTAGGTGCACTCAAGGTCTGGGGCTAACCCTGAATACACCTAAGAGCTACAACACGGTCTCTCTGCGCAATCCTGGTGCGCCTGAAGCATCGATCGATCAAGTGTTCATCCTTCTGACAGATGGTGCAATGATACTTCGTCTTCTGAGAGGCAGAAGTAGCATGAGATGGCTTCGCCTTCTGAGAGGCCGAAGCTGCAAGTGGACTCACCTTGCTGTCAGAAATTCCTTGGACAAAGCCCGCAGACTTGAATTTAACTTCATCAGATCTGGGCTCAACCTCGATCACACCTCCTACTATGGGTCTGAGAATAGCAGGTGGATGCTTCCTAATGTCCTCATAGAAATCATATCCTAGACCCTGATTAAATCTGTAAATCTTGGACTGGTCTAGAATAAGATTCAGCTTCTTCTTGCCTCCTACAAATCTCTCGAGAGTGTTCATAAGGTACTGACACTCCCGAAAGAGAGAGGTGCAAGAAGAGCAGGGAGAAGAGGGAGTAGCAGAAGGTAAGGGAGTAGAAGAAGAAGAACCAACAGCAGAGGAACGAATGGCTTATGCACGCACAGCTGACTCAGAAGTACGACTGTGCGTTCGGTTAGTTCGGTAAAATCGGTTCGGTATATACGGTATATACGGTAAATACGGTATTGTTAGTTCGGTATTATACGGTATTTTTAAAAATACGGTTCGGTATCGGTAAATCCCAATTTATTTCGGTACGGTATCGGTAAATACCATATTTACCAAAGTTGACGCAAATTGCAAACGATATAGTGACTAGCAAGACGAGTAGGCGACAGTATATATACTACGAGCCATTCTAAAAAAAGATATTTGCAACCATAGTTCTAAAAAAATGCAAGGAACTCTCAGGGAGCCGGTGATGTGAAAAATAAACCATGTTTGCTATAAAAAATAAACGAGATCTCTCAGTATTTACCGACTGCCGTATATACTATATACCGTGACCTCAGTATTTGGCTATTTGCCGTATAAACCAGGTCTCTCAGTGAGTCAGTGACGAGGTCTATCAAAAACAAACAAACCGTTCATGTTTCAATCACGTCTCTCAGTGACCTCGTCCCCAAAAAAACTGGGTGACTAGTTCATTTTTCACGTCTCTCAGACTCTCAGTGACCAGTTCGGTTTATTCGGTTTTTTCGGTTTTTAGTCGGTTTTTCCCAAAAAAACCGAACACCAAAAATATCTAAAAAATAAAAACCGAACCGAAAACCGGTCAAACCGAGTTGACCGGTTCGGTTCGGGTTTTTCGGTCCGGTTTTTTCGGTTCGGTTAAAATTTGCACAGCCCTACTCAGAAGGGACAGTCCTACTGCTAGCCAATTGGTTCACGTCACTAGGCGTCTCTACCTTACCCTGGGGCTTCTCCCCCTCACCAGCAATCACAACACAATCAGTTGGTGCCTTCACTAGTTGATCCTTAGTTAGCTTCACGCACTTTTCATTCAAAGCAACGAGTTCAAGTTTTAGTTTTTCACAACGCATGCATGGTGAGCTAACAGGGTCCTTAGTCGCAAACTGAGCCAACTTGTTGTTATGATTAACCACTTCTTGGAATTGCTTGGAAACAGATTCAAGTTCAAGGGTTAATTTTGGACAATTGGTGCAAGACACAACAGGCTCAAGTAAAGAGGCACGCAACTCAGCAATTTTGTGATCTGCCCGTTTTAGGTTCATCTTCAAGTTATTACAATTTTCACATGACTCGGGTAGATCTAGAAGCATGGTATAAAGACCTCTAAAAACGTTGTCCTTATCCTCACATGAGGTGCAAGCAACAGTCTCAACAGAAGTAGATGAAACAGAAACTACCCTACTCATCTCAAGCTCAGCAAGAAGACTAATGTTCTCTACCTTAATCATATCAAGCTGGTCGTAGGTGTGGCTTACCTCGTCGAAGTCGGAGTACAACTCGCTGTCGCTCAGTTCGCCCTCAAGGGCCATGAAGCACATGCCGGAGAAGTCGTCGCCGCCCTTGGGTTCTTGGTCACCCGTCTCGTCGATGTCGCTCCATCCCTCAACCTCGCTGAGGTCGAGGTCGTCGAAGGCGGTGAGGACGCGGTGGAAGAGCTTCTTGGCCTTCCCGAAGTCGCGGAACTTCTTGCCTTGTGCGGGAACTGAGGGCTTGTTGTTGCGGTTCTTGTCAGTGTAGTCGTTCTTGCTCGAACCACCGTAGTCACCTTTGCCCTTCCCAAGCTTGGGGCAGTTTGCCCGAATGTGGTTGGGGCCACCACACTTGAAGCAAATCACGAGTCCTCCTCTCTTTCCATCCCTCCTCCTCTTGTAAGCATGGGAGAATCTCCGAGCTAGGAGGGCTAACTGCTCATCCGCAAGCTGCTCTAACTGATCATCAGTTATGTCACAGAGAGCAGCAAGGGAGAAACCGCAAAGAGAATCAGAAGAAGAACCGGAAGCCAAATTGGGATCGGTGACTAAGGCCATCGACTGTGACTTCGACTTGTGAGAGACA
The DNA here is from genome assembly GCA_017311315.1 of Dendrocalamus latiflorus. NCBI lineage: Eukaryota > Viridiplantae > Streptophyta > Magnoliopsida > Poales > Poaceae > Dendrocalamus > Dendrocalamus latiflorus. The sequence goes on from CM029609.1 coordinate 39,150,525, forward strand.
ATGTCAATCTCATGAGTCTTGAGGCGCGAGTACAGCACATCAAGAGTCAAAGTCGAGAGGTCTGTGGTGTCCTTGATGGTAGTCACCTTCATCTCCCAAACACGAAGATCGAGTGCAGCGAGCATCTGTCGAGCGTTATCGGAGTCGGGGTATGTGAGACCGACCGCTCGGAGGTTGCTCAGAATCTTGTGAAAATACGCAAAACACTCATCGAGGGACTCACCAGCGAACATTTCAAACTTGTTGTAATCTCGCTTGAACTGGTCCTGTCGCACCGTCTTTATTTGGGAGGTGCCCTCATGGTAAGCATCGAGGGTCTCTCAAATATCGAAGGCGGACGAAAGATGAGATATGCGGTCAAACTTGCTACGACTCAAGCCCTGGATTATGATGTTCCTTGCCTTAGCTTTTGCCTCAACATCAGCCATATTCCCGGCATTGATGTTCTCATCGGCAGGAACAACAAATCGGACCTTGACCTTACGCCAGATGGCATACCCCTGAGCCTGGATGTATGTCTCCATTCGGCTCTTCCAGAAGGGGTAATCGATGCCATCGAAGACGGGAGGCTTGGTCGAGTACTTGTTCGTCGCCAAGGCTCTAGAGACCGGTTAAGATCTATGGAAAAGAGCTAACCGGCTCTGATACCAATTGTTGGATCGAAATGGCGATAGAGAGGGGTGAATGTCGACCTCTTCAAATCTTGCCCCCAAAAAGTACTTACTTCGAAAACTCTCCTCAATAGCTATGGAAAGCTAAAAAGAAGAGAACCAAGACTCTCTGGAAAAACCACAGCAAGCAAAACATAGAAAGACAGTAAACACCCCAAAGAAAACAAGAGGTAGCACCAAGTGCACAGGAGGCCGGTCAGACCGCTGGGTAAACGCCGGTCTGACCGCTGGGTAAACGCCGGTCTGACCGCTGGGTAAAAGCCAGTCTGACCGCTGTGTAAACGCCGGTCTGACCGGTCTTCTGAATTTCAGGCAACCTGAGAGCAGTACAGAAGACTGAATTTTGGACAAACTCTTCAGAACTCCAAAAACTGAAAAAAAATTTAAGGGTTTTGCTCCCAACCTTTCCACCTCAGAGCATCACAATAATATTCTAAATAGCAAGGGATGCTTGGGAAACAAAGGAGACCAACTCAAAATTAATAATTTCAGATTTGTGTCAAACCCAAAGAAAAATACAGAGAGCTGCCCAAAAATTCCAATTGGCACTCCATCTCCAATCCTTTGGCCATGAGACTTTGCAGATATGTTAGCAATAGCCATTGGACTCTACATGCCAAATTTCAAGCCATCTTGAGAAGGGAAACATGAAATGCACTAAAACCCTAGAAATGCATGGGAAACTTCAGAGAGAGCACAAAAATCCAAACTGCTCTCGATTCACAAGACCTTTGCCTATGAGATTTTGCAAGAAGATTAGCAATAGCCTAAGGACCTGAGAGTCCAAATCTTAGAGCATCTCATGGAGAAAAACACAAACCACCTCAAACCCTAGAACTGGAGATATGAACAGAGGAGGCTGATGGAGAAAATCTGAGAATAGAATTGATTCGCTCTTGGGAAAACCTGACCAAATGGTCTAAAGATATCATCCCATTACAGAGCAACCCATTTTGGCACTCCTCAGCAAGAACCGAGCAAAAACTCAAAAACTCTAAAATCACACATGGAGAGCATCGAAGGAAATAAGCAACAGAGAACAATAAGATTCAAATACCACCACCTCATATTGATAGAGAGGAAAGGAGATACATGATTGATACAAGAGGAATGATTACAAGGCTCTCAATCCATCCTCTCCCTCTCCCAACTCAAGAACACAAGCTCTTTCTCTACATGAACACACAGAGGGGAGGAGCACTCAAGAATACATCGAAAGAGACAGACCCTCTGCCCTCTCCAACCACTCTCCACTACCAAAGCCTCACCAACTAAAGCCTAAAGCCAAAACAAACTTCTAAAGCTCATTTTAACTAAAGCAAACCCTAGAAACCCTTGGAGTGCATGAGTGGGCATGCAGCCACCAACCTCTATTTATAGCCCTTGGCTAACGGGTCTTCAACCCGTTACGCCCGCCAGATCCATCGGAGTCCGCTTCCGCTTTTGTAGCCTCGCGAAATTACCATTTCGCCCCTCCTGCACCTTCCGGGAAGCTTCCGCGCTCCTTGTCGTCCACGACTCGCAACCACCTCGAGTTCATGCCGTCTTCGACACACCTCCACCGTTCTAACCTCGACACCGCCCGTGTCTAGTCTGGTCACTTCGTGTCTCACCACGACTCCGCCTCGATGTCCTACAGCCAACACAGACAAGAAACACATCAAATAGCACCGCTCGATACATGAAAGCATAAATGCATTAATGAAATAGCCCAAACCTGACAAGTCGACATAATATGCAATCTAAACCCTTTTGACCAGGTTTGACCAAGTCCGATCGAGTCCATTGCACCACACAATGACATGGTCCGAACCAACCAAATCAAACTCGACTTCCCTAAACCGATGTCAATTACTCATCACATACATGGGATGACCTCCACAAGGTCCCTCAACTACACTAGACCAGACATTGCATTTGCCATAAACCTATTAGCAATGCATAGTGTAGAACCTACCAAAAGGCATTGGAAAGGAATAAAGGACATCTTCCGATACCTCTAAGGAAGCAAGCACCTTGGGTTATTCTACAGAAAGAACCAAGACTTGAATATAACTAGCTATGCAAATGCAGGGTACCTGTTAGACCCGCATATCGTAAGGTCACAAACAGGCTATGTGTTCCTGTGTAGTGGAACTGCAATTTCATGGAAATCGTCTAAGCAAAGTCTTGTAGCGACTTCAACGAACCACCTGGAAATCATAGCGCTGTACGAAGCTGCATGAGAATGTGCTTGACTCCGACGAATGATTCACCACATCCAGTAGTTATGTGGGATGAATATCATGCAAGATCCCACAATTATCTATGAAGATAATGCAGTTTGTGTTGCACAAGTGCAGACGAACTATGTGAAAGAGTCATCTCACAAAGCATATCAATCCCAAATTCGTCTATGCTCATGAATTGCAAAAGATAGATGAAATTAAGGTACTGCACACTAAGTCATGTGAATATCTTGCAGAATTATTCACTAAGTCACTCCCAGCATCTAATTTTGAAAGATGCGTACGAGGAATTGGAATGATGAGACTTAGAGAAGTGCAAAGTTCAGGGGGAGATTTTTCTCAAGCTCATTATTAAAACTTGATCACAAAGATCGAGTACTCAAAGAATAAATCCTGAAAATTAAATAAAATTGGGTGGATTGTACTCTTTTTCCCTTGACGAGTCACTACTAGAAATCCCCCCTGTAGTGACGCTTTATTTATATGTTAGACACGCTTTATTTCATTTCTACAAGATTGTAGGCACGTTTTTATAAAGCGTGTCAGAAGCGTCTTCGCATGGACTGTGTCAGGACTTGTGGAAACGAGTTCTCTAAATGTATCAAGGAGATAAAAAGACGTTTTGTAGAGACGTTAGTTGCATGCCTACGCATATTGATACACTTTTATAGATACATTTATATAACGTGTCTATTTGTGTAGTTACGTTATATAGTAGCGCTTCATTACGTGTTAAGAAATGTAGAGACGTTCTCATATATACATTTATATTATGTGTGTACTAATGTAGTCACGTTGTGTAATGACATCGTATTGTGTATTAAGAAGTATAGAGACGGTTGAGTAGATACATTTATATTGTGTGTCTAACAATATAGATACATTGTATAGTAACACTATTTTGCGTTTCAAGAAATATAGAGACAATTTTATACATACATTTGTATTTCGTGTCTACTAATATAGACACGCTGTATAGTAATGTTTTATAACATCATATCAAAAATATGGATATTGATGCATCTTTATAGCGTGTCTATTAATATAGGCACATTTATAGTAATGCCTTCTTACATACTAGAAATAAAGAGACATTGTTTACAAATTTGGACACAAATGAATTTGTATGATTAGATAATGAGAAAGTGAATCATGAAGGCATTGCATTGAAAAATCCATTTTGTCTTTACAAAACAAGATACTGATTAATAACTCATTAAAGTGCACTCTCAAAGACAAACCATATTCATAAAGAAGCATAGGAAAAGTGGCAATATCGTACAAATATCTATATTTTGTCTCTAACATCTAAAATCTATCTTGTTCACTCCGAAACTTGTAGCTTATCTTTCCATCCACATCAAGTTACATGTTTCCATCATGCTGCAAAACAAGAGGAGATTAAGTTGACGCACATGAATTCTAATCAAACAGATCTAGCACTTGAAGAACGAAACATACCAAGGTTGTGCAGTTTTGAGTTGAACTCTTAAGTCTTTTAACCTACAATGAGACATGTGTTTAGAGGGATAGTACAATTTTAAGAAATTACAAAACTGTAAACCATTTGGTTAATATAAGAGAAAACTTACATGTGAACGGGGCCAAGCAACAATAAAGCCAATAGCATCTCTCATAGTTTTCATAGAATAGAGTGGTCTAGGTAACATCTCATCTCCATTGTTTCCATTGCCATTATTTTCAAGGGCATCAACATAAACCCCAACAAATTCTTTCCCAAGCATGGTGCCACCAATATTTCGAGTGCTGTCAGTAGTCACTAACTTTCCTTTGGCCACGACTTTACATTTGTTTCTTAATGAAATAAGATAGACTTCCACTTGGCTCTACCATTTTGTAAAACATAAAGCTATGATCTTCAAACTTGTAATTAATTTAGCTTCGAAACAACAGGGAAAACAAGTACATACCGATCCTGATTGATTATGAGCTGGAGCTTTAATTCTTTGAGATCTCTGCAGTAGACACAATCAAAGCGGCGACGGCGCCGGAGGGGAGGAGGAGGGGGTTCAGGTGTGCGTGAGCTGGAGAGGGGCACAGAGAACTCATAGGAAGCAGCGGCGGGGCCGGAGAGGGGCCGAGGTGGGCCGGCGGCGTGAGGCGGCGGCGGCTCGGGGTGGAGTCCGATGCCGGCGAGCTGGAGGGAGAGGGAGGTGCCGGCGACGTGCGGAGGGGGTTCGTGGCGGCGGGGAGATGCTCCTGGAGTACGGAATCGGGAAGTGGTCGCCGATATGGAGTTGGCGACGGTGGAAATGGCAGTTCGGCCGGAGGCGAGGAAGAACACTGTTGCGGCGAGCTCAAGCCACCGAAGTTCAATTGACTCGGCGGGGATGTACACGGAGAGCAGGTGCACGCTTTGATACAGTCGGGGTGGGGCGTCGCCGGAAGGCCGGGAACGGCGTGGAGGCGCCGGCAGGTGGTCCACTGCACTGGGCGGGAGAAGGAGCAGGGAGAGGAAGGGGAGCGGCGCGGGGAGCAATGGAAGGTGGGGAAGCTTCTTATAGTCGCGAGGAAGCCGTAGGGCACTGTGGCTGGCGATCCGAGAGCAGGACAGGGTGTGGGCGGCGGCAGCAGACCGGGGCGGGACTCGGCGCACGGAAGGCTGCTGCCGAGCGGCGCGGTAATGATGGGGAGTGGCACAGAGCGATGTGACACTCGCTGGCAGGGCGGCGTAGAGCAGAAAGCAACAGGAGGGAGGAAGGAGATGACGCGGAGGGCGCTCGACCACAGAAGAAGGAAGGAGGAGGAGAAAGAAGGGAAGAGGTAGGCGCGCTGCGCAGGGGGGACCCGCTGTGCAGGGAGAAGAGGTAGGAGGGAAAAGAAAAAGGAGAGAAAGAGAGAAAAATGAGTGGGGCCCACATGTAATAGAGAGAAGAAAGAAAAGAGAGAAAGGCTTTGAATTTGGAGTTTTAAATTTGTATGTTGAACTTCTATTTTCTCTTTAAGATTATGGTTCCTAATTTCTGAAATTTTATTTGAAGTCTTTGTTAATTACTTAAATACAAAATATAATAGTCCTTTTTATTTTATTTGATGTTCTTATTTTCATACCTTTATTTCCTTTATTGTTTCACTCATCATAATATATGTTTAGTGTGTTGTACATTTTGTTTTATGTATATGTACATAATTTCACATAATGTTATTTTGCTGGCTTACTTAATTTTGCATCTATGTGTATATAGCATTTATATTTTATTCATTTTTGCTAGCTCACGAAATTTTCATATTCATATCTCCTTATTACTGAATTAATCCTTGCAAGTGTTCAATTTTACATCTATATTTATAGGTATTTAAATAAAATTCATTTGAATTTATATTTCCCTAAATTACTAATTATGTTATCATTTCCAAAGTAAGACTCTGTATTTTAATTCAGATTTCTCCCTCCTTATACTAGATCATCTTTTCAGATTCGTATTTAAAATTTCAGTTTTCTATTATTTGCATATTTCCTTTTTGGCATTACTAATGTTTGTCTTTATCTTTTATTAATTTATTCAATTTTTGGAATCTCAACCAAAATTCAGGAAAACACCATGAAATCCAATTTCCAATAGAATATATTGCAAAAATAATTCAAGAAATTCATATTTTCAAATTTAGATTTTTCAGGATGTTACATTTTGTGTGGCTATAGATTATATTGAGAATGAGTAATTGCTGTAGGAGTAGCACCGAGTGTGTTGTCACCTTTCAATCATTCTGGCCATCGTAACTAAAAAGGCAAGTACATTGTAGAATAGTATTCAAGTGCTTAAAAATTATGATTAAATGAATACTTGCCTTGATTTTTCGTATACCAATACCTATTTTATACCTATTTTCGAGTGCATTGTAGATGGCGATGATAATTATGGTAAAATAATGATTATATCATTTGTTCATTGCATTGCATGTGAGCATTCATGATAGAAAGAAATGACTCCATGAGTGTGGGAAAAGACTTACTTCGATAGGCACTCCACAGGAGCGGAGGTGAGACACTGTATGAAAAAGGACAGGGCAAGGGTGTGTCACCGATGGGTGAACACTCAACTATACTAGTATAAGTAAAGAAGAGAAGCGACATATGAATGAATATTATATGACAGTGCATTCATGAAAATAGGAATGAGACAATGATACATGTGAATAGAAATTATCGACAATGAGTATGTGGAACATTGAGTTAAGGTTAGGTGAAGATGAATTGTTAATAATATACTACCTTATTTATTATTCTGCTTTGTACTTACTGAGTCATGGACTCACCTTTACTTTGTTGATATTTTTAGATGAACGTTGAAGATGACATGCATAGCTGAAAATAGCACATGTGAATCATATTGAATAGTAGTGCCCACAGTCATGAACGGGTATGAGAACTTACTCAAGTTAGTGTTTATTCACAAAAGAATTCTTGTGGGTGGAATGAAAAAGCACGAAGTGTGGATAGAACCTTGAGTTGATTTCCCTCGGGTGGATAGAGCCCAGTGATTAATGGGTGGATAGAACCCTAGTAATAAAAATAGCATATGGTAGATGAAACCATACAATAGGTGTATAGAACCTGCACCTCAATTATTATTGCACACTTTAACAATATTTAGAAATATGGTTGGGTTAAAAAGCTAAGTCTTAAGATTTCTATTTATTGTAATTCAATTATGGCATTTTGCAAATATAAGAATCTGAGCCTTCCTTTATTGAGCCCTATATCTATATTATTGCATTATGTGTGTTGGCTCGCGGAGTATAGTTATTTGTACTCTTCCACGCTCACTAAAATAACTAAGAACCTTCAGATCAAGGACCCTATGCCTACTACACCACACCTGGACTAGACGGAGATGAAGACAGAGGATTCTAGGACATTCCCACAGTCTCTCGCTCTTACCTTTGCTTGAGCAGATTTTGATAGCGATTGTGTACATCTATTATCCAAATCTTGGATAGTATTTGCCGTATACAATTTACCTCTAGTCGCTTGTCTATGGCAAGGTGTGTCCTCACCTTTTGATTTTTGCCTCTGCTTCCACTTTTGGTTATTATAATGTATCATTTGATTTGATCAACCCATTATGTAAACTATACCTGATATATGTTATTTAAACTTTGATATGTAATATTAATGTCTGGTATGTTTTATGCGATATATATGTATAATTCAGCAATATATCTGTATATACTATCTACTGATCCAGAGAATAGTACGGTGGAATCACAGAGGATTCCAGATTGCAAATCCGGGGTTTGACAATTATTCTTAGAGTGAGTATCACCCACATGCAGTGAAAGAGTGATACTGCTTTGGGTACTGGGAACCACCTCCATGTTGCCTAGTTTATCCTAGGGGAGCAAGTTCATCTAGCCTGTTGAAATCCCGTTCTTCGCTAGCATGCTGGAAATCATTATGCTTAATAAAAAGCCTTTCTAGGGGTAGGTGAAGGTATGAGAGAAATTTTCGCCAAGGTTCCCAGTCATGTGCAGCTTCTTGGCCCCTCCTCCCCATGTACTTTACCCCCATGTGCAGCTTCTTGGACCTCTCCTCCCCTATGTGCAGCTTCTTGGGCCCCCCCTCCCCCATGTGCATTATTCACCTCGATATTGCTCTGGTCTACTAATCTCAAGATCGGGACGTGTGATCATGATTTAATTATTATTGGCTCACCCGTCATCGTCTTCGTGGATGTCTCATTCATGTGGCCATGACGTCTGAGGATGATGTCCTTATTTCATGGTTCAACAGACCAAAAACCATCTCTTACTACAGCAGGCATGGGCAGTGGAATCTTGTCTTTATTTTCTTTTATTTTTCTAAAATCAAGAAATGACTGGCGGAATCTAAGCTCCTAACTTGGCCCGAAATATGTGCAGACCTCAGCGAATATGTGTTGGATAGTAGGGATTGATGATACCTATCTTGCATGATTTGTTACCGAAGAGACATGTATAGGTCTATGTTTGATGCGAGAAATCCCTCACGGATTTCTTGCCCCGAGGTATAAGGTGTGGGCATGCCAGTGTACTAAAGTACACAAAAATAGATAAACACAACAAAAGTAGAGAAAACATGTATTTATTTATTCATTTAAGAATAATAAAATTACAAGTTCCCTTTATATATGCGCTATGTAGCCTACTTTGTTTAGCAGATCTGACATAGACGAGGTGGTGTCCTAGTTTTCGGGGCCTCGGAAGGCTCCCGGTTAATTACATCCACAGGGTAAACCCACAGAATACCTTCGATTAAGCTGCGCATTGGTTGCTGTCTTCGGTCTTCGCTTTATGTTCTCCATGCAAGGGATGAATGGTAATGAAGGTGTGGGCGTTGGCATTATCCATAGCCACATTGATCTATGGGGCCGTTGATAACATGGTCGTTACACTGATCACGCCCGCCCGTGCCATTCGACCTCGTCAGTATCGAACGGACACAACAGAAGTGATTTGAAGTATGCATGATTAACATCTAGCGTGACCAATCTGACAATAATGGCAGCAAGAATCAATGTCGAGGACATATTAGTAGTCAAGAGTCACATGGTCGAAATCCATCAGATGTCGCACATGGTCAAAAGTCATCATGGTCGGAACCCATTGAGAAATGTCTGTGGTCGAAATTCACTGAAAGATGCTCATGGTCAAAAACATCGTGATTGAAGCCCACTGGGAGTGCTTTGTGGTCGAAAGTCACTGTGGTCGAACTCATCGAAAGATGCCCGTGGTCGACAGTCACAGTAGTCGAAACTCATCAGAAGATGTTCGGGGTTGGAAGTCACTGTGGTCGAACTCATTGGAGGATGTCCGTGGTCGACAGTCACAGTAGTTGAAACCCATCGGAAGATTTCCATGGTCGAAACACATCGGAAGATGTCCGTGGTCAAAATCCACCATGGTCGAAACCCATCGAAAGATGTTCGTGCTCAAAACCCACCAGAAGATGTTCGTGGTCAAAATCCACCATGGTCAAAACCCACCGAAAGATGTCCGTTGTCGAAATACACAGTGGTCGAATCCCACCAGAAGATGTCTGTGGTCGAAATCCACCGTGGTCGAAACCCTCCGGAAGATGTCCATGGTTGAAACTCACCGGAAGATGTTCATGGTCGAAAGCCACCATAGTCGAAACCCACTGGAAGATGTCCATGGTTGACAGTCACAGTTGTTGTACAATGTACTCGTAAAAGTACTATGGCATATTGGTCATAGGACGTACTCACTGGAGTATTGTAGCACATGGTCGTAGGATGTACTCGTAAAAGTACTATAGCCCAGAGGTCGATCGTCATTGTATCATCATGTTCGTAAAAATGTTGTAGCACCATGGTCAAACATCACAATATCACCACGATCGTAGGGTGTACTTGTAAAACTACTATAGTACACTGCATCGAACAGGGCACCTATGAAGCCTGGTCGTCGGGTAGTACTCATTGGAGTACTGAAGCACTGTGATCGAAGATCTACAGCTGAAGAAGTGTGCGTACAATGGGTGGTCGGTAGCGCTTGAGCACCCAAGGCAGTCGACGCTGCTCGAGTATGATGAGTGGTTGAAGGCCCTCGACTTTGGCAAGCGTACAGAGAGCCCCGTCTTCATGAAGCAGTCGGAGAGGCTTGACTTCAAAAAGCAGTCGGAGAGGCCCGCCTTCATGAGTGGTGAAAGAGGCTTGACTTTGGTAAGTAGTCGTATGTGTCCGTCTTCGAGGAGTGGTCGGAGGCATTTAGCTTCGACGAGTGATCAGAAGTGTCTGTCTTCGAGGACCAATAGGAGGCACTCGACTTTGGCATGCGGTCAGAGTGCGTGTCTTAGAGGAGAGGTCAAAGTGTTCATCTTCGAGGAGTAGTCAGAGGTGTTTAGCTTCGACAAGCGGTCGGAGACATCAATCTTCATGAAGAGATCGGATGCGCTCGACTTTGTGAGCGATCGGAGACACCTACCCACAGGAATGATTAGAGGCGCTCGACTTTGCGAGCGGTCAGAGGGCATGCTCATAGGAAACGAAATAAAGAAGCCGTGGTCGAGTGGCCCTGATGATGTAAGGCGCGCACACTGACTACTTTATGGTTTTGTTTCTCATGCTATTTCATGGCTTGATTATACCAAAGTTCTTACCCAACATATATCTCCCTATTTGCCTCGACTTGACATATTTGCACAAAATCTCAGCAAACAGTCCAGTATATGTTTGTGATGAATAATTGGCATTTTGGTTTAGTTGAATTTGGATTTTGCAAAAGTTTCAGAAAATTCGCTTTTTAGTTTGTGCAGTCAGGGTTTAGTTTGTTTGATCACAATAAGGCTGACGGTCTGAGGGGCGAGCAGTCAAACCGGTTATAGGCCTTTGGGAAATTAAAATACCAAACACTTGTGTGTAGGCTTGTTTGGGGATGAGTTTGTACTTCGTGTTGTTGGAAACTGGAGTTGAAACTAGATATGATTTAATTGAAACTCCAAAGAAAGTGTTTTTTGATGCAGCTAAGCGGTCAGACCAGCCAATGGCCATTGGTCCAGCTCGGGCGGTTCAATCAACATGGTGTCTACAATCAGACTTGCCTGGTAATATCGGTTGGATTGACTGTTGGTGAATTGTTTTGGTCAAGTTAGGATCAGTAATGATTGAGTGTGTGTGCATGGAATAGGTGCCATGGGTTATGTTATGTTGCATGATGTATGGTTGTGACTAACGTGAGCTAAGTGCATGGAACTTGTGCTTGAGATGGTTGCTTGGTCTTGGACGTGTAGATCATTTGGAGAACATTAGCGGTCAATGGTAATGGACTGGAACTAGGCAGGGGAGCCAAGGTCTAAGTAGTTGTATAAGTTTGAGTGAGGCTACATTGCTCAAACGAGAAGCACAGAGAAGTCAAGGATCATGAAGATGCGAGTTGGTGCATGTGGTGTGCAAAGTGACGAGGCCGATACATGTAGAGATGATTCGAGGGAGTCCAAATGCGTGAATGTAATACCCAAGTTTTTAGAGTATTTTTCAAGATATAAAAATAAAATTCGTCATTTGGATTTTATTAATTAATTTAAAGCTTAATTTATTTTTTTTTAAAATTTAAAAGATTTAATGTGACTAATTTAAAACTTCAATTAATTCCAACTTTTGTTTCTTTTGAGTTCCTTGTGCTACGAGGAATTTTTCCATATTTTCTTAAATTTTTTAGATTTATTTGCTATTTTGTAGAGCTCATTTGGAATTATTTCTATTTCTAAAAATCAAAAAGTTCAAGAAATTCAAAAAATCCCTTAGGCCCAATTCTTTTCCTTGGCCCAACCCATCCTTTTCCTCGGCCCAGTCCATGGTCCTTACATCATCCACCGTCTGATCTCCTTGTGCCACATGTCGCCCATCTAAATCTTCTCTAGCGCCAACCATCCGATTTGTGTCGTGCCATGTGTAGGTCATCCGTGTGATTTACTCATGCTGCCACTAACCGCTTGGGCCCACCTTGTTCGAGCCATCTCTCTCTCGAACTCCTCCTTCTCCATGTCTGACACGTCACCGCCGCCTCACGCGTATTCGCCTCGGACTCGACCCCGACGTTCGTGCCTGCGTTGGATTCCTTAGTGTCTGTGCCATAAATAGCGTCCCGAGCCTTTGCTTTTTAGCACCTCGAGCCGCCCGTCATCCTCGACCTCATGCCATAGCCGCCGAAGACTTGCGTCACTGTCGTTGAATTCTCGCTGGAATTCCAAGCATAGCTGGTGGTTCATCTTCCGTAATGCCACTGTTGTTTTCTTGCTAATGAGCCTCTCCGCCAGCTCTGCCTTTTCTCCAACGTCCGCCATCACCACTGACCAGCCGTACCCGCCGCTCCACTGATAGCGCCGCATATCTATTCGGTCACCAAAGCGTCACCTTGGTCATCTCAACGCGCTAATGCCAGCTCATGTGTCAATGATGATGTCATCTCACACCATGTCACCACATAAAAGTTCCGTAGACTCAATTCATCGTAAGCCGAGCTTTTGACATATAGGTCCCACATGCTAGAGTACTATGCTATAGACGTAAGTCACCACAAAGCTGTGCCACATCAGTAGTCCACATAAGCAGCCATGTCATCCTACCACCTCAGAGCAATCAAGTTGCGTGTCATGACACATCAACCTAGCGCCACATCAGCAAAGCCTCGCTAGTGAGCACTGTTCCATGTACCGAGTCCATGGTGAACCCATACTATTCTATGCACCCGGTTCATAATATAGTAGACTTTCCAATTTCCAGTAATTTTTTTGACCAATTAATCTTCCGAGAGCCTGTTCTCTTCTTTTCAAACTCTGATTAACCCATTTTTCTTCCTAAATTCATCTAAAATTGAGCTTTATCTTTTTGTTCATGGTATGTAGTTTTTGGATTTTTATTTTAATTTATTTATGCTTCATTCACTTTCCCTCTCGTTAGACAACGTCTTCGAAGGAGAAGAAGTAGGACCTAAAGACCAAGAGTTGGTAACTGAGTAAAACTAATGCAAATCATGACCTTTAATCATATTAAACCTATTGTTTTTAAATATATTATTTATTATTTTATTTTAAATTATCATGCATTGCTAATCTGATACAAACCTTTGCATTGATAGTTAGCGACCTATTTGATTAAATCCACCTTGATAATTTGAATGCCATAATTTCATTATCACCATAGGATAGGTAACTATCTAATGATGCAAAACTAGTATCTACATAGGTTGTATGTCTAGTATGCTCAACCATGCTTGTAGTTGTGTTGGGCTCATCATCACACATGATCAATTACTTAATTTTGACTTAATGAGATATTGAATTGTGGCGGTCAGCCATAATTATAAAATTTGTGTACCATGGCATAGGTAATGTCATTGGTGTTGGTTAAACAAAATGATTTTTACTTGGGCAAATGATTGTGCAGTAAAGTGGGTACTTTTCAGCACATTAGAATGTGGATGTTTCGCTTGGGTATTGTCTAAGGACTTAACATTGTGCTTCATTGATCTGAGGTTTATCATACAACCACATGTCTAGTATCGGATGGACCTAGCTAAGTAATTTATAATGTTTCAACCTTAATTTCACCATTAAGATGATATGGGTATTGGTTAGACATTTTCACATGGCACAAGAGGGGGCTTTTGAATAGGTTATTAGCTAACTCGGACATGAAACCTTAGCAGGTGGAATCAGCTTGTGACTGATTATTGTAAAGGCCTTACCATGATCTCTCTGCCATACACCAAAGGTTGTGTGTTAATCCAGTGGCATTAAGAGATGATTATGTCTTGTGGGTAAAGTGTTGCAACCTCTGTAAAATGTAAAACTATTCGAATAGCCATGTCCCCGATCATGGACAATACTCAGTGATTTCACACGAGGGGTATAAGTTTCATAAAATCTGGATTTGGTTGATTTTGGAAGCAAATGGTTAGTTCACTTGTGGCTTAAATGATTTCTTTTGAATTAAGTATATTTCAACTAATGCATTTCAATCTATTTACTATATTTAGTCTAATATGTTGTTTTATGTAAAATAACCACTCAGTCATTATTTGTTCAGCCTTGCATACTTATATTGCATATTATTATAAACGACTTGCTTAGTACTCTATGTACTTAGGACTATATCCATTGTTGCTTAGTTGCTGAAGATGAATCGTATCAGCCAGAGGTGCTTGAAAGCGGATTCTTCGATGACTTCAAAGATTAGGATTTCGCTTCCTAGTTGATTGCTTGTGGCATGTCGAATGGCAGCTACACTTTAATCTATTTTTTCGTTGCTAGTTTTGTAAGGCCTTCTGGCTGTTAGTTGTAAGCTATACCTTAAGGTCATAACTCGGATAAGTAATCATATTTGAGTCTTTCTAGTTAAATCGTGATCATGGTCGATATTTTATCTATGTTTCCACTTTGTACACTAGCGTGATCTTGGACTAGTGTAGAATACACAGAGGGATCCGAATTTACATATGGAGATGCTTTGAGGTGAAAGTGAAGATGGAGTCAAGGGAAGGTGCTCGGAAGTTTTGTCGAGGGTATTTTGGTAGTTAGCCAAGTACTAGATTAGTGCCTTGATCAAAACCGCAGCACAGAAAGACACAAATGAGAAGTTGTTTAGGTCAAGGAGAGCTGGAATTGACAAGTGGATCAATCGCTAAAGAGCTAAATGTTTTGAGAAGTGTGTGTAAGTGTGTAATATCCGTGTTAGTGGGGTTGATGGGTTTCCCCAGTAGGCTTAATGGGTTGGGGCCCATTAGGGTTGTTGTTGGTTATTAGGAGAGGAGGTAGTAGATCCAAGGATTCTATGTTTTAGATTTTTGTTTTACCACCGTGTATCTTTCCATGGCTGTGAGAGAAAACTTGAGAGAGAAAAGAGTAGTGCTTTGGCTGCATCTTGTAATCATCTATCAGTATCTAAATCTTACCTTCCACTGAAATAGATCAAAGCTTTGTTTTAATTATATTATTGTTTGTGTTATTTCTTGGTTTTGCTCGTTCTTATGATAGATTTGTGATTTTGGGTTTGAGGGAGTTGCGCAATCTTTTGCTTAAATTATCTTACTAGGACATACGAGAATAGATTTAGAAGACCTCAAGTCTTAGATCCTCATGTGTAAGAAGTAATTTGAGTTTTAGGTTTTTTAATGTTCTTATGAATTAGATTTGGTTCTCTTCAATTTGGTGAACTTGAGCCCAATAACCTTGTGATTCTTGGTTGATTTAGGTTCATATTGCCTTGAAAAAATATCATGCCAAATTTAAAAGTGTTTGGCTGAGAATTAGACAAGTTCTTCAGATTTTAGATTTTGGCCTAAGAGGTTTTTAGGTAGAGAATAGGTGATCGATCAGATTGGCCTTTCAATGGTGTCACTTGTCTGTAACTTTGTTTTTCTTAGTGTAGTTGGTGTGATCTGAATTTGATAACTACCACAACCACTTGAGTGAAGTTTTTTGAATACCTCAAAAAAATATTAGAAATTATTCACCCTCTCTTATTGCTGACATTGGTCCTATTTTATCAGTAGGGAATGCGCTTACAATGCTTATCATCAGATTGCCATACGTACCTTGAGTTTGTAGTTCTGTAAGCTGTATCAAAGTTGTCAGGTAGGGAAGTAGCCAAGGCACGTTTTCCTAGAGACAAAGTTGGATTGGCATCGTTTCGTACCATATTTACAAAACTAGACGTATGCGCACCGTATTTGCAAAAATGGCACTTCTACCATCCGGTAGGCAGGCGGCAGCACCGATGACACGACACGGGGCCGCTGGCGGTAGGCGCCTGTTGCCTGATGGGGGCACGGTAGGCAAGCCTGCCGTCTGGTGAGGGGGCAGCAGGTGATTAAGCCGGCTGATTAGCCGGCTTAATTACCTGCCCTATTTTTTTGCATTTAGTGATTGTTTGAATTTTTAAATATACAAAATAAGCTTAAAAATTACAAAAAAAATTTGTACAACCTTTTGACACAACGTACCTCATAGTGTAATTTTTGGATAATTTTATCCATTGTGAATGTTGCTCAAAAATTCATACAATTTTGATATATTTACGAGTTTTTATATACAGGAAACGAGCTCTAAAAATTATGAATGTTATGTGAAGCCTCCTGACATAGTCATAGTTATTGTGTAATTTTTTAAGGAATTTTATATAATTTGAATTTGCCACGTTTATTTGGGTTAATTTAATTATGAATTTAATGATGCTCATGCATCTTTTGACTATATCTGACCTCTGTGCTTCGCGCATGTGTTAGCCAATCGTGCTATATTTTCTTTCCTGCTATCTAGTTTGCACAATTGTCACTCTATGTGTGTCGTGCTCCCCTCATGTGCTCTCTCATTGGCACTAAAGTCGTTATGTCCGTGTCGTCCCCCTCGCCTGCTCCCTCGTTTGCACATTTGTCAGTGTTACCATGTCGTCCCCCCTCACCTGAAGCGCTACTCATGACAATGAGTCCTTAATGTACGGGGTGAGTGTACCGGGTTCACTTTTCGCTCAGCCATAAACATGAACCTCTCACAGTTCGTTGTTGCTCATCTCAGTCACTCATCGCAGAAGCTCATTGTCACGGTCGTCGCTCAAAATTGGGAGTACGTAGCTCATTACTTCGAGAAGGTAGTGCATAGTTCAAAATTGGCCGTGCTGATTGTTTCCCCCGAAAGGCAAGTAATTTTTTATCGTATGTTTTCGACGTCATTCTCGTAATCATAATCAATTAGTGTTATTTAGTTAGTCATGATTAATGTAGTTTGTATTACAAAGTAAGTAGGTCATAGTAATTTAGACATAGTTTTTACTATTTTGTGTACGTACGGTACCCATAATATGTTATTGAATAGAAATATGTAATTAAGTAGTTGTAATTACTGTAGTGGCAATTAGTTAGGGGTAAGTAATGAGTTAGTGGTGAGTAATTAAGTGGTAAGGACAGCAATGCGTAGGCAGTATTCTTCGGCGTAGGCTAGCCTAGTACCCAAAACCCCACGGCGACAACGCTAATCAAACAGCAAAGTCAGGGAATAAAACTATAATCGCCCTAAGATGGCATGGGAGATGATGATTGATCATTGATGTACCACCCTCAAAGCGAGCCAACCAGGAAAGATGAACAAACGGCTCAGGCTCCGGGAAAAATATATCGGTTTGAAAATTTTATCAGAGGGCAGCGATACAACCGGTAACCGACGGTTACCTGAAATTTTTGGATGAAAATTTTGAATTAAATTTTAAATTTGCTTTTTATTTTTTCTGAATTTTTAGAAGAATTTTGATGAATCTAGAATTTTTTTACCTGTATAAAATTTTACCAGAACCCACCAATAAGACTAGTAACACTAGTTACCAGTAAAATTTCAGCAATAGAAATTTCCCTAGAGGAGCCTCTGGCAATAAGGACCATGGTCAGTGAGCACTAGCAGTGACCAGGCGCTCCAAGCGGCTTCTACACAGCGGTCTTCAGACGTTTTTTTTTTTTTTTGCTTTTTCGTCTTTTCTGGTTTTTGTTGGCTTTTTTGCTTTTTTTTCTCTTTATTCCTTTGCATATTCCGTGCTGATATAAGGTTTTTTCTTGACACAGCAACAACTGGTAGCAAAAGAATAAAATAAGCCGACAGCAACTACAGTGCAATTTCAGCTATAAGCTATTAGCCTGCAACCAGTTGAAGCAGGCATTTCCAACAAGACCCGGTCTATTTCTTCATCAAGTTGGACCCCCTCCTAGAAGATGCCACATGTTCCCACTAATCTCAAAGCATCCCCTAACCCATTCGCATGTGAAATAATTTTCAGCCGCCATGACAATCATGGGCGGAACCAAGTTATGAGGCTCGGTGTCACAAAACACTGGGTCCAAGATTTTTTTGAGAAAGGATCAATATCTCTAGCCTATGTCTAAATAGCCAGCCCAAATTCAGTATACCTGGTTCCTTCATTGAAACCCAACGAATGGAGCACTAGTAGCCCAAATTCCTAGTAGCTAGTAGCAATCCATGAGGAGTCTTCACTTCTCTCAGCCCATGAGGCAACTATAGCAGGCTGAGCTAGCCCAATAGAGAGGACTGCAATAGTCCACCGTGTCCATTTGATCGATCTCGAAGCGTATCACCCTGCAGCTGCCCTCGATGCCTGTTTCTCGTATGGTCAAGCAGGAGATGTGCACCACGCTCGCCACATAGCTGCACCTAGTCAAGTAGCAAACGGTCACCAAAGAACGAGAGAAATTGGCACTGTGGGCCACCCTCATCTGCCATCTCACCGAGGCGCTGCTTGGTCCCTGTTACCTCGCGCCCTCGCCGGCCAAAGGAACATTATGTCCACCCGATCAGTATGTACTCTACTCTAAACTTCTCTCAACTCTTTCAATTTATTTCAAGAATATGGGCTAAATTTGTGATTTGATATTTCAATGTGATGATTGATGATTGTGTTTTTTTTTGTTAAATTGTAGAGTTAAGACTTAGAGTTTCAATTTTGATTTTTGGAATAGCGGCCTAGCTCATTGCAATTCAGAGGTAAATCTGTAGTTTTTGACCATAATGTTAAGTAAGCCATTGGATATATTTTTCTATTATATTGTTCTTGAACTATTGAACATATAAATTTCTAATTGACCTTTTCAATTAATTGATGATGATTTAATGAATGATATACTTATTTGCTATATGAAGAAACAACAATTGACGAAACTTGCCAATAATGTTGTGGTTCGTCACTTTATAAACTTGAAAGAACGTAAATACTAAAAGATATTACATTAACTTACATTTGATCGTTATACTATTTTTTAGTGAAAACTTTAAGTAATTTTGTTCTCTTTTAACAAGCCATTGAGGTCAGATGATGTAGTTTACCAATACCGATCAATTTTTTGTTTGTAATTTCGTCCTCAGTTCCTTTAGCTTGCTACATCTAACTAATATTATTATCAGGTTTCTTCATGTTGGTAATTATTTCTATCACTACTTTTTTATCATCATATACTGTTATCAGTTATGTTGAAGTATTGATGCTAAAAACTACCAGATATATTACTATTTAGTATAATATTACTTAAAAATTATATATGCTACTATATGTGTAGAGAAATGGCAAGCACACCGTGGATGAATCGGTCCTGCACGTCGGGGGCATGATAGGATAGGAAGGTGCTCTCCGGCGGCGACCCGTGCATGGTGCGAAGACGCTCCCAGACCCAGCCTCATGGCACAACGGCGCTCTTGGACTCGTACAGGATTGAAGCTCGGAGGCATGGCGTCCAAACAATTAACAAACAAGATACCACTAGTCCTAAATGCGGCTCTCGCATGTCAGTTGGCATGCGATCCAAGGAATCACTTGCTAGCGTTCATGGTACGGACCGCTGCTCAATGACGATGCCGATCTAAGAAGGCTACAGCTTGCACAGCACAGCGCACCCGAAACGGCCGTGACTGGCTGGCTGTTAGAGCTGAACTCATCAACTTCGATTGCTACTCTTTGAACGAAAATGCATATATGCTTTCTCCCTTGGAACGATACACACAAGTAGGGAGGACGAATAAATACAGAAGAGACTTCTTTTGTGACAATGCACGTCTTTTCTTCTTTCTCTGTTATTTACTCACTTTCTCCACACACCCACTAACTCCACTAGCTAACAACTATGACTTATTCTCATGCCGTTGTCTGGGATCTTCTCCATGATCTGCACAACTTGGACACTACGCACTATCCGAAAGACTCCACTAACATAGCCAGTGGATACGACTGGTGTAGACACATTGCTACTCGACTTATGACCACACAGATCTAACCAAGTCTATGATCACATACAGACCTAACCAAGTCAACTCTTTATAACTTCGAATCCTTCCACCACAGTGCCTCAACCACGGTGTCTCAACCATGTCTCTTCAACCACAGTGTCTCAACCATAGCTCTTCAACAACGATTGCTACTTGACTTGCGAGTACATCTGCTACTATACCTTACAACTACCGATCGATTATTGTAGCTTTCGACTATCGATAGCAGGGGCGGACCTGCCCTTCGGGCGAGGCCGGGCGGCTGCCCGAGCTCCCCCCCGGGGGGGCTGAAGCACACGCCCCCCTCTTCCTCCTGCAGCCGCGCCTGCTCCACTGCCTCCGCGCAAGGCCGTTTTCCTGCGGTGCTACGCGCTCTATATGGTGAGATCGGATACACTTGTGTTCCATTTTTTCAGTGATTTTGTTCGTTCGTTCGTGCGTGCGTATGCCAGTTTGCAGATTTGTGGTAGGGCGAGTGGTGTTTGATGAAATGTCTCACTGGAGCTGGTGCAAAAGAGGTTAGATTTGGTTAGTGCTGCGATTTGCCAATGGAGGGAATGATATTTTGTAGCATTTTTTTTTGGATGATGGGTATGGATTACTGGCAGAAGTGTCCGATCAGTGCACTTTGATGTGCGAATGGAGTAATAGTAGATTTATTGGGATTTTAGTGAAGGCAAGAACTGGAATAGTTAAGAAATATTGTGACTGATGGGGATTCTCTTGGTGCTTTGTGCTCCTTTGTTGATGGTCTGATCATTTATCTTTGGTGATGAAACACTAAATGGAAGGTGAGATGCCAGGAGGAGGTGGCTCAGTTGTTCCCGTTGTCATGATATAATAATGCAGTGCTAAATTATGGACCCTCTGGTTTTTTATTTTTGGTGAAAGTTTACAGAGAGGGTTAAATGGCTGGACGTCTAAAAATTGTCAAGTCCATCAGTGTACATGTCTATTGCTTCGTTCTTTGTCTATTAGTGGTTTTCTCTCTAGGTCGACTAACTCCTAATATAGTGATTGGAAGTTGCTGTGATGTTAATGCTAGATGAGATGGATATATTACATGCAGAAGTGTGTTTGTAGTAATACAGTGGTTCTTTTGTAATGAAGGTTGGAAATTGTTGTATTCCAGTGTATAGGACAGAGAGCTAAATATAAGGTGTTTTTAATAGATAATAGCAATGCTATTGCTTGTAACGAGGAGGGCTGCGAACCAAGGTCCCACAATTGGTCCTTATGCAAATGTGTACCATTTTTGTGAGTTACTACTATTTACGGAATTTCATAAATGGGGTTAGCAAAAACCCCCATGCTCTTTTTGTGGATGATTTATTAAAATGCAAAGAATTTTAGCATGCCCCCAGGTAATATTCAGTACTTTTGTTAGATAACAGATATTTTTTTGCTGAATATGCATGTGATTTCAAATTATAAGGGAAAGTGTTTTCAGTGTGTTATGAGTGTGTCAGCATTTAGTAAGATTGATGGTTACATTTCATAATTTAACCTATTGAAGGATGACCATGTGCAATTAAATCGATATTTTTCCCTTTTCCTCTACGGTCTATCTTATTCTTATCTAACAGATACTACAAACTATCTCCTACTTGCTCCATAGTTTAATTATTAATTCGACACGCCTGATGAGCACAGTTATTCCCTCTGCAATTTAGGCTGGAGAGAAGCGGAAAGAGGAAGAGACAATAGAGCTTGAAGGATCTCTGGGCAAGAGTAACGCTGTTAATCAGGAACTAGTTGCATTGGAGAGAGAGCTCTCAACACATCGGAGAACTGGTTCTATTGACTCATTTGGCTTGTACTTGTATGGTATTGTTCTACGTGATAAAGGCTGTGAAGGTCTAGCTAGAACAGTTCTGGTAGAATCTGTCAACAGCTACCCTTGGAACTGGAGCGCTTGGTTAGAGTTACAATCTCTGTGCACTAGCAGTGACATTCTGAACAAGTTAAATCTCAAGAATCACTGGATGAAAGGTTTCTTCCTTGCTAGTGCACATCTGGAATTAAAGATGCATGAAGAAGCTTTGAAAAGATATGAGCGCTTGATGGGGGTCTTTTGTTGCAGTGACTACATTCAAGCTCAAATAGCAACTGTGCAGTATAGACTAAATGGATATGTGATATGGGCTTCAGCCAGGTGAAGGTTAGATGGCTAGCTCTTTTCATGGTTGACAATAATGGTGCTAGTATAATTCATCCTAAGTCTGCAATATGACAATATCTCAAGAACAAATACCCATTTACACATTTATTTTGGGAAAAGCGTATCTAAATATAGTGGCTCATCATGTAGCACAATACTAGATGATGGATTTCAAGATATGAAAACTCGAAGAATGAAAATGCCTCGTTCTCCTAGACGTACTTAGTTATTTACTAGTATATTTCTTATCTTCTTTTGTATTGCATCTTTTATATTCTATTATCGAATTGTGACACTACTGATTTATCTATCTTTCACAATTGATAGGTTGTTCTTTTACAGCTCATCTACAATTGTGGATTAAGCTTCATTAGTAAGGTATTTTTCATTGTCCTTCCATTATCCACATAAGTTAACATGCGAATTGTAGTTGTTGTTTCTATTTCGTATCACATACTTTTATAGTGTGATTGCAACATAGTTTGATTATGGATTGTTTTGCTTTTGGGTACTACTGTTTATTTCAAGCTTCCGACTTCAGCCTAGCTAGTTTTTTCCTGAGTCACCATTAGACTTCGTCCTACCTACAATTTTTTCCTGGGTCCGCCACTGATCGATAGTTCACTGTAGCTTTTGACTACGGACCAAATATTGTAGCTTCTGATCGGTTTACTGTAGCTTACCACTCTGGGGTCTTTGACTGTTCTCCGACTCCGAGGTCTTTGACTTCTACATATACTCGGACACATAACTACACAGTACTCAACCACACGAGTACTTGATACATGACTATACAGTACTCAAACACACGAGTACGACTATACAGTACTCGAACACATGAGTACGACTACACAGTATTCGAACACACGAATACTCTACATACAACTACACAAGTCAAGATTAGTTCCAACACTGGCTGCCTTGACTATGACAGAGAGATAGTAGCGGGCTGCGACATCTCAGAGCTTAGAACGCATCCAGCGATGGAGGTTCGAGGACATGATGATTTGGTGGGAAGCGAATACAAGCACGCAATGTTCCCGTCGCCAGCACGGGCATGCAAGATCTGTTGGAGGCCCGACTGCTTTGGAGTCACCCATGATAGAGGTGGTTGTGGCTAGGGCTGGCAAAAAAGCTCGGGCTCGTGAGCCAGCTCGGGCTCGGCTCAGGCTCGTGAAGGCTTGGCTCGGCTCGTGAATGAAACGAGCCGAGCCGAGCCAACAAAAAAGCTCGGGGTCTAAACGAGCCGAGCCCGAGCCAGCTCGCGAGCGGCTCGGTTGGCTCAGAGGCGCCAGGCTCCCTCAGTCCCTCCGCAAACCGCAACGGGTTTTTTCTTTTTCTCGCCGCCCCTCTCTTCCCTCATTTCTTCCGCCGCCTCAGCTCTTCCTCCTTTCTCTTTCTCACTGACGCCATACCGCCTTCTCCTCCTCTCCCTTTTCTCTGCACCCTCTCTCCTCTTCCTACTTCCCCCCGCCCGGTGCCAATCGACTCGACGCCTCAGTTCCTCCGACCTAGTCGCCGCGCCGGTCCCCCTGTGCCGCGCCGCTCGGCTTCTCCTCCCCTTCCCCTCGCGCCGCCTACTCGGTCGGCGCCGCATCGCCGCTCTCACCGGTCCGGCTCCCCGGCCCCGAGTCTCCGCTCCCTACCACTGGCTCTCCCGTTGCTTCTTCTCCGATGCTCCTCCCTTCGTGCTTCTGGTCCTAGCGGCGTCACCCCGCGCCGCCCGAGTTGGCCTCTCCTTGCGGTCCGCCCGTCGTCTGGTAAGTTGCAGCCAGATCCGTGGCCTAGAGCCCGGATCTGGCATCTCCTGCTCCTAATCCAAACCCGATCTACATGTTTTGGGTTGCTATATTTGGATTGTGTTCACGGGTTGCTCGAGGTGTTGCTAGGCTGGGAGGCGAGTCACCCCGACTAGCCACGGCCGGCTAGCCGCCGCCCGTACGTTGGGGGAGTACCCGGTGGTAGCTAGAGGCGTGGCTTGGCCGGTGGTAGCACGCAGGCACGCAGCCGCCGCCCTCTTCGGTAAGCCCCTTTTCTCCTCTTCTACTCCTTCTCTTCCACCTCCAGTGGTATTTCTGTGATGGTTCGACTTCTACCGCCCCGTCGCCTTGCTCCCGTCGGCTTGCCGTGCCTTCGTCTTCTTGGCCGTCGGTTCTCCTCGGTGGCTGTCTTCTGTTGGTTTGCATTGTTGGCTCGCGAGCCGTCGCGAGCTGGCTCGAGCCGCACCACGAGCCGAACCGAGCCCACAAAAAAGCTTGATATCCTAACCAAGCCGAGCCGAACCGAGCCTCCATTTCACCAAGCTTTCACGAGCCGAGCCGAGCCAGGCTTGGCTCGGCTCGTTGCCACCCCTAGTTGTGGCCGGCTGGTGACCATAGTGTGGCCCTCGCCTCTTTGGATTCTAATGAGAGAGGGGACTGGAGGGTTAGGGAGAGGAAGACTTCCAAGTTCTTTGAGACTGGTGGGAACACATGGTATCTTATTAGAGGGGTCTAATTTGATAAAGGAGGTGCAATGAATATCACTGATTGTTTTATTTATGCTAATGGAATTTTTTGTGCAACTGCGAGGCTAGATAGTGTAATATATTGTATTTACTATATAACTAAGATTTAGGCCGAGCACCCCAATTTTGTGAATCGCCACTTTTTTGGTATTAGGCAATTTACAAAAATGCCTCTCTACCGACTTTTTTTTATCCCTTTGCCTCGAAGCATCACCCATGTTTTGCCATATTTTATGTGGCCCTAAAGCCTCATCGCCAAGCCTTTCATGCATCCAGGTCCTACCAAACCATCTTCGCTAGAAAACAAGCTTAAGTCACTTGGTGTACCACATGCCTCTCTATGCACCATGATGGCACCCAGCTTTCTTAACTATTCTGGATCTTATCTCCTCTTGAGCTTAGTCCCGATCCACTTTGCCATTACCTATCATGTCCACCACAAGTAGCTCCACTTCAGTTCCTTGTCTTCTCAGCTTGTAACCACTCCATTAGTCTTAGTCATCTTCCGGTGGCACCTTAACCGTTCTAGACCTTAGCTCCCTAGTT
Organism: Dendrocalamus latiflorus; assembly: GCA_017311315.1. Taxonomy (NCBI): domain Eukaryota; kingdom Viridiplantae; phylum Streptophyta; class Magnoliopsida; order Poales; family Poaceae; genus Dendrocalamus; species Dendrocalamus latiflorus. The sequence continues at coordinate 39,175,912 of CM029609.1, forward strand.
TAGTCCCGATCTCTTGGTTGCTCTTAGACCTAATCTCTCCTACCTTAGTGCTAGTCATCCCATCTGCCTCACTATGATGTAACTCCGGAAAACTACAACCAACGCCAACAAGCAACGCGTCACATATCACCACACACCACACAAAAATATCAATTGACACAACTGATGAGTCATAACACATACCTTCAAAGCTTTGCTCCCAAAAACCTCACCAAGCTGCATAGCCATCCCATGATTCAACCATGTGCACCTTATCCATTTCATCTCAGTAGTTGCCATGCTCATTCACTAAAGATCATCATGATTCGCCCAACAAGTCAAACATAGTCTCCACATGCACCTTACATCATATAGGCACAACCCCCTTGGTATCGTACTCCTCAAACATGCTCATATCCATTCTCATCGACAAATCCGGATATGTTTTGGTTATCCTAGACATGTCTATTCTCTCCATAACCTCTCTAAAAACCCTAGACATGTTTAAGGTACCCCCAGACATGTCTCCCTTATAGCCACATGCACATACAAAGACAAGCAAACCATGTCTGGACACAAGTTCATTCCAACTTAACCCACATTAGTCCAAATATGTAATATATATGCACCACTCTAAGCTCAAAGATCCAAATCTTGATTTAAGCCCAAAGCAATACATCCTAGGAACAGGGCACTGGTCTGACCGTAGCCACAATGTCGGTCAGACTGCTCTGGCTAGTCTGACCACCAGCACCATGCCAGTCAGACCGCCATGGTGTGGACGGTCTAGCCGCTGAAATGCACTTGAAAACACCCTCTTTGGACTTTTCAATTAAAATATATCTAGGTTTAGGTCAAGTTTCTATTTTCAGTGACACCTAATACAAACACATTCTCAAATAAGCATATACAAGTGTTTGATGTAACCACCGGTTTGGCTGCTGTGTAACAATCAGTCAGATCACCACACATCGGTCTGATTATGGCCCTAATGCCGATCAGACCACCATCCTTAATTTCAGCCTAGGAAATAGAGGCCAGTCAGAACGGCCCTGCAAATCGGTCACACCGGCTTCAGCTTGGCAACAACTCCAAACTTCCAAAATCAAACTCAATCTTCAATAACACAAGCAACCCAAAGTCAATTACTCATCACAAACCATAGGATAACCTCCACATGGTCTTACAAACTGACCATTGAAATGGCCAATGCAGGACTCCATTGCTCCTTCAATATATATCAAGCAAGATGCTTTAGTTACTGTTAATGTTTGGATTGGACACCTTTGTCCTAGATGCCACCTGCAAAGGTTATATTGATTGTAATTGTTCTGCAGAATCGCAGAAATGAACTTACTAATACAGAAAATGAATGAGGCAAAGGGTAAGGAAATTCCCAAATATAAAGGCTTGTCTTTCTCTTATGCTTCTCTGCTTGAGATGTAGTATCATCCAGACTTACGTGACCCTCCAAGGCTTCGGGCCTCCTCTAGCCTCAGTATTGCCATTGACCATCAACAATCACCAAACGTCCTGCACTTCAAAGGACAAGTAATCAATTCAAGCACAAGTGATATGCACTTGACTCTCATTAGCAAACACCACATAGCACTCCTGGCCATGATCATCACAATGCATGGACTGCTGTTACAACTAACAGTTGCATGGACTCCCATCATGACCAACACCTTGTATGGACTTCCAAAAAGCTTCTAAAGCAACAACATAATTGAGATAAAACTCAGCTCACTCATCTCAATAAAGGTCGGTCTGATTGCCAACCAATGGCCGGTCAGACTGCCTTAGTAACCCTAGTCAAACCTGGGCAATTTGACTATGGCCAGACCGCTTAAGAGCACCAGAAAACACTTTCTCTGGAATTTTAGTTAAACCCTATCTAGTTTTAGCTCAAAACCCCAAATTGAGTGACATAAAGTGTAAAGACATCCTCAAACACATCTACACGAGTATTTGGTGTCCATTCTCCAAAAGGTCACGTGGCCGATCTGACCACTTCATAGTCGCCGGTTAGACTGCCGTTACCTACCCGATTAGACCGCTTAACTAACTTTTAAAACTGAAAATCTTCAAAACCAAATTCCAACTTTGATAGAACTTGCACATTAAAATCAAATATTCATCTCATATATAATGTGACCATTGTATGGTCTCACAATCTTACCTTCAAAATGCCCCAATGTGTCTGGGAGGCAAACACCACGTTGAAAATATTCTTGTGGTTACGAGTAGTCATTTTCTTGAACATTACCATGTGAGTGATACTATTTTCTTGAGTTAAAGATAGAGTCTCACACCTTTTCTTATTTGACATTGAGAACTGAAGTCTGACGAAGAACAATGTATACATAGTACGCATCGCGATGGTGGTGGGATCAATAATGAATCTCAAGTCTAATAGTAGAAGAGAGGAGTAAAAGAAATAAAATGGAAGAATAGAAGCTCGTACTTGAAGCTAATAATTTCAGCAAAAAATACAGGGAAAAAAGAGGGAAAAAGAGAAATAAGATGAGCATAGCAACGTATGTATAAAGTAAAAGCCAGTTCTTTTCTGCTCATGACTTATGTGTTTGCTCGTCATTTAGGCCGGTGAGTGACATTTTTGCTTCTTATAACTATTACTTCTCTCGAACAAAGAAACATGAAGAGTTATTTTCTAGGTTTAATAAGATTCTTAGTAATATGCGTACGGTTAGCTTGACTTACTCTAAGTAAGAATGTATGCTAAGTGTTTGCTGTTTTAGATGTTAAAGCTTGGAGGATAAGATTGCATCTATTAATGACAATACTGTCATAAGTGAATTTACCATAAATAAACTCTACTTAAGGTTGAAGACATAAGAACTTAATTTTATCTTTTGTGTCCCCAAGACAGAGTTGATGCTTGTGGTTCCGGATGTTAATGCTGTGGTTCCATGTGAAAATTCATGAATTTGTAATAGATTCCTTCAAGAAAATGAAATCATGCGCAAAATTTTGAGGAACTATTGTGCCATATTCATCTCATGTGCTCAACGATATTCGTTTCCCTGAGGAAAACAGTGGATATTACTATAATCATTTTGCCCCGCGATGGAATCCTCTGTTCTAACATGGTACAGATGATTAGTAAAAAAATTTTTTGGGTGCAAAGAAGTTGAGAAGCCATGTTTAACTATGAAATCAACACTTGCATAACCAAATGGCTATGCAAGTCCTCCATTTCAATTTGGTAGATCCTCAAAGTTCTGCAGGGACCAAAACATCAAGTGTGTATTGGACTGTTTACATCTCCGAACCATGCAGTCTCCATTGATCTTTTGCTAGAACCTGAATTGGAAGAAGCTCGCAGTCGCACCTGCACGTCAAGTACACTCGGAGCAGCAGCCAAGAAGCCCCAGGGTCTCCTCCTCCTCCATCGCCTGGCTCTCCTCCTCCTCAATCGCCCCGCAGCAACTGCACCAGCACTAGGACGTACGTCGCCCTTCACGGCCAGCCGGTCGGTCCAAGAAGCTCCCGGCGCGAGTTGCAGCCAGCCGATCCGGGCGTCCGCCACGCCGACTGTACAGCGAACGCGACGAGGACGCAACTGTCGCGGATCGTGCCACCGATGTTGGCCCGTCCGGAGCCATCATGATGCGCCTGAAGCATGACCTCCTCTGGGGTTTGGGTTCGCCAACAGTGAGCAGCAAAATCGAGAGGAACACCTGAACGATCATATTCATGCCGCATGAAACAAGTCAGTGTCAAACATGAGTCATCAAATGTCTCGCTGAGTGGATCGAGCAGGATCTCAGGAATTGAGGAGGGGAAAGCAAGAAGAACAGGAAGAACAGATAGGGATTTGGGACTGAGTTTAGTTTTGTCATTCAACGGATACCCTGGTCCAACACGGCTCTGAGTCAGTGTACTTCGGTGCCAAAAGCAAAGAAGCATTTGTCATTTGGGATTGCCACTTTTGACGCATCACACGCTTTAGCGGGAAAAAGATAGGAGAGTGACCTTTGAATGGAACACCACAGCTCCTTCAAGATATCAAGACAGATGCTTCCGTTACTGTTATTGTTTGGATGAAACTCCCTCTTGGGTGGCAATAATTGTTCTGCAGAATCTGAATAATGAACTTAAGATCAGAAAATGAACAAGGCAAAGGAACTCACGAATATAAATGCGCAATCATTGCTTTCTGTTAGTGAACCTGCTAAGTAGGACCTAAAACTTTTACTACATGACAAACTCTGTAGGACGCCAGTGAAATATCAGCATGTATGCAATCTCTGCAATCTGCATAAGATGGTAGCTGGTACCATGGGATCAGTAATTTGCCCCCAACATAGACCGATGAAGACCATGAACAAATAATCATCCTAATTCGATATTGAATGAAATCTATTTTAGCATTAAGCGGTTCAGAAAAGGCTAAGCAAACATTGTTGTATTAAACCAACAGAAAGGGGAAAAAAGGTCATATTATATTAGTTACCTTTGAATGGAACACCACAGCTCCTGCAAGATATCAACTTATCAAGACAGATGCTTCCGTTACTGTTATTGTTTGGATGAAACACCTTTCTCTTGGGTGGCAGTAATTGTTCTTCAGAATCCGAATAATGAACTTGAGATCAGAAAATGAACAAGGCAAAGGAACTCACGAATATAAATGCTCAGTCATTACTTTCTGTTAGTGAACCTGCTATGTAGGACTGTCGAGACCCGAATATACAAATCCGGACTCTACTGTGTATTCTGCACTAGTCCAGGATCACGCTAGTGCACACAGCGCAAACAAAGACAAATATCATCCACATCACGATATTCTAAAGGAAATCCAAATTATATTAATAACCAACAGAGTACGACCTTATGGCCAAGCTTACAATTATTAGCCTGAAGGGCTTGAAAGAAACTAGCAGCGGAAATCCAAAATTAAGCGTAGTAGCCACTCGACATGCCACAGGCAATCGACTGGGGAGCGAAGTCCTAATCCGTGAAGTCCTCGTAATAGCCTCCTTCTAGCAGCTCCTGCTGATCTGGTCCCTCCTCCTCAACTGAGCAACATGGGCATAAAGCCGTGAGTACTTTGGTACTCAGCAAGTCGTTTATAACAAAAGAATGCAATATAGTATGCAAGGCTTAACAATGGATGGCTGAAAGGTTAGTTTTGCACAAAGCGACAATTTAGAGTAAATATGATAAATAGATTGAAAAGCAAATTTAACAACAGACACTAAGTAATTAAATCAATGGAATTGAGTATAACCACAAGTGAACTAACCATTCACTTCCCATCTCCAACCAACCCAAAATTTCATAAAGACTCTACCCCTCGTGTGAAATCACCGAGCATTGTCCATGACCGAGGACACGGCTATTCGAATAGTTTTACACTCTGCAGAGGTTGCACAACTGTACCCACACGATGTGATTAGCCTCAGCTTAAGGAAATCACAACAAGGCTTTTACAATGATCCATCTCCACCCGATCCCACTCGCTAAGGATTCGCCGTCGAGTAGGGTAACCCCCTAGTCGATAATTGCCCCCTCTTGCGCCACACAACATCAGTAGTAAAACCAAAGTGGAGACTTCACAAATTATTATGCCAGGTCTATCCCATACTAGACATGTGGTTTGCACGATTAAGCTCAGATCAATGGCGCACAAAGTTAAGTCCTTAACAGTTACCCAGGCGAAGCATCCACATCCCAATGTGCATCCAGCACCCCCTTTACTGCACGATCATTCGCCCAAGTGAAAGCCAAGTTTGTATAACCAATGCCCATGACACTACCCATGTCATGACACACAAATTTTATAACTGTGGCTAACCACCACGTTCAAGTAAATCATTAAGTCAGGATTAATTATCCACATGTGATGACAGACCCAACATACTAATATTAAGCATGGCTAAGCAATTAGACACAACCCCATGTGACAGTTATTATTTTATCACTAAATAATTCCCAATCCTAAGGTGTCAATGGATTCATGGTAGTCAAATTATCATGGAGGGATTTAATCAATTAGGAGTATAACTACCAATACAAGGTTTATTAACAAATAGCCATGCATGATAATTTGAAACAAAATAATACATAATAGATTGAAATCTGGGTTCAACATGATCAAAGAATACGACTTGCCTTGGCCTTGCTCAGATGAGGGCTCTTGGTCTTCAAATCCAACTTCCGCTCCCTCGAACACGCGATCTAACGAGAGAGAAAACGAGACGAAAAGAGAAAATAAATTCAAATAAAATTCAAATGAACTCCAAAAACTTTCAAACCTGAACCAAAAGGTAGAGCTCAATTTTAGATGAATTTAGAAAAAAGAACGGGGTCAATCGGAGCTAGGACGAGGGAGAACGGGCTCTTGGAAAATTGGATTTTCTGAAAATCGGGGAAATTGGAAAAGTGCACTGTGCTGTGGACCGGGCGCACGGGAGGCTGAGTCTACGGTGAACCCGGCGCACGAAACAGTGCGGGGCGGCGGCTGCTGACGCGGGCGGCGGGCGCTGACACGGCGCTGACGGGGCAGACACGCAAGCGTTAGGGCTGACGTGGCCCGGCTTGCGTGGCAGCTCGGGAGCACGGCGGCGGGGCGATCGGACGGCTGTGGTGCGGCCGCGTGGACGCATCCGGGCCGTCGGCCCAGATCGGCTCACGGGTCTACGGCTCGGGCTGACGGGCGGGACCCACATGGCAGCGGCACGGCTCACATGGACCGGGCGCACGGGAAGGCGAAGGGACGCGGGGCGCGGGCGTCAGCGCTGACGTGCGCGTGCACGGGGCGCGAGGCGGCGCGGCGCGGGCGCGTCCGCTGGCGGCGCGGGCGGCGGGGTCTGCGGCGGCGGCTGGCCGGCGACGGGGTGACGGCGGCGACTGGCCGGCGGCGACCGAGGTGGCGGGGACGACGACGGCGGCGGGGCTCACCGGCGGTGGCGAACGGCAGACGGGCGGCGGCGAAGCTCCTGGCGACGACGGCCGGCGCAAAAGACGACGAGGGCGACGGCGCTGGCGGCGGGCTCCGGCGAAGGGCGGCGGCTCGGGATGCGGAAGCCGAGGGGGCGGCCGGCTTTTATACACGGACCCCGAGGTGTCCGCGACGGGGACGGCGGCGGCGGCGAGAGTCCGGCTCGGAGACGGGGAAGACGAGTCCGGGTCGGGGACGACCTGACAGGTGGGCCCCACCTGTCGGTGGCGCGGGTGAGCAGGCGGCCGGGATCGCGTGCGGGCGCGGGCAGATGGCCGAGATGGGCGACGCGTGGCGCGCATCGAGCGGAGGGAGGCGGGCGCGGGCGCGGTCGCGGATACGCGACGCGTGGCGCGGGCGGAGGGGCGCGGGTGCGGCCTGCTGGGCTGGGCCGGCTGGTGGGTTTCGGCCCACTGGCCGGTTGGGGATTTTTGGGGATTTTCTTTTTTTTATAAATTCATTTAAATCATTTTGAGCTCTAGAAAATAGCAAATAAATCCAGAAAAATCCAGAAAAATTCCAATAAATTCCTTGAGACACAAGGAACTCAAATAAAATAACTTTGGCAAATGTTCATGTTCAGATTATTCATATTAAATCCTTTTAATTCATAAAATTCCATTTAAGCTTTAATTAATTTCAGAAAAAATTCAAATGGTGAATTTTATTTTAAAAGCTTCAAAAATGCTCTGAAATTCAGGATGTTACAAACCTCCCCCCCTTAAACGGAATCTCGACCCCGAGATTCTGGCTCTCTAAAGAATAGGTTTGGAAACTCCGCTTTGAGATCCTCCTCACTTTCCCAGGTTGCTTCCTCCTCTGAATGATTGCTCCACTGAACTTTGCAAAAACGAACGACCCTTCTTCTGGTGACACGCTCTGACACTTCCAAGATCTTGATGGGATGCTCTTTATAGGACAGATCCTCCTGGAGATCCACAGCCTCAATTGGCACTGCTTCCTCTGGCACTCGCAAGCACTTCTTCAATTGAGACACATGAAAAACATCGTGTATCCCGCTCAAGTTCTCAGGTAGCTCCAGCTGATAGGCAACTTCTCCCTTGCGCGTCAAAATCTTGAATGGCCCCACATATCTTGGTGCTAACTTTCCCTTCATCTGAAAACGCTTAACTCCTTTGAAAGGTGTGATCCTGAGATACACATAATCATTGGGCTCAAAACTTAAATCTCTTCGGCGAGTATCAGCATAAATCTTTTGCCTGGCTTGAGCTGCTTTCAGCCTCTCTTGAATCAAGCGCACTTTTTCTTCAGCTTCTTGCAAACACTCTGGCCCAAATATCTGCCTTTCTCCTGTCTCCTTCCAATTGAGAGGGGTCCTACACTTCCGACCATACAAAGCCTCAAACGGTGACATCTGCAAACTGGCCTGGTAACTGTTGTTGTAGGAAAATTCTGCAAAAGGTAGGCAATTGTCCCACTTAGCTCCGTGATCCAAAACACATGCTCTCAGCATATCCTCTAGGATTTGATTTACACGCTCTGTCTGACCATCGGTCTGTGGGTGATAGGCTGTGCTGAAATTCAGATGAGTACCCATCGCTTCGTGGAAACTACTCCAAAATCGAGAGGTGAACTGCGATCCACGATCTGACACTATTCTCTTAGGTACTCCATGGAGACTCACAATTCTGGACATATACAATTCTGCCAACTTATCTCCAGAATATGTGGTTTTGACTGGAAGGAAATGGGCTACCTTGGTCAATCGATCCACAATTACCCATATCGAGTCGTAACCTTCCTTGGTCTTGGGTAGACCTGTGATGAAATCCATGCCCACATCTTCCCACTTCCACTCGGGAATTTTCAACGGTTGCAACAATCCTGCGGGTCTTTGATGCTCTGCTTTCACTCGCTGGCAAACATCACATAGTGCTACATACTCTGCTATTTCTCGCTTCATACCTGGCCACCAGTACTTATCCTTGATGTCCTGATACATCTTGGTACTGCCTGGATGAATTGAATATAATGACTCGTGTGCCTCTTTAAGCAACAATTGCTTTAACTCTTCCTTATTGGGTACGCACAATCGCTTCTTGTACCATATGATACCCTGATCATCCTCCACAAAACCTGTCGCTTTTCCTTCCTTCAATCCAACCTTGATCCGCTGGATATTTTCATCCTCCGGTTGCGCTTGACGAATCTGACTATCCAAGGTCGGCTGCAAGTCCAAAGCGGCCAACATCCCTTCTTCAACCAACTCCAAACTGAGCTTTTGGAATTCCTCGTGCAATGCTGGTTGACTCTCCTTGACCATAATTGTGTTGCAATATACCTTCCTGCTCAACGCATCTGCCACTACGTTGGCTTTTCCTGGGTGATAGTGGATTCCAATGTCATAGTCCTTTATCAACTCCAACCATCTTCTTTGTCTTAGGTTAAGGTCTGATTGGGTGAAGATATACTTCAAGCTCTTATGATCCGTGTAGATCTCACATCTGTTACCCATCAGGTAGTGTCGCCATATTTTCAGGGCATGCACAACTGCTGCTAACTCCAAATCGTGCGTAGGGTAGTTCTCCTCATGTGGCCTCAACTGACGCGATGCATAAGCTACCACTCTTTTGTCTTGCATCAATACGCACCCTAAACCTTTGCGGGAGGCATCACAATAAATCTCAAAATCTTTCTTGATATCTGGCAAAATTAGGACTGGCGCTGTTGTCAGACTTTCCTTTAGCTTCCGAAAACTCTTCTCGCATTCTGGCGTCCATTCAAACTTCTTTTCTTTCTTTAATAGCTGGGTAAGGGGTCGGGCTACACTGGAGAATCCTTCAATGAATCTTCGATAGTAACCTGCCATTCCTAGGAAGCTTCTGACCTGGGTCACTGACGTGGGTGCCTTCCAGGTGAGCACATCTTGTACTTTCCCTGAGTCAACGGACACTCCCTCTGCTGTCAACACATGACCCAAAAAGGCAACTTCCTTCATCCAAAATTCACACTTGCTGAACTTAGCATACAACTTGTGCTCCCGCAATCTTTGCAATACCAACCTCAAATGCTCCTCATGCTCCTCCTCATTCTTGGAGTAGATCAGAATGTCATCAATGAACACAACGACAAACTTGTCCAAGTAATCCATGAACACCTTGTTCATCAGGTACATAAAGTAGGCTGGGGCATTGGTTAAGCCAAAGGACATCACGGTGAACTCATACAATCCATAACGAGTTGAGAAGGCTGTCTTGGGTATGTCCTCCGGTCGAATCCTCATTTGGTGATACCCCGATCTCAAATCAATCTTGGAGAACACTCCAGCTCCCTTTAATTGATCAAACAGGTCATCAATTCTGGGCAACGGATACTTGTTCTTGATGGTAACTTCATTGAGAGCTCGATAATCCACACACATACGCTGGCTACCATCCTTTTTCTTGACGAACAATACTGGTGCTCCCCACGGAGAGGTACTAGGCCTAACATAGCCTTTATCCAACAACTCTTGTATCTGCTTCTTCAATTCTGCTAACTCATTGGCGGGCATCCGGTAAGGTCTCTTGGAAATTGGCGAGGTGCCTGGTGCTAACTCAATTGCGAACTCCACTTCTCTTTTTGGTGGCATCCCAGGGAGGTCATCAGGAAAAACATCCGGATACTCTCTGGCAACTGGCACTTCACTTAGGGCAATCCCTTTACTTTGGCACACCATCACTTTTTCTGGCTGCTTCATGTTGGCTTCAAATCTTACTTTGCTTCCATCGGGACCGTCCAAGGTGACTGCTCGGCTTCCACACTCCAACACTGCTTGGTGCTTCTTGAGCCAATCCATACCCAAAATTACGTCCAAAGACTGGATATTCAGCACAACCAAATCTGCGGAGAACTCTACTCCTTGGATGGCTATCCTAACTTTGGGGCATCCTAGGTTTGTACTCATCTCAGAGCCTGGGGATTGAACCAATAAAATGGAACCAAGTGCAACGACTTCCAACTTATGCTTTAGAGCAAAACTCCGAGAAACAAACGAATGCGAAGCTCCAGAATCAAACAAAACTGTGGCAGGTACTGAATTTACTGGGAACTTACCGATCACCACATCTGGCGCTGCTTGAGCCTCCTCCATGGTGACGTGGTTCACCTGGCCACGCATCACGGTCTGCGATCCTTTGTTGGGTTGATTTGATCCTTGAGGTGCTCCGCGTCCTGACCCTGCTGCAGGGGTACGGTCTGGTGTGGCTCCCAAGTTGAAGCGAACTGGTGTCAATGCTGCATTCTGCGGGCATTTGTTGGCATAATGTCCCGTCTCATTGCATTTGAAACAAGTGACTGCTGACATGGGCTTGGTAATCCTCTGCTGTTGGCTTCCCACTGGATTTGGTTTTGGCGCTGAAGAAAACTGACGGGGAGCTGGTGCAGGAGTTTTGAATCCCGACTGCTGAGGAACTCGAGCTGGCTGAAAATTACCGAAGCGGGCTCTCTGAGCTTGGTGCATCTGTGATCCTTGCTGCATCATTCTTCTCTTGCGAGATTCTTCCAACTCGCGACGACTTTCCTCAATGAGCATTGCTTTGTCCACCATGTTTTGGAAACTGGCATAATCATGTCCCACTACCTGAACTTTCAATCCTGGGTTCAATCCTTTCTTGAACCTCTTCTGGCGAGCATCATCTGTGGCAACATCTTCTGGAGCGTAACGGGCCAATTGAGTGAACTCGTTAAGATATTCACTCACGGACATGTTCTTCTGCTGCAACTCCCGAAATTCTTCCTTCTTCATTTCGATCACCCCATCCAGGATATGGGCATGACGAAAAGCTTCTGCGAACTCAGCCCAGGTGATACTCTCTGGATCCTCATGAGCGGCACAATAATTTTCCCACCACTCGGCTGCAGCACCCTCAAGCTGATGGGCTGCATACAACACCTTCTCGCGATCTGTACACTGGGCAAGGTTAAGCTTCTTTTCCACTGAACGCATCCAGTCATCGGCTTCTAGTGGCTCAGAAGACCGTGAATAGGTAGGAGGCCTTGTCCTCATAAATTCTGCAAACTTGGACTGCTGGCGAACTGGTGGAGGCATGGCCATGTCTTGATTCTGTCGATTCATCATGGCGTTCATGTTCTGCATCATGGTGTTCATCAACTGGGTCTGGGCTGCCATGAACTGACTCAAGGTTGGATCCAGTCCAGCTGGGTTTGCATGCTGCTCCGGAGTTGCCTGACTGCCCTCAGGATCCTGACTCATCTGACCACGTCCTGCGGAGCTCCGGGTATCAACCATCTGAAAGGAAAGATCACTTGCTTGAGAACTGGCTTCACAGGGCTTACCAGGTAAGAGGAAAAAGCAAAGATAAGTGGTAAGTTCGTCTAAGGGGGATATCTTAATGGTAAATCCTAAACTAAACAATCACTTAGCCGAAAAGCTAACAAAAGGACAAATAAATCACTTCAATAAAAGATTTGGTATGACTGCAACATATTGCTTTTGAGGGCAAAACTGCAGCTCACATCACACTCAATGCAAACAAAAACCACTTCCTAACCGATGCTATCCTATGCTACGGTCTACTCTTCCGGTTCCCACTCAGGTCCGGCGAGGTACGGTGTGCGTTCTTCTTCTTCTTCTGCATCACTGTAGAACGTCCATCGGTTGCGGAACTGCATTGTAGGCGCTGCTGCTGGAATGACGAGTCGAAGGTACTCTCGGCGATCATCTGCCATGCGTTGCCTTTCCTCCGGGCTGGGCGGCGTAGGGGAAGGCGAGGGTGTTGGCGTCCGCGGAGTGTACTCCTCAGGTTCATACTTCCTCTTGTATTCCTGGATGAACTTGGTCATACTGATCTTGTACCGTCGACAGAGTTGAGCAACGGCCTTGCGTGCAGCTGCTTGCGGATTTGAACCTTTGAAGCTGTGGTGTACGACGTGTCCTCCAAGCTTGGTAGTGAAGTACAACCGTGTGAAATGGTATCCTCTTACTTCATCATCCATGGAACTGTAAATTGGTGTTCTTTTGAAACCAAGACTTCTTAGCAGCACTCGAAGAACTCTCCTCCATCCTCCTGACCGGCTATAGTTGCTTTGCGACATCTACAGCACGGCACAAGACAAGAGTCAGTTTAAAAACTTTCATTTTCGCAGAAATTTTAAGGTGAGAGGCAAGAGTCCCTAAGAATAAGGTAAGAGAGTAAAGAATTTTGCTAAATCTCAGGTTTGGTTGTTTTGTCTTTAGAAAATAGGTTTTTGAATTTTTGAGACAACGACTAACTGACTAGGGTTTCGTCCTACAGTCGATATGGCTCTGATACCATCTCTGTCGAGACCCGAATATACAAATCCGGACTCTACTGTGTATTCTGCACTAGTCCAGGATCACGCTAGTGCACACAGCGCAAACAAAGACAAATATCATCCACATCACGATATTCTAAAGGAAATCCAAATTATATTAATAACCAACAGAGTACGACCTTATGGCCAAGCTTACAATTATTAGCCTGAAGGGCTTGAAAGAAACTAGCAGCGGAAATCCAAAATTAAGCGTAGTAGCCACTCGACATGCCACAGGCAATCGACTGGGGAGCGAAGTCCTAATCCGTGAAGTCCTCGTAATAGCCTCCTTCTAGCAGCTCCTGCTGATCTGGTCCCTCCTCCTCAACTGAGCAACATGGGCATAAAGCCGTGAGTACTTTGGTACTCAGCAAGTCGTTTATAACAAAAGAATGCAATATAGTATGCAAGGCTTAACAATGGATGGCTGAAAGGTTAGTTTTGCACAAAGCGACAATTTAGAGTAAATATGATAAATAGATTGAAAAGCAAATTTAACAACAGACACTAAGTAATTAAATCAATGGAATTGAGTATAACCACAAGTGAACTAACCATTCACTTCCCATCTCCAACCAACCCAAAATTTCATAAAGACTCTACCCCTCGTGTGAAATCACCGAGCATTGTCCATGACCGAGGACACGGCTATTCGAATAGTTTTACACTCTGCAGAGGTTGCACAACTGTACCCACACGATGTGATTAGCCTCAGCTTAAGGAAATCACAACAAGGCTTTTACAATGATCCATCTCCACCCGATCCCACTCGCTAAGGATTCGCCGTCGAGTAGGGTAACCCCCTAGTCGATAATTGCCCCCTCTTGCGCCACACAACATCAGTAGTAAAACCAAAGTGGAGACTTCACAAATTATTATGCCAGGTCTATCCCATACTAGACATGTGGTTTGCACGATTAAGCTCAGATCAATGGCGCACAAAGTTAAGTCCTTAACAGTTACCCAGGCGAAGCATCCACATCCCAATGTGCATCCAGCACCCCCTTTACTGCACGATCATTCGCCCAAGTGAAAGCCAAGTTTGTATAACCAATGCCCATGACACTACCCATGTCATGACACACAAATTTTATAACTGTGGCTAACCACCACGTTCAAGTAAATCATTAAGTCAGGATTAATTATCCACATGTGATGACAGACCCAACATACTAATATTAAGCATGGCTAAGCAATTAGACACAACCCCATGTGACAGTTATTATTTTATCACTAAATAATTCCCAATCCTAAGGTGTCAATGGATTCATGGTAGTCAAATTATCATGGAGGGATTTAATCAATTAGGAGTATAACTACCAATACAAGGTTTATTAACAAATAGCCATGCATGATAATTTGAAACAAAATAATACATAATAGATTGAAATCTGGGTTCAACATGATCAAAGAATACGACTTGCCTTGGCCTTGCTCAGATGAGGGCTCTTGGTCTTCAAATCCAACTTCCGCTCCCTCGAACACGCGATCTAACGAGAGAGAAAACGAGACGAAAAGAGAAAATAAATTCAAATAAAATTCAAATGAACTCCAAAAACTTTCAAACCTGAACCAAAAGGTAGAGCTCAATTTTAGATGAATTTAGAAAAAAGAACGGGGTCAATCGGAGCTAGGACGAGGGAGAACGGGCTCTTGGAAAATTGGATTTTCTGAAAATCGGGGAAATTGGAAAAGTGCACTGTGCTGTGGACCGGGCGCACGGGAGGCTGAGTCTACGGTGAACCCGGCGCACGAAACAGTGCGGGGCGGCGGCTGCTGACGCGGGCGGCGGGCGCTGACACGGCGCTGACGGGGCAGACACGCAAGCGTTAGGGCTGACGTGGCCCGGCTTGCGTGGCAGCTCGGGAGCACGGCGGCGGGGCGATCGGACGGCTGTGGTGCGGCCGCGTGGACGCATCCGGGCCGTCGGCCCAGATCGGCTCACGGGTCTACGGCTCGGGCTGACGGGCGGGACCCACATGGCAGCGGCACGGCTCACATGGACCGGGCGCACGGGAAGGCGAAGGGACGCGGGGCGCGGGCGTCAGCGCTGACGTGCGCGTGCACGGGGCGCGAGGCGGCGCGGCGCGGGCGCGTCCGCTGGCGGCGCGGGCGGCGGGGTCTGCGGCGGCGGCTGGCCGGCGACGGGGTGACGGCGGCGACTGGCCGGCGGCGACCGAGGTGGCGGGGACGACGACGGCGGCGGGGCTCACCGGCGGTGGCGAACGGCAGACGGGCGGCGGCGAAGCTCCTGGCGACGACGGCCGGCGCAAAAGACGACGAGGGCGACGGCGCTGGCGGCGGGCTCCGGCGAAGGGCGGCGGCTCGGGATGCGGAAGCCGAGGGGGCGGCCGGCTTTTATACACGGACCCCGAGGTGTCCGCGACGGGGACGGCGGCGGCGGCGAGAGTCCGGCTCGGAGACGGGGAAGACGAGTCCGGGTCGGGGACGACCTGACAGGTGGGCCCCACCTGTCGGTGGCGCGGGTGAGCAGGCGGCCGGGATCGCGTGCGGGCGCGGGCAGATGGCCGAGATGGGCGACGCGTGGCGCGCATCGAGCGGAGGGAGGCGGGCGCGGGCGCGGTCGCGGATACGCGACGCGTGGCGCGGGCGGAGGGGCGCGGGTGCGGCCTGCTGGGCTGGGCCGGCTGGTGGGTTTCGGCCCACTGGCCGGTTGGGGATTTTTGGGGATTTTCTTTTTTTTATAAATTCATTTAAATCATTTTGAGCTCTAGAAAATAGCAAATAAATCCAGAAAAATCCAGAAAAATTCCAATAAATTCCTTGAGACACAAGGAACTCAAATAAAATAACTTTGGCAAATGTTCATGTTCAGATTATTCATATTAAATCCTTTTAATTCATAAAATTCCATTTAAGCTTTAATTAATTTCAGAAAAAATTCAAATGGTGAATTTTATTTTAAAAGCTTCAAAAATGCTCTGAAATTCAGGATGTTACAAGGACCTAATACTTTTACTACGTGACAAACTCTGTAGGATGCAAGTGAAATATCAGCATGTATGCAATCTCTGCAATCTGCATAAGATGGTAGCCGGTACCATGGGATCAGTAATTTGCCCCAACGTAGACTGATGAAGACCATGAATAATATCATCCTAATTCGATATTGAATGAAATCTGTTTTAACATGAAGTGGTTCAGAGAAGGCTAAGCAAACACTGTTGTATTAAACCAACAGGAAGGAGAAAAAAGGTCATATTAGTTACGACTTCTGTTACCTACACCATATGAAGTAACAAGCACTCTCATCATCTAAAACTGGTTACATAGTTACATAGATAAAAACATACTCGAGGATGAAATGGAAGCAATAATGCTTCACTGGAATTTGGGTAATGCTCCTCCACCCAAATTGTTAATCTCATGACACATAAGCTATCCAATCACTAGGAAGCCGGCCAATGAGTGCCCAAATGATTTGGCCAATGCTCCAACGAAGCAAAGCACAGGACCTCCATGATCTAAGACCTGCAACATTTCAATAACAGAAGGTTAGGATAATTATCATATTTCACATGAGAAGAAAACATTACAATTACCTAAACAGAAAATTTGTTACAAGATATTTTTCACAAGATTTGATTCGTTTCAATGCTTTAATACTTTGAAATGTATTATATACAACTCAAACACAGAAGCAATGCTTAGATATGTCATTGTTATAGGCAATGGATTTATGTCCTTATCACAAACAAATGGATAGGCTGGAGGAAAATGAATTGTAACCAAGAAAAGGCTGCCTGCATATGCTACTTGATGGATTATTATTGCCTTACAGTGGAACATTTCTTCTGCCACAGGGCCTGATAGGTTCAGAAAGCAAGCACTTCAGTCCTACAAGAGTAATTGAGTATCTACATATTAAACGCTATGGTTCAAACAACTTAGTAAGCACTACTTGTACATAGTGAAACTCAAATGTTAAACTCATTTCAAGATAGTGGCAGATTACATCACCATGTAAAAGAATTGCACCGTCGGCTGAGATAGCTTCTCTGCAAAAGATTCAAGTAATTCATGAGTTAACTGCAGCATTCGGTACGTTGATCTCTTTCACATACAATCAAAGCATAGGAAGTTATTATGTCAAAACCATAAACACCAGCAGCCTGGACACAGCCGAGGATACCATTCTATGATCCAGAATGTTGGGATAGTTTTCCCTTCATAGGGACTGAAGAAAATAGGAACGGAAGTTTGTCAATCAGGCACTGATTCATTGAAAGAAAAGGGAATATTGTTGCATAACAGTAAAGCACCTTCGCTTCATGGTGAATGCCGCGCTCCTGTCAACTGCAATGGCCTTCACTTCAGTTTTTCATAGGTGACTTTTCTTCATTTCTTTTTATGGTAGCCAGCGGGCGAAAGCTGAGAAGATAGCTGCTACTTAGTACTTAATTTTATAGTGAATGTGAAGCAGAACTATGTAACCAGCAGCTTAACTACCTCACTGTTGTGAGATGTCCTGTTGCCAACTTGTTAAATAGACTTGTCTGGATAGGTTGTCTACAAACTGTAGTACATGTAAAGAAGATACTGACACGAATTTGTGATTATATTCAAAATGCCTAAAAAACAGGCATGCCATCAACTTCACTAAAGATATTCTTGCGGTTATGCCTAAATCATGCGAGTGATGTCGTGTTAAAGATAGTGTCCCGTGCCTCCTCTGTTATTTGACAGTGAGAATTGAATTTTGACTTATTAAACGCAAGTCTAACGATGGAAGAGAAGAGTAAAAGAAATAAGACAATAAAGAGAAGCACGTACTACAAACTACTACTTTAGCAAAAAAATTAAAAAGAATACCGACCACGACGGCCTAAATGATATGTCAGACCATAAGTTGGTTTTCCGTGTACTAACCTCCAGAATCTCACATGCAGATGCAGATGCCGATTCGCAGAATCGCAGTCCAGATTGATTTAGTGGTGCTGGCCAAAAAAGGGGAAAAAGTCTCAGTACGTTAAGAGTACAGAAGAAAGGTGGAGAGCACAGGCGTTACCTTGGGTTTGGGGTTATAGAACTTTTAAATCGGAATAATTTGATCTTTTGCCGTATCTTTTATTGCAATTGATGATTTGTCCATTGATGTACTTCAATCTTTAAATCTGCGTATTTTTCTTTTAACTTCTTGGCTTGATCCGCCAGATCGGCCGTGCAGAAGATTATAACTAGTCCGTTGAGGGAAGAAAGGCAATGCAATCCTTCAGGGAGGGACTGCAGACTCGGGCAAAAACGAAACCATAATTCTTGGAGGGAGGTGAGGAGCTGAAGCGCATGCTCTTGCTCTTCCGTGAAGCTTTCCGCCCGCTCATCATTCGAGAAGCGTAAGGTGCGGAGGGTGGCGGAGAGGAGGCTGCAGATGGGAGAAACAAGCACCGCCGAGATGCTATCCACGTCAAGTTCTTCCAATTGGGATAAACAAGCAGGTGTTGTTTTCGTCCTTGCCACCTCTGAGAGTAGATCCGCTGCGATAGAGCGCTGACGATTTCCTTCCCGGTTGTAGCTATAAACCTTCAATTCCTTGAGGTTGGCTGTGATGAGAGGATTGAACCCATCCATTGTTAAATTATCGCAATTTACTAGCCTTAGACGGGTGAGAGACGTGAGGTTTGAGAGCAGAGCCATTGACGCCATGCTTGACTCTCCGGTAATGGAAAGTTCCCTGAGGGAAGGAGGGAGAGGCTTGATGTTCTGAGCTTCTCCCATGGACCACCGAGAGAATATGTTGCCGCAATCAAGGATCACTAATGATTGGAGCGACGTGAATTCCCGGAGTCCTCCCCCATCCAGAATCAGGCTATCGCATCTTTCGACGCCTAACCATCTTCGGTATTTTAGCTTTTGGAGGTCTGTCAATGAAATGTGTGATGCATGTTCGATTATCATACGCTCTAATTTATCCATATTGTGGAAGGCCAAAGCACCATTGTATCCGTGGATTTCCAAATGCTTTTCATGATATGACAACTTAACCCTATTACGTTCTCTCACCCAAATCTGTGTCAGTGTAGAACTGTGAGGCATGGGGGGTAGTGACAACTTAGGGCAACTCCCAATATCAAGACTACGCAAATTGGGAAACCATATGGCATTTATGTCTTGTGTAGAAGGGCCAGAGCACTCTGAGAAGGGCAGCGCGGACAGATTGGGACAATTTTGGCAACGGATTTTTTCAAGCCTTGAAAACAAACGGCAGTTAGATCCCCCAATCCACTTGACAAGCTCTGGCATATCTTCAAACAGAACTCCCTTCAAGTTCACGAAACTTTTATCTGTAACGCCACCAAAGTCAGGTCCAAACTGATGCATTCCAGCAATCTTCTTCAAAATCAGTACGGAGAGATGCGGTAGTTGCCCAAAAGGTGGAAGTGTGCCCCAAGACACACCCTCTAGACAAAGAACCTCCAACATTTCTATGCGTATGTCACGACATAACCAACTAGGACCAATGTCACCACCATGATTTACAATGCGCAGCCTTCTAAGATTATGGGGTGGTTTAAGACCATCAAGAACATCAGCTCCTATGGTCGGTTTCCCTCTACTCCACACTAACACCAACTTATCTAGATCCTTTTTCTTCACCAATTTGGCTTCACTAGCTTCTTCCCAGGTTCTAACGTTTTCAAGGTTACGTATCGTGAGTTCTCCACCAAGCTCTGTCAATTTCCCCAACTCTCTCAGCTCGAATCCAACACTTTCTTTCTTAACATGGAATTCTTTCAGCTCCTGTAAGTACTTCATTTTTCCAACCTCAGGAACATTGGAATGTATTTGGTTATCAGCAAGGAAATGGCGTAAATTCACAAGGCGGTTAATGTCTTTAGGCAAATCATAACGACCATGCCATTGTTTCAGGTCCAATAATTTTAGGTGATAAAACCTGGATATTATGCTAGGTAAAGACTGTTCGAGGGCCAAAGGTGATCCAATCTTTAGGTACCGGAGGTGGATAAGTTTTGAAAAGTTCTGTGGCAAGGATTCTAGGCAGTACATGAATATACAAAGTACACGGAGGCCCTTTATTCCATTAAATGTATCTTTTATAATTTTAGCAATGTATGCATCATTATATTCCCCAAAAATCATCAAAGACCTCAGATTTCCAATGTCTATCACTCCCTTCAATTTAACCATTTCTTCCTCAAAGTTTTCATCATATATACCGTGGGTGGTGATGGACAGGTGGCGAATAGATGGTGGGATGTCATCAGCTCTAAAACTATAACTACTAATATTGACACATTCTTGTGATGAAACACACTGCGATAGCTCATGTAATAAATCATGCATTACATAATATTGATGCAAAATATCACCTCCCTTAATGAGAAAACCATTGTCTACTAGTTCTTCCAAATAATTGAGATCATTTCGGCTGGTAGAATCTAGGAAGCCTATTGCAACCAAAAAACAACTAATCTCTGAATTATAAAACCTATGATCTTCAGGGAACAGGGAACAATACGAAAAGCATTTTTTTAGATGGAAAGGGAGGTAGTCATAACTGATTTTTAGGGCTGGCATAATATCGTTATCATGTTTTTGATTTCGCCACTCTTTCTTCTCAAGAATATCCATCCAACGTTTCCGAGAAAGGTTCTTCTTCAGTAATCGACCAACAGTTTTGGCTGCTAATGGGGAGCACTTCAATTTATTACCAATTTCTCTTGCAATGTCAATCAAGTCTTCCTCATGCTCAGATTTGACTCCACCGAATATACATGCTTGAAAGAATTCCCAGAACTCACCAGGCTCCAAACCTTGTAGGTTTGTTGGATCAGTTGTTTTCACCATTTGTGCTATATATGGAAATCGAGTTGTGACAAGAACCATGCTGCCTTTTTCGGCTTCCCCCGTAGTGAATGGAGCTAACAGACTTTCCCACATATCCTCACTGCATTTACATATATCATCTAAGACAATTAAGAACCTTTTGGATTTCAAACTTTTTGCAATGGAATTTTGAAGGTAGTCTAAATTGGTTATTGTATTTGTGCTTCCTTCATTTTCTTCCGCTGGTATGCAGCTAAGGATCTCTTGCGTGAGCTTGAGTACATCAAAAATATTTGATACACATACCCAGACCCTAATAGTGAAGTGTTCTTCAGTCCTCTTGTCATTGTACAGGTGCTGAACGAAAGTTGTCTTTCCAATACCCCCAGGGCCAACTATAGGAAGAACGGACAAGGTTTCACTGTGATATGTACCGCTAGTCATGTCATTTATAGTTCGGTTAAAAATAGGGCCCCTCCCATACAACTTGTGTTGTGTGACTGCTGAGCCGATGGTAGGCCGTTCCAGGGTGGCAACCATGCTTGCTGGAAGGCCGCCACTAGGGCTTATTTTGAGCAAGTCCGAGACATGAGCACATAGGGAGTCTATTCCCGCTATCACCGACTTGATCTTGTTGGACATGGCCACTCTGTCGAATGGCAACTTGTCGACATGGCCACCATTATCATTATCAGGCTTGGTATTTGTTGTATTGAGTGGGTTATTGGTGTCAGCAGCATCATCATCTTGCATACGCGAACAAGAAAAGCATGGAAGCCAGTTACCGATAGTGTGGCGAACAGCATGACGACCATGCAGAACATGGCCGTGGAGGCCGCCGGCCACCTCCGGGGCGGCCTCCTGGGTGTCGTCGAGCTGGTCCTGGATGATGAAGTAGTGGAGCTCGTCCAGCGCGTCCTCAGCCTCGTCGGCCTTCTTGCTCAGGTCCTCAAGCAACCCCTGCAGGCCGGGGTTGTTGCTGACGTCCCTCTCCTGGGCCAAGTGCAGCAGCCCTTGCGTGCGATTCAGCTGGGTTTTGATCAGGTCGAAGTTGGGGCCGAGCTCGGAGCTGGCCACATACGCGGCCACCAAGTCATCGGACAACTTCTGCAGCACCTTGCCGAGGAGCCAGTTCGCCGCGCCGAGGGCCGTCTCCATCTCCTCCGGCGGGTCGGGATGGTGCCGGCCGCGAGGGAAATTGGTTTGTGTGGTGTAACAGGCAGCTGGGAGGGAGTACGGGAGTGAAATTAAAAGGCTGTTATGTTTACGCACTTGGGAAGAAGCCTGACGCTCATTTTATAGTATCATGTCCCAGGCCAAGCTGGCTAGGGAGGTTCCGATCGATCGTGTCCGTTGCAACTAAAAAGAATCAGTTTTCTCTGTCACAATTCACACGATGTACTGAAGAGGAATTTTCTGTGTAATTTTTTTTATAAATAAAGGATATAAAATCTGGCCTCTATATCCACGAGGGATATATACAGCCAAAAGTTACACGAGCTTTTAGGCTCAAATCCTCAAAACTGAGGAGCATGAAACAACAAGAAGAACAGCTTAAGGACTATGAAAAATAGCTAGATAGACTGAGCTTCTGCACTTTTCTTCGTCCTTGCTTTCAACCAAATCCATATCTTCATCCGACTGAGCCATCCAAACTTCAGTCTGCTTTGCGTCTCCAAGGAGGCGATGAGGGTCGCCGACGCCGCCTGCCTCACCGAGGCAAGGTTTTCACCTGGAGATCAGTAAACATGAGGGCTATTGAGTGCCAAGACAACACCTCCAGGAAGGACCATGGTGCCCGAAGGCGTCATCGTTGTCGAGACCGGTAAGATCACCGGCAAGGCTTTCGCCAGCACCTCCACAGCACCCCACGCACTACCCACACACACAAAAAACCGCCACCAACACATCGGAGCCCTGCACGCCTCAAGGCCATGGCATAGCCACCCTTGAACTCCACGACGAGCAAACCCGTCACTGAGACAGCACCGCTCCTGCACGCACCACCCTACTGCGAGGAGCAGAACGACAGCACGGCGCACCATGTCGCCTCTCCCGCTGCTCCCGCGCATGCGCTCGCCCAGCTCGACCAGAAGCGCACCCGCGGCCGCCCCGCCAACGAGCCTCCCGCCGCTCCTCAACTCCACCGCGCGCCTCCGCTTCCCTCCCAGCGCGCTCCACTCCCTCCCCCTCCGCGCGGGCCTCTCCACTCCACAGCTCGAGAGCCCGCCGCCGAGTCGCCAGACCCGCCGTCGGCAAGGAGGGCCGCTGCCGGGACCCGCCGCTCCTCAACCCCAACGCGCTCCTCGCCCTCCTCCTCCGCGCAGGCCTCGCCGCACCAATATAATATTTTGTTATATATTACAATATAATATTCTGTGTAATTACACGGTTAGATATTACAATATAATATTTTGTTATATAACTCTATTATCTCTCAAAAATATAGTTATATTAATAGTTGTAATACATGTCTATGATTAATCTACACTGTTTCAATCTAGCCTCACTAAAATAAGTTATGTAGATTTTCTTTTTCTCAACTAATGAGAGAATTGATTATTATATATAATTAATCTATATTGTTATAATTTGATCAACTGAAATAAGTAGTATAGATCTTTTATTTTTCTCTCGATTAATTAGAGAATTTCTAGGGATTACTACAGTTGAGGTCGAGCTCAGAGTTGGCCACATACGCCTCCACCAGGTCATCGGACAGCTTCGTGAGCACCTTGCCGACGAGCCAGTCCGCCGCACCGATAGCCGCCTCCATCTCCCGTGCCTTCCAGCTGCTGGTGAAACTGGGAGTTGTTGTGTGCGTGCGGTTGGTAAGAGGACACGATTGATCATGGCCCCTTCTATATTCCAGGCAAAGTTACCTAGCTTAGGTTCCACGCGCAATAAGAGCATCTCCAAGAGATGCCCAATAAATTCACACCCTAAATCTCTTTTTACAGATCCTAACCACGATATAAGGTCTCAAAATAATCATTCCCTCCAACAGATACCCTAAACCAGAAAAACAGTATTGGGAGTCTAGATCATCCTCTATAAGTAGAGAGCGAGAGCCCATTTTTTGGATGTGTTCTATTTTTGGGAGTCTATTTGGGAATCTGTTGGAGCTACTTCTTACCCTTCAACTCTAAAATTTAAATATTAAGAGCCATATAGTGTATCTCTTGGAGATGCTCTAAGTCCCTATACCTTTCTGAACAATGCGCCGATACACTCTTTTATCTTTTATAATCATTAAGAGAGATGATAAAAATATTTCGGCTTACCCTATTCATATATATACACACCCCCAAGGAAAGTATAAGGTAAGGGAGACCAACCATTTTAATCACTAGCGTGTTCTCTCTCACGACTGACTCTCTTTAGCTCTCTTGATTCCATATTCCAAAAAGAGAAATGATAGAATCTATTCACTTTGTGATCAATGCCATAACAGTTGTCGCCCATAAGGACCATGTAAGAAGCTGCACATAAAAGGTTTTATTCATCATATACCCTCCATTTAGATAGAAATTCAAGATTTACCCTCCTGGTCCACATGTCAGTGACTTATGATGACCCCACATGTCATTAAGGTGGAAGGGTAAATCCTGAATTCCCTAACTAAAGAAAGGGTATATGATCCAATCTCCCCACATAAAAAGGTGCTAGAAATGACCATCGTCGGAGGGATTTTCTTGGTACGTATCAGGAGAGTAGTCTGTGCAATATGATTAACCCTTCAGGTACAAGCTGTATTCCCATCCTGTATTCATCAATCTCTCCCCCTCCTCATAGGAATAGTGCTCTACTTGTGGTAGTGCTAGTAGCGCAGATAGGTTATGATTTGTGGAATGTTGTTTATGATGTTAAGCGGCCCCGGTTCTTGCAAAGGCTCCCATATTTGCAGCATTACAAGCGACACCCTGCTGTAGCTAATGTGGCATGGAACACAATAGTAGGTACTGAATATCCTTCCCTCTCTGGAAACATAGAACTAAGAGAGTTAAAGAGAGAGAATTGATAAGTATAATGAGTGGATCTGCCCATCTCTTACCTCTTTAGGTTATATATAAAAATGGAAATTCTCATTCTGCCCTTCAATAGTAATAAAAAGTAAGGATAAATCGATGTATTTTCTTATATTACAACACTATGCTATTGGACTTACCTTAACACCCATCAGCCATCATACGGCTTAAGGGTTGGACACCCCTACAACAGTAGCTTTCCATGACCGTCGGCTATCGTCTTCGAGCCATGCTTCGCCTCCACACATGCTTCGTGCACTCAGTCTGCTCGGTCTTTGTGAGTAGGTGCTAGCTCTAGGCCCTACTCATTTGGGTTTTTTGTGGTTTATGGCTTATTCTTTATTATTTGGTGTTGTAGCTGACTTATTTTGTACTGTAATTACTGGTGGTTTTTTTACGTAATTAAATTTAAAAATAAAAAATAAAAAAGTTAGTCTATCACTGATAATATAAAATAATATAAAAAAGAAAAGACAAAAACTCTAAAAATAAAAACAGAAAAAACGAAATTAAAACTAGAAGCTAGAAAATAAATACCTAACAAAAAAAACTGAAATGAGCGGGCCTATTCGCATGCAAGTTTGTGTGCGCACATTCTGTGCTGGTGTAGTGTACCGTGGGATCATTTAAAGCTGCGTGTGTGCTGGCAGGCTCACCAGTCACCACCATGTTTTGTTCTCCATGTTCTTTCGTGATTTTTTGACCGGCGTGGTCTCTGACGCTTTTATCGCTATTTAGCCTTTCTTTTGTGCTGGTTTTTCCTCCTCTTTATTAAACCGTACAATCTCGCAGGTCGATGTATTCTATAAAATATAAAGTAAACGCCGAAAGTTTCGCACGTCCCCAGTGAACTCTAAACAAACCGTTAACGGCTTGGACAGGCCTAGTTGATTCGAGGCCTGTTTAATATGATTATAAGTTATAATTTTTAGTTAAAAATTTTGAATTTTAGTTATTTGTGATGGAGATTATAGAGAAAGATATTTGATTGTGATTTTGTTTGATACAGATGTTGGACTTTTAACGTGTACTACAATTAACTTATGGATTCCGTCTTGAAAAATACTCTATTTAAAAATTAGGTACTATAGCAAAAATCAAAAATCACTTTTAGAAACCGTTAAAGAACATGCCCACAGCCCTCCAAACAACTAATGTTACTACCTCTTGCAATAAACTACTACAATACTCGCAGCCAAAAAAAAGTTTCTTCAGTACGTGATCATCTCAAGATTGTAACGGAAGCAAAGATTTTGAATTATTGTCTGAAAGAGACTGCGTCTCTGTAGCGGTATTATCGCAACTATTTGCGTTGGCACCCACAGTCTGTTGCTTGTCCTCATTTTCCGGTCTTGGTCCAAGCCGAGCTCAGAGCTGGCCACATACGCCTCCACCAGGTCATCGGACAGCTTCGCGAGCACCTTGCCGACGAGCCAGTTCACCACACCGACAGCCGCCTCCATCTCCCGTCTCTTTCTTCCAGCTCCTGGTGTAACTGGGAGTTGTTATGTGCGTGCGGTTGGTAAGAGGACACGATTGATCCTGGCCTCCTCCTATGTTCCAGGCAAAGTTAGATAGCTTAGGTTCCACACGCAATAAGAGTCCCTATACCCTTCGGAACAATGTACCAACATATTCTTTACCTTTTATAATTATTAAGAGATATAATAAAAAATTTCAGTCTATCATATATATATATATATATATATATATATATATATATATATATATATATATCCCAAAAAATATAAAATAAAAGAGACCGACCATTTTACTCACTAGCGTGCTCTCTCTCATGACTGGCTCTTTCTCTCTCTCTCTCTCTCTCTCTCTCTCTTGATTCTATATTCCGAAAGGAGATGGTAGAATCTACTCAGTGTGTGGCCAATGTCATAACAGTTATCGTCCCTAGAGATCACGCAAGAAACTACGCATGGTAGGGTGTTAGAGATGACCATAGTCAAAGGGATTTCTCTGGTACATATCAAGAGCCAGGTGAAACAAAACCGAATTGCAAAAATCAAAAATTGAGTTCAAATTACGTTTTGCTTTTGCTCTTTTGCTTCCTTAAGCTATCCTGCACCAATCTTAGCGCAAAGCCCCTCACTCACCCTGTGAACGGAGGGATTTGGCGCGGTACTGTTCACCGCCCGAAAAAACCACCGTCGCCTGGAAATATCGCCACAGCCCGCACATTTCTTCGCCGCTAAGCCCCCGTGAGCCCTCCCGTGTCTTCCAGGCCCTACCAGCTTCGCCCCACTTGTCAGCGCGCCGTACCCCTCCTCTGCCCCGCCCTGACCGTCTCTGGTACGGCCGCAAGGCGTGGCAATGCCACCACCGCCCGCACGCCTCGCCTCTGCCCCCTTCGCGCGTCTTCTTCTCTCGGCCGACCTGCCGCACTTGTTGACCGCCACAAAGCAACCCCGAGGTCCCAGCTCATCCTGCCAACCCTCTGCCACTTGAATCGAGTCTCCCCGAAACCTCCCGAACTGGCTTGAGTGTGCGCCGTCCTTGCCAAACCGCCTCAACCCGTTTATAAAAGGCCCCGAGCTCCCTCCATTGAGACCTACAGGTGCCCAGCAAGCCACCACCGTCCCCAATCGGCCCATTGTCACCCTTATTGCCGGCAATCCCTAAAAATCCCCAAGTAAGCTCCAAACTCGATTCTTCTTCCCTGGTCTATCTTGGTCCAATTGCCCGCTCCTGTAGTCTCCTCAAACTCCCTAGAATACCCCCAAGCCAAGACCTTAAGCTCCTGAACCTCCCTCTTCTCCACCACCGAGGTTCGCAGTGCGGCCATGGCGCTTCACCGTGGCTAGCCTCACGCGGCCCTCTCTAGCTCAAACCGCCACTTCCCTTAAGTAGCCCTAGTCCCCCAGATGCTTAAAGACCGTCCCCTTGCCGATTTAGCCCCAATTTCCCCTGTGCTACTCAAATTCCCCGTGGAAAAAAGGACCTCGTCGCCGGCGAGCGCTGCCTCCGCCGGACCTCCCACTACCCAAAATGGATTCCCCATGGTCCCACAAGCCCAACCGTACCCTTCACCGCCGTCGCACTTCACTCCACCGCCGCCCACTGCTCTGTTTCTCTGCGTGTGCTCGGGCGGGAGGTAGAAGAAGGAACTGTTCCTCCGGCCGAGCCTCCCCGAGCTGGCTGAGCCGAGCCATTTCGCCCGCGCCGGATCCAACCGACCGAACCCAAGCCTACGCAGTTGAGCTGAGTCAATTCGGCCGAACCCGATGAATAGTGACCGAGCCCAATGAACAGTGACTAGTCCAAACCCAAAAATACAAGTTTATACTCCCTAGATCCGTTTCGAGCCCGCCAACCCAAATTTCAGGCCCAATTCCCCATATAGCCCTCCTATAAGCCCAAAAGCCCATTTTAATGGAGTTTTTCGGATTTTCTTTATTCTTTTAATTTCTTTATTCCTAGCTCATTTTCTTCGAGCGTGGAATTAAATTTTATTTCTTTGCTTTGCGCTAGTTCGCAATGTCGAGAGTCGACCAACTCAAGGAGGAGAAGCCATGGGCCAAGCTCAAGATCGAGAGGCCAAAGAGTACGAGCTAGTTGAAATCGTAAATCCGCAGGCAAGTCACACATACTTTGACCATGTTGAACCTACATTTCCGCTATTTATTTATTTACTTGTATTTTCATTACGTTATTTGTGCACTGTTATTTTATGTACAATAAAAGATTAGAATGACATGATACTAGTTATGTCCTAACATCCGGAAAAGCCCAGTCTAATTTGATGGCCATATTCACCTTGACAAAACGTAGTAATATTAAATATAATAATAATGTGAATATGATAACTTAGAGAATCAACATTTACTGTTACTAAAAGATTTGGTATTTATTTAGGAAGTGGCTCTAGGGTAGACGAGGATCGTTGGATCTCGTGACCTGGGGTGAAGGCAAATGTTACAAATCAAAGGGAGTGTCAAAGCACTGGACTGATTTGTAGAAGGGAATTTGCCACCGGTAAAAATATAAGGACTAGACCCTTATGTTGAGTAAAGAACATAGTGATCGCCCAACCACAAGCGTTGATACGTCAAACCTGGTCTAGTAACTGCTCAAATTCGATTGAATCTCTACATATGCGGTTGGAGGCAAAGTGTGAGTCCATACGGAAGGGAGCAGAGAAGGACCGTATGGAAGTTGGCGCCATTGTTGTTTTTATTGATTTGACTATCGGATGTCCACATAATAGTAGGCTGAGATGAGTAAGAGGTTGTGACCTGGGCTTATTGAGGAAGTCTACTAGGTAGAGGCTATATAAAGAATTGAGCAGCGAACAACCTTGTTTTCTTAATTCTGTCGCGGGAATTAAGGAATATTGTGGGTAAAGCAGGGCAGCTTTGCAAAGTCATGACTAATGGTATTCGAATACGCCGTGCTTCCGGTCAATGGAGTTATGTTTAATGGGTGAATCCAGCAACAAGGCATAAGTAGATTTGGAAAGGATTTGGTAATATTGGTGGTCTGGTAATTGAACTTTGAAAACCCCCTAAAGTTTATAGAAAGCTATGATTTTATGTTTAAAATCTGTTTACAACTAAAACTGCATCCACATAAAATAATAAACTTCCCCATCACTTGATGTACCCTGCATGTAGTTAATTGTAATCTCCATGTGACTTGTTGAGTACAGTAGTTGTACTCATACTTGCTAAAAACATTAACAGAATTAGCCAGCAATGAGGAGACAGATGAAGGCGAAGTGGTGGAGTTCTACGAGATCGAGGTTACATGGAATTTAGGGTCGTCTTCCGCTCAGGCGTGCCTGTGGCGTTCCTTTTGGTATTGTATCTAAGGGCCGTTTGCCCTATTGTAAAACTTGGCTTTTATGCCTTTATATTGTAATAAAGTTGGCTTTTGTCTTAAGCATGTGTTGGCAAATATTATACACTCAATTGATGTAACTCGCAGCTGAACAGTCCTAAGCAGTTGCGAGGGTTTCATAATACTCCCAGAAATAGGGTGTTACACCAGGTACAAGCCGTATTCCCATCTCCTATTCATCAATCTCTCTCCCTCCTCATAGGAATAGTGCTCTACTGGTGTTAGTGCTAGTAGCGTGGATGGGTTGCGATTTGTGGAATGCGGTTTGTGACGTTAATAGGCCCGGTTCTTGCAAAGGCTCCCATATTTGCAGCGTTGCAAGTGACACCTACTGTAGCTGTTATGAAGTGGACAACAATAGTAGGTATGGAATATCCTTTTCTCTTTCAAAACATAGAACTAAGAGAGCTAAAGAGAGGATTAATGAGTATAATAAGTGAATTTGCTCATTCCTTACCTCTTTGGGTTATGTATATATATGAATGAAAATTCTCATTCTACCTTTCAATAGTTATAAAAAAATAAGGATAAACCGATATATTTTCGTACACATATAATACTATGCTATTAAACTTGCCTTAATACCCATCAGCCATCATACGGCTTAAGGGCTAAACATCTCTACGATAGTAGTTGTTCGTGACCGTCGGCTGTCATCTTCGAGCCATGTTTCGCTCCACACATGCTTTGTGCGCTCGGTCTGCTCGGTCTTCATGAGTAGTGATAGCTCTAGGCCCTACACATTGGAGCTTTTTTTTGTATCTTATAACTTATTCCTCATTATTTAGTACTGTAGCTGGTTTATTTTGTACCATAGTTGTTGATGATTTTTTGATATAATTAAATTTAAAAGTTTTAAGATAAAAAGTTACCCTATCACTAATAATGTAAAGAAATGTAAAAAATAAAAACGAAAAAACGAAATAAAAACTATAAGCTAGAAAATAAATACAAAAAAAAAACCGAAGTGAGCAGGCCTACTCGCATGCAAGTTTGACTGGTTCCAGACCACTGTGGGATCATTTAAAGCTGCGCGTGTGCTGGCAGGCTCACCACCATGTTTTGTTCCGTATGTACTTTTCTGATTTTTTGAGAATTTTGGACGCTTTTAGCATTTTTGCTACCGTAAATTTCAAAAATGACGTCGGTGGAAACAAAATTCCAAACCTAGCCCCCAGTCGATCGCACCATTTAGCCGGAAGCTGACACGTGGAATGGTGCGGTCGGGGAGCGCACGACACCGAAGTGGTGCGGTCCCCGACCGCACCACTCGTCCGGCCGTCTTCAGATCGCCCAGCGGAGTGGTGCGCTCGGGGACCGCACCACTTCGGTGTCGTGCGCTCCCCGACCGCACCATTCCACGTGTCATCTCCCGGTTAAATGGTGCGGTCGGCTGGGGGCTAGGTTTGGAATTTTATTTCCACCGACGTCATTTTTGGAATTTGCGGTAGCAACTGCACCAAAAGCGTCCAAAATTCATTTTTTTGATCGGCGTGGTGCCGTGGTCTCTGACGCTTTGCGCCTTTCTTTTATGCTGGTTTTTTCCTCCTCATTACGGTTTTTATGCTGGTTTTTTCCTCCTCATTACGTAAACCGTACAGTCTGATGTGTCAGTGTACTCTATAAAATATAAAATAAACGCCGAAAGTTTCGCACGCTCAGTCCGGCGAACTCTAAACAAACCGTTTAACGGCTTGGGCAGTCCTAATTGATATATGAGGCCTGTTTAATATGATTGTGGGTTATAATTTTTAATAAAATTTTTAAATTTTAGTTATTTATGATAGAGATTACGAAGAGAGATATTTACTTGTGATTTTGTTTGATACAGATATTAGGATTTAGTTTGATACTATAGTAAAAACTAAAAGCCATTTTTAAAAACCGTCAAAGAACAGACCTGTGGCCCCTCCAAACAGCCGATGTTATTTCCTCTTGCAATAAACTACTACAGTTCTCGTAGCCAAGAAAAGTTCATCTTCAATACGTGATCATCTTAAGATTGTAACGGAAGCAAAGCTTCTGAATCATTGTCTAGTAGGGACTGTGTCTCTGTAGCGGTACTGTTGCAAGTGACCATATTCTGTTGCTTGTCCTCATTTTCCGGTCCTGCTCTAAGCCGAATTTATTTTTCTTCTGGCCCCGATGGCCTTTTTTCTTTGCAAATGTGGCTTGACTGGCTTCCGTGCTATTTGTTTTTGGGAAATTGGCACCTAGTGAACGTCGAATGAGAGACGGACGACGTGTGGCTATTTCCGCGCTCCAGAAGCGCGGCATGCTTTGGCCACCGCGGGAGCCGGGTTGAGCATGCTGACCAGGCGCGGTGAGATGTGAGCACCACCGGGCTTTCGCGCCAGGAGAGTGCGGAGTGGGCTTGGCCCCACGCCCGGTGTCCGTGGGAAAGAACGGAAGTAAAGAAACACATACGCGAGTGATTGGGTGGCTCTGCACCATAACCAAAGGGTAGCTTGCATTGAACGTGAACGATTCGAGCCATTGGATGGCTCTACGACGTCTTGTAATTGGTTACGATTCGCCAACCTCTTGTAATTGGTTGTTCCACTGTGTATGATTCATACACAGTGCGCGGACCGACCAGGGGTCAGGGGGCTGGCGCCCACCCTTTCTTCTGCCAGAGCCTGGGTACCCCCTAGCCCCTACCTCTGGCTGGGGCGCCACGCTGCCAGCAGCCACCGGCCACCACCATGCTAGGTGACGAACTGACGGTGATGCCGACTAGCCGAGGGCCGAAACTATTGAGGGCAAAAGGTAGGCAACAAGCCAACATCGCTAATACAACATTGCAACAAAGTGGGCCAGAAACAGCATTATAGCAAAGTCTAAAGGCTAAATTGGCAAAGCCCACCAAGAAATCATACCAGGCCAACGAAGTAACCCAAATCCAATTCGGACACATTACAGCAACGGCAAAGAAATAATTGATTTCACCCATCCCCTTTCGGCTTCTCCTCCTGAGGACTGACTTGCGAAGGGCGGCGCTTGCGGTTGGCAGCGCGAGCGGGGGCACGGGGTGACAGGTGGCGGCGCGGCGTTGGTGGCGACTGGGCCGGTCGCCGATGGGGGCATCTGGCGTGGCCGCTTGGGGCACCGTTATGGATCTGAGGAGATGTCTTGTGGAACCAACGCGTCCAATCGAAGGGGTGGGTGCTATTAGAGAGAGATATCTGATGATAACTAATCTTCGGTTATTGTTAGTAGGAGATAATTGTGGGAACAACTGTATAAATGTTGTTGTCAGAGATACAGGGTCGAAACGTCATGCTATTTGATATGGATAAAGCATGTATTTTATCTATCGCACGGGAGGAGTTCTCTGGAAGCGGACCCTTACACTAGTTCATGAACTCTCTAAGTGGTTTACTGGTTAGGCAAAGTACACAGTAGTTCTCTGATCAGGGTACTCGGGGAATAGCTTTGGAAAGATTACGACCACGGGGTCTTAGGGTTTTAATTAAGTATTAAAGCCAGTTTAAGGGATTATTCAATCCTCGTTAGCCATCCTCTAAAAATTCTAAATCTAACCACATAGTCTAACAGAACTTTAAGTGAATTCATAACCTAATTTTTTCGATTCAATTTCAATTTGAAAAATACTCTTTTAATAATAAGAGTAAAGAGGCATTGATCCGCTGGTTGAACCTCGCGCTGGAGAGTGGATGCGGCCGTCTACTCGTGGAGGGCAACGACCTGATGCTTGTGTGGCTGCTCCGTGGTGAGTTGGGGCAGACGAGGACCCCGCAGGCCATTTACGATGATATTGTCAAGCTCCTCTACTATTTCAGCAACTGTGAGGTGCGGCATGTGTACTGTAAAGGCAAGCAGGTGGTGCGTATGCTGTGCCACGATGTGTACAAGTTTGGATGGCACAGTCGAATGAGGATAGGGGCTTGGTTATAAACAAGGACGGAGAAAAAGTACTGAAACTTAGCCTTTCTAGTTTTTTTCATAGTCCTTGAGCTATCTTTTTTGTTGTTTTACGCACCTCAGTTTTGAGGCTTTGAGCCTAAGAGCTCGTGTAACTTTTGGCTGTATATATCCTTCGTGGATATAGAGGCCGGATTTTATATCCTTTATCTAAAAAAACAAGTTCAGGTGCATGATGATGTGGGAAGATATGCTAGTGCTGTACGCCGTGTGGAAGAAGGTCGAGGATGACCGACACATCGTGGTGTATGAGTGGTTCCATTGTTGTATGCTGTAATTTATGAGTTCGTAATAAGTTCCTTCAAGAAAAATTAAATCTTCTAGACTTCTACGACATTTATTCTATGTTATCAACTATATTTGTTACTCTTGGTAAACAGTGATATTCGTGTTGTACAACATTGCTAAATATTAGTCGATAGTTTTTCTTGATTACAGTTGTTTATTCCATCCTCGAATGTGCCTTGGGAAACACTCTATGCTTTTGGATCTCTAGGTCCGCAATCTGCTATCGGGTTTGAATTTCGTTTCCATTCCCATTTGTTTGACTGAAAGGCAAAAGAAAAAGGAAAAGGAAAAGGAAAGTCAAACTCGTGTGTGAAACTTTGTTAATGCTTGTGGATTCGTGTGAAAATTCATGAATATGTAATAGGCTCCTTCAGAAAAAATGAAATCATGTGCCATATTTTGAGGAACTATCATGCGACATTCATCTCACGTGGTCAACGATATTCGTTTCCCTGAGGAGAACAATGGATATTTGTAGGATCATCGACGGTAATTAGAGGAATGATAAATGATTGCACCTATTTTTTTAGAAATCTCTTAGTGCTCGATTAAGATTTTGACCGCAAAACACTCAACTGCTCGATCGAACGATCAGTGTTCAACTGCTCGATCGACTGCTCGCTCTGCCCCTTTGTACGTAGTCGTAATCTTCCTCTGCTTGAACACTTCAACACCGATGCTGTTGGCGATGATCAAGTGAAAGACTCGGTGAGTGATCTAGTTGATAAAGGAACGCTATGTGCCATGCACGACGTGCTCGTAACGAGAACAAGTCGAGGATGGCGCCTAGAAAACAACGCCACCGGCATTGACTAACTTCTTCGGAATAGATCTTATCTTTCATTTCTGGATCATGTTTTATGGCTACAAAGTGCCTCACAAACCCTTAAAAACCTAGCCAAAACTAAGCATCTTCAATCTTTTCGTGGAAACCTTCACGTTAGCCCTTAGCCTCAGCAAAGTCTACGACTACCGATCGTGAAGTCTAGGACTACCGATAAAGTATTGTAGCTCTAAAAACCGAGTATCGACCAGGTACTGTAGATATGACCACTGACCGATTTACTGTAGCAGATGAGCTTACAACCACCGACTGGTTCACTGTAGCTAAGACGAGTTCACTGTTTCTCATGACCAATTAACTGTTGCTTAAGACTGGCTCACTGTATCTTACCGTCATCGACCAGGCATGGTTGTTCAGCTGCGGCTGTTCTACTGTGCTCGTTCTTTTGTGGTCGATCTGTCGTGGTTGTAAACTTTCAACATAAGGCCGTTCGGATCAACGACCACCAACCGTGATTAAAGCCTACTGATCACCAACCGTGATTGACCGAAACTTTCACAAATGCAAATTAAATGCAACCAAAAAGTCAATTATTCATCATCACTGTATTCATGACCTTCACATGATCTAACAATCTCCCCCTTGATGAATACATTGACACCGCCTCAAAATCTTTTGAATGAGTTGTGTTTTTGAAAGAAAAGCAAAATTTGCCAAAAAAGTTTCAAAGCTGCAGACCACAGCAGAAAGCACTCAGCAAAAACTCATCAACAAGCACTCGAGATACTCGAAGATTACAAGAATTAAAGCACTGGAAGCCTACGAGTACTGACTGTGAAGCCTGCGGTAACCGATCGCAAAGCCTACGACTAGTGATCATGAGGTCTACAACAACTGATTGCAAATCCCATGACTACCGATCACAAAGTCTACGATTACCGACCAGCAAAGTCTATGATTACTGATCACAAAGTCTTCGACTACCGACCAGCAAAATATACGACTATTGATCAACAAAGTCTACAACTGCCATCACAAAGTCTTTAACTACCGACCAGCAAAATCTGTGACTACCTATCAGCAAAGTTTGCGACTTCCGATCATATAGTCTACGACTATTGATAAAGTACTGTAGCTTCGAAAACCAAGTATCGACCAAGTACTAGAGCTATAACCACTGACCGGTTACTGTAGCAGACGAGCTTACGACCACCAACCGATTCACTGTAGCTAAGTCGGGTTCACTGTTTCTCATGGCCAGTTAACTATTGCTTATGACCGATTCGCTGTATCTTACCATCATCGACCAGGCAGGTCATTCAGCTGTGGTCATTCTGCCATGCTCGTTCTTCCATGATCGTTCTGTCGTGGTCGATTTGTCATGGTTGATTTGTCTTGGTCGTAAACTTTCAACACAAGGCCATTCGGACCACCGACCATCGACCGTGGCCGAAGCCTGCCGATCGCCAACCGTGGTCAACCAAAACTTTCACAAACGCAAATTCAATATAATCCAAAAGTTAATTATTCATTATAATTATATTCACGATCTTCATATGTCTAACAATATTACTATAATCTCCTGAGCCCCGATGGAATCCTCTGTTCTAACATGCTACAGATGATTAGTATTTTTTTGGGGTGCAAGACCTCCTCTGGGGCTTGGGTTCCAGTGCTCCGTCTGCACGGCGAACGCGACGAGGACGAAACCGTCCTGGATCGTGCCACCGATGTTGGCCCGTCGGGAGCCATCATGATGCGCCTGAAGCATGACCTCCTCTGGGGTTTGGGTTCGCCAACAGTGAGCAGCAAAATCGGGAGGAACACCAGAACGATCATATTTCATGCAGCATGAAACAAGTCGATGTCAAACATGAGTCATCAAATGTCACGAATCGTGACACTTCTCAGCGTCTCGCTGAGTGGATCGAGCAGGATCTCGCTGAGTGAAATGAGGAGGGAAGGCAAGAAAAACAAGAAAAACAGATAGGGATTTGGGACTGAGTTTAATTCTGTCATTCAATGGATACCCCAATCCAACACGGCTCTGAGTCAGTGTACTTCAGTGCCAAAAGCAAAGCAGCATATGGCATTTGGGATTGCCACTTTTGACGCATCACACGCATTAGTGGGAAAAAGAGAGGAGAGAATGTAACATCTCAAATATGGGGATCATTGAAAATGAGTAGATATTAAAATTTTTGTTGCTTCCCAGTGCTATTCAAAAATTTTGGCGTTCTTCGAGAATCTTGATTTGAATTTTGCCATGTAATTCAAGTAATAAAAGTAAAATTCAAAGGCAAGAACCAAATCAAGGGAAATTAATTTGATCATATTTTGAAACAGAATTGTAACCAAGAAAAGGCCGCCTGCATATGCCACCTGATGGATTATTATTGCCTTCCAGTGGAACATTTGTTCCGCCACAGGGCTTTATAGGTTCAGAAAGCATGCACTTTAGTCCTACATGAGTAATTATCTACATATTAAACCTTATGGTTGAAACAACTTAGGAAGCACTATTTGTACATAATGAAACTCAAATGCAAAACTCATTTCACGAGAGTGACAAATTACAGCCCCATGTAAAAGAATTGCACCGTCAGCTGAGATAGCTTCTCTGTAAAAGATTCAAGTAATTCATGAGTTAACTGCAGAATTCGGTATGTTGATCTCTCACATACAATCAAAGCATAGGAAGTTATTATGTCAAAACCATAAACACCCGCAGCCTGGACGCAGCAGAGGATACCATGCTATGCTTCAGAATGTTGGGATAGTTTTTCCTTCATAGGGACTGAAGAAAATAGGAACCGACGCTCTTGAATCAGGACACTGATTCATTGAAAGAAAAGGGAATATTGTTGCATAACATTAAAGCATCTTCGCTTCATGGTGAATGACGCACTCCTGTGAACTGCAATGGCCTTCGCTTCAGTTTTTTGTAGGTGACTTTTCTTCATTTTTTTTATGGTAGCCAGCGAGCGAAAGATGAGAAGATAGCTGCTACTTGTTAGAATGATCTCAGGGCATTTGGCCCAACGGCCAAATGCCCCCCTCTCCCCTTGACCGCGCCCTGATCGGGGGCGCCCAGCCCAATAGGCTGGTGGGCCCCTGTCGCCAGCGCCACATAAATAGAGGTGGGGGCCGGGGTGGCACAGATGACAAGGTTCACCGTGGCGCCACCTCCCCACCGACAAAACCCTAATCCGATCTAAGAGGGGGCGCTGCAGCGATGGGAAGCACCACCGCCAGATCGCCGCCGCCCGGGACACGCCGCCGCCAAGGAGCCCCGCACCTCTTCCCCGACCGTCGCTGCCCGTGCGCAGACTTCACCAAGCGTACCCGCAATGGCCAACTCCTCCTCCTCCACATCGGACGGTTAGCCTCTCTCTCTCTCGGTTTTACCTCAAGAACCCGTACCCGTAATGAAACCCCGCTAGATCTAACCTAGGAGATCCTAAAAGCTATCCTAACAATGGTATCAGAGCACCCTAGGCATAGATCGTAGATGGGGAAAAGAAAAGAAAGAAAAAGGGGGCAGGACGAACCCTAACCCTAACCCTAGAAAAGAAACGATTGGGCTTACCGGGCCGTCGTCGTCGCTGGCGTGCGGGAGATCGGCCGAGCCTTAGGCTCGCCGGCGCTCCACGTGCGGCCCACCGTCGATGCGCGGGACAGATCCGAGCGCGCGCGCTCGGAGGGGAACCGACACGGAGCCGCTCGACGGCGGCGCGCTCCCTCTCAGGGGAGCGCGCACGCCGGCGAGAGGGCCCATGGCGGCGCCGGTCTTCTTCTCCTTCTCCGGCGGCGTGGACGTAGTCGCCGCCGCCGCCGCTGAGACCGCTCGGGCGCGAGGCGAGAGAGGGGAGAGGAGAATGAACTAGGGTTTCAGGGGCGTCCGCCGCGAGCCGGTTTTTGATCCGGCGAGAACGCCGCGCAGCCGTTGGATGCGATCGGACGGCTGAGATCGCGCGGGCTGGCTTTCGGCCCAGGCGGGCGAGTGGTTTCGCGGCCCAGGCCCAGGTTGCGCGCGAGCGCGATCGGCCGCGAGGAACGAGAGCCGTCGGATGCGAATCCGACGGCTGATGGATCGCGCGGAGGCGCAAAAGGCCACGGCCGCGCGCGCATGAGGCCAGCTGGGCCACGCGTGAGCAGGCCGCTGAGGCCGCGTGAGCCGGGCCGAACAGGCCGAAATGCCTGTTTGCACAGTAAAATCCCGAAAATTGGATTTAATGATTTTCAGAAGTATTTTTTGATGAATTTCAATGAAATTTGATCCAAAATCTCTGTAATTTTTTGCACCAACGTGTTTATTTTTCCAGAGATTAAATGTGTACAGTATAATGCTTCTGTATAATGAATTATTTTTAGAATAATTACAGTTTCCGCTGCAAAAGTTAATGTTGATTGATTTTCATTATTAAATTCGAACCAACGGGAGAATTTAATTTTGGAAAAATAGATATAAATCCCAGATAATTATGATATTGTTATTTTCTGACCAACGTTGATAATAACAATATTATAATTTTTAATTGATGATTTTATGCATTATTTCTATTTCTGCCCAACGGTGATGTAGATTTAATGTATAGATAAAATTGATTTAATTGTATGTCGTATTTTTGACCAACGTTGGAAATAAGGCATATATTTTGCTGCTACGTTCTCACTTTATTTGAAATATTTTTCAGGCGGATACAACTTGATGGGTTGTATCAGAGAGATCCCCACTCTCAAAGGAGATAATTATTGAGAGTGGAAGAAAAAGATAGACTTAGCGTTTATCTTGGCTGAGGTGGACTGGGTCCTCACTACAGCACGTCTCACTGAGCCTATGGCACCAGTGAGGGATCAAAATGAGGATGATACTGCTTGGCAGAAAAGACAGAGGGATTGTGCTCCCTTACAGATGTCTTATGATCTTGATCATAAGAAATGGACCACAGCCAACAAGAAATGTATGGCTGTGATAAAGAACACAATTGAGCCTGCAATTGTGGGCTCAATTGCAGAGTGTGACACTGTCACAGAGTACCTTGATAAGATAAAGAGTCAGTTCACTGGCTTTTCAAAGACTTATGCTACACAGCTGATTAAGCAGCTTGTGACAGAAAGGTACTCTGGCAGTGGCAGTGGCATAAGAGAGCACATACTAAGGATGATCAACTTGGCATCTAAGCTTAAACCAATGGATTTGACTCTCAAGGATGAGTTTCTTATTCATTTGGTTTTTGCTTCCTTGCCCAAAGAGTTTGACACATTTGTTGTCAACTACAATATGCAGCCCGAGAAATGGGACTTGGAAAAATGCATAGCTATGTGTGTGCAAGAGGAGGAAAGAATTAAATCCTCACATGGTGGTTCTATCAACTATGTGAAGGATAACAAGAAAAAGAATTTTAACAGTAACTCCTTCTCAAAGAACAAGGGAAAAGCCTCTGTCCATCAGCCTCAACAGAATAAATTTGCTGTAGACAAAGATGAGTGTCTTCACTGCAAGAAGACGGGACACTACAAGAAGAACTGTCCTGATTACTTAAAGATGATAATGGCAAAGAAAGGTGAGAACATTATTACCTTTATAAATGAATGCCTGTATGTGCAATATTCGAAATCCACTTGGTGGATTGACTCAGGAGCAACTGTTCATGTTGCTAATTCCTTACAGGGATTCTGTTCGACGAGGACTACGCAAAGAAACGAAAGATGCATTAAAGTTGCAAATGGAGTCCAAGCTGAAGTTGAAGCCGTTGGCGATCTTTCATTAGAGTTAGCTAATGGCTCCAATCTTTTACTTAGAGATGTCCTTTTTGTTCCCTCTTTACAGAGGAATTTGATTAGTGTTTCAAATTTGGACAAAGATGGTTATGATTGTAATTTTGGAAATGGCAAGTGTGAAATAATGTTTAATAAAGAATGTGTTGGTCTTGCCATCTTACAGAATGAGCTTTATTTGTTATCATTATGTGATGATGTGAATGTCGTATGCGATAATGGGAACGTCGCGTGCGAGAAAGTGATTGAATCCTCGTCTACGAATGTAAACAGAAAACGAAAGAGAACTCTAGATGAGTCGTCGAAATTATGGCACTGTCGTTTAGGCCATATTTCGAGGGGGAGAATAGAAAGACTAGTTAAGAATGATATTCTTCCTCCATTAGAGTTCTAAGACTTAGAACAATGCAGAGAATGCATTAAAGGAAAATATGTAAAGAAAATTAAAAAAGACGCTAAAAGAAGCACAGGAGTTCTACAAATTATTCACAAAGATATTTGTGGTCCTTTTCCTGTGAAAAGTGTGGATGGATATGACTCGTTCATAACATTCACAGATGATTACTCCCGTTATGGATATATTTATCCAATCAAAGAAAGAAATGAAGCCTTGGATAAATTCAAGATATTTAAGGCTGAAGTTGAAAACCAACACGATTTAAAGATTAAGATAGTCTGATCTGATCGTGGGGGGAGTACTACGGTCGACATACCCCATATGGACAAGTTCCTGAACCTTTTGCAAGGTTTTTACAGGAACATGGCATAGTGGCCCAGTATTCTACACCGGGCGAACCTCAGCAAAATGGAGTAGCTGAAAGACGCAACCGTACCCTGATGGATATGGTGCGAAGCATGATGAGCTATTCCACACTGCCATTGAGTTTATGGATGGAGGCGTTGAAAACCGCCATTCATATTCTCAACAGAGTGCCTAGTAAGTCGGTGCCCAAAACACCGTACGAGATGTGGACAGGAAGAGTTCCCTCACTAAACCACTTACGTGTGTGGGGGAGTCCTGCTGAGGCTAAAGTATTTAACCCAAACCTTGGGAAGCTTGATCCCAAAACAGTAAGTTGCCATTTCATTGGCTACCCTGAAAAGTCAAAAGGTTTTCGTTTCTACTGTCCAGATAGATATACAAAGTTTGTAGAAACGAGACACGCTGTCTTCTTAGAGGATGAAATGATGAGAGGAAGTATGGTAGCTCGTGAGATTGACCTTGAAGAGAAGCGGGTGTATGCGCCCACTCCGATGATTCAAGAGCCATTCTTCACACTACCTGCTGTCGCTGCACCGACGGTGCAAGACACTGTTGTGCCAGCACCTGTTATTGTTCCTCCTGTGGCAACAATGAATGATAATGAGGAACCTGTTCTTCAGGATCCTATAGAACCTATTGCCACAGATGAGGGGGAGCAACAGCAGCCTCAAACAGAAGATGTACCAAATGAGGAGGCCCCGAGGAGGTCTCAAAGAGTAAGAAGATCAGCTATTTCTGATGATTATCAGATTTATCATACAGAGGAATTTCAAATGGAGGATGATCCCACCTCATTTGAAGAAGCCATGAGAAGCGAAAATTTC
Source organism: Dendrocalamus latiflorus (assembly GCA_017311315.1). Taxonomy (NCBI): domain Eukaryota; kingdom Viridiplantae; phylum Streptophyta; class Magnoliopsida; order Poales; family Poaceae; genus Dendrocalamus; species Dendrocalamus latiflorus. Next base: position 39,218,231 of record CM029609.1, read on the forward strand.
TCAAAATGGCTTGAGGCCATGGAAGAGGAAATGAGGTCCATGAAGACTAATAAAGTCTGGGACTTGGAAATTATTCCTAAAGGAGCCAAAACAGTAGGCTGTAAATGGGTCTACAAGACAAAGCTTGACTCCCAAGGGAATATAGAAAGATACAAAGCGCGACTTGTGGTAAAAGGCTTTACGCAAAGAGAAGGGATTGATTACAATGAGACCTTTTCTCCAGTCTCATGTAAAGATTCCTTCAGAATCATAATGGCATTAGTAGCACATTATGATTTAGAGTTACATCAGATGGATGTAAAGACGACATTTCTTAATGGGGATTTGGAGGAAAATGTTTACATGGCACAACCGAAAGGTTTTGTCGTGGAAGGAAATGAAAGAATGGGATGCCGCCTAAAGAAATCGATTTATGGGTTAAAGCAAGCTTCAAGACAGTGGAACTTGAAGTTTGACAGTACAATAAGAAAATTTGGGTTTAAAGAGAATGTAGAGGATAACTGTGTTTATGCAAAATTTAAAGATGGGAAGTTTATCTTCCTAATCCTGTATGTGGATGATATCCTACTGGCTAGTAGTGATGTCAGTCTGCTACTGGAGACAAAGAAGTTTTTGTCCTCAAACTTTGATATGAAAGATCTTGGTGAAGCTTCGTTCGTTCTAGGGATCGAAATTCACCGAGATAGAAACAAGGGGACATTAGGACTATCACAAAAGGCATACATAGAGAAAGTCTTAAAGAAATTTGGTATGCATAAATGTAGTCCTTCACCTGCACCTATAGTCAAGGGCAACAGATATGGGGATTTTCAATGCCCCAGGAACCAGTATGAGATCGATCAAATGAAAGCGGTTCCATATGCTTCAGCTGTCGGAAGCTTACAGTATGCTCAAGTATGCACACGCCCTGACTTAGCGTTTGTTACCGGGTTACTTGGCAGATTCCAGAGCAATCCTAGAATAGAACATTGGAAATTGATAAAGAAAGTCTTGCGTTACTTGCAAGGAACAAAAGGCCTCATGATGACATACAGAAGATCAGATTCACTCCATATAGTGGGGTATACAGACTCTGATTATGCGGGAGATGATAGAAAGTCGACATCCGGATATGTGTTCACTCTCGCTAGAGGAGCTATATCATGGAAAAGCTCAAAGCAAACCGTCACTACATCGTCCACAATGTATGCCGAGTTTGTAGCATGTTATGAGGCTACGGGGCAGGTGAACTGGCTAAAGAAGTTCATACCCGGTTTGAAAGTGGTTGACGACATCAATAGACCAGTTAAGTTGTACTGCGATAATGAACCCGCAGTAACGTATGCCCACAACAATAAGTCAAGTGGTGCTGCCAAACACATTGACATAAAGTACTATGTTGTGAAAGATAAAGTTCGGGATCAAATTATAAGTCTTGAGCATATAAGTACCGCAAAGATGTTACCGGATCCGCTTACTAAAGGCTTACCACCCAACGTGTTCAGAGAACATGTAGCCGGCATGGGTTTAAGGGAAAGCCTATGATTCCTGGACTAAAAGATGGCCCAAAAGATTAAAGTAACTATTTCAGAACAGAGAGGTGTATTGTAGCTGTTGAATCTATCGGCGATTGACCGTGACGATGAGACATGTTCTATGCACTAATCTGTGATGGAATGTGTAAAGGCAAAAGTAATTAAAGATAAAGTATAGATTGAGATCAAGGGGGAGAATGTTAGAATGATCTCAGGGCATTTGGCCCAACGGCCAAATGCCCCCCTCTCCCCTTGACCGCGCCCTGATCGGGGGCACCCAGCCCAATAGGCTGGTGGGCCCCTGTCGCCAGCGCCACATAAATAGAGGTGGGGGCCGGGGCGGCACAGATGACAAGGTTCACCGTGCCGCCACCTCCCCACCGACAAAACCCTAATCCGATCTAAGAGGGGGCGCTGCAGCGACGGGAAGCACCACCGCCAGATCGCCGCCGCCCGGGACACGCCGCCGCCAAGGAGCCCCGCACCTCTTCCCCGACTGTCGCTGCCCGTGCGCAGACTTCACCAAGCGTACCCGCAATGGCCAACTCCTCCTCCTCCACATCGGACGGTTAGCCTCTCTCTCTCTCTCTCTCTCGGTTTTACCTCAAGAACCCGTACCCGTAATGAAACCCCGCTAGATCTAACCTAGGAGATCCTAAAAGCTATCCTAACACTACTTAGTACTTACTTTTATAGGGAATGTAAAGGAGATCTATATAATCAGCAGCTTTGTTTTGGGTGTTACCAATTGTAGTTTTCGAAGTCAAAATTTATGGAAAATTAAAATACCCCTTGAGATAAAATTTTTCTTGTGGTACCTTTGTAGAGGGGTTACTTTGACTAAGGATAATTTATTAAAAAGGAACTGGAGAGGTGACACTAATTGCTGTTTTTGTGATCACAATGAGACTATACAATATTTGTTTTTTTGATTGTCACTTTGCCCGTTTTGCTTGGCTCATAGTTCAAATTGCTTTCAATCTTAACAGACTTAATACTGTTCGGAATATCTTAGGAACTAGTTAGTAGGTCTTACTTTGGATTTAAAAACAAATATTTTGGTGGGGGCGGCTGCACTTTGCTAGTCTATTTGGTTATTTTTCGACAAGAAAGTTATTAACTATCCTCTGCAAGTTATAGTCAGATGTATCCATTGGATCCACTTTTGATCAGCTTTGCAATGCCAAGGAAGGAGGGATGCCTTGGTAGCTGGGAGCAAAGCATTGGAGATCATTACAAGAGAGATCTTCAGCAAGCGTGAATGGAAGCTATTTCATAAGCTTCGAGATGTTTGAAGCACTTCTATACTTTTGTTTATTTTCATGAGGTTGTTTATTATTTTTACGGCTTTTGTTTTACTGTTGGTTTATGTTTTGACTATGTTTATTTTGCTGCTTCATTATGGTTAATGGGGCGATTGCTTCATCTAGTTAAGAATATTGTGGTTATTGTAATAAACTTTGGGCTGTGTATCCTTTTAGATATAGACTGGGAGAGGTTTTCTCTTTCCTTATCTAAAACAATGACCAACAGCTTAACTACCTCACCGTTCCGAGATGTCCTGTCAACTGTAGTACATGTAAGGAAGATACTGAAGTTAGCAAAGCGACACCCAGGTACAGGACCATTTTGCTGACATGAATTCGTGAAACTATTAAATTCAAAATGCCTAAACAACATGCATATTATCAACTTCACTTAAAGATATTTTTGCAATTATGTCGAGTTAAAGATACTGTGTCTCGTGCCTCCTCTGTTATTTGACAATGAGAGTTGTAAAAAAAAAGGATAACGAGAATTGAATTCCGACGACGGACGATGCGCACATAGTACGTGTTGCGAAGGTAGTGGGGTCACTTATTAAACGCAAGTCTAACGACGGAAGAGAAGAGTAAAAGAAATAAGACAATGAAGAGAAGCACGTACTACACACTACTACTTCCAGAATCTCACATGCAAATAACCATAGCGTTGTGATGTGACTAACCTCCAGAATCTCACAGATGCGGATAGTCAGCTCTACAACGCTGAAAGAATTCGCAGTTCAGTAGGAATTAGGGGAGAGCACACACAGGTGTTACCTTGGGTTAGAGGTGCTACAGTAAGTGCCTTTGTACATCTGTTTTTTTTCTTTTAACTTCTTGGCTTGATCCTTCGGATAGGCGGTGCAGTCCAAATTGTTGTAAAACCGACACAGGATCTGCACATCCAAACTCAATATGACCGCTCTGGTCGTTCCTATGACTACGTGGTGAAAACAAAGCAGTCTTAGCTCGCTCTCGACCACTCCGATCGGCGCTCTGTTGTTGGATGCCGAACAGTGCAGTTACGAGTTACTCGTGGACGCACATTACACGGGGAAGTCGAACGAACAGGCACGAAGGAAATTTTTCCGACGTGAACACAACTTGCGTCGCCTTTCTTCTTTCTCTGCTCATTCGACTTACTCAGCTCTTACAGATGACTTGGTATATATATACAACCGGGCCTCAGAGCACTTAACTCTCGCCCATGCTCCGCCGTCTGCCCGTGCTCTGCTCTAAGCACTGACGACTGTTATAGTGCTTACTAACCGCAACTGCTGCTCATACCGAGCACAGTGCTGACGACTGCTACAATAACCGTCGTATGCTACAGTGGTCACTGACTATTACAGGAGTTGGTCGTAACCAGCCACATACAACCTGGTCATCTACGACTACACACGGACTGGTCGTTCACGACCAGACTGTTCGTGACCGACTACACAAGTTAGCCATTTTCGATCGCACACATCTGCTACAGTGACCGGCCGCTCTCATCTTCGACCGCATCTCCGACCACACAGATCGTTTGAGCACTGACCGTCGACTGTATCTATGACCACTATACTGTCGACTATGGTGCTATGACCACGACCACGGTCGCCACGACTACGACCTCATATAGGTGCCATGACCACGACCACTGTCCGACCAACCACTCACACAAGTGCCACGACGCTGGTTGTTACGACTACACACAACGTGGTCATAACCGACCACTCACACCCGCGCCATGACGTTGGTCGCTATAACCACACATAATATGGTCGTAACCGACCACTTACAAGAGCCATGACCATGGCCACTGTCTGACCATAGTCACTCCGACCACAGCGACTTTGACCACGGTCACTCTGACCACGGCCACTCCGACCATGGCCACTTCGACCACAGCCACTCCGACCACGGTCACTCTGACCATGGCCATTTTAACCATGGTCACTCCGACCACGACCATTTCGACCATGGTCAAGTTATCAAGATTAATTCCAACATTCTCCACTTTAATCTTGATGCTTTGGCTCACAAGTCGAAGTCCGATTTCCTGATGCGTCTTAAGGAGTCTTGCCTTTTGCCGGTGTTACAACTTACCAGCTTTCTTCACATCTTCATCACCAGCGACACACCTTGCCGATGACCTCGATCACAACCCAAGCTCCAATTGTCTTTCGCCGGCGACATAACTTTATGGCAACGGAGACTCTCATCAGAGCTTACACACTCCTGATTACTTAGGCTTTCATGTGGACACAACTAATACAAGAACACACACAAGTACTCTGGACACACGACTACAAAGACACTCACACTCACATGCATCGTACACTGACTCACATGCACGACCATAACACACAAATGCGCACGTATGTGACACAACTCCTATGTGCTCAAACAACTTCAAAGTTGGCCTCACACCGACTTTTCCTTGTAGAAGCATCACACTGTCGTTGGCGTCGATATCACACCAACTTCTTCCCGCAGCGGTCTCACACCGCCATCGACCACTTGTCGAAACGACCACCTGGCAGCTTCATACCGCCATCGACCACACAGCAGCTTCGCACTGCTGTCGGCGTTGTCAGTCTCACACCAACTTCACCCTTGCAGTGGCATCACACTGCTACTGCTCGGCTTCACACCGAGGCGTGGTCATCGGCTTCACACCGACTTCCATTGTTGGCTTCACACCGACTTAATCTTGTAGTAGCATCACACCGCTATTGCTCAGCATCACATCGAGGCATGGTCGTTGGCTTCACATTGATTTCTGTTGTCGGCTTCACATTGACTTCATCCTGCAATGGCGGCTTTGACCATGGCACCGACCAGCCTTCGCTGCCCTGCTCCTGAGAGCACAGTGCTGCAGCCAACTCGTGGCCAGCACCTGTAACCTCTGTCCAATGTGTGCCACTGCGCACCGACGCCGGCCCCTGGAGAGGCCATCGTCGCCCGAGCTAACACAGCTACCGGCCCCGCGCCACGCCACCTGAGTCGTCCGCAAACTTGTCCTTTGCATCTACGACCACTTCGGTCGCCGGATCGATGGTCTCCTAGATCCCCTGGGCATCCGTCAGCACCTGGAAGGGCATGCCGCCGCTCTCTTTCACCGCCTGCTGCATGTTGGTCGCCATTGACTCCAGTCGTATGTGTTTTGGGCATACACCGTGCTCTGACACCAGATGTTGTAAAACCGACATAGGATCTGTACGCCCAAACTCAATATGACTGCTTCGGTCGTTCGTACGACTACGTGGTGAAAACAAAGCAGTCTTAGCTCGCTCTCGACGACTGGTCGGTGCTTTGTTGTCGGATGGCAAATAGTGCAGTTACGAGTTACTCGTGGATGCACACTACATAGGGAAGTCGAACGAACATGCACGAAGGAAATTTTTCCGACATGAACACAACTTGCATCGCTTTTCTTCTTTCTCTGCTCATTCGACTTACTCAGCTCTTACAGATGACATGGTATACATATACAATCGGGCCTCAGACCACTGTATTGTCGACCATGGTGCTACGACTATGACCATGGTCGCCCGACCATGGCTACGACCTTATACAGGCGCTACGACCACGGCGCTGGTCGTTATGACCACACACAATATGGTCGTAACCGATCACTCACACAAGCGCCACGACACTGGTCCGTTACAACCACACACAACGTGATTGTAACCGACCACTCACATCCATGCCATGACATTGGTCGCTATGACCATACACAACGTGATCGTAACTGACCACTTATAAGAGACACACCATGGCCACTGTCCGACCATAGTCACTCCGACCATGACAACTTTGACCACGGCCCCTCCGACCATAGTCACTTTGACCATGGCCACTTCGACCACGATCAAATCATCAAGATTAATTCCAACCCAAATATCTAGCCTTTTCAGTGAAGTGGGGATGCCCTCCTTGGCCAGCGATCGGATTTCAGGACATTTATAGATAGATAGTTCGTCGAGGGAAGAAAGGCAATGCAATACTTCAGGGAGGGACTGCAGACTCGGGGCAAAACGAAGCAATAAATGTTGGAGGGAGGTGAGGAGCTGAAGCGCATGCTCTTGCTCTTCCGTGAAGCCTTCCGTCCGCTGATCAGACCACAAGCACCGACGAAGGACGATACGCACATAGTACGTGTTCCAATTGGAAGGAACATGCAGGTGTTGTTTTCGTCCTTGCCACCTCTGAGAGTAGATCCGCTGCGATAGACCGCTGACGATTTCCTTCAAGTTGTAGTTATAAACCATCAATTTCTTGAGGTGGACTGTGACGAGAGGATCAACCCATCCACTGTTAAATTATCGCAATCCACTAGGCTTAGACCGGTGAGCGGGGAAAAATCTATGGCAAAAATTTCATCGGTGACCGGTTTTGCCGGTGGGCTCCGGTAAACTTTTAAACCAGTTAAAAGAAATTCAAATTCACTTAATTTTCATTTAAAAAGTTCAAAGAAATTTTAATTTTTCAATTCAAAATTTTTGTCCAAAAAAATCCGAAAAATCCGGTAATCAGCGGTTAATTTGCAAAACGATAGATTTTCATTGCCGGTGAGAGACGTGAGGTTTGAGGGCAGAGCAATTGATGGCATGCTTGACTCTCCGGAAATGGAATGTTCCCTGAGGGAAGGAGGGAAAGGCCTGATGTTCTCAGCTACTGCAGCCTCTCCCATGGACCACCGAGAGAATATGTTGTGGCAACTTGCGATCCTTAATGACGGGAGCGATCCCAGAGTCCTCCCCCATCCTCCACAGCCAGAATCAGGCTCTTACTGTCGGAGAACACAAGCTCGCGCAGTGAGCTGGATGATGGTAACTGCAGGACTAGTTTCTCTCTTGGAGGCCACATACCTAATTCGGAAAGATTTGGGAGACAGGTGAACACCTTTGACAGCAATTTTTTGGTCGAATAACATCTCCCTGGACGGAGACTCCGAATTGAATGAAGTATAACACCGTCATCCAGTTCTCCGGAGAACATGCTATCCCAGAACTGTTCACACTTTTGATATTGTACCCATTTTTTTTAATTTAGGCCTCGGACACCGGTTTTTGTAAAATAGCTCTGCCCTTGAACTCGATAGATGACACCTGTCCCTGCCGCGCAACCACAGCTCAATAGGTAATTCGCAGCGCGGGAGCTTGCAGGGCCCACCGGCCTGCCGAGCTCCCTTGGCTCGACAGGGCATGCTAGCCCCTGCCGAGCAGTGGGAGCTCGGTAGGTGGCCTGGCATGCGCCAGGGGTAGCGGAATCTCGGGTGGCCGACAGTGACAACACACCGATGCGATGCGGCGCAATGCCTGATTCCCGTCACATTCAGCATGTGATTCCGTGGCCTTCCATGTTCATGTGCACCTCGCTTTCTTTTCTATCGAGTGAGAAAGCGGTGAGGGAGAAGAAAGAAATAGAGAGAGAGAGAGAGTACAAGGTTAGTTTGTAATAGTTTTTTGAGGTGGTTTTGCTGTGATTTAAGAGATTTTGCAGTTAGAAGGAGTGTAGAGCTGGTGAAGACTGTTAAAAAAAGGTATGTTTCATTCGCATGCGACCAATACACTTAATATATCATCAGCATTCAATTAGTATAACAGTGGTTTGGTAGTATGGAATGTGCTTGGTAACAATGTTTGGTTGATGGAGGTGTTTTGTATTTAGCCATGTTTAGGACATATTAGTGGCGATAATGATGTTTTTTTGTAAATAGTTGAAGAAATATACATTATTATTTTTAGTGTTTCCGATGCGTTTGCAATTTAGGAAATATATATGCATATATATGTAATGCTCTTGTGCGATTTAAAAAATATAGAAAATGGTGTTAGGATTGCAGAAGTCTGCACTATTAATTGCAGTATCTGTGTGTACATATGTATGTATATACGTGTGTACCTGTATACATGCATATAAGCACATGGCCATAGATATAATTGGTAGCTCGGCTATGTACTTGTGCGTGATTATTCTGTGTTATGCTAGGTTGTATTTAGTATCGTCGGACACCAACTCATTCTTGTTTGTATTACAAGGAATGGCTGTTGGTGACCGTCACGAGTGTGGTACATTGCTGGACCCATCTTGGGATAGCCAGCATCATTTTTTAGCGTGGTTGAGCTGTGATGGACCGTGCCCCTTTGTTCTCTAGGTCCTCGGCAGGACTAGCCTCTTGACGATTGGTACGTTCCAATTCTACGGTGGGTTGGATTGCTCTCATAGAGAGAATGATGAACATTGGGCACTTCTCCACATTGGACTCCCCACTTCTGTTGGCACTTGTTGACCGGTGGAGGCCAGAGACTCACACGTTTCACTTTCGGTGGGGAGATAACCATCACCCTACAGGATGTTGTTTACCTTACCAGCCTGCTACTACGGGGTCATCTAGTGGTTCCACCCCCAGATCAGCTAATTGGAAAGCACGTCCGTTGCACCAGTTTGGTCTTCTCATTCTGGACAGGATCCATGGAGTGCCATATTCGTGGCTACGACTATAAAAGCAATGCCCAACAGACGCACGTACAGAGGTTATGAGGTCCCACTTAGTTACTTCCTTGCTCTTCATGTTCGGGTGAGTTCTATTTCCTATGACTCAGGGAGATTAGATGTACCCTAGCTATATCCTCCTTGATGATTCCCTGGTAGACGCTGAGCCTGGTGAGGTCCTACTATACAGCTGGGGCTCAGTTGTACTGTGTATGACCTACAGGGGTTTGTGTGATGGCTCGCAACATACTATTGGCGAGCCAAACCTCGCTTTCTGCTACATCTTGTTGTAGTTGTGGTCGTGGGTGTACTTCCCTATTGTTCGGCCGTACTTTCGGGTGCAAGTGCACCTGTACTAATTGGAGGCATGGTTCTACAGTCACGGTGATAATGAACCCAATGGATGGACCCACCATCGGCACTTGTTTGACTATTTGCGAGCTAGGATGGTCCAGGGAAAGACCATGGTGATCATACATGGAGTTCCACAGTGCAATTGAGACCTTGCACGAGAGTAGCATCACGTGGATGGTGTGGACCACACAGTTCATCTTGGAGACTGCACCTTTTGGCTTGTTAGAGTAGTGCGAGAAGGATAGAGACTACTAGCTTATGACTTGCCATCTCATCTTCTCTCATATGGTGGAGCCTTATGTCTCTAATAAGTCATGAGACAGTTTGGATTTCACCAGCAGGTGCCACCACCACCGAGTCGATTACTACCCAAACCCCTTCACCTGTAAGTAAATTTGTTTGTTAGCTTTTTTTGTATAGTTTGTTGCTTTGACTTGTGATGCGTGTACAATTCATTTATTTTATTGTTTCTGCACTGAAACTATGTTGCCTAGGAGGAGTCGACAAGGCACAGGTTGAGTAGGAGCGAAGGACATATGATCCAGACACATACCCTATGTAACTACGGTAGTACATGCCGTGCACCGTTGTAGACTAACGATGCCCCCTCCGCAACCCCTGCTGGAGGCTACGCGTGCCGACAGGCTAGCACTATGCTTGGACTGACACTGTGTGACACGACACGACATGATGATAAATGATTTCAAGTTTGTTTTTGTACTGTACTGATCATACATATAGGATCGACTTATTTTATCCTGCGCTGTAGTATGACTGGCTTCATCATATCGTGTCCGAGGGTGGTGCCACACTACACCGCAAACGTTCAAGCACCGTCAAACGACTCCTAATGTTTGTCCACAACATGTACGAGGACGTCAAAAACACACTGGGGCCATCATCTGCAGTCGTCCTAGCGACGTGTCACACTTGACCCACATCTTTCTTGCAAGCAATCGCCATGCATGCTATGTGTAGTTGCACCAATGGTTTGCCACGTGTTGGCAAGTATCTTCAGCTTCGGTTTCACTGGACTACACCTCACTTGGACCGACCAAGGCATTTGGTGCAACTCGTCGCTCAAATTTTCCCTTCAATATTTTTTGCCTTCCTTGTGTCACGTTTGAGCTTGACCATCTCATTCAGTATCTTTGATCGTTTTGGACCTTGGCTCCTCTGTGAGCGTAGTCCTAGTCCTCGCTGTTGATGATAGTTGACTCGAAGCTTTCCTGCACATCTAAAGACAAAGAAATCATTTCTGGGCATAAGTTCACAACTTAACCCACGTTATCTCACACATACTTCATATAATATGAATACACTGACCTAGGGCCAAACTACCCAAAACTCAGCCACAGTTCCAATTTCCAGAACTACTGCTGAAAACCACAGAACCCCTGTCAGGCCACTGTGCCCAACTGGTCTAACCGCCAAGAGCCGAAATAGATAGAAAAGTCCAAATCTTTCAGAAATTTAAATTTCAACTCCACAAACATCGATAATGATTCATCACAAAATATTTTGGACCTTCTCACATGACCCTTCGATTGCTTTAGAAGCAAGGAAATGACGTGAATTCACAAGGTGGCAAATATCTTTAGGCAAACTACGATTACCATGCCAATCTTCCAGGTCCAAGAGTTTCAAGTGATAAAATCTGGAGAACGTAGGATTGTATGGCATAATCAAAGGGGGTGAATGATTGTCTCCGCTTTTACCACCTGTAACCAAAACCCAGTCAGAGAAACAAGAAAGAAGCAATCTGGATTACCGAACTGTAGCTGCCTCTGTCGTCCGACTGCTCATTATGACCACTCGTTACGACCACTCGTCCCGAACGCTCGCTCTGACCGCTCACTTCGACCGCTTTCATCGACTGCTCACTTACGACCGCTCACTTACGAGTGCTCAGATCGATTGCTTGCTCATTCTGATCGCTCGACACGATCTCAGATCGATCGCTTGCTCGTTCTGATCACTTGGCACGATCTCAGATTGATCGCCTGCTTGTTTCGATCGCCCCGCACAACAACGACGCATGTAGTCGTGACCTCCTTCTACCTGAATGAGTACAAGCCAAAGACAAAACAGAGCATGTAAAGCAGAGAGGGAAACTAGTCCTTGAAGGACTTCATCTGGAAAGGATCTGATCTACTATTTCTTCATCAAGTTCATGGCTACAAAGCACCTCACAGCACCCCTAAAAACCTTCTCTTCGAAAGCTCTAAAACTCCCTCTGCTAACCTACAGCCTTCCTTGCTTTTATAGGCCAATGCACAAAGCGTGTTACAACCGAACACTTCAAACCGTGTCCTTTTCCACCTGGACACGAAATCTATCTCTTCCTCAAATCAAGGGACCTGAAACCCTTCCTAATATGGATTTTAACCACCTCGTACAAGTCATGGATTCCATCCACAACTCCATATGTCACACACAATGTAGTCTCCAGGATATCCCCTCCTGTATCTCCATCGTGCACCATCACCGCGTGCTCTCGCGTGAGCTCGATCACCTCATGTGACTACCTGACCGCCTAGACCTCAGATTACCCTCTTCTAGTCCCGGTCTTCCTCGTCACTGACCGTAACCATCTCCACGCCTCCATGCAGCATCCACCTTTGACCTCCACATGCTCAGCATGAGTTCGATCAGCTCGCGTGACATTCCGACCGTCTGGACCTCAGATTACCCCCTCCTAGTCCCGGTCCTCCTCATCACTGACCCTGGCCACCTCCATGCCCATCTACACATGCAAAGACCAAAAGAACTCTCTTCTAGTACAAGTTCTCTCCAACTTGACCATGATCAACACACATTAGCAAACCACACCCTTGACTATCCCCAGACAAGAACCAAACCATCTACGACCACCCTCCAGATCGTTTACGATCACACAGTCTATCGCTAACTGGAACAACCCTTCAGACCACCCAACATGACTGCTAACTCAGAGTACTCGTAACCCACAAGTACTCAGGAACCACATGCACCGCTACTGACAACTATTGAGTACCGACTACTAAGTATCGATCAGAAATCATAGCTGCAACACGTACTCTAAGCCTATAAGTACAGACAACACTCCGACACCCGACCGCTTACCATGATCGTGAAACCACTTCTATCGAGTACCAAGTTCAACCGACTACCGAAGATAGAACAGCAGACTGTGAAGTCTGCGAGTATTGACAAGACTGCCAAATCTACAACCACAAAAGTAGTCCGCAAAACCTACGACCAGCGACCACAAAGCCTTTGGCTATCGACCAGTAAAACTTTCGACTATCGAGTACAACCAGTAAAGTTTACGACTATCGAGTACTATAGCTACGACCATGAAAACATATTGTAGCTACGATTACCTACTGTAGACGTAAGGTTGAAGTCATACTGCCGTACTCGAAGCCAGACGTGGTTGAAAGCTGCCATGGTTGAAAGCTACCGTGGTCGTAAGGTCAAAGTCATATTGCCGTGGTTGTAAGCCAGATGTGGTCGTAGTCGTGTTCATGCCACGGTCAGAGTCTGCCGTAGTCGTAATCGTGTTCATGCCATGGTCGAAGTCTACCGTAGTCGTAGCCGTGTTCATGCCGTGGTCGAAGTTTGCCATGGTCGTAATTTGATGCAGTCGAAGCCAGACGTGGTTGTAGACTCGGGAAAGACCATAGTCAGTTGGAGCCGACTAAGATCACTCGAAACAGAGCACAAACACTCGAGGGCAAAGTCTTCGACTGCAAACGACCAAGTCTTTCACAAACGCAAAATCCAAAGCAAAGCAAATGTCAATTATTCATCATATCTTTATTTACCAAATATTTTATCAATTATTCATCATCTCTTTATTTATGACCATCCACATGGTCTAACAATCTCCCCCTTGATGAATACATTGATAACACTTCTGAAAATTCTCAAATGATTTGCATTTTGAAGGAGAAGCAAAACTCGCAAACATAGCAAGCACTTGGCAGACACTCTAATTCAAAATCACTCCAATTATCTCTCCCCTGACTTCAATTTCTCCCCCTTTAGCAATGTAATCATCAAGAAACTTTCAAAGGGAGAACAATTCTAAGAAGGAGAAATGAGAGTAAAGATCAAGAAGCTTTGGAGATTATACAAGTCAAGTTGTATTTATATTTTGACCAAGCCATCAATGAGAGTAGAGTTTCCTAGATCATATAAAATCATATATCATATAGCTAGATCGAAAACTAGTCTTTTAGCACAATTAGACAATTTAGATCAATGACAGGCATCTCATCGATGACTAAACTAATTATAAAGAGTACAATGAGATATCACAATGAAAAGTCAAAGCCTAAAATTGAAGCAAACATTAAATCTAGACGATCTAACAGTCTCATAAACAATCTATTGCTTCACACTACCTTTTTAGGCATATGGCATGCTTGTAGCATACTTTTTTTTCTGTTGGATCGATATCGGCAACAGAGGGGGGTGAATGGTGCCTCTTTAAAACTTCCCCCCAGAACGTATCTACAATCGGTTTCTTTCCAATAGATATAAGAAGCTATGAAAAGAAAGTCATGTGCAAAGTCAAGTGCTTACTGGAAAGACATGAAGAACAGCGAAGGAAGTACACAAGGTATTAAGGAGAAAACCTAGAAATCAAACCGGAGAAGAACCAAGAAGTAGCATAGCCTGCAGGGGGAGGCCGGTCACACCGGTGTGCGTTGGCCGGTCAGACCGCCCGCACACCGCCGGTCTGACCGCAAGCCCAAAGGTAGTCTGACCGCCTGCCAAGACCCGGTCTGATCGCCGGTTAAGTACCGGTCAGACCAACCTTGATTTCGGGCAGAGGCAGAAGTTCAGGCACAGGCTGAATTTTGCTGAAACCAAAAATACCCAAGAAGATCTCTAAGAATAAAACTTAAATACAAATGCAGGGATTCTCAAGACAATTTCTCTGAGATAGGAGCTAAATATCATCAAGACCTCAAGTAAAGAAGGATACTGGCAAAGATCAAGTAAAAACAGGAAAATCTGAAATTTGTCAAATGACATTCTGCAGAAATGACAAAGTCCCCTTTTCTTCAGATTTTTAGCCCCTTTGTTCTTGAGACTTTGAGATACACCAGAGTATGATCTCAAGACAAGAATATACTAATCTTGAGTCATCACCAAAAGTAAAAAAGGGAGAATCAAACTTGCCCTGCTTTCCAAACCCTAAAAAATCCCAGAACAGAGTATAGAGCGCGAGGGATAGGAAGAGCACATAAATCATTGATTCCTCATATTGCTCTTGGAAATGGGATGGCCAAATGGCCTTGAGTCTTTACCACCACAGAGCATCTCATTTGTGAATTCTTGAGAGGAGATCAATACCCAATCAAAAGAGAAAGAGGAAGAACAGAGAGAATGCAGAAAATGTAATCCAACACAGAGAGCACAAGAAATCAATCCAACTCAAACAAAATCATCTCATATTGATATTGAGGAAGAGAGATGAATGATTACATATAGAGGAATGATTACATGGAGTATCAACTCATTCCATCTCTCCCAAACTCAAGACACGCAAGAACTCTCAACACCAAGAACACACACGAGAGAACATGGGCAACAGGCAAAACCACTTCTCAACAACTAAAGCCTAAAGCAAAAGAGACTCCCAAAGCCATCAACCCCTCTCACAAGTCATAGAACATGCAGGAGACACTCCTTTTATAACCTCTCATAATGGGTTCACCAAATGCTTTGCCCATTAAGCTTTTGCACTTTACCCACTAACTCTAACCAAATCCACCTCCTTTAGTGTAGCTTTGCGTATTCACCAAAACGCCCCTCCTGCACCTTCCGGGAAGTTTCCTCATTCCTTGCCGCTCAAGCCTCGCAACCACCTCGAATCATCACCGTCTTCAGCACACCTCGACCGCTTTGACCTCGGCACCACCTGCGCCTAGTTCGGTCACCCCGTGCCTCACCACGACTTCGCCTCGACGTCCTGCAGTCATCACAGACAAGAAACACATCACATAGCACCGCTCGACATAATGTGATCAACAATAGCATTAAGAGAAATCTTAAGCATGAAAAAGCCAAAACCTGTCGAATCAAGAGAATAAGCATTCTAAGACCTTCAACCAAGTTTGACCAAGATCGACCGAAACCGATTGCACCGTGCAACGACATGGTCCAATCCACACAATCCAAACTCGACTTTCCTAAAACCGATGTCACTTACTCATCACACGCACGGGGTCACCTCCTCATGGTCTATCATTTTCATAATGCTATCTTTGTAGCAAACTACTTTTTGAATGGTGGCATGCTTGAAGCTTACTTCTTTTAATTTGTGTATTTTTTGTGCCTTTTCTTTTGTTTAACCATGGCATGTTTGAAGCATACATCTTTTCCATCTTTTTCTCAATTCTCACTTGATATTACTTGTATGATACCACTTGTAGAATTTATCCTTTTTATATGTATAACATGCCGACTTGAAGCCAAGATGTTAAAATAAGATTCATAATCAAGCTAATCCTTTTAGATGAACAACACCAAGTACTATCAATAATCACTCTAGTCAAAGACTTATGCCATGTAATGTTTTAATTCAAGTGTAGCAGATTAATTAAAACTAGTTGTGGTCTAAGCTACACAACATATGAGTAAACATGATAAGGCAAGCTTTACTACTCATTTAATTTCAATGGTTCAATCTTGATGAATTATATGACAGGTATAATAACCACAGCTCCTGACACCACTTCAAATGACATACTCCCCCTCAGAATAATCCCATCTCACTCAGAAAAAGAGCAAATTGAGAAGAAGCAATAGGCTTTGAGAGAAATCAAGAAAATCGACAAAGAGCCCAGAGACCACATGAAAAACACCACTTGTAAAATATCATTACCTTTCCACATGGTTTGAAGTCTCATGAAAACTCCCAGAGAAGGTGAAGAACCATCCAGTGTTCCAATCAAGCAATGATGCAAAAGTCTGGAACCAAATCAAGTGCCTATTCTCCACCCCTTGTTCACTGGTCTCAAATCATAGTAGATGTTGGTCTCACAGTACTGTGGTTAGTCAAGTAAGCTTTAGTAATCCAATACTGCGGTACTCAACAAAAAGGACCAGTTGCAGGCAATGATAAAAATTTAAGTGAAGATTTAGCCTTTATCAAATTCTGGTTTGACTACTGTTGAGGAACCAGTCTGTCTGCCGACCTGTTTGAGCATCTCTGTGTGGCTAATCATAACCCATCTGAGTGCCTCTGTACAGCCGATCATAACCCATCTGAGCACTTTTGTATAGCTGGTCAAAACTCACCTGAGCGCCTTTGGTGCAGCTGGTCATAACCCTGGTCCGACCACGGGAAGAAGCTGATATGAACTCTAGTCTGATCACTCTATTTCAACCATGGAAGAAGGCTGGTCTAACTCCCGACTGGTCTAAACAAGCAGAGACAACTGGTCGAAAATCTCGTAAGTACCTTGACTGTCTACAGTAACCAACAGACCGACAATACCGTTCGACCACACTAGTCTGACCATGAAGAATGACTGGTCAAAACCCTGATCTGATTGTGGGATGTCCGACCACACGGCAATCTGAATGTTTTGGCAAGATTGGTCTAACCACCAATCGACCACTACGGTTAGGTTTGGTTGCTAAATTTCCCAAAGTTGCAGAGAACAAATTAGAGGGAGTAGAACCATAATGACCTGCAGACGATTGGTTAGCATGTGCAAGGAGACAGTATGCTCCTGAATCTGTAGAAGACTAATTAGATGGGGGCAAGACACCAGTTGGGATCTTGCACAATCTCTACTTGGGAACGTTTTTTCAACCTGTCTTTCTTCTCCTTCTTAGCTTTCCGAAAATAGAACTGAACCACATGACCATCTCTACCACAATGAGTGCATTGATACTTATCTGTTGACTTCACAACACCCACTTTGGTAGAGAATTCCTTTGCAACACAAGCAGATTTAAATATAATCTTTTTAGGTTCAGATTCTACTTCAAATTTACTATGTTCAAGATGCTTAGTAACCTTAGGAGGATTATTTTGGCATGATCAATGAAATTAAATCCTAGACCGTGTTTCTTTACACTTGTTTTTGATTGATCTAGAATCATGTTCAAATTCTTTTTGCCAAACGAGAACCTCTCTAAGGTGTTTTTTGGATACTCATTCTCTTTAGCCAATGTAGGACAAGTTGTGCATTTAACAGAATTATTGGCAAGACCTTTAGAAGTAGTAGACTGAGCTAATCTTTCCTTTTCAGCAAAACCGTTGAGTTGTCTAGTCAAGGCTTCTATTTCAGTGTTAAGCTTAGGACAATTTGAGCAAGACAGAGTCTCATAATAGAGCATTTGTTGGATTGACTCTTGAGATGAATTAAGCCTAGCCTGAAGCAAGTTACACTTAGAGCAAGTCTTAGATTGAGTAGAAGAACTAGATTTAAGCTTTTCAATTTCATTATTAGCAAGTTTTAACTTTTTATCACAAGATTCATGTGTCAATCTTAACTCATCAAGTTTAGCAGTTACATCACTAAGTTGAGTTGAGTTTAATGTATTAATTGTTCTAGTAGTCTCTAACTCAAAATGTAAAATTTGGCAAGATTCATCATTAGGAATAGAGGCTCTAAGTCTATTAATTTCAGAATTTATGCTCTCAACAACAAAATCATGACTTTTAATTTTCTTTTTATACTTTTTGAGCTCTTCTGTCAATCTAAGCACAACACAAGATAAATCAGTATAAGAAGGTTTTACCTCATTAGGATCACTGTAAAGAACATCATCATTGAGCTCCTCACTGTTGGCCATAAAACACATCTCTGTGAAGTCCACCTCCTTTGCCTTCTTGCCTTTGTCCTCATCGTCGCTCGCAGAATCAACATCACTCAAAATTAATCTCTTCAAGTGCTGAAAGTATTTTGTTGACCGCCCTACGATAGTCGCGCTTCTTGCTTGGGTCAATCTTGAATTAAGTGCGATGAGTTAGAGCCTTGCCATCCTTAACCTCCTTGCTCCTTAGTTTGGGGCAATTCATCTTAATGTGGTCTAACTCGCCACACTCATAGCATCTGATCGGACTTGACATGCCACCTCGCTTCCTCATCCTCACATTGTTGAGTGCTTTGTATGCTCGTGAGGAAATCAACACCAAGTCCTCTTCAGAGAGCTACTCGAACTGTTCCTTTTAAAAGGAAGATAAGGCAGACAAGGAAACACAAGACAAAATACTCAGCGAAGCAGCCTGCATGGGGTTAGACATAAGTGCTAAAGGTAAAGATTTATCAATCTTGGATGTCAAAGCTTCCATCTCATAGGCTTTCAATCTAGAATAAATATCATCCATGATTAAAGTATCTAGATCGATGGTTTGATTAATAGTTGTGACAACCATCAACCACTTAGAACCTAAAAATCTCAAAATTTTAGTTGCATTATCTTCATTAGCAAGAATAACATTAACACCACGTAAATCACTTAATATTTTCTCAAAACAAGCAAAGAGACATCAATGGATTCACTAGGCTTTATAGCAAAATCAGAATATTCTTTTTGACACATATTTTTACGCACTTTCTTGATTTTAGTGGTTCCTTCATGATAATCACAAAGAATTTTCCATATTAAGTGGGCAGAATTAATATAAGCTACACGATCAAACTCTTTGCGAGAAATCCCTTGAAATAGCAAGTTACGAGCTTTAGCATTTAAATCAACATCTACTTTATTTAAATTAGTAATAGTAGTAGGAACCTCATATGGTGTAGAAACTTTATTCTGAACATCGCAACCTTGAGCCTCAATGTAAACTTGCATACAACACTTCCAAAAAGTAAAATCAGTACCATCTAGCATGGGGGATGTTTCACATACCTCTCTGACGCCATAGCAACCGCTTTGATACCACTTGTAAGATTGTATGGTACAATTAGAGGGGGTGAATGGTTGTCTCTGCTTTTACCACCTGAAACCAAAACCAAGCATAGAGAAACAAGAAAGAAGCAATCTGGATTACCGAACGAAAGTAACAACAGTAGTTGCCTCTGTCGCCTGACTGCTCGTTACGACCACTCGTTACAACTGTTCATCCTGAACGCTCACTCCGATCACTCGCTTCGATCGCTCGCTTACGAGTGCTCAGATCGATCAACCACTCATTCTGATTGCTCGACATGATCTCGGATTGACCGCCTGCTCGTTCTGATCGCTCGGCATGATCTCAGATCGATCGCCTATTTGTTTTGATCGCTTCGCAAAAACACCTCACGACACCCCTAAAAACCTTCTCTTTGAAAGCCCTAAAACTCCCTCCACTAACCTACAACCTCCCTTGCTTTTATAGGCCAGCGCACAAAGCGTGTTACAACCGAACACCTCAAACCGTGTCCTTTTCCACCTAGACACGAAATCTATCTCTTCCTCAAATCAAGGGACCTGAAACCCTTCCTAACATGGGTTTTAACCACCTTTGTACAAGTCATGAACTCCATCCACAACTCCATACGTCACACACAATGAAGTCTCCAGGATATCCTCTCTTGTATCTCCATCGTGCACCATCATCTCATGCTCTCGCGTGAGCCCGATCACCTCGCGTGACCACTTGACCGCCTGGACCTCAGATTACCCCCTCCTAGTCCTAGTCCTCCTCGTCACCGACCGTAGCCGTTCCACGCAGCATCCACCTTTGACCTCTACGTGCTCAGCATGAGCTCAACCAGCTCGCATGACATCCCGACCGCCTGGACCTCAGATTACCCCCTCCTAGTCCCGGTCCTCCTCGTCACTGACCTCTGGCCGCCTTCATGCCCACCTACACATGCAAAGACCAAAAGAACTCTCTCCTGGTACAATTTCTCTCCAACTTCATCATGATCAACACACATTAGCAAACCACACCCTTGTCTATCCCCAGACAAGAACCAAACCATTTACGACCACCCTCCAGATCATTTGCGACCGCACAATCTATCGTTAACTGGAACAACCCTTCAGACCACCCAACAGGACCGCTAACTCAGAGTACTCGTAACCCACAAGTACTCAGAAACCACACACACCGCTACTGACTGACTATCGAGTATCGACTACTGAGTATTGATCAGAAATCACAGCCACAACACGTACTCGAAGCCTACGAGTACAGACAACACTCCGATACCTGACCACTTACCAAGATCATGAAACCACTTCTATCGAGTACCAAGTCTTTTGACTACGAGTACATAAAACCTCAAGTACCCACTTGGTACTGCAGCAACGACCATTCATCATCGACCACCACACACCGACCAGTCAACCACTGGCCCAACATGAGTACTCGAAGATCACAAGAGTGAAGCACTCATACCGACCATGAAAGTCTACGAGTATCGACCGTGAACCCTACGGCAACCGATCGCTAAGCCTCCAACTACCGAAGATAGAACAGTAGACTATGAAGTCTACGAGTATCGACAAGACTACTAAATCTACGACCATGAAAGCAGTCCGCAAATCCTACAACCAAGGACAGCAAAGCCCTCGATTATCGACCAGTAAAACTTTTGACTATCAAGTACGACAAGTAATGTCTACAACTATCGAGTACTGTAGCTACAACCATGAAAATGTACTGTAGCTACAAGTACCTGCCATGGTCGTAAGGTCGAAGTCATACTGCCGTGGTCGTAAGGTCAAAGTCGTACTGCCGTGGTCGAAGCCAGACGTGGTCGAAAGCTGCCGTGGTCGTAAGGTCGAAGTCATACTACCGTGGTCGTAAGCCAGACGTGGTCATAGTCGTGTTCATGCCGTGGTCGGAGTCTGCCGTAGTCGTAGTCTTGTTCATGCCGTGGTCGAAGTCTGCCGTAGTCATAGTCGTGTTCATACCATGGTCAAAGTTTGTCGTGGTCGTAATCTGATGCAGTCCAAGCCAGACGTGGTTGTACACTCGGGAAAGACCACAGTCAGTTGGAGCCGACTGAGATCACTCGAAACAGAGCACAAACACTCGAGGGCAAAGTCTTCGACTGCAAACGACCAAGTCTTTCACAAACACAAAATCCAAAGCAAACCAAATGTCAATTATTCATAATATCTTTATTTACCAAATGTTTTGTCAATTATTCATTATCTCTTTATTTACGACCATCCACATGGTCTAACAGATAATGTGCTAGGTAAAGTCATGGAACTATTAGGTGATCCAATTTTTAGGAATTGGAGGTGGATAAGTTTTGAAAAGTTGTGTGGCAATGACGCTGGGGAATTCATGAATATAAATATCTCCCCAAAACCATCAAAGTCTGCAAATTTCTAATGTCCAGTCTTCTCTTTAATCTATCCATTTCTCTCTGCAAATTTTCATCATATTTATCTTGTATTATGATGGATAAGTGGCGAATAGATGGTGGGATATCATCAGCCCTGAAAATAGAACAACTGATATTGGCGCATTCTCGTGATGAAACATTTTGTGCTCGCTCATGTAATAAATCATGCATTACATAATAATGCCGCCAACCGCCATCTACCTTCATTAGAAAACCATTGTCTACTACTTCGTTCAAATACTTCAATCCGATGTCCTCAATTTTATTGTTTTTAACACTGGAATCTAAACTATCAAACCTATGATCCTCAGGGAAAAGGGCACAATACGAAAAACATTTTTTAGATGGAAAGGAAGATATTCGTAGCTAATTTTGAGCGCTGGCATAATGCCATCATCATTTGATTGCTTTTGCCACTTTCTTTTCAAGAACAAGAACTTCCACACAATGTTCCTGAGAAAGGTTGTTCTTCAATAGTCGACAAAAAGTTTTGGCTGCTAGTGGGAAACACTTCAATTTCTATGCAATTTGTCTTCTAATGTCTGTTAAGTCATCTTCGAGAACCAAGCCTTGCTTGGGTGACTAATAGAAGTGATTGTACCCCCAGCCCGCCAGGGTTCAAACCTCAGGTTTAACTCTACGTGTCTCATTTAGGAGGATTTTCTTTTAGTAGGAGACGACGTACCTGTTGCAAGCAAGATATCAGTGGTGACTTCGTCATTCTTCGTCAAGCTCCATTCACCCAGTCTTGTGTAGGCATCATGTGTGTGAGCGTATACGTTTGTTGTTATATGTATGGATGTCTATGTGTTATACTGGGTGTTTCACAAAAGAAAAGGTCGTCTTCGTAGTGCTCAGGTTTGTTTTCACCAAATACACATGCTTCAAAAAAAATGTGAAGAAGTCACTAGGCTCCAAACCTTGCAGGTTTATTGGATTAGTTGCTTTCATAACCATTTGTGCTACTTTTGGAAATCGAGTGGTGACAAGAACCGTGTCGCCTTCTGCCTCCCCCTTTGTGAATGGAGCTAGTAGGTTTTCCCAGTTACCTTCGCTGCAGCATTTCCATTTGTCATCCAAGACAATTACAAACATTTTGGATTTCAATTTGTTATATTTTGTGATTTGAATATGATCACTACTAGTCTTTCTGGTAGATTGAAGAGTTCAATCAAAAAAGCCATGTGAACTGATTAGATGTTAGATTGAGATCATCTTCAAGCTCGTAATGAACTCTATACCAACCCACATCAATGTGGTGTTGTGTGGTGCATGCGCTGACTGGAGTTAGACATGGCCAACTCTTCACCGTTATCTTCTGAGACTCCGAGTGGGGTGCTGTTCTCATCTCCGAGAAGGTTACTGCTCCAGTTTTTGATAGGTTTCTATTTCGTTACCGACTAGGACTCTACTCCTTCCTCGTCTCAGACTTCTGTTCCCAAGACTATTTATACCTCCTGTAAGTGATAGAACATCGTATATGCACAAGTAGAATTACATATACACCAAGAGTGTTATGTAACTTCTCCTCATATAGTAATTTCGTCGATTGTGCATCCATGGTTTTTTACCCGAAAGGGTTTTCCATGTTAAATATCTATCTCATGTTCTTAACTGTTCTTCATTAGTTTCGTACTCTGTCTTGTCGATTTCATAACAGGTGGCATATCCGATCATAACACAATCTTTGTGCAACGGACATCTGAAGCTGGTTTAAATTTGTTGTATCATTTGCTATGATTCTTTCCTCATTTTCGGTTGCAGGTATGCACTTGAGAATCTCCATGGTGAGCTTAAGCACATCAAAACTAGTTGATACGCACACCCACACCCTAACTGAGAAGTATGCTTCTGTTCTTTTGTCATTTTAGAGGTGCTGGGCGAAAGTTGTCTTTCCAATGCGCCCCGGGCCAGCTACAGGAAGAACGGACAGGGTTTCACCGTGATATGCGCCACTGGTGATGACTTTTACAGTTTTGTCAAAAATGGCGTCCCTCCCATAGAACTTATCTTGTGTGATTACTGAGCTGGTGGGAGGCAGGCATGTCTGCTGTACGGTTTATTTTTAGCAACTCAAGAGACAGGAGCACATAGGGAGTGCATTCCCTCTATCACCGACTTGATTTTGTTGGACATGGCCACTCTGTCGAATGGCAACTTGCCGACACAGCCATCATTACGATAATCAGACTTGCCTCTTAAACCATTTGAGAGAGGATTCCTTTACCTGACATGGTACATTAAACAGTGCATCCAGGAGTTAAGACGTTTATCAAATTAGATCATGTGAAGGTGGTGCTGGGATTCGCTGGCAAGAAGTATCAAATTAGATCATGTGAAGGTGGTGCTGGGATTCGCTGGCAAGAAGTAAAAGAAAAAGTAGTACTTCATTTTTTGGATTTTATATAAAGCAACGAGGAGCAGTCATAGAAAACCTGAGCCATGAGCCACAAACAAACTTATCCCAAAAAAGAGGTGCACGAGATGATTAAAGGCTAAATTATATTTTAGCACTGGATTTTTATATAGATCAAATACCTAAAAATTCTAAATGGTTCGAAAGAGTTATAAAAAGGTGACAATGCTTGTACTCTTTTGAGGTTGTACTTAAAAACTTTGATCCCATCTAAGAGCTCTTACCTCTTGTGCATAAAGAGGGTATCAGAGTGTACCAGAAGCACAACCGGTGCTCTAACACTGCTCCAAGTTGTGTTCAGTTTTTCTAGGATGAGCTTGTATCTTGACGAGAGAAGACTGCTTAGGCTCATTTTTGTGCTGTCGTGCCTCTCTACATTGGCTTAATTAGTTTTAGATACAACTAAGCTGGAAGGTTGGAGATCCCTAATAGGCTTAATGGCCGTCTTTCGCAGCACTTTCTCTTAAGATGCCACAAATAAGCCTCATTCGTAACCAACTAAGTTTGCTTATTGCAGTACCCAATCAGAATACTAAATGACCACTGACCCAACCGAGAATGCGCAAGTGCGCTATCTTAAGCACAAACCTGAACCGAGTAGGCGACTAAGTATGCTATCATTGTGCGACAAAGATGAGTTCATAATCAGGGGATATAGCCACTTCTGTGTCCACCCTGCATGACTATGGTTCATAGAATGATAACATCAAAACATCTAATCTACTATTAACAAAATCAGCAAAACTGCCAGACAGATATAGCGCATCTGGTGGCAGCAACTCAGATGTGTACCCATCCTCCATCATACAGGTAATTAGTTAAACAGGATTCAGGAAAAAAAGACCGATGATTCGGATGCTTATTCGAAATCTCAATAGATCATCCATCGCTAAATTACAATAGCTGAACTTCCTAGAGTAGGATTCCATAGCTCAACTCAAGCTTCAATTTGTTTTTGCCGTCTCCTAAATGTTGGATATGTTATGAAATCAACTAGACGAGAAATGAAACAATGAAGAATAATCAGGAGAACAAGACAAAGATTTAACGTGAAAAACCCTTGCGGAAAAACGACGAATGCACAATTAGCGAAATCACTATACGGAGAAGTTACAGAACGCTCTTGATGTATTACTGTTGGGAATTTTATGTGGCTTTCAATATTTATTATGGTTATTGTCTACTTTACTCAGTGTGAAATTATTCATATTATTGATGCAAGTGATAGGGAATATTTTGATGCGGAATTTAACTCGAGAAATTAATATTCGAGGTGCCGAGGACGGCTGTGTTGGATTATGATAGACATATTTATTGAGATCAAGTTTACTGGAATTTGATATGTATGCATTTGTTTAACCAGGTGGAATAGCTGGGTTTGTTTTGTAAGATCGGCTCTGCAGGTTGTTGACCCACATAATCAGATTGGAATTGATTTCATAAACAATCCGATCATAGCACATGACTCATACATGTGTGCTTGGGACTAATATATTTTAGACTCATAAAACTGGCCTGTCTGATCGTGGTTGGTGACATGGTTCAGGAGTCTCACGGGATACCAGAAACAGGTGGGTCATTTTAGAACACCTAGAAGTGGAGTCTATAAATAGGTCCCTACCCTCTAGTCTTATTATGCATTGTGAACGACACCACGGATAAGACAGAGGAATAGAGGGTAGACCGAAAAAGCCTCTACAGAATTAATCTAGGGTTTATAGAAAAACTCAACATTGGTATCAGAGCCGGAGTCGATTCAAAGGCGGCGCGCACGGCGGCCGTCCACGCGGATTTCTTTCTCCTTGTCCTTGGTGCTCGTGAAGGTGACATCGTCTTCGTCGCTCAGGTCATCTATGTCCTCAGTTCGGAACGTGGAATTTTTTGTACGGATAATCCGTTTTTTTCGAAAATACATAAATATACTCGCGAGAATTTTTTTTACATAAATAAGCGATATTAAGGGAATGTCTGAACCGTCGGGCGACTTATGCAGTCTCTGTACGGTTGATACTCCGTGACAGAGCCGGATTTGGGATATCTCGTTCACTTATTACTCACGAGGTATGCCTTGGAGATCATGCAAACGAACCTAGCTGCACATGCAACAAGCTTAAGTTGTTACACATGCCATGCTCTCATGTCCTCACTACATGCGGAACCGTGGGCATGGATCCTTCCAACTTCATGTCCGAGTACTTTTTCAAGGAGAGAATACTGCAAGCTTGGTGTGGGGAGCTCCGGGGGTTCGGGCGATGGGAAACTTCGCCACTTTGGACATTTCAGCGAGGACCTGGGTTCCGGATATTAACATGCTGAAGGGTGGGAAGGGTCGGCGACAGAGCCGACGTATTAGAAATGACATGGACGAATCATAAGCTAGAACATCTGGTGCACGTTGTGGGCGATGCGGTCAGGAGGGGCACACAGCTAGACGATGCAATGCATGTCCGGATCAGTAGTTGGTGTTGTAATGCATACTAAATTTCATGTACCATTTGTAAACCTTATATGTTACATCCCTTTTCTGTAATGCACTTATTTCGTGGACCGTATTATTTCCCTTTTAAGTATTGCAATTTTTTTGTGGCTTGTGATAACAACTCCACGTAGATATCAACCAATCCATCACATGCTTAACAACGTTGCACATTACATCGTTATGGAAAGAGGCCACAGAATATGAAGGTCACAGAAAATGAAGGCGTCACGCACTTACAACACGAAACAACACATACATTGCACATACAGAATTTATGGAAAGTAGTACACCCAACACATCAACACAACAGTCCTACCGCCACAGCATCAACACATCAACAAATACATGAACTAAAATACGACACAACCATAACACTCATGACCTACATGCCAAACGAGCATCGTGGCACCCACATGGAGAATTGCTGAGGGGGCCGCCTCGGACGTGGCTGGCCGTCGTGGTAGTGGCATGCACATATGCAGCTCGGGTTCGCACAGCAACATGTGGGATCATAAGAGCTTCCTATATTCACGACCTCCTCGTTGCCCCTCTCGCGTTGCATCTGTTCGCGGAGGTCGTTGTTCTCCTCAGTGAGACTCTCCATTCGGTACTCCAAGTCCCATATTCGAGCCCATAATGTATCCACATAACGATCAACATACCGTTCATGAGGAGGGTCGATCCAGCGTAGAGATGGCAATGGGTACCCGAAACCCGATACCCGGTGGGTTTTTACTCTATTAGGGCATGGGTCTGAGTCAATTTCCTAACCCATGGGTCTCTTAATGGGCAAAAAGCCCAACCCATCGGGTCCGCGGGTTCGGGTACGTTCCTATAGTACCCAAACCCGTAAACCCATGGGTAATATAAACCCGATCCATAGGAGTTATAAATCCAGGCTCCCAGCCTCCCAGGCAAACCAGCCCAGCCCATAGCCCATTAGCCATTTAGCCCCAAGCCCCCAAATCCAGTGCGGCAATGCCCCATTACCCATACGGCTAACCCTAGCTAACACTCGCCACGGTCACTACTCACTCCCCAGTCCCCACCCCGATTCAACGGCCGCCGCAGCGGCGGCGCATCTGGCGCTCCGTGCTTCTCCGGCAGTCTCCACGCTCGCCATCCCGTCCCACAGCTCCCGCTCCTGCTCCCGCCACTCTCGCCGCACGCTCATCCTCCCGCACGCCCTCGCCGTCGCCTCGCCTTCCAGTTCAGCCCGCCGCCCTCACGGCGATAGCCCGTCGCCCCCACGCCGCAGCCAACGCACATCACAGTAGTAGGCCCTTGGCCATGGCGCTGCCCTCCGGCTCCAACGAAGATGGCCGGTGAACTTCTTCCTCCTCTCCATTAACCATTGTTGCAGCTCGCATTACTGACCCGACGGGCGACCCATGGGTACCCGTTAACCCAGTGGGCATGGGTCTGGGCAAAAATTTGCACCCGTCACAGGCATGGGTTTTTTAGCGGGCACGTCCAACTTTCATGGGCACGGGTTTGGGATAGCAAAACCCAGTGGGTTTATGCCCGTTTCCATCTCTAATCCAGCGGGATAAGTCGCATTTTGCCATCTGCAAAAAAAAGGACGGTAAACTTCGAGGGTCCATAAGCAATAAAAAATGTAATATTACTAATTTGTACCCCAGAGCGTGAGCATCGGAAGAAACGTCGCCCGCCATCGTTCGGGGAATCCAAGATCTGGACGACCGCGTACTCATTGTGTCTGCATTTCGGTCACGCTGGTTGAGCACGCCGGCTTGGTATCAATCGGTATTGTGGACCAAACATCTCCCTCCTTTCTAAGGGAATGTCTTCCTTCGGTGACCCAAATCCCACTGGCCCCTCGGCTTCCGACATAGTATGTTTCACCACGAAAGAGAGGGTACTTCTTTGTTCGATTTACAATGTCATGGGACCCCAACCGTGCTACTTATAGCAAAACGGGGCAGCTTAATGCAGTGACCACAAAAAAAGATGACAGTTCTGCGTACATACTTGACAAAAGGGGCCAGCTTTGCACTGAGATGTGACAATAGAGGCCAGCTTTGCTCAGAGACGTGAAAAAAAGGGCAGCTTTGCTCAGTGAGATGTCAATAGAGTGCAGCTTTGCTCAGGGACATGACAACACGGCCCAGTTTTGCTCAGTGACATGACAAAAGAGGTCAGCTTTTGCTCAGTGAGATGACAAAAGAGGGAAGCTTTGCTCAGTGACATGACAAAAGAGGGCAGCTTTGCTCAGTGACATGACAAAACGGAGCAGCTTTGCTCAGTGAGATGACAAAATATGCCAGCTTTCGCAGTGAGATGACAAAATATGCCAGCTTTGCGCAGTGAAAAGCCTTCATAGCGACTGTTTCCTGCAAACGACTAAAAAGGCTACGTTGTACCACATACATTCAATGGTCCAAGTTATGAATTTATTACGAGACTACAGGCTCTGAAAAGCCTTCATAGGGACATTTATTGCTACACTGGAATCCTTAAAAAACGAAAAGATTCCCATGTGGTCCTCTCCATGAACTATGCTCACTGCAGCAGATAACCTGCCTACATAAAGGCCTCCCTCCTATGTCTTCCATACCACATCTCCTCCTCAAGGCATCACAATACTACTACACAACAATGTCTTCCTGGAGGTCTGACCCATTTGGAGTGCCGGAGTGGCATGAGCGCCCGAAGTGCCATTGCGGCTTTAGGACGATGTTGTGCGTCTGGACGGATCCAGTACAACAAGTCAACTACAGCCGCAGGTTCTTCAAGTGTCCAAACCTGGATGATGACTTCGTGGTAACGACGACAACTAAATCCTTTGTTTCTCGTTATCATTTTTCAACTTGATCCATGACATCTACCACGCCACACATAGCCTTGCAAGTTCATCGAATGGGTGGATCGGGTGCCGCCGGCATGGCCACAGAACCGGCCAACGGAGGTGGAAAACAAAGGACAATACTTTGTCAAGATGACTCAGGCTTGCGAGGTGGAACGACAGATGCGGCTTGAGCAAGAGCGCTGCGTGAGGGTGGACCAAATCCATCTGAAGGGCAAGGAGGATGAGCTGCAAAGGAGGCGGGAGCAGCTAAGTCTGCGTGAAGCAGCCATCAAGCGTCAGGAGGAAGAGCTTGAAGCTCGTGAGGCAGCTCTCAAGTCCAGGAGTGACAGGAAGAAGGATGTAGCGGAGCCATCTTCAAGGCGCGAGAAAAAGGGGAAACAACCACGCTACACCCAGTAGACAAAATGTGGCGAGGAAGGGAAAGTGGCCACGGTCCACACAGTAGGTGGTACGAGCAGTTGGGTGGGCTAGTCGCATATCATGCTATATGTTATTCATGTAATAAAAATGTACGCGGCATGTTACTCCCAACTGTATTATGAAGTTTATTTCTATTCACATAAGGTTATTATCTCATGTGTTCGCATTCAATGATTCAGATAGCAAGTCATTTAACAATATTAACATACCAGTTTTCTTCGTACACTAATGAAGTAACATAAAAATATCACTTGCCAATGTATATATCAAACGTTCTACAGTCAATTGTTCTTAAAAAAATTTCTCAAAATTTTTAATGCACCTACAACATACAATAAACATAAACTTTTATTACAACTATACCATATTTTTTCCAGTTTAAAACTACAAAATTGACAAAACTCTAAAAAATCACGGGGACTGAGTAAAGTCGCGCCTCCATTGGGCGACTGCGCTTATAAGTCGCCCATCCATTGGGCGACTGCCATGCAGTCGCCTAATAGGAAAGCGACTATTTGCAGTCGCTCGAACAACCAGCGACAGATATTTTGTCGCCTCCCGGTTGGGCGAAAGACAGTAGTCGCCCAATGGGGGGGCGACTGGAAACTATTTTTGTAAAAAAAATTCTCGCGGGTATATTTATGTATTTTCGAATAAAAAACGAATTATCCGTACAAAAAATTGTCGGAACGTGTGGCTTGTCGGCCTTCCGGCGCACGAATCGAGGAAGAACAACACCTGTACGCGCGCGGAAACAAGACGTGCGATCGGCGTGCTGTGAAGAAATTGACACGCGGAAATCTCAGCGGACAAGTCCAAGGCGCACGGGCGCACGTCCTCATCGCACAGAGATCGTGAAGCCAATTTCCGCAAACGGCGCACCTTTCATCGCCTCGGGTCATGCTTCATCGCACGGGTCTGGTGGCACAACCGTGAAGTCTCTTTATGGCTCCACGTATTGTGTGCATCCAGATGATTGTATTGTGTGTTCAATTAGCTCAGCCTCTTGCATCAAAGACTAATTAATCAAGTCACATCAGACACAAAGCCAATGCATTGATGCATTGGTTTTGTGAGCAGACACACATGGAGGTGTCACGCGCAACTATTGAGCGGTCTCTTCGCGTGCGAAAAGATCGTTCTCGATTGGGCGGAATCCCCCTTGGCTCGCAGCCCGCGTGTATCCTCTGCGCGATGTCTTGCTTCATCTCAGTCCGGAGCACGTCTATGTGTTTTAAATCGCGACCGGCCACGTGGAAGAAAACATCGGCATCATCCTTCGTACGCACGACGTCAACTCTTTCTCGGACGGTCCGTAACATTTATTCGTAACATTTATTCTCTCAATGGCAACTAACAGTTTTTTTTCCTAAATTGTATAGATCTTGCTTAATCTTGTATTGAGGTGAATAAAATGTGCGAAAAATAATACGTAGTCTAGAACATAATTTTGGTAAAGTATTTCTAATTAAAGTTCTTAATCTTGTTAATCATTTTCTCTCTACTAATATGACTGATAGCACTTCAGTTAATAAGCATATTAATAAAATTTGTGTTTTAGTAGAGGAATTAAAAAATGCTGGCTATCCTTTTTCTGAAGAAGTACAGGTCATGGTTGTTCTAAACTCTTTGCCAAATTCATGGCAACAATTTAAGATATTTTTTATCATGCTAAAAGAATATTCAATATATGCACTCTGAGGCATCATTTGCTCATGGAAGAAGATAGAAAACTCTCAGGAAAAGGAAAGAAAATACTTCTTGAGTTACACCTTAGAGAGAAAAAGGGCAATAATAAAATGAATTGGCAAAAGAGGAAGTCTAATGGTAATTTAAGAGAAAAGGTAAACAAGAAACGCGATCGGAATGATCGTGAAAATTATAACTCTTTTCAGAGAAATGAAAAGTACAAGAAATTCAAGTGTCACAACTGTGGTCAGTATGAGCATTTCAGGGCTGACTGCAGGAAAAAGAAGCAGAATGAGCAAAGGAATCAAAACAATCAACCAGCTAAGCGTAAAGGCAATTCTTCACCTAATGGTATGTCTAATATTTTTGTATGCACTGAATTTTTACTTACTACTACTTTTCCAAATAGTTGGATTATCGATTATGGTGCTACTTCTCATATTACTAGAGATAATAGAAATTTCACTTCTATGCAAACAATTCCAAGGGGAAATAGATATATCTTCTTTGGCACTAATGCTAAAGTTGATGTACTTGGAATTGAAAATTATGTCCTAAAACTCCCAAATAGAGGAAAATTATTGTTACAAGACACTTTATATTAACCTAGCATGAGAAGGAATTTAATCTCCATTGCTCAGTTAGAATTTATTAGTTATGACATACTATTTGGAAAATGAAGAGTTAAAATATTACTCAATGGGAAATTAGTGCATTCTGGAACTCGTCATGATGACCTTTATTTTCTTGATAAATTATCAAATGATGACAATATTGATTGCTTAGTTGGTGAAAATAACTCCATAGTGAGGAATTCAATCGATAGGAACACATGCTCAGAGTCATATTTATGGCATTTACGACTTGGTCACATATCTAAAAATAGAATTAAGAGGCTTATTAATTCTAGCATTCTGCACTTTAAGTGGAGGATTTTGATATTTGTGAGGCTTGTATAATGGGTAAGATGACTCGTATGCCTTTTCCAAAGGCGGAAAGATCTAATGAGCCTCTAGCCATTATTCATTCTGATATTTGTGGTGAAATGTTTACTCCCACTAGAGGTCAAAAGATTTATTTTATCACATTCATTGATGATTATTCTAGATTTGGATATGTGTATCTTCTTAAACAAAAGTCGGAAGGTTTTGATATATTTAAGACATTTAAAACTGAAGTGAAAAATCAATTAAATAGAAAAATCAAAGTTTTGAGAACTGATCGTGGTAGAGAATACACTTCAAGAATATTAAATGACTTATGTAAACAGAATGGAATTATTCATCATTATACTATATCTTACACTCTGCAACAAAATAGTGTTGCTGAAAGGAGGAATAGAACACTTATGGATATGGTTAGTCTATGATGGTTTATTCAGATCTTCCTTTGTCTTTTTGGGGGAGCTTACATATTGTTATTTATTTATTAAATTACTCATCTAAGGCTGTAATGATCACTCCAAATGAGTTGTAGACTGGAAGAAAAATTATAGCCTAAAAGCACGCCAGGAATTTGTTATTGGTTATTCTTTGGAATCAAAAGGATATATGTTTCATTATCTAGAAAAAGATAAACTGGTGGAAAGTACGGATGCAATATTTTTTGGATGAAAAACACACCTCGCCGTGCTAAGCGTGCATGGGTGGAATTTTTGGCAACCCTATCAAAAACACAGATGGATACATCTGGTATTAATTCTTACACTGAAGGAGATTTTGCTCTTGAAGGAAATACAAACCAAATTTCCAACACTAACATGCTTAGGAAAAGTGGGAGGAATTTAAGTACACCCTAATATCTAGATAATTATTATTTATTCTTGGGGGAAGTTCACTCTAAAATTTCAGATTTAGAGGAAGAACCAAAGACTTATAAAGAAGCAATTAATGGTTCACAATCTAAACTATGGGTGGAAGCAATGCAAGAAGAATTAAACTCGTTGAAAAGGAATAAAGTTTGGGAACTTGTTGATTTACCAAACAACCGTAAGCCCATAGGTTGTAAATGGATTTTTAAAAGAAAATTAAATGCAGCTGGTTTAGTGGAAAAATATAAAGCTAGACAATCTTGCTAAAAGCTTCACACAAAGAGAAGGTATTGACTTTGTGGAAACTTTTTCTCCTGTTGCTAAATTTACTTCAATTCATATTATTAGTGCATTGACGGCTTATTATGATCTTGAACTCCACCAAATGGATGTTAAAATGGCCTTTCTTAATGGTTTTCTGGAGGAAATATATATGAAATAGTCGGAAGATTTTGGAGAAAAAGGAAATAAAAATAAGGTTTGCAAGGAATAGATCAATTTATGGTCTTAAACAAGTTTCACATCAATGGTACATTCTATTTGATAATGCTATCACATCATATGGGTTTTCAATGACGGAAGGTGATTATTGCATATATACAAAAGTTATGGGTAAATGTTTTATCTTATTGTCTTTATATATTGATGATATTCTCATTGCTTCTAATGATAAAAATACAATGATGGAAGTGAAAGCTTGGTTATCTTCTAAATTTGATATGAAAGATATAGGAAAAGCTTCCTATGTTTTGGGATTGGAAATACATAGAGATCGGATTAAAAGAATTCTTGGGTTGTCCCAAAAGGCTTACCTTAGAAATGTTTTAAAATGATTCTCTATGGAAAATAGCAAACATGTTAAACTTCCTATTGTGAAGGGAACTAAACCCAGTGAGGAATTATGTTCAAACACTCTTGAGGAAAAAGCTAGAATGAATATAATTTATTATTCTTCAACTTTGGAATGTCTTATGGATACTATGTTATTCACACGATCTGATCTTAGCCATGCCGTTGGAATCCTTAATGGATATCAAAAGAAACGTGGGGAAGAGCATTGGAAATAAATCAAATATATACTACATATGTCAAAGGAATATATGGATTATTCATTATGTTTTAATTGCCATAATCTTCAACTACAAGGTTATTTTAATGCTGATTGGCAAATGGCTTCTGGTTATCTATTTACTTTGGCAAGAGATGTTATTTCTTATTGCAATAGGAAATATGATACAGTTGCTCATTCTACCATGGAAGTTGAATACATTGCTGCATCTGAAGTAGCAAAGGAAATTGCATAACTAAGGGAATATCTTGCACCATTTAAGGTTGTGGAAAGTGCATCATAAGCTATCACTTATTTCAAAGTAAATGTAAACACATTGAAGGAAAATCTACTGACTAAGTTAGTTACTTAGGAATTATTTTTTTAAGTATGATTAAGTTATCGGACTTTAGTTTATTGATTGAAATATTTTAGCCAAGTGTGAGATTTTGGGAATTTTGTATGGCTTTCAATATTTATTATAGTTATTATCTACTTTACTCAGTGTGGAATTATTCATATTATTGATGCAAGTGATAAGGAATATTTTGATGCGGAATTTAACTCGAGGAAACTCGAGATGTCGAGGACGGCTGTGCTAGAATACGATAGGCATATTTGTTGAGATCAAGTCTATTGGAATTTAATATACATGCATTTGTTTAATCCGAGCACAACACAGGGCGGAATAGCTGGGTTTGTTTTGTAAGATCAGCTCTGTAGGCTGTTGACCCACATGATCAAATTGGAATTAATCTCATAAACAATATGATCATGTCACATGACTCACACATGTGTGCTTAGGACTAATATATTTTAGACTCATAAAACTGGCTTGTCTGACCGTGGTTGGTGACATGGTTCAAGAGTCTCATGGGATACCAAAAACAGGTGGGTCATTTTAGAACATCTGGAAGTGGAGTCTATAAATAGGTCCCTACACTCTAGCCTCATTATGCATTGTGAACGGCACCATGGATAAGGCAGAGGAATAGAGGGTAGAACGAAAAAGCCACTACAGAATTAATCTAGGGTTTATAGAAAAACCCAACAATTACATGTGTAGATAACTTGTAGTGAGCTCGCTACATTATCATGAGGCTTATATGAGGTACAAATCGTCTTGGGAATAGGAGTCCAAGATAAAAAAAAAGAACAAAGTCCTAGTCGGCAATGAAAATAGAGATCTACTCGAAAACTAAAAAAGTAACTTGCTTGGAGACAGGAACAACACCCAGCTCGAAGATGAAATAGAGTCCCAAAAAATAACGATGAAGAGGTGTAGTTGGAAGCACCTCGAGTAGTCATGTCTAACTCTAGTCAGCGTAAACACCTTTGGACACCACAACTGGTGCAAGTTGGTGCAGAGTCCATCACGGACACAAAGATGATCCCCATCATAACATCTGACCAATTCGCATTACTGACTAATCATACTGATCAGAATATACCCTTTTGAGCGAAACATGATCGGATTCTTCAAGTGATCGAACCCAATCAAATTTGGATCATAAGATACAACAATTTCCACGGTCTGACCAGATTCAGATCACAAAATATAACAATCTCCAACTTAAACTGAATTCCTCTTGTAGCGAAAAAGAACCAAACAACTTCTTGAAAATCTTGCGAAACACTTTTTGTGCATCAAACGTCCAAAATGACTAATGAGTAATACCGACCAAATCTGAGCAGAACTCACATTTAGTGGTAGAAACTGGCTTTGTTATTATATCATCTGGATTGTCATAAGTAATGCTCGTGCAAATTTTAACATTACCTTGAGAAGTAATTCCTTAGATGAAGTGATATCTGATATCAATGTACTTTGTTCTCTCATAGAACGTTTGATCCTTTGTGAGACAAATAGCACTCTAACTATCACAGTGAATATTAATGCAAGATGTATTTTCATAAAGCTCAGTGTACAGACCTCTTAGCCAAACAGTTTCTTTATAGGCCTCTAAAATAGCCATGTACTCGGCTTTAGTGGTCAAAAGAGCAACAATAGTTTGTAGACAAGCTTTCCAGCTTACAGCATGACCTCCAACAGTGAATATATAACCAGTAAAAGATATTCTCTTATCTAAATCTCCAGGAAAATCAAAATCCATATATCCGACTAGTCCATTACTAGTCTTTCTAAACTACAAACAATTATTATAAATACCCCTCAAATATTTGAAGATCAACTGAACTGCTCTCCAGTGGTCTTTCCTTGGATTGACCACATATCTGCTGACAACTCTCAAAGCATGAGGTAAGTCTTGGCATGAGCAGGCCATGGTGTATATAAGTGATCCGACTGCGCTTGCATACAGAACAGTTAACATGTATTCAAATTCCTCAACTATTTGCGGATTTGATGCTGAAGAGAGTTTGAAGTATGCAGCTAACGGAGTATTGGTCGGTTTGGCTTTGTCCATGTTGAAATGATGAAAAGTTTTTTTTTAATATACCCTCTCTGACTAGATATAACTTTCCAAACTGATGATCTCTAATGATTTCCAAACTTAAGTGAGAAAAACTTCTGCTTCAAGTGTATCTTGCTAGTCAGATCCTTGGTTATGTAGATATATTTCAACTTTAGACATAACGTAGTAGTGGTAATCTTCTTTATAATTTCCTAGAGGATATTATTAGAAAGATGAAGATAAATTTGAGAGAGAGCTTTACGATCTTTCCTTTGCTTCTTCTCAACAAACTATGCAGCGAGCATCTTATCGATTCCCAATAGCGTATCATCCAAATTGAGCTATGATAAAACAGATTGCATCTTGACTTGACAAAGAAAAAAAATCTTATATCGCGATCCAACAGCGAAAGATCATACTTCATTGATGTCATATGCCGAATATGCCCTAGATTGATCATACGAAGAACTAAGTTCTGATACCACTTGTTATGAAATCGACTAGATGAGATATTAACCAACGAAGAATAATCAGGAGCACGAGATAAAGATTTAACATAGATAACTATTGCGGGACAACTACAGACAGACAATCGGCAAAACCACTATATAAAGAAGTTACAGAACGCTCTTAGCATATTACATGTGTAGATAACTTGTAGTGCGCTTGCTACATTATCATGAGGCTTACAGGAGGTACAAATAATCCTAGGAACAAAAGTCCTAGACGAGTAAAAAACAAAGTCCCAGCCGACAATGGAAATAGAGACCTACTTAGAAACTGAAACAGGAACTTGCTTAGAGATGAGAACAACGCCCCGCCCGGAGATAGAACATAGTATGAAAAGATGACATAACATAGTATCAGAAGATGGCAGTGAAGAGTTAAAGTCAGAAGTGCCTCGAGTAGCCATATCTGACTCCAGTTGGTGCAAACACCTTTGGACATCATGACTGATACAAGTTGGTGCAGAGTTTATCATGAACACAAAGATAATCCCAATCATAATCTCTGACCAGTTCGTATTACCGACCAGTCATATGATCGGAACATACTATTTTGAGTGAAATCTGATCGGATTCTTCAAGTGGTCGGATCTAATTAGATTCGGATCATAAAATAGGACAGGATATAACAGGGGGATGCATAGCAATTCAATGGCAACACCAGAATATTGGGAAGGGCATCATTCTCCTTATTTTCACCAACTAGCCGATGGCATACTTCTGGGTTCAGCTCCTCGCCGTGGACTCGTACATTTCCCAGTCTCGTAGTACATGTGAGCAATCTCCGGAACCAATGGGTCGTCAAGGTTTGGATACATCAATAGGGAGCAAATGGAGAGGAGCACCTGAACGATCATGTCACATGAAATTAGTCGTTTTAAACCGAAGTCATCAACATAAGTTCAGTCAGTGTGTAGTGTAAGCCCCAAACCCAACACATATTACTGTTAATGTCTGGACGGAGCACCTTTGTCTTGACTGCCACCTGCAAAATCTATACTGATTGTAATTGCTCTGCAGAATCGTAGTAACGTACTTACTAATGCAAAAAAAAAGGACAAGGCAAAGGGTAAGGAAAGTCCCAAATATAAATGCTCAATCACTTCTCTGAGTTAGTTGTAAGTGAACCAATACATTATTACCAAAGCAAAAGGAAGCTACACAGATCCAACAATTCCGACCCATTTGTTTATTAAATGTCAGTTTCAAGATTTTCACAAAAGTGATGACCAACCGCATTGCCCTAGTGGCTCAAAAGGTGATTCAACCTTCACAGTTGGCTTTTATGAAAGGTAGGAATATTTTAGAAGGAGTGGTTATTTTGCATGAAACAATACATGAATTGCATAGGAAAAAGTTAGACGAGGTAATCTTAAAGCTAGACTTTGAGAAAGCTTACGACAAGGTGAAATGGTCCTTTTTACAACAAACTTTGAGAATGAAAGGTTTTTCGCCGAAGTGGTGCAAATGGATTGATCAAATTGTGAGGGGAGGCAGTGTTGGTGTTAAGGTCAATGATGATGTAGGAAATTTTTTCCAAACTAAGAAAGGACTAAGACAGGGTGATCCTTTGTCTCCTATCTTATTTAATCTAGTTGCGGATATGCTAGCAACTTTGATTTTCCGAGCTAAGTCTAATGGACAATTCAGGGGAGTTGTCCCTCACTTGGTAGAGGATGGTTTGTCTATCCTCCAGTATGCGGATGACACCAGTCTGTTTCTTGATGATGACTTGATCAAGGCCAAAGATCTTAAGCTACTGCTTAGTACCTTTGAGCACTTATCGGGGTTGAAAATTAATTTTCACAAAAGTGAGTTGTTTTGTTTTGGAGCAGCCAAGGACTGTGAACAAGAGTATACACAATTGTTCGGTTGCAAGTTAGGTGGCCTTCCTTTTAGGTATCTAGGAATACCTATGAATCATAAGAAATTAACAAAAAAGGATTGGGCTTTAATTGAGGAGAGGTTCCAAAAAAACTAAGTAGTTGGAAAGGAAAGTTGCTGTCGGTTGGAGGGAGGCTTGTCTTGATTAATTCGGTGTTAACTAGTTTAGCCATGTTTATGTTATCTTTTTTCGAGGTCCCTAGAGGCATCCTTCAGAAACTAGATTACTATCGTTCGCGTTTTTTCTGGCAATGTGATGAGCACAAAAAGAAATATCGTCTCGCTAGATGGAGTATTCTTTGTAAACCTAAGGATTTGGGTGGACTAGGCATACAAAACTTAGATATTCAAAATAGATGCCTTCTCAGTAAGTGGCTGTTTAGGCTCATAAATGAAGCTGGAGTGTGGCAAAGTCTTCTAAGAAAGAAATATTTGTCTAACAAAACTCTATCACAAGTACAACATCGGCCAGGTGATTCTCATTTTTGGTCTGGCCTTTTGAAAGTTAAAGATGATTTTCTGGCCGGTGGACGTTTTATAGTGCAAAGTGGGAGACAAGTCAGGTTTTGGGAGGACATTTGGTTAGGAGACAAACCTCTTGGAGAGGCATATCCCAATCTTTATACAATTGTGAGGAAAAAAGATGATACGGTGGCAAATGTCTTACGGACTGTACCACTTAATGTATCATTTAGGAGAGGTTTGGTAAACGCAAATCTGAACTCTTGGTATGACTTAGTGTCAAAAGTCGTTATGGTCAATCTAACAATGGGTAAAGATTTGTTTCAGTGGAATCAGACTAAGAATGGCCATTTCACGGTCCGGTCTATGTACAGGACCATGCTTAGGCAAGGAGTCTTCCCGGAAAAAAATCCAATTTGGAATTTAAAGGTACCACTGAAAATCAAGATTTTTCTGTGGTACTTAATAAAGGGAGTTACACTTACTAAAGACAACTTAGCAAAACGAAATTGGCAAGGAAATGTCAAGTGTTGTTTCTGTAATGCCGTTGAGACTATCCAACATTTGTTTTTTGATTGCCATTTTGCGAGCTTTGTTTGGACTACGGTGCATATCACTTTTGGAATTCAACCACCCACGAGTTTCTCTAATATGTTTGGCTCTTGGCTAAGTGGCATTTGTCCTAAGCTTTGTAACCAGATTTTGTTGGGGGCAGCATCACTTTGTTGGGCTTTATGGTTGAATAGGAATAACGTGGTTTTTAACAAGGTTAAGACTAATACTTATTTACAGGTAATCTTCAGGGCAACTTACTGGATCCGACAGTGGTCCCTGCTGCATAAGAAGGAGGAGCATCCGTTGTTCAAGCGCGGCTGCAGAGATTTAGAGACTTTAATATTGGCGGTCTTTGCAAAGTTTGGTTGGTGCTTCCGGAATCGAATTGAAGCGTAGCTTCCGGAATCGAATTGAAGCGTAGCTTTTAGTTCTTTTCTAGTCGTTGGTCGCTCGTCATACATGGGCTAACTTATTGTTGCTTTTGTTTTCTCTTGTGGTTGTGAGAACTTGAGCCTTATGGCTTGATTTGTGGTTAACGCTCAGCTGTATACCATTCCTGGATGGTAGAGGCTGGAACTTTGTTCCATTATCTAAAAAAAGTTGTAAGTGAACCTGCTAAGTAGGACATAAGGCTTTTGCTACATGACAATGCAAGAACTCTGAATAGACGGTACTTGGCACCGTAGGATCACTAGTACCTTGCCGCAACTGAAACTTGTAGGAGAATGAATTGTAAAAAAAAAAGATGCAGCCTGCATATGTGCTCTGAAATGGATTGACCCAAAATTGTTGCTGTCCAGTGGAACATGTCTTCTCCCACAGAGCCTGATAGCTTGAGAACTCATGAAATTCTGTCATACATGCATGAGAGAGTAAGTATTCCTAAAATGGAATGATTCAACAAAAGAGGTACTACATCAGCAATTAATCAAGTACTTGCTTCGCAGATCATTACCCATGTCCTGAAGCCTAGACAAAACATAAAGCAAGCTGCGCAGACAGAATTGAAGACACGGTCAAAACGGTATGATAGATTCATAGTCAACAACTAGAAAAAAAAAAGTACAACACCAACCATGAAGCAGCACTACAACGAGATAGCTAAATTTTGGAGTCACTTTGTTGATGGTAACCTGCCAGCGAAAGATAGGTCAACAAGTGGCAGAAATGTTATGAGAACATAGCTTCTACTCAGTACTCTCTTCATTCTTTTTTACTTGACATCTTAGAATCTATACCGTTAAACTTTTAATCATCAATATGTTTAAAAATATCTACATTAATTATATGAAAACTATATTACTAGATTTATCATTAAAAATACTTTCATAATATTATAATTTTATTAGCATATATTAATATAAATTTATAAAAAGTAACAGTCAAAGTTACATTTTGAAGGCAGTGAAAAGTAAAAAAACACCAAGTAAGAAAGAATGGGAGGAGTGCTTACTTTGTAATGAACGTACAGCAGAGGTATATAACCAGCAGCTTAACTACCTCACCATTTCTAAATGTTCTGTTGCCAACTTGTCAAATAAACTTGTCTGGATAGATTGCACATGTAAGAAGAAGATACTGAAGTTAGCAAGCATACACAGGATTAGGTATATCAAATCTCCAAGTTGATTATAGGTCCAGAGTTCATTTACCTCTTCATTTTAGCAGCTGAACTGACAAAGCCACACTGTACTATACTGGGATGCATGTGAATTGAAGCACATACTTCAAGCTATTACTTTAAAAAAATACAGGAAAAAAGTGGGGAAAAGAGGAACAACATGCACAGAGCAACGTATGTACAAGCAAAAAAAAAGAAAGAAAGAAAAAAGAATGCAGTTTTAACGGAAAGTGTGTGTTACAAACTACTACTACTACTACTACTATGTTCAAAAAAAAAAAACTACTATGTTCAAAAAAAAAACTACTACTACTACTACTATGTTCAAAAAAAAAACTACTACTACTACTATGTTCAAAAAAAAAAACTACTATCTATCTATCTATAATCTATTTGCTATTTTGTGCAGACCAGACGAATATGACATGTCTATCCAAGCATTAGATCCAATCCAACACTACAGTTATTACTGTTAAGTTCTCAAAGGGAAATGTGAACAGCATAATTAGCAGCAAGCATACCAGGGTGCCGCAGCCCGGAGAGCCCACCACACTATCCGTCGCCGGCACTACCGAAATGATGTCACTAAATCGGTGCAGGTGAGACCAGGAACCTCAATTTGACACTAGAATGAACGATGCATGTTAGGACCTTCATCTGATCTTGCAATGCAAACAGTTGGGAGATATAAACTCGGCAGTCCATCACAGCACACACATGCCTACATTTTTTTTAAGAGACACACATACCTACATGGAATACATAAATCAAGAAAGACAGTCATTGTGTCTTCCCTTTCTCACATCTAATCATAATTCACAAGCATGCACCCGCCTGCATGTTCTGGATGTTCCTGAGAGAAGGAAGAGCATAAAAAGAATCCGCATCTCCAATAAAGAGCAGTGGTGCGAGCTAGATCAATAATAACAAACAAAAAAAAGTTAGGATGTCG
Source organism: Dendrocalamus latiflorus (assembly GCA_017311315.1). Classification (NCBI taxonomy): domain Eukaryota; kingdom Viridiplantae; phylum Streptophyta; class Magnoliopsida; order Poales; family Poaceae; genus Dendrocalamus; species Dendrocalamus latiflorus. The sequence continues at coordinate 39,261,283 of CM029609.1, forward strand.
GATTAAACAAGATAGGATTAAAAAAAAGTCGGAGTTGGGGGGAGAGCACAAGTGTTACCTTGGGTTAGGGTGTTAATTTATGTCTAAATCTGGGCGTCTTTCTTTTTTGATTTGATCCTTCAGTTCATCGCTGATACACCAATATGACAGTCTTTTCACTGAAGTGGGGAGGCCCTCCTTGGGCAGCGACCGGATTTTAGGACAATTAGAGATGCCTAATCTCTCGAGAGTAGAAAGGCGATGTAACCTGAAGGGAATGGAGACTCACGCAATACCCAAATTGTAGTGCTTGGAGGGAGGTGAGGAGCTGAAGCGCGTGCTCTTGCTCTTCTGTGAAGCTCTCCGTCTTGTCATTACACTGGAAGCATAATTTGCGGAGGGTAGCGGAGAGGTGGTTGCAGATGGGAGCAACAAGCACTGCCGAGACGGTATCCACCTCAAGTTCTTCCAATTGGAAGGAACCTGCAGGCATTACTTTGGTCGTTGCCAACTCCATGAGTAGATCCGCTGCTATTGAGCAGGGACGATTTCCATCCCAGATGTAGTTATAAGCCACCAATTTCTTGAGGTTGAATGTGATGGATGGATCGAACCCATCAATTGTTAAATTATCACAATTTAGTAGTTCTAGATGGGTGAGAGATGTGAGGTTTGAGAGCAGAGACATTGCCTTCAGGTTTGAGAAATTCTCGAGTTTCATCTTCTCTACTTTATCCAGATTGTGGAAGGCCAATGCACAGTTGTATCCGTGATACCTCAGTTCATTTAAATTTCCTGCATAATGCAACTTCAACACACGCTGTTCTGCAACCCAAATTTTTGTTAGCGTGGAAGTGTGAGGCATTGGGGGCAGGGATAACTTGGGGCATCGATAAATTGAAAGATCACACAGATTGGGAAAGCAGATGGTGTCTTTTTCTTGTGTAGAATGGCCAGAGCACTGTGAGAATGGGAGCGCAGAGAGCTTAGGACAATCTGTGCACTTGATGATTTCAAGCCTTGAAAACAAATGGAAATTATCTCCCCGAACCCACTCAACAAGTTCTGGCATATTATCAAACACAACTTCTTTCAAGTGTATGAAACTTCTATCTGTGCCGTCACCAAAATCAGGCCCAAACTGACGCATTCCGGCAATGTTCTTCAACTTGAGTTCCTTGAGACGTGGCAACAGCCCAAAAGGTGGGAGTGTGTCCCAAGACACACCATCGAGATGTAGAGACTCCAACTGTTTGATGCAGATGTCACCACAAAACCAACTCGGAGCAGCGGCACCAGCATGATTTAAGATTTCAAGTGCTCTAATATTAGAGTGTGGTTTAAGACCATCAAGAACATCAGCTCCTATGGTCGGTTTCCCTCTACTCCACACTAACACCAACTTATCTAGATCCTTTTTCTTCACCAGTTTGGCTTCACTAGCTTCTTCCCAGGTTCTAACGTTTTCAAGGTTACATATGGTGAGTTCTCCACCAAGCTCTGTCAATTTCCCCAACTCTCTCAGCTCGAATCCAACACTTTCTTTCTTAACATGGAATTCTTTCAGCTCCTGTAAGTACTTCATTTTTCCAACCTCAGGAACATTGGAATGTATTTGGTTCCTAGCAATGAAATGGCGTAAATTCACAAGGCGGCTAATGTCTTTAGGCAAATCATAACTACCATGCCATTGTTCTAGGTCCAAGAATTTTAGGTGATAAAACCTGGATATTATGCTAGGTAAAAACTGTTCGAGGCCCAAAGGTGATCCAATCTTTAGGTACCGGAGGTGGATAAGTTTTGAAAAGTTGTGTGGCAAGGATTCTAAGGAGTACATGAATATAAAAAGAACACGGAGGCCCTTTATTCCATTAAATGTATCTTTTATAATATTAGAAATGTTTGCACTATTATATTCCCCAAATATCATCAAAGTCCTCAGATTTCCAACGTCTATCATTCTCTTCAATTTAAACATTTCTTCCTCAAAATTTTCATCATATTTATCTTGTATGGTGATGGATAAGTGGTGAACAAATGGTGGGATATCATCAGCCCTGAAACTAGAACAACTGATATTGGCGCATTCTCGCGATGAAACATTTTGTGCTAGCTCATGTAATAAATCGTGCATTACATAATAATGCGACCAACCGTCACCTACCTTCATTAGAAAACCATTGTCTACTAGTTCATCCAAATACTTCAATCCGATATCCTCAATTTTATTGTTTTTACCACTGGAATCTATGATGCCTAGTGCAATCCAAAAACGAGTAATCTCTAAACTATCAAACCTATGATCCTCAGGGAAAAGGGCACAATACGAAAAACATTTTTTTAGATGGAAAGGAAGATATTCGTAGCTAATTTTCAGCGCTGGCATAATGTCATCATCATTTGATTGGTTTTGCCACTCTTTCTTTTCAAGAACTTCCACCCAATGTTCCTGAGAAAGGTTGTTCTTCAATAGTCGGCCAACAGTTTTCGCTGCTAGTGGGGAACACTTCAATTTCTTTGCAATTTGTCTTCCAATGTTTGTTAAGTCGTCTTCGTAGTGCTCAGGTTTGTTCTCACCAAATACACATGCTTCAAAAAATGTGAAGAAGTCATTAGGCTCCAAACCTTGTAGGTTTATTGTGTTAGGTGCTTTCATTACCATTTCTGCTACTTTTGGAAAGCGAGTTGTGACAAGAACCATGTCGCCTTTGGCCTCCCCCTTTGTGAACGGAGCCAGTAGGTTTTCCCACTTACTCTCACTACAGCATTTCCATATATCATCCAAGACAATTAAAAACCTCTTGGATTTCAACTTCTGTGCAATGGACATCTGAAGCTGGTTTAAATTGGTTGTATCATTTGCCATGATTCTTTCCTCGTTTTCAGTTGCAGGTATGCACTTGAGAATCTCCTGGGTGAGCCTAAGCACATCAAAACCAGTTGATACGCACACCCACACCCTAACGGAGAAGTATGCTTCTGTTCTTTTATCATTGTAGAGGTGCTGGGCGAAAGTTGTCTTTCCAATGCCCCCCGGGCCAACTATAGGAAGAACAGACAGGGTTGCACCATGATATGTGCCGCTGGTGATGGCTTTTACAGTTTGGTAAAAAATGGCGTCCCTCCCATACAACTTATCTTGTGTGATTACTGAGCTGGTTGGAGGCCGCTTCAGGGAGGCAGACCTGCCTGCTGTGTGGTTTATTTTGAGCAAGTCAGACACAGGAGCACATAGGGAGTGTATTCCCTCTATCACCGACTTGATTTTGTTGGACATGGCCACTCTGTCGAATGGCAACTTGTCGACATGGCCACCATTGTCATTATCGAATTTGGCCCTTTTTGCATTGCGTGGGTTGTTGTCAACAGCAACATCAGTGTCATCATGTTTAGTACGCCAAAAGAAGAGGCCAGAAAACCAGTTACCAGTAGCATGACGACCATGGAGAGCACGACCGCGGAGGCCACCGCCCACCTCCGGGGCAGCCTCATGGGTACAGTCGAGCTGGTCCTGGATGATGAAGTAGTGGAGCTCGTCCAGCGCGTCCTCAGCCTCGTCGGCCTTCTTGCTCAGGTCCTCCAGCAACCCCTGCAGGCCGGGGTTGTTGCTGACGTCCCTCTCCTGCGCCGCGTGCAGCAGCCCGTGCGTGTAATTCAGCTGGGTTTTGATCTGCTCGAAGTTGAGGCCGAGCTCGGAGCTGGCCACATACGCGGCCACCAAGTCATGGGACAACTTCTGCAGCACCTTGCCGAGGAGCCAGTTCGCCGCGCCGAGGGCCGTCTCCATCTCCTCCGGCGATTTGTGTGGTGGAAGTTTGGTTGGTGTACGTCACGGGCCTGGGCAGGATCGGAAGCAAGGGATGGGAAATCTGAGAAGAATTAGGGAAGAACAGGAGGGGAATTGGGGATAGATCTCAGCTAGATAGTTGGATCACAAAATGTTTATGGGTCAACCCTTTACATCACGCAAGCCTGGGTATACACCCTCCCCCTGAACCGGTCCCACCGTCAGCTGTACACACACATCACAGTGATTAAAACCTACCCGGTCTGCTCGCGTGAGAGCGTTTCGCGCGCCCGCGGAGGCCTTCGCGTGGCGACGCGTGGCGAGGCTCCCGCTGGCGACCTGCTCCCTCTCGCGCTGGCGCCCGCCCGAACCCCGCCTTCCTCCCTCTCGCAGTCTCGCGCGTACGCAGACGCCCTTGCCCATGCCGCCCGTGCCCCCATTCCGCCTCCCCCGCCGCCTCCCCCCTCCCCCCTCCTCCCCGCTCCCCCGCCACCGCCCCCCTCCCCCGCTGTCTCCCCCGCTCACCCGCCGGCCGCCGCTTCCCCCTCCCCCTTCCTACCCCGCCGCCTCCTCCCCCGCCGCCCCCTCCTTCCTCCTCCTCCCCCCTCCCCCGCCGCCCCCGGTCCCCCCTCCTTCCCCGCTCCCTCGCCACCTCCCCCCAACCCCCTCCTCCCCCGCTCCCTCGCCGCCTCCCCATCCCCCGCCGCCTCCCCCTTCCTCCCCCGCCGCTGCCACGGGATGGGATGCTCGCGGGGGTGGATGGACTCAGCTGCGGCCGTATCCGGTTGGCGCGGAGGCGGAGGGGGAGGCGCCGAGGTCGGAGGGGGAGGCCGGATCTGGTCGGCGCGGAGGCGGAGGGGGAGCCGCGGAGGCCGGAGGGGGAGGCCAGAGCCCAGAGGCCGGAGGGGGAGGCCGGATCCGGTCGGCGCGGAGGCCGGAGGGGGAGCCGCGGAGCCCAGAGGCCGGAGGGGGAGGCCGGATCCGGTCGGCACGAAGGCGGAGGGGGAGCCGCGGAGGCCGGAGGGGGAGGCCAGAGCCCAGAGGCCGGAGGGGGAGGTCGGATCCAGTCGGTGCCTCCCCCGGATTTTCCGTCGCCCCCTTGCGCTCCTGCTCTCTCTCTCCTCACGTCCCCGTCCCGTCGTCGCCCATACCCTACCGCGCCCACTCCCTTCGCCCATTCCGGCCATGTGCCGTCCACTCCACCGCCCATGCCACGCTGAGCACAGCTCACCGCATGGCCTCTCTCTCCCTTCCACGGCTATAAAGGATTCCTGGTTGTAGTGATCAAATTAGACTATTCATTCTTCACTAAATTATTTATGCATTGTTTTTAGAGTTACTGCAGATCTGGATGATAATATCTGGATCATTCTTTGGCTCTACGCCACTGACAAAATTGAATTTTGAGCACTGAAAATACTCTGCCGGTTGTCGCTATACGACACAAGAACTGCGAATTGGACTAACAAAATGGATGGATATAACATAGTAACATGTAGGGATGAAAACGGTCGGAAACGGTCGGAAAACTCCTCAACCGTTTTCTACTTCTACATTTGAATACGAAAACGAAAGCGAAAGCGGTAAAGCCAGACATGAAAACGAACGCAAACTTACGGAATATTGAGAATTTCGAAAACGAACCAATTCGAGCGGAATTATGTCGAACACGGTCGGTATACGAAAATTCAATACGGAATACCGACCTATAGGACCAAGTGCATAACAATTAACAAGTGACCAAGTACATAACAATTACCAAGTGCATGATCAAGTTCAAGTGCATATAATAATTAACAAGTGCATGACCCTTGGTCTTAAGTATTAACACAATAGCCGACACAAATACAAATACAAATACAATACAAGTCTAGAACAAGCAATTAACAGCTAGCAGAACATCTACAGTTCATCAGCATCATCCATGAGGTCAGGATCGCTTTCCATATCTTTTGCTTCCCCATTGTCCTCCTCAGAGTCCTCATCCCCCTCCTTGTCCTTTTCCTACAAGTTTGCAGAGTGAATTAAAATTAGATGTAGCAATAGCATATTTCAGAGCAAGCAGTCAATAAACATACACATACCTCAATTTTTAGTTTAGCCACAACATTAGCCAAAGCCTCAACCTCAAGATCACTCACAATTGATCCAACCATTTTAGAATCTGGAAAAAAAAATTGGTATTCCGTATTTCGAACCGAATTTACAATACGGTATATTCCGAATAAAATGTAGAAAAGTAGAAAACGGTCGGAAAACGAGTAAACCGTTTCCACTCCGCTTTCGAATTTGGTATTCCGTATTTCGAACCGAATTCGAATTTGTCCGAAAATACGAATTCGGTCGGGTCAAATGTAGAAAACGATGCGGTTCGATACGGGATATTTCCGTTCCGTTTTCATCCCTAGTAACATGGTAACATGCCTGATGATTAATACATGGGGGCACCATCTTTTGCTACCGCATTTCCTTTTTCTTACCACTGTCTTATGAGCATTGCATTGTTTGCTTATAACTCTGAACTGGGGAAATTGCAAGAGAGGGACGTTGTTTACCAGTTTCATTGCCAGAATCAGCACTATGAAGATATTGACTTGACTGCATTTGGCTCTACAAGTTCTGATGAAAACTTAGCAAATGAGGTACGAGCTGTTCTAGAATCAGAAGAGCTGAGAAAAGATGCTGAATTCGAAGTCAAGGATGTCCAGGATATCCATGATGAGGTTTGCCACCTGGATTGCTCTTTTTTATATAGTCACTAATTGTTTCATTCACATACTTTTAAGTTGCTGCTATCTACTTATGAGTGTTCCTTTGTTTTGTGTACATTGTATAAGATTGGCCAATGACATTCCTGTGCTTTTTTTGCTAATGTCAACCAAACATTTCATAGCATTCTTATTGTACCATAAATGGGGGGAAGACAATAGAATAATCCATCTTTGCATATGACATCAATGAAACATGTGAATATCTCAATAAGTCACTGCCAGCAATAAAAAGAAATTGTTGATACTTGATAGCGATTGAGTGTAATGTACTACTGTCCACCACTGTGCTCTATTTTCATGTTTTGGTAGGTTCTTGCTATGCGCATGGATACAACAATACAGCATAGATTCTCGAGGAAAGTCGTTTTTGTGTTGAACTGCTAGGGACACATTTTGGGCACTAGTGTACATGTCGCATATTGTTAGTATTTTATCATGAGGATGATTCGAATGATAAGTCTTTCTGATGGCAGGTCAAGCTGGTCAAATGCCTTGTCCAAAATATTGTTGTAGACATCTCCTTTAATTAGATTGGTGGACTCTGTACACTTTGTTTTGTTGAGCAGGTAATATTTTAAAAGTCACCACAAACATGTAGTTGTTTGGTTCTTTTCCTTAAAGCACAGATCTATCTAATATTTGACGTGATAAAAATCCATTCCCTTTCCCTTCCTTATGGTCAGTCTGTTCGTTGGCAACCGTATTTATAACCATTATGTTTTACAGGTTGATCAAAGATTTGAAAAAGCCCACCTTTTCAAGAGAAGTATAATGCTGATAAAAGCTTGGTGTTATTATGAAAGCCGCATTCTTGGTGCTCACCATGGTTTAATTTCTACCTATGCCTTGGAGACATTGGTGCTATATATTCTCCATCTCTTCCGTGAGTCTTTGGATGGTCCATTAGCTGTAAGTTCAGACGTAATGTTTTTGCCACATTTGTAAGTTGTTGTTTTTTGTCACATCTTATCTAAGCTGCTTTAGGAACTAGGATAGACATATTCCTAGGGGTGACATGACTATCTACTCTTCTGCAGGTCCTCTATAGGTTTCTGGACTATTATAGCTCATTTGACTGGGACAATAAGCTGACATTTACCTGAGCTGTTAATGTAGTTCCTTCTTTCCTTTTGATTGCAGGGTATAGCTGTTATCATGGCATCGAACACAGGAGCATCAGGATGGTTCAGGGGTAAGGTGAAGGCTGTGACTTCCGGGGACTGCCTTCTCATCATGTTATGCTTGGGAACACAATTGTTTGTTGACAGATGTATATGTAACTCAGATGGTAACATTGTGATCTGTTAAATTATCAGGGCTGCCATTATAAGCTACCTGCAATTTTGATTATCCAAAGAAATTGTTCCTACTGTTACTTTGAGCACTAGGAAAACCTTATCTTCATTGATTTAACGGGCTGTCTCTTTGGAAAACTTATTAAATTTCAGAGTTCAAGAGGGAACTAAGGACCCTCAACAGAGAGCTTCAACTCCATATTTTGGAGCTAGCAGACATTTTAGTGGAGAGACCATCTCAGCATGCTCGCAGGGTAGAAGATGCTCCACTCATTTTCAAGAACTTGCATCATCTTCTTAATTTCCTTCGACCTCACCAGGTATGATCCTAAGTTTTTATTCCATGTGGTGAATATCTCTATAATTCACTAAAATAACTTGCTTTTTATATATCTTTTAGGCAAGAGCCACATTGATTCACATGCTTGAGAGCCAAATACAGCGCCGTAAGCAAGCGATTGAAGGTATGAAACAGTAACAGATCTTTCTTCAGCATGACTTGTCTGCTAAATCGGCATAACTGTTGAACTTTCACCGAACATGGTTTATAGAAGTTCCAAGGATAGACCTCTTGAGCTCTTAGCTCTTGTGTCAGTGCCTCTTTCAAAAAACAAGGGTCATTCACCAGATTAGCCTGTCCCTCAAAAGGCTCCACTATACACTGAAGCAACCATCTACATATTTGTACATTCTTAATCATGTCGAGTGGGAAAAACGGATTATGTTCATGGCAATTGAAGTCATGGCAAGGCGCGCGAAGCGCGCCCAATGTTCTAGTATAACTCAATTACACGGGCCTAAGCCCACAACCCTCAGCGAACTCCTCGGCATCTTGGCCCGCCTCTTGGTTGCCTTGCCTGGAATGCTGACATCAGTTGAAAATTAAGTGGATTTAGTATTGCTTTCATATTAATTTCATATTTAAGTATAAACAGTAAAGTATATATCAAAAATAAGTAAATGAAATTAATATTAACATATTATCTCTCGACATAGATAGAAAACTCAAGTCAAATAAACAGGACAACATGCTTAACTGATCAAGATAGTGGGCAACTGAAATTTGCATAGTGCACAAATTAATTTGTATGGGTTTTCTCTCAGCTGAGGAGTTACTTAAGTTCTAAAAACTTGGCCTTCTCAACTCTAGTCAATAGATCAACAATCAAAGTGACAAACTCTCTATATTCTGCTAGTTTGTCAATCTGAACACTACCTCAAAGCAGTGATAGATTCTATTTCATGTTCTAATCAACACATATAACAGAAATGAGAAACTGCAATTTTAATCTGTTGTCGATAATATTCTGAACAGAGATAGATTGTCGAGACCCGAATTTACAAATCCGGACTCTCCTGTGTATTCTGCACTAGTCCAGAATCACGCTAGTGCACACAGTATGAAAAAAGATAAATATCATCCACATCACGATATTCTAAAGAAAACCCAAACTATATTAATAATTACCAGAGTACGACCTTATGGCCAAGCTTACAATTATTAGCCTGAAGGGCTTAAAGAAACTAGCAGCGGAAATCCAAAAATAAACGTAGTAGCCATTCGACATGCCCACAGGCAATCGAGTGGAGAACGAAGCCTAATCCGCGAAGACGTCGAAGTACTCTCCTTCTGGAACCTCCTGCTGGTGATACTCCTCCTCCTCAACTGAGCAATAGGGGCATAAAGCCGTGAGTACATTGGTACTCAGCAAGCCGTTTGTAACAAATGAATGCAATATAGTATGCAAGGCTTAATAATGAATGGCTGTAAGGTTAGTTTTGCAGAAAGCGACAATTTGAAGTAAATACAGTAAATATATTGAAAAGCAACTTTAACAAAGGACATTAAATAAATAATCAAAGGAATTGCATATAATCACAAGTGAACTGACCATTCACTTTCCAGCTCAACCCAACCAAGTTTCATAAAAACTCTACCCCTCGTGTGAAATCACCGAGCATTGTCCATGACCGAGGACACGGCTATTCGAATAGTTTTACACTCTGCAGAGGTTGCACAACTGTACCCACACGATGTGATTAGCCTCGCGCTAAGGAAATCACAACAAGGATTTTACAATGATCCACCTCCACCTGGTCCCACTCGCTAAGGTTTCGCCGTCGAGTAGGGTAACCCCCTAGTCGATAATTGCCCCTCTTGCGCCACAACAACATCGGTAGTAAAACCAAAGTGGAGACTTCACAAATTATTATGCCAGGTCTATCCCATACTAGACATGTGGTTTGCACGATAAAGCTCAGATCAATGGTGCACAAAGTTAAGTCCTTAAGAATTACCCAGGCGAAAACATCCACATCCCATGTGCAACCAGCACCCCCTTTACTGCACGATCATTCGCCCGAGTGAAAGCCAAGTTTGTATAACCAATGCCCATGACACTACCCATGCCATGGCAAACAAATTTTATAACTGTGGTTAACCACCACGTTCAAGTATACCATTAAATCAAGATTAATTAACACATGTGATGATAGACCCATGTGCTAATAATAAGCCTGGCTAAGCAATTGGACGTAACCCCATGTGACAACTATTATTGTGTCACTAAATAATTCCCAATCCTAAGGTGTCAATGGAAACATGGTAATCAAATTATCATGAAGGGATTAATCAAGTAGGATCATAACTACCAATACGAGATTTTATTAATAAATAGCAATGCATGATAACTTGAAACAAAATAATACATAATAGATTAAAAACTAGGTTCAACATGATCAAAGAATACGACTTGCGTTGGCCTTGCTCAGTTGAGGGCTCTTGATCTTCAAATCCAACTTCCGCTCCCTCGAACACGTGATCTAACGAGAGAGAAAGCAAATCGAAAAGACAAAATAAAATCAAATAAAATTCAAATGAACTCCAAAATCTTGCAAACCTGAACCAAAAGGTAGAGCTCAATTTTAGATGAATTTAGGAAAATGAATCGGGTCAATCGGAGCTAGGACGAGGGAGAACGGGCTCTTGAAAAATTGGATCTAAAGAAAATCGGGGAAATTAAGAAATTACACTGTGCTGTGGACCGGGCGCACGGGGAGCTGAGTCCACGGTGGAACCGGCGCACGGAATCAGTGCGGAGGCGGGGCTGCTTGCGCAAGCGGCTAGGGCTGACGTGGCATACACGTGGCGACACGTGTGCGAGCATGGCTGACGTGGCATGCTGACGAGGCATGGTGACGTGGCATGCTAACGTGGCACCAGGGTGGGCTCGGATGCTGACGTGGACGACAGGTGGCACCGACGTGGCACGACACGTGGGCCTATGGCTGACGTGGCTGGCTGACTCGGCATGGCCCACGGGGTACGGCTGACATGCGGGTCCCACCGGGCAGAGGCACGGTACACGGTGGACCGGGTGCACGGGAAGGCGAAGCGGCAGTGCGGCTGGCGTCAGCGGTGATGCACGCAGGTGCGGGGACCGAGGAGGCGCGGCGCGGTCCGCGGACGCGGGCAGCAGGGCGCGGCTGCGGCGGTGGGGGGGGTCCGGTGGCGGCGGCGGCTAGCCGGCGGTGGTTTGGGACGGCGGCGGTGCTCACCGACGATGACGACGACGGGGGCGGAGAACGGCGACGAGCGGCGGCGAACAGCGGAGAGCGGCGGAGAACGGCGACGAGCCCTCCGGCGGCGAGAACGGAGGCTCGGGCGACGACGGCTCCGGCGAAGGGCGGCGACGAAAACGGCGGCTCAGGATAAGGAGAACCCCGGGGGTCGGCCCCTTTTATACCCGGGAGACGAAGAGTCCCGGGCGGGCACGGACGTCGAGTCCGGGGCGGAGACGGCGGCGGCTCCCGATCGGAGACGGAGGCGGAGTCCCGGTCGGGGACGAGGGACCTGACAGGCGGGCCCCACCTGTCAGCGGCACAGGAGAGCGGCAGCCCGAATGCGGGCGCGGGCGAGACAAGCGGAACGGATGGGCGACGCGTGTCGCTCATCCAGCGGAGGAAGGCGGGCGCGGGCGCGGATGCGCGACGCGTGGCACGGGGGCGGGGCAGGCCAGGCCGGCGGGTTGGCTGGGTCGGTTGCGGGCGACGGCTGGGCCGGTCGGCTGGTGGGTTTCGGCCCACTGGTTTTTTAGGGTTTTCTTTTTCTTTTCTTTTTCCAGAAATTCCAATAAATACTTTTGAGCTCTAGAAAGTAGCAAATAAATCCAGAAAAATCCCAGAAAATTCCAGAAGAGCCCTTGAGACTCAGGGAACTCAAATAAAATACTTCTGGCACATGTTAATGTTTAACTTAATCATATTAAATCCTTTTAATTCATAAAAATTTCATTTAAGCTCTAATTAATTTCAGAAAAATGCAAATGGTGAATTTTATTTCAAAAGCTTCAAAAAGGCTCTGAAAATCAGGATGTTACAAACCTCCCCCCTTAAACGGAATCTCGACCCCAAGATTCTGGCTCTCTAAGGAATAGGTTTGGAAACTCCGCTTTGAGATCTTCCTCGCTTTCCCAGGTTGCTTCTTCCTCTGAATGATTGCTCCATTGAACTTTGCAAAAGAGAACGACCCTTCTTCTGGTTACACGCTCTGACACTTCCAAGATTTTGATGGGATGCTCTTTATAGGACAGGTCCTCTTGGAGATCCACAGCTTCCACTGGCACTGCTTCCTCTGGCACCCTTAAGCACTTCTTTAATTGAGACACATGAAAAACATCGTGTATCCCGCTCAAGTTCTCAGGTAGCTCCAGCTGATAGGCAACTTCTCCCTTGCGCTTCAAAATCTTGAATGGCCCCACATACCTTGGTGCTAACTTCCCCTTCATTTGAAAACGCTTAACACCCTTGAAGGGTGTGATCCTGAGGTACACATAGTCATTGGGCTCAAAGCTTAAATCCCTTCGGCGAGTATCAGCATAACTCTTCTGTCTGGCTTGAGCTGCTTTTAACCTTTCTTGAATCAAGCGCACTTTCTCTTCAGCTTCTTGTAAACACTCTGGCCCAAATATTTGCCTTTCTCCCGTCTCTTTCCAATTGAGAGGGGTCCTACACTTCCTAACATACAAAGCCTCAAACGGTGACATCTGCAAACTGGCCTGGTAACTGTTGTTGTAGGAAAACTCCGCAAAAGGTAAACACTTGTCCCACTTGACTCCGTGATCCAAGACACATGCTCTTAACATATCCTCTAGGATTTGATTTACACGCTCTGTCTGACCATCGGTCTGCGGGTGGTATGCTGTGCTGAAATTCAGATGAGTGCCCATTGCCTCGTGGAAACTACTCCAAAATCGAGAAGTGAACTGCGACCCACGATCCGATACTATTCTCTTAGGTACTCCATGGATACTCACAATTTTGGACATATATAATTCAGCCAACTTATCACCGGAGTAGGTGGTTTTGACCGACAGAAAATGGGCGACCTTCGTCAATCGATCCACGATTACCCATATCGAGTCGTATCCTTCCTTGGTCTTGGGTAAACCCGTAATAAAGTCCATTCCCACATCTTCCCACTTCCACTCGGGAATTTTCAAAGGTTGCAGCAGACCTGCTGGTCTTTGATGTTCCGCTTTCACTCGTTGGCACACATCGCAAAGTGCCACATACTCTACTATTTCTCGCTTCATACTTAGCCACCAGTACTTGTCTTTAATGTCTTGGTACATCTTGGTACTGCCTGGATGAATTGAATATAATGACTCGTGTGCCTCCTTAAGTAACAACTGCTTCAACTCCCCTTTATTAGGCACGCACAACCGTGTTTTGTACCATATGATACCCTGATCATCTTCCACAAAACCGGTTGCTTTTCCTTCTTTCAATCCAACCTTAATCTGCTGGATATTTTCATCCTCTAGTTGCGCTTGACGAATCTGACTATCCAGGGTTGGCTGCAAGTCCAAAGCGGTTAACATCCCTTCCTCAACCAATTCCAAACTGAGCTTTTGAAATTCCTCGTGTAACGCTGGTTGGCTTTCTTTGACCATTACTGTGTTGCAATACACCTTTCTGCTCAACGCATCTGCCACTACGTTGGCTTTTCCTGGGTGATAGCGGACTCCGATGTCATAGTCCTTTATCAACTCCAACCATCTTCTCTGTCTTAGGTTGAGATCTGATTGCGTGAAGATATACTTCAGGCTCTTATGATCCGTGTAGATCTTGCATCGGTTACCTATCAGGTAGTGTTGCCATATTTTTAGGGCATGCACAACTGCTGCTAACTCCAAATCATGCGCAGGGTAATTCTCCTCATGTGGCCTTAGCTGGCGCGATGCATAAGCCACCACTCTCTTGTCTTGCATCAACACGCACCCTAAACCTTTGCGGGATGCATCACAATAGATCTCAAAGTCCTTCTTAATGTCTGGCAAGATTAGGACTGGCGCTGTTGTCAGACTCTCTTTCAACTTCCGGAAACTCTTCTCGCATTCTGGCGTCCATTCAAACTTCTTTTCCTTCTTTAGTAGCTGGGTAAGCGGTCGCGCTACACTGGAGAATCCTTCAATAAATCGACGATAGTAACCTGCCATTCCCAGGAAGCTTCTGACCTGAGTCACTGACGTGGGTGCCTTCCAAGTAAGCACATCCTTCACTTTTCCTGAGTCAACGGCCACTCCTTCCGCTGTCAATACATGACCCAAAAATGCAACTTCCTTCATCCAAAATTCACACTTGCTGAACTTGGCATACTACTTATGTTCCCGCAACCTTTGCAATACCAACCTCAAATGTTCTTCATGCTCCTCCTCATTCTTGGAGTAGATCAGAATGTCATCGATAAACACAACGACAAACTTATCCAAGTAATCCATGAACACTTTGTTCATCAGATACATAAAGTAGGCTGGGGCATTGGTTAAGCCAAAAGACATCACGGTGAACTCATACAAGCCATAACGGGTTGAGAATGCTGTCTTGGGTATGTCCTCCGGTCGAATCCTCATTTGATGATATCCTGATCTCAAATCAATCTTGGAGAACACTCCAGCTCCTTTTAATTGATCGAACAAGTCATCAATTCTGGGCAAAGGATACTTGTTCTTGATGGTAACTTCATTGAGAGCTCGGTAATCCACACACATACGCTGGCTACTATCCTTCTTTTTGACGAACAATACTGGTGCTCCCCATGGAGAGGTACTGGGCCTGACATATCCCTTATCCAATAATTCTTGTATTTGCTTCTTCAATTCTGCTAACTCATTGGCGGGCATTCGGTAAGGTCTCTTGGAAATAGGTGATGTGCCCGGTGCTAACTCAATTGCGAACTCCACTTCTCTGGTTGGCGGCATCCCAGGGAGATCGTCAGGAAAAACATCCGGATATTCTCTGACAATTGGCACTTCTTCTAGCATGATCCCCTTACTTTGACATACCATCACTTTTTCTGGCTGCTTCATGTTGGCCTCAAATCTAACTTTGCCTCCATCTGGACTGTCCAAGGTGACTGCTCGGCTTCCACATTCCAACACTGCTTGATGCTTCTTGAGCCAATCCATACCAAAATTACGTCCAAAGACTGGATATTTAGCACAACCAAATTTGCGGAGAACTCTACTTCTTGGATGGCTATCCTAATTTTGGGGTATCCTAGGTTTGTACTCATCTCAGAGCCTGGGGATTGAACCAGTAAAATAGAACCAAGTGCAACGACTTCCAACTTATGCTTTAGAGCAAAACTCCAGGAAACAAACGAGTGTGAAGCTCCAGAATCAAACAAAACTGTGGCAGGTACTGAATTTACTGGAAACTTACCGATCACAACGTCTGGCGCTGCTTGAGCTTCTTCCATGGTGACATGGTTCACCTGGCCACGCATCACGGTTTGCGATCCTTTGTTGGGTTGATTTGATCCTTGAGGTGCTCCGCGTCCTGACCCTATTGCAGGGGTACGATCCGGTGTGGCTCCCAAATTGAAACGGACTGGTGTCAAAGCTGGATTCTGCGGGCACTTGTTGGCATAGTGTCCCGTTTCATGGCATTTGAAACAAGTGACTGCTGACATGGGTTTGGTAATCCTCTGTTGCTGGCTTCCCACAGGAATTGGCTTTGGTCCTGATGTGTACTGGCGGGGAGCTGGTGCAGGAGTTTTGAATCCCGACTGCTGAGGGACTCGAGCTGGCTGAAAATTACTAAAGCGGGTTCTCTGAGCTTGGTGCATCTGCGATCCCTGCTGCATCATTCTCCGCTTGCGAGATTCCTCCAGCTCACGACGACTCTCCTCAATGAGCATTGCTTTGTCCACCATATTTTGAAAACTGGCATAATCATTTTCCACTACTTGAGCTTTTAACCCTGGGTTCAATCCTCTCTTGAACCTCTTTTGGCGTGCATCATCTGTGGCAACATCCTCTGGAGCATAGCGGGCTAGCTGAGTGAACTTGTTGAGATATTCACTCACGGACATGTTCTTCTGCTGCAACTCCCGAAATTCTTCCTTCTTCATCCGATCACCCCATCCAGGATATGGGCATGACGAAAAGCTTCTGCGAACTCAGCCCAAGTGATGCTATCTTGGTCCTCATGAGCGGCACAATAATTCTCCCACCACTCAGCTGCAGCACCCTCGAGCTGATGGGCTGCATACAACACCTTCTCGCGATCCGTACACTGGGCAAGGTTTAGCTTCCTTTCCACTGAGCACATCCAATCATCGGCTTCCAATGGCTTAGAAGACCGTGAATAGGTAGGAGGCCTTGTTCTCATAAACTCTGCAAACTTAGATTGCTGACGGACTGGTGGAGGCATTGCCATATCTTGATTTTGTCGATTCATCATGGCGTTCATGTTTTGCATCATGGCATTCATTAGCTGAGTCTGGGCGGCCATAAACTGACTCAAGGTTGGATCTAGACCAGCCGGGTTTGCATGCTGCTCCGGAGTTGCTTGATTTCCATTACTGCCCTCGGGATCTTGGTTCATCTGACCGCGTCCTGCGGAGCTCCGGGTATCAACCATTCGGAAAAGAAAGCTCACTTGCTTGAGAACTGGCTTCACAAGGCTTACTAGGTAAGAGGGAAAAGCAAAGATAAGTGGTAAGCTCGTCTAAGGGGGATATTCTAATGGCAATTCCTAAACTAAACAATCACTTAGCCGAAAAGCTAACGAAAGAACCAGATAAATCACTTCAATAAAAGGATTGATATGACTGCAACATATTGCTTTTGAGGACAAAACTACAGCTCACATCTCAATCAATTGCAAACAAAAACCCACTTCCTAACCGGCTCTATCCTATGCTACGGTCTATTCTTCCGGCTCCCACTCAGGTCCTGCGAGGTATGGGGTGTGCACTTCTTCCTCGGAGTCGCTGTAGACCACCCTTCTGTTGCGGAATTGCGGTGGACGAACTCCTGCTGGGGTGATGTGTTGGGAATCCCCTTGATCATCATCTGGTATGAACGGTCCTCCCACCGAGCTGGATGAAGAAGGCGAATGCTGGGGCGTCGGCGTCTGCGGTGAGTACTCCTCAAATGTGTATAGCTCCTTGTACTTCCGAACCAGCTTGGCGATGCTAAGCTTGTACATTTTGCAAAGGCGACGAACGGCTTTGAATGTGGCTCTCTCTCTCTCTGCAGGTGCTCCTGTGCTTGTAGCTGTGGTGTATAACTTGACCGCCGAACTTGGTGGTGAAGTATAGCCAAGTGACGTGCCCCATACGTGGCTTTCTTGCTCCTTCGTCGGCGGTGCTGTAGATTGGTGTTCTCTTGAACCCAAGGCTCCGTAATAGAACTCGTAGAAGTCTCTTCCAACCTCCTGCCTGGCGGAAGAATCTCTGCGTCATCTATAGGGTAATAGGAGTCAGTTTTAAACAATAATTTGAGCTGAGGTTTAGATGAGAAGTGAGAACCCTTAAGAACAAGGTAAGAGAGTAGAGAATTTACTAGATATCAAGTTTTGGTGGTTTTGTTTTTAGAAAATAAGTTTTAAGTGTCGACCAAGCTAACTAGGGCTTCATCCTACAGTCGATATGGCTCTGATACCATCTCTGTCGAGACCCGAATTTACAAATCCGGACTCTCCTGTGTATTCTGCAATAGTCCAGGATCACGCTAGTGCACACAGTATGAACAAAGATAAATATCATCCACATCACGATATTCTAAAGAAAACCCAAATTATATTAAAAATTATCAGAGTACGACCTTATGACCAAGCTTACAATTATTAGCCTGAAGGGCTTAAAGAAACTAGCAGCGGAAATCCAAAAAATAAACGTAGTAGCCATTCGACATGCCCACAAGCAATCGAGTGGAGAACGAAGCCTAATCCGCAAAGACGTCGAAGTACTCTCCTTCTGGAACCTCCTGCTGGTGATACTCCTCCTCCTCAACTGAGCAACAGGGGCATAAAGCCGTGAGTACATTGGTACTCAGCAAGCCGTTTGTAACAAATGAATGCAATATAGTATGCAAGGCTTAACAATGAATGGCTGTAAGGTTAGTTTTGCAGAAAGCGACAATTTGAAGTAAATACAGTAAATAGATTGAAAAGCAACTTTAACAAAGGACATTGAATAAATAATCAAAGGAATTGCATATAATCACAAGTGAACTGACCATTCACTTTCCAGCTCAACCCAACCAAGTTTCATAAAAACTCTACCCCTCGTGTGAAATCACCGAGCATTGTCCATGACCGAGGACACGGCTATTCGAATAGTTTTACACTCTGCAGAGGTTGCACAACTGTACCCACACGATGTGATTAGCCTCGCGCTAAGGAAATCACAACAAGGCTTTTACAATGATCCACCTCCACCTGGTCCCACTCGCTAAGGTTTCGCCGTCGAGTAGGGTAACCCCCTAGTCGATAATTGCCCCTCTTGCGCCACAACAACATCGGTAGTAAAACCAAAGTGGAGACTTCACAAATTATTATGCCAGGTCTATCCCATACTAGACATGTGGTTTGCACGATAAAGCTCAGATCAATGGTGCACAAAGTTAAGTCCTTAAGAATTACCCAGGCGAAAACATCCACATCC
Organism: Dendrocalamus latiflorus; assembly: GCA_017311315.1. NCBI lineage: Eukaryota > Viridiplantae > Streptophyta > Magnoliopsida > Poales > Poaceae > Dendrocalamus > Dendrocalamus latiflorus. Next base: position 39,280,072 of record CM029609.1, read on the forward strand.
CATGTGCAACCAGCACCCCCTTTACTGCACAATCATTCACCCGAGTGAAAGCTAAGTTTGTATAACCAATGCCCATGACACTACCCATGCCATGGCAAACAAATTTTATAACTGTGGTTAACCACCACGTTCAAGTATACCATTAAATCAAGATTAATTAACACATGTGATGATAGACCCATGTGCTAATAATAAGCCTGGCTAAGCAATTGGACGTAACCCCATGTGACAACTATTATTGTGTCACTAAATAATTCCCAATCCTAAGGTGTCAATGGAAACATGGTAATCAAATTATCATGGAGGGATTAATCAAGTAGGATCATAACTACCAATACGAGATTTTATTAATAAATAGCAATGCATGATAACTTGAAACAAAATAATACATAATAGATTAAAAACTAGGTTCAACATGATCAAAGAATACGACTTGCGTTGTCCTTGCTCAGTTGAGGGCTCTTGATCTTCAAATCCAACTTCCGCTCCCTCGAACACGTGATCTAACGAGAGAGAAAGCAAATCGAAAAGACAAAATAAAATCAAATAAAATTCAAATGAACTCCAAAATCTTGCAAACCTGAACCAAAAGGTAGAGCTCAATTTTAGATGAATTTAGGAAAAAGAATCGGGTCAATCGGAGCTAGGACGAGGGAGAACGGGCTCTTGGAAAATTGGATCTAAAGAAAATCGGAAAATTAAGAAATTGCACTGTGCTGTGGACCGGGCGCACGGGGAGCTGAGTCCACGGTGGAACCGGCGCACCGAATCAGTGCGGAGGCGGGGCTGCTTGCGCAAGCGGCTAGGGCTGACGTGGCATACACGTGGCGACACGTGTGCGAGCATGGCTAACGTGGCATGCTGACGAGGCATGGTGACGTGGCATGCTGACGTGGCACCAGGGTGGGCTCGGATGCTGACGTGGACGACAGGTGGCACCGACGTGGCACGACACGTGGGCCTAGGGCTGACGTGGCTGGCTGACTCGGCATGGCCCACGGGGTACGGCTGACATGCGGGTCCCACCGGGCAGAGGCACGGTACACGGTGGACCGGGTGCACGGGAAGGCGAAGCGGCGGTGCGGCTGGCGTCAGCGGTGACGCACGCAGGTGCGGGGACCGAGGAGGCGTGCTGGCGGTCCGCGGACGCGGGCAGCAGGGCGCGGCTGCGGCGGGGGGGTCTGGTGGCAGCGGCGGCTAGCCGGCGGTGGTTTGGGACGGCGGCGGTGCTCACCGACGATGACGACGACGGCGGCGACGGCGGCGGAGAACGGCGACGAGCGGCGGGGAACAGCGGAGAGCGGTGGAGAACGGCGAAGAGCAACGGCGAGCCCTCCGGCGGCGAGAACGGAGGCTCGAGCGACGGCGGCTCGAGTGAAGGGCGGCGGCGAAAACGGCGGCTCAGGATGAGGAGAACCCCGGGGGTCGGCCCCTTTTATACCCGGGAGACGAAGAGTCCCGGGCGGGCACGGACGTCGAGTCCGGGGCGGAGACGGCGGCGGAAAAGGAAGGCGGCGGCTCCCTATCGGAGACGGAGGCGGAGTCCCGGTCGGGGACGAGGGACCTGACAGGCGGGCCCCACCTGTCAGCGGCACAGGAGAGCGGCAGCCCGGATGCGGGCGCAGGCGAGACAAGCGGAACGGATGGGCGACGCATGTCGCTCATCCAGTGGAGGAAGGCGGGCGCGGATGCGCGACGCGTGGCACAGGGGCGGGGCAGGCCAGGCCGGCGGGTTGGCTGGGTCGGTTGCGGGCGACGGCTGGGCCGGTCGGCTGGTGGGTTTCGGCCCACTGGTTTTTTAGGGTTTTCTTTTTCTTTTCTTTTTCCAGAAATTCCAATAAATACTTTTGAGCTCTAGAAAGTAGCAAATAAATCCAGAAAAATCCCAGAAAATTCCAGAAGAGCCCTTGAGACTCAGGGAACTCAAATAAAATACTTTTGGCACATGTTAATGTTTAACTTAATCATATTAAATCCTTTTAATTCATAAAAATTTCATTTAAGCTCTAATTAATTTCAGAAAAATGCAAATGGTGAATTTTATTTCAAAAGCTTCAAAAAGGCTCTTAAAATCAGGATGTTACATAGATATATGCTACCGCTGATACAATAGAATTCAGACTATGAAAAGAACAGAACAGTAGTGAATAAACACTAAACCGAAGTATAATTAGTAAATCAAACTAGTAGAATATTTCTAGATAGTCACTGTGATCTCATATATGACTAGCTTCCTCATTGAGCAATCTCAAGAACCCACAATCTACCATACAATAGTCCTCCCAGTGCCAACACAAATCACCAATTTCAGAGATAATAACAGAGGTACTAGCATGGCTAATTAATGCACAATAGAAATTATAGGATGTAAAAGCTTACTAGGCAGTGGCAGTCCAAACCACTAAGAAGGCCGACAGGGGTAAGGCTTGTCGCAAAGACGGTGTCTCAGAAAACCAATCACCGGCGTATGCCCAGATACCACCGGAGAGGTTAACGGAGATATAATGCCAAACTTCACAAATTAGTACTCATCAAATCGTGAAGTCGAGATGCAGATGTTGCCGCACAAAGCCAATGCAATCCCCAATCGGACGAAGCTACCAAGAGTTTCAGACCACGGCCGCTTACGACTGTATCAGATCGACCATGGCAGATTGACCATGTTAGATCGACCATGTCAGAACGGCCACGGTAGGTCGACCATGGTAGTTGACCACGATAGAAACAATCAAGGCCGACCACACCTCAAAGAATCAGTAGAGCTTCGCCGGCATGGAAATCGCTGAGACCCTAGTGAGTTCGTCGGAGCAAACCGCACAGGAGACTAGAGAAATCGCAACACATGCTCTCAGATCTGTCCTCTTGATTTCTCCCTTTTCGGCTCTCCCATGGCTTCATATTTATAGAGGAATGGGGAGATCAGAGATTTGAAGAGAAGGAGAAGGTGCCCCACAACGCTGGACCAAGTCCATCGCAAGAAGAGGAGGGCATCAGTCCAAATCTCCTGCTTCTCACAGGTGTTCAGTGCAGACAGCCTTATCTTTCTCTTTCATCTCTTACAAATGGGCCCCATTCTAGTTTTCTTTTTATTTTCCTTTATTCCAAAAATGAGGGAAATTTCCATATTACCCAACAACATCCCCCTCTTGAGTGCCGGCATGACCTTAGGCTGGTGTTGTCATAAATCTTGAGCACATATCAGCTTCGCCTTCCTAGGTAGCAAGATTGTCGGGAAGTCCAATCCACTGAATGAGCAGTCACTTCCTTGTTGCCATCCTCGTTTGATAAAAGCTTGATCAAGCACTTTGGCTGGCAACAGAACTTCAAATGGTTCAGTACAGATAGAGGAAAGATCTGTGCTAAATTGAGTTTGAGGCATCACATGGCATTTGAGCCGAGAGACATGGATGACTGGATGTATCTTGCTTGATGATGGTAAATCCAATTTGTAAGCAACAACACCAACACACTCCAGCACTTGATATGAACCATAGAAACAAAATGCCAATTTCCGAGAACTACCATTTGCCACAGATGTTTGAATATACGGTTGCAGCTTCAGATAGACTAGGTATCCCACTACAAATTCTTGCTCAAAACGGTGCTTGTCCGTCTAAGCATTCATTCTCTGCTGTGTTCATTGTAACTGCTGCTGCAACAGTTGAGATAGCAGCTCACGGTCCTTGAGCCAAGATTCCAGATCCGGTGTTGAACAAGCATTAAGATTTGATATGCCAAAACATCAAGGTGGGTGTCCATACAATGCTTGAAAAGGAGAACGGTTTAGAGCTAAGTGATGAGTAGTATTATACCAGTACTTAGCAAGAGTGAACTAAACACCATAAGTAAACTTCAAGGCACTAATTGTGGCACTCTGTTCGGTCATCCATTTGTGGATGATAGGCCATGCTCATGAGTAATTGGGTATCTGTCAAGAAAAAGAGTTCTTACCAAATGTTGCTTATGAAGATTCAATCACGATTTGATATCATTGCTTGAGGAAGTTCATAAAGCTTGTACACATTGTTTAGATATACTTGGACCACTTGCAATGCAGTAAAAGTGTGTGATTGATGCAAGAAATGTGTGTACTTTGTGAATTTGTCAATAACGACCAAGATGATGTCGTGATTGGAGGAGCGAGGCAATACTTCGCTGAAATCCAAACTAACCACAGACCACGCTCGTGATGGTAATAGTAAGGGTTGAAGAAGGCCTGGAAGCTTGACATGCTCTGTCTTAGCTTGCTAGCACACTGAGTAGGCTTACACATATTTACGCACATAATTTTTGAGTTTTAGCCATGTGAATAGCTGCTTCACCTGGTTATAAGTTGCTTGAAACCCGAAGTGACCACCAATGCTAATGCTATGGAGGGCTTGAAGTATGTGTTGTTGAGCCAGGACATTGGTTCCCACCCATAATCTGCCCTTATACCTTATCATGCCATCATGTAGTATGTAACCTTGCTCATTAGAGGTTTTGATGCGCAATTCTTTGACCAATTGCTATGCCAATGGATCATCCAAGTAGAAAGCACATAGATTCTCCATCCACATAGGAATCACAGTGAAAATTGCCATGCATTCCTCTACAGTTTGCTCGCGTCGTGATAGGGCATCCGCTATTGCATTTGAGACTCCTTTTTTTTGTATTGTATACTGTACTGGAGTCCAAGCAATTTGAGTAAATCCTTTTGCTGCATACAGGTGCTCACTCTCTGCTCAGCCAAGTGAATGAGACTATGTTGATCTATGCGAATTATAGATTCTTGCTGATGTAAATATGGTCTCTACTTCTCTATTGCCATCAAGATTTCCAAACACTCCTCATAAAAAGATAAGGCCTGGTTCTCCTTACTTAATGCCTTTCTCAAATAAGCTACTAGGTGTCCTTCTTGCATGAGGACAGCGCCAGGGGCGGACGCACCATGGGACATGGGGGTACAGTTGTACCCCCAAATTTTTTTGCAAAAAATCAACTATATATAATATATATTTCATAGGAAAATTACTTTTTACTCCCGGGTGTAATTACACCCACCTCTAATATACCACCTAAACAAACTTGAAATACTCCTTTATCACTTTAGGTATACTCATATACTAATTATAAGATACTCCAACGTGAACTACACGGAAAAATTGTAAAGAAGTCCATAGTTTTTAGCGTATTTTATAAATACCTTTATATACGTACATAAAAAGGAGTATGTCAAAAAAAATATGCATACCACCTCTGAAAATTTGTTCATACCACCTATATGGTCTTAAATACTCGTATACTACACGTACATACTCTCCGTTACGCGAGATACTACCTATGTTGTGAGATACGACATAGGGTGTAATTACACCCGGAGTAGAAAAGAGGTTTCCATATTTCATATATATAAAAAAACTAGAAGTGCAGGTAATTTAGCAAATTCAGCCCACTAGCCAAAAAGCCCAATTGGCATTTTCTAACCTAACCCTAGCTTCCTGGCTCCTGCCTCCGCCTGGCTGCCTCCCACGCCGCCTCCTCTCTGCGCGCCCCTGGCCTCCTCTCTATCTCTGCACGCCCCTGGTCTCCTCGGCTCCGGCGACGCGGCGACCGGCGGGCTCCTGCCTCTGCCTGGCTGCCTCCCACGCCGCCTCCTGCCTTGCTCCGTGCCTGCCTCCTCTCCATCTCTCTTGCACAGCCGCCACAACCTACAGCACGCCCATGGCCTCCTCGTCTCCGGCGATGCGGCGACCGGCGAACGGCTGCCGGCGGCGGCGCGGCGCCGGGCACCCACACCCAATGGCCGACACGGCGTCGACGGCGAAGAAGTCCCCACGGCCAGGCGGCCCATCTGACGGCGGCAGCTCCTCCCCTATTCCAGCTTGAACGGCGGCGGCGCTCCCGACGGCCATGCCGCCCCTGCACACAAGGTTTATTTGATTAACTATATGAGATATACATATTATGTGTATCAAAATTCTCTATCTTATATATATACTCCGTAGATTCTTAACTTCGTACCCCCATCTCAAAAATCCTAGGTCCGCCACTGGACAGCGCCGATACCAGAGTTACAGGCATCCATTTCCAAGATGAGGATCTTGCTAAAATTTAGTAACACCAAGACAGGGGCATAGATTAAGGCTTATTTGAGTGCCACAAATGCCTCCCCTGTAGATGGAGTCCATTAAATTGTGCCCCTTTTTGAGTAGAGCAGTGAGGGGCTAGCTGATCAATCCGTAATGCTTGATGAATTTACGGTAATACCCCGTCAATCCTAGGAACCCCCTTAGTTCCTTCAGCATCTTGGGTTACAACCAATTAGCTACTGTTGTACTTTTGAAACATCGGTCACGACACTGTCTGGACCAATGATGTGGCCCAAGTATTCTAGGTGTTGTTGTACAAACATGCATTTGGATCTTTTCAGCCGCACCTATTGTCTTGCATGCATTGAAGAACTTGCTGCAAGTGTTCATAATGCTCATACAAAGACTGGTTATACACCAAGATTTCGTTGACACAGACTAAAACTGATTTGCATAATTACGGCTCAAAAATCTTGTTCATGACTCTTTGGAATATTGCTAATGCGTTGGTGAGCCCAAACGACATGATGAGGAACTCGTAGAGTCCTTGATGCATGCGAAATGCAGTATTGTACTTGTCACTAGCGGTCACCCTGATTTGATAGTATCCCGACTTCAAATAAAGCTTGGTGAATCATTGTACGCCAGCTAGTTCATCTAGTAATTCATCTATAGTAGGTAGGTGATGCTTGTTTTTCCCTATGATTGCATTGAGTTGTCGGTAGTCAACAAAGAACCTCCATGTCCCATCTCTTCTTCTTTACTAGTAGCACGGGTGAAGCAAATGGGCTGCTGCTGGTCTGTATGACACCATTGCGGAGCATTTCCTTTACTTGACATTCTATTTCATCGTTTTGTTGGGGAGCATAACGATAAGGTCTCACATTTACAGGCTGAGCCCCAGACAACAATGGTAATTGGTGATCGTAGTCCATCCTTGGTGGCAATTGTGTTAGCTCTTGGAAACAAGTGCTCAAATTTGTTCACCAATTGTGCCACCCCTCCTAGAACTGGCTATGCAGTGTTGCTTGCCTCAATTGTATGCACTCCTTCCTCCTAATGTACCTTCTACAGCCACCAAACATGAGTCACAACCCCCCTATTTTAGTAGACCTTTAAGTTTTCGAGCTCCAATTGGTTTAAACGTGGTCGTAACATCTCTAACCCCTTGCAGCGTGATACATCTTCCATTGTGAGTAAAACTCATCTTCTTCTTGCAACAATGAACCCACATGGGGCTATGGTTCTTAAGCTAATTAGCGCTGAATATCATATCATAGGAGCCGAGAGCTAGCACATGCATGTCTTGAGTGAATGTGTGACCTTGCGACCTCCAAGCCATTTGTGGAACCATACGATTGCAAATCATAGATTCTCCATTAGCAATTACCAGGCGGCTCTCTGCAATGTCTTGAGTCGGAGTGCCCAAAGTCTTCACCAAGTTCTCACTGATGAATGAGTAAGTGATGCCGGAATCAACAAGAATGACCACCTCTTGCTTGACAATGATGCTATGCAGCCTCAAGGTTTTACATTTACGGACTTGTTTGTTAGCCTTAGTAACCTGCCTGGAGTTGCAACACCTCGAGCAGTTCCTCAACTATATGGATTGGTACTTGGGTAGGATATTTGTGGCCCACTGGCCCTTGCCAGTCCATTTCTCACCACATGCGAAACACATCCTATTTGCCCTACAGTATGCCTTGAGGGAATCCAGTTTATCCTCCATGCAACTCCCATTGCTCTTCTTTGCATTTTCAGTGTGTTTTGTGGCTTCACCTTTCATCGGTGTCTTCTGTTTCTCACCATAGCCCCCAAATTTGCCTCCGCTCTTACTGAATCCCTTGTTGTCCAAACGGTTCAGGCTCCTTTTTTTGTTGAGCAGTATCCAGGTCTTGTGGATGATGTAACCAAATTACAGTATGTACATCTCTAATAATTCATCCACAAAGAAAGCTTTGTCTAGATTGGCATTGTACAAGAGAAGTTGGTGTCTAAGGTGTTCAACCTATCAAAGTACTCAGATACTGAACCCGTTTGACATAGGTTTCTCAACTGTCTACGGTAGGTTTGATACTTGTTTTGCCCAAATCTATCATTAGCCATCCTACACATCTCACGCCAATTCTCTATTCTAGCATTGACTTCTACATTATGCAACCATAAGGCAGCTATCCCCTTGAAATTAAGAGCAGCAAACCTAGTTTGGTTTCATAATCCTTCTGCCACAATTTTGGGTTTTCTCTATCAAGCTCTGGGAACTCCATCTTAGAGGTTGGGTTATGGTTTGGCCTTGTTTGGGAAACGACAGTGGAACCCTGACTCTGGTAGCTAACCAGGCTCCCTATTTGATCGAACACATGAACTGCTCGTGTTTGGTTAGGGTGTGTACCCATGATCAAGGATTGCTGAGGACTTGTGATAAGGCCATCAGCACCACCCTATGAAGCATGTCTTCACGGTGGCCACTTGGCTTGTTGTAGCGTGCAGTTGGTCTCAAAGGGAGGGGTGGTGGTCGAAGCACAGCCTACTTCTCAATCACCTCAACTGGTTCACCAATAGCTCCGCTAACGCATCCATCTTGGTCTCCATGTTGGTGAGCCTGGCTTCTAGCAAATGGAATTGATCACGGAGCCGCTTCACCAATTCCGCAATCGCATCGATCTTGCTTTCCACCGTCACCATGGATTGAATGATCAGCTTCTCCTCAAATGGATTTGGGCATTTCTTTGGAGCCATAGTGGGTAGCAGTAGGCTTTGATACCAATTGTCACTGGCCTAGGCAGGTTGGAAGAAAGGGATGGGAAATCTGAGAAGAATTGGGGAAGAATAGGAGGGGAATTGGGGATATGATCTCAGATAGATAGTTGGATCACAAATGTTTGCTCGTCATCCCTTTTACAATGGCGGAGGGAGAGTATATGCATGGGGTATAGTTGCACCCTAAAATTTTTGCCAAAAAATCCGGTATATACCCTCTAATATACAAAGTATATATTACATATACTTCTATACACTATACATACTTCTGGCAACCCATTACTCTATTAGGCCCAATAGGCAACATGCATTAGTATGGCCCATTTTTATTCTCAAATGTAGCTCTATTCTCAAATGAGTCAAATCTGAAATACGAGGAATGAGGCTATCAGTGACACAATGACTCAGCTGTTCTTAGTTCTCAAATCTAAAGACTGAAATAAGATCTCAACTAGGGTTACTAAGTTAGTAGAGCTTAGAGGTTATCCTTTGCTTTATCTAATTATCTTGTATTTGGTTCAATGCTACTCATACCTAGAAAGGCATAGGAGTGAAGGTGATTCATCATATGCTAACTCCTTTTTGAAGGGCATGGGTTGTCTTTACTCTTTACTATACAAATCAAATATAGGTGCCAGATTACCAAAATACCAATGTATCTGTGGTACATTGGTACCTGATTGTTGCTATTATTAATAGAGAACAGAGCAAACATTTCTCATTTGAGGTTCCTGAAGGCTAACGACAGAGGAATCTATCAATACTGTAGTTGCTTCTTGCTTTAGTTCAGTACTTCAGTGTTATGTAGGTAGTTTCATTTTCTGATGTGAGTCTTCCTAGGACTAGTAGTAGTTCTTGTATTGCTTTAAGTTCATGCTTTGTTAGGCTAAAAAATCTTTGTTATGCTTATAATTACTCCCCTTTACTTATAATTGCTGACATGTCTTAAGTCCGCACCCCATCGTCTCCGCCACTGCCCTTTTACATCACGTAATCCTACGTATATACCCTCTTCCTCAATCGGTTCCACTGTCAGCTGCACACACACACATGCAACTCAATTACATGGGCTTTTGCCATAGGCCTCAGTGATCTCCTGGACATCTTGGCTCACCTCCTTTGTTGCCTTCCCTTGCGCCATCTTGCTGCTAGCTCCACTGGACACCCTAGGTGTTGTGACAGTGTAACAGGCTGGGAGGGAGTACTGGAGGTGTGGTAGCCTGATGCTCATTTCGTAATATCATATCCCAGGCCAAGCTGGCTAGGGAGGTCTCGTTCGATCGTGTCCGTTGTAACCCAAAAGATGCAATTTTGTCTGCCACAATTCGCACGGTGTATTGAAGAGGAATTTCCCGTGTAATTACGCGGTTAGATATTACAACATAATATTTTGTTATATAATTCTATTGCCTCTCGAAAATATAGCAATGTTAATAGTTGTAATACATATACATGGTTAGTCCGTGACGTTACAATTTGGTCCCACCAAAATAAGTGGTGTAGATCTTTTTTTTCTCGATTAATGAGATGATTGATTATTTATATATGATTAATATGCACCGTTATAATCTGGTCCTACTGAAATAAATAGTATAGATCTTTCTCTCTCTCTCTCTCGATTAATTAGATAATTTCTAAGAATTTTGTTTTTCCCGATTTTAAAGATTATTATGGGATTTTCTAGACAACAAAAAAGGAGATACATACATACATATACGTACATACATATATATATGTGTTTATATATATATATATATATATATATATATATATATATATATATATATATATATATATATATATATATATATATATATATATATATATATATATATATATATATATATATATATATATATATGCAGGAAAAATACTTTTTACTCCCGGGTGTAATTACACCCACCTCTAATATACCACCTAAATAAACTTGAAATACTCCTTTATCACTTTAGGTATACTCATATACTAATTATAAGATGCTCCAATGTAAACCATATAAAAAAATTACAAGGGAGTCCATAGTTTTTAGCTTATTTTATAAATACCTTCATATACGTACATAAAAAGGAGTATGTCTGCAGTTTTTTCATGTGGTTTACATTGGAGTATCTTATAATTAGTATATGCGTATATTTAAAGTGATAAAGAAGTATTTCAAGTTTATTTAGAAGGTATATTAGAGGTGGGTGTAATTACACCCGGGCCGGGAGTAAAAGGTATTTTTTCCTATATATATATATATATATATATATATATATATATATATATATATATATATATGTATGTATGTATGTATGTATGTATGTATGTATGTATGTATATGTATGTATATGCATGTGTGCGCTTAGGGCTGTAAACGAGCCGAGCTCGAGCGAGCTTGACCTAGCAAGCTCGAGCTCGGTAGAAACTCGAGCCGAGCCTAAGATCAACATCGAACTTTAAGCTGGGCTCGAGCTCGGCTCGAGTTTCTACCGAGCTCGCTCGAGCTCAGCTCATCTAGGCTCGATGCGTACCTGCATGCTGCGTGGCCGGATCCCGGTCGAGGAGGGGCGGCGCCGGCGGGGGAGGAGGGGCGCCGGGGGGAGGAGAGGCGTCGGCGGTGCCGCGGTGGGGGAGAGGAGGGGCGGCGGCAGGGGAGAGGAGGGACGCCGGGGGGACGAGGGGCGGCGGCGGGGGAGAGGAAGGGGACGGGGGGCGGGAGAGGGGGTGGCGGCGGGGCGAGAGGCGAGGAGGGGAATGGGGGGAGAGGAGGGGCACCGGCGGGGGGAGGAGGGGCGGCGGCGGCCGGGGGGCGAGGAGGGGGTCAGGGGGATGGGGGGGCAGCGGGGGAGAGGAAGGGGTCGGGGGACAGGGGAGGAGGGCCGGCGGCGGGGGAGAGGAGGGAGGGGGACGGGGAGGCGGCGGCGGGGCGAGGAGGGGGACGGGGAGGCGGCGGCGGGGGAGAGGAAGGGGACGGGGGGCGGGAGGGGTCGGCGGCGGGGGGCCGGGGGGGCGAGGAGGGGCGACGGCAGGGGAGAGGAGGGAGTCGACGGGGGGGACGGGGGTGGGGGGCGGCCGGCGGCGAGGGCGGCGGGGGGCGGGGCTGCGGGTGGGCCGTGGGGTCAGGCGGGGCGCGCCCGCGCGGGGGAATTAGGGAGAAGCGGGAGGGAGGGGTGGGGACTGGGGGCGTGGGGCGCTGGGGCGGCGTGGCCCGTGGGGGGATTAGGGTTAGGGAGGGGTAAAAAAATCCTAAGCTCGCGAGCTATTCGAGCTCGACTCGTTAAAGCTCGCGAGCTTAGGATGAAGCTCGAATTCGGCTCGTTTGGAGCTCGAGCCAAGCTCGAATCGAGTCTAGAGCGAGCCAAACTCGAGCAGCTCGCGAGCCTCGAGCTTTTTTTACAGCCCTATGTGCGCTACCATGTTGCATTGTCTATTGAAGTATCGTGGGAGGCCATCCAAGAAGATTTTTTTAAGACTAGATCTAAACTTGGTGATGAGCCAACACTAAGACCATGCTCATATTGGTTTCTAATATGTCTTTTCTACAGTATCTAACTTTTAAACGGAGTGTTTTTTAAGGTGGGATCTACTAGTCAATTGTAGTACACACTGTAGTGCTTTATTTATATCGGTCAAAATCACACACGAATGTCTCTCTATAAACTGTTATTATTCATAAGCTAAACCAAAAAGACCAATATAAACAGGTTTTAAATGTGGTTGTTGGATTCACTAGCAAAGCGACAAGAGATTAGAAAAAAATGACTTAGTTTATATAAAAGAGACTAGAGTGAGAATGCAATTACTGGATCAATCATTTGCACCCTCTATTCTTATGTTTTGGTGAGAGATTAATGTCCCTATGTACATTATATTCTCGCATGTCAGTTGGCATGCCATCCAAGGAACCACTTGCTAATCATAGCGTTCATGGTACGGACCGCTGCTCAACGATGATGCCGATATAGGCGGGCTGCAGTCTGCACAGAGCCGCGCACCCCAAGCGGCCGTGACTGGCTGCCTGCCTCGACTATGACAGCGAGATAGCAGCGAGCTGCGACATCTCGGAGCTTGGCACACATCCGGCGATGGAGGTTCGGGGACATGGTGATTTGGTGGGAAGCGGATACAAGGACGCAATGTTCCCGTCGCCAGCACGGGCATGCAAGATCTGTGGGAGGCCCGGCTGCTTGCGAATCGCCCACGACAGAGGTGGCTGTGGCCTGCTGGTGGCCATATTGCGGTCCTCGGCGCTTGGATCCTGACGAGAGAGGGGAACGGAGGGTTAGGGGGAGGAAGACTCAAACTTCTGTGAGACTGGTGGGAAGTGGGAACACGTGGTATCTTATTAGAGGGGTCCAACTCGATGAAGGAGCTCTCTTGAATATCACCAACTATTTTATTTATACTAGTGGAATCTTCTGCGTAATTACGTGTCTAGATATTATAATATATTGTATTTGTTATATAACTTTAATATTTATGAAAAATATAATTGTATTTGTTATAAAATTGTAGCTATTATAATATCTATATGTGATTAATCTGTACCGTTATAATCTGGTCACACTAAAATAAGTGGTATAGATCTTTATCTTTTTTCCCTCCAATAACAAGAGGATTTTTAGTAATTTTGCTTTTTTTCTTATTTAAATATTATTGTAGGATTCTTTAGATCTCTAAAACGAAGAAAGTATCTTAAATGTCACCATATTGATTTTAGCGAAGTAAGTGCTACCATTGTTGCTTCGTTGTCCACTCATGGTTCTGCCAGCTGGGTTTTCTAAAGAAAACATTACTGTGACTGACAAGTAGGACTGGTTAATACTTTATTTTCTTTAAAGAAATGGCTGGTGTGGCTGATAGGTGGGATCAGAGCACAATTAGGACCCACATGTCAATAACTCATAATTCAAATCCAGTTTTAATTAAGTTTCTTAATTGTTGGGCCTACATTCTAGTGGCTAATTATCACTGTTTTAATGAGCAGTATTATCCCTAATTAATTATGATCCTTCATTAATGATAGCTACAATGTTCATCCTCTGAGAACAGAGGAGGCGCTTATTGCCAAGCTCATTGTTGGCGAGGCAGACGATGGCGGAGTCCGACAACCTCAAAAATGGGTTGGCAGGACCACGATGGTCCTTTGGGTGGCATCGGCATGACCGACGGTGAGCCACTGAGGTGGCGCAACAGCAAATCTCAGCCACCGTGGCGGCCATGGCTCTGACGGCACAAGGATCCCACATGAGGGGTTGGCAAAGCTCGGGGATGCTTGAGGTGGTCTGGCAATAAGGACTTGAGATGGCGCGACAGCTTCAATGGTGACAGAGAGCTGAGGTCAAAATCTGCTGAAATTAAGGGAGGGCGGAGTAAGAGGGAAGTGAGGGGGTACTCCCCAATCACAAGGAATCGAGCAATGGCTCACTGGAGTGGACAGGGTAGTAAAGGGGCCATTTCAACTGGAGATGGAGAAGAAGATGGCGTCGGTGAAATTCATGCAAGGAACTGGAATGGAGAGCGAGATGTGGAAGGTCATTGTAAACTTGGCGTGGCTTTTATAGCCGGTGGAGGTGATTGGGGGGCATGGGCGGTGCATAGCATGGGTAAAAGAGTGATGCAGCGGAGTAGTAATGGCCATCGTTACCTTGGCATGGGCACAGGAGCTACGATGAGATAGAGTGCGCGCGACGATGTAGAGAGATCAGGTGGTGTAGCGCAGCGGGAAAGATGCTTTATTGGCATGCTCGTCAGCATGAGGCGATGGCGTGGCAGTGTAGTGGCAGTGTGGCACGTTGTGTCTCAATCACTTCAAAGCAGTAGTGGATGGGATGGTGATGATGTAGGCAGGCATGGTGTGTGAATGCGACGGTGGCTTGGTCAAAAGATGTGGCAGCGGCGAGTTCGAGCAGAGCTACTGGTGCAAGGGTGTGGATCAGGGTGCGAACTCACAGGCACATGCTGTGACTAGCCTAGAGGGTGAGCACGTGTGCGAGGCCGCAGGCATGGCGTGGTTGACGTAGTGAGGGGCACACAGCACGATGGTTGAGCGCGGCGAGGGGCGCGTGGTGTACCAACCAGGTGTGTCAGGTTTGGGACAGAGAGAAGAGAAGAGGGGAAATAGGCCGGCAGGGTGGCTGGGCTAGGTGACTTTGGGCAGACGAAAGGGAACAAAATTGTGCCGGGCCCAACACTATTCTTCCAAATTTTTTATTTTTCTTTTCTATTTGTATTTCAAAATTTTGAATTGAACTCATACTTGAGTTTAAATTTGGGCTTGATTTGGAAATGGTTTATATTTTGAATTCCCAATATGAAGTTGATTTCATTTCAACTTTCAGTTCGAAATTTCCTTTTTTTACTTTTTCTTCAGGTGCCACCTTAGCAAAGCTAGAATTTGAATTGTAGCATCACTTCCGAATTCTTTCAAATTTAAGTTTCGAAGTCAAATTTGTTTCACGGTAAGTTCTCTAGTGCTATTTTCTAGATCAGCTTTTCAAATTCAGTATTTATTCTAATTTGTTTTTGTTAATTGTATATATTTCCTTGAATTATTTTTCATAAGTCAATTTCTAGAAAACCCCCAATAATATTCCAGAAAATCCAAATGTCAACAAGGTGCATCAAATAGTTTTAAATTCTTCCTATTTTCGAACATGCGATTTTTGGGATGTTACATGATATGTCTACCCTCTCCAAAACCTCTTTGGAAACCCTAGACATGTCTGGGAGTATCCTAGACATGTTTGCCCTCAAACCTCCTGCACATACAAAGACATGCAATATGCAATATATGCACCAATTACAAGATCAAAGATGCAAATCTCGATTTAAGCGTGAAGCAACACATCCTAGGAAAAGCGGCACCGGTCTGACCATGGCCACAATGCTGGTCATGCCACTCTGGCTGGTCAACTGCTAGCACCATGCTGGTTAGACCACTGGCGGTCTGATTAGCATGGTATGGATGGTCTGGCGGTCGAAATGCACACCTTCTCTGGACTTTTCAGTAAAACTCTATCTAGTTTTAGATCCAGTTTCTATTTTCAATGACACCTAATGCAAACACATTCTCAAACAAGGCTACATAAGTGTTTGATGTCCAATTTTCAAAAGGCCAAACCACTAATCTGGACGCCATGTAATAGTCAGTCAGACCGCTGCACATCGGTCTGACCGTGGAACTAATGCCGATTAGACCGCCATCCTTACCTTTGACCTAGAACATAGAGAACGGTTAGACCAGCCCTGCAAATTGGTCAGATTGACAACAACTTCAAACTCCCAAAATCAAATTCAAACTTCGATAACACAAATAACCCAAAGTCAATTACTCATCACAATCTATAGGATAACCTCCACATGGTCATACAAATTGACCTTTGAAATGGCCAATGCAGGACTCCACTGCTCCTTCAATATATATCAAGCAAGATGCTTCCTTTATTGTTAATGTTTGGATTGGACACCTTTGTCCTGAATGCCACCTGCCAAGGTTATACTGATTGTAATTGTTCTGCAAAATCATAGAAATGAACTTAGTAATACAGAAAATGAACAAGGCAAAGGGTAAGGAAAGTCCCAAATATAAATGCTCAATCACTTCTCTTAGTTAGTTGTAAGTGAACCTGCTAAGTAGGACATAAGGCATTTGCTGCATGACAATGCAATAACTCTAAATAAGATGATACTTGGCACCATAGGATTACTAGTATGATGTGGATCAAACCTTGAGATGAGATTCAATCCATAGGTTGCCCGATCTTTCATGGTAGTAGACCAACTATATGTAAGTGGAACACGAATTACAGGATGCAACTCGCACTAGGATATATAATTTCACTCCCATGCACATCATAGCACACGATTGAGAAACAGAGATCAAATATCAGTGGGCAAATACCTACACCACAGTAAGAACTAACACACCAAAGATGAAATCCAAGATTGGAATTCACAAGAACACACTAGAATAGGGATGAACCCTAATGGCCGAAGGCCAACACATACAACGTTTAATTCATATTCTAAACTCCCTTCGCATGGTTCCACACAACAGCAGAAAAAAACAATTCTTCCCAAAATTGCTTGGAACCGAACCCTATGTAGCACCTGATCCTATGATCAGCAGTACAAAGTGCACCCAATCAATGGCACCATGAACAAACTGGCACTCTGATACCACCTAATGAAGATCCAATCTAGCAAACTAGATGGGTTGATAATTTGGCCCGATCTTTCATGGTACCCTCTTGTCGAGTTCTACCAAAGAAGATGCCCCCAACCATATGCACAATGATGCACAACCTGAGATGAAAGGATCTCTTAATCCAATGAGTAAAATCGCATATGCAACAAGAGTTCCCATGCCAAGTGCAATTCTCAAATCAGAATTCACAAGAACAAGATATGGCTATCAAACATGAAAATTTTTTGGTGTTTATTCAACTCATCACAAAAACTCCTCCCTAAAAAGAGCATATGACTTGGGGTTATATAGCCAACTATCTCTAGCCTCCCACACCATACACCGACTCTAGAAATAAATACATGCATGCACCCAAGTCTTAGACTCACCCGTGTACATGCATGCATACACACATATGACTCACACGAACATGCATGTCATATCCTTTATCTGGACACAGCCAAAGGAAATAACATCTTGTGTGTAAACACAACTAAATAACCAAAGATAACTTGGAATAACAAAGAAAATAAAACACCCTAAAGAATTGAACTTGGATTCTATAGATAAGTAAATTTTAAAGGCAATTTTCTGATCAGATCCAGACCGAACCAACGAGAAATCCTTCTTGGCTCACACATTCCCCTTTTGGCTAGTTCCTAACTTCCATGAATATGCCTTCCTGACTCATGGTCTCCTAGATCACCTCCCGCTCATGTGACCTAGCTTCCACACAATCGGACTCGATGCATGCTCTTAGGCTCCATGCATCCTGCGTCCATGCACGCACTCTCCTTGGTTGCTTACACGCTCGAACCGTATGAGCCGTTCTCGCACGCATGACTACATGAGTTGCTTCCACGCATGTGACTCATGCCACATGCCCATGCTACGTCCACACATAGCCTCGCGTACACTCCTGCACTCCTCCATACAAAGCTCCCATGAGCACAACCCTTGGTCCATTCATACATGCACTCACATGGCCCAAGTTACGAATGCACTCACACGGCCCAAGTTACACATGTACACATGTATTCTACGCATAGCTCCTTGGCCTTCCTCACTCACTTCCCCTTTGGCCACCATAGATGTATTAATGGTACTTGTGCCGTATCATAGTACCCTGCCGCAACTGAAACTTGGAGAATGAATTTGTTGGAAGATCACACAAAGCACACAAAAGACACAAGGATCTATTTATGAGATTTAGCAATGCCTACATTCTCTGGAGCCGAATAGCTGTCCTCCCACTTTCTGGACACAACCCCTTCCTTTAACCTTGCCATATATGGGTCATACACAACAAATCTCCCTTTGACAACTACACCACCTTGAAGAAAACAAGAGAACGCTTTGACATTCTTCGCACATCCGTTGGCTAGAGGTTACCTTTTTGCTTAGCAGCTTGTGACTCCTAACAAGTCGAGTCAACACTCAAACTTGTTGGCAATGACGGTTTTGGTCAACATATCGCAGAATTATCATCAGTGTGCACCTTCATCAAATCAATCTCTACATAGTTAATCAACTCCCTGACTTGTGATGTTGTGTACTTCGTCCTAGCATAATACACTTGATTATCGGCCAAATAAATTGTACTTTGACTATTACAATGGATCTATTGATACTTAGAATTGAATGATTATAGCCACTCCATCATAGAGGACAGAGCTCTAACCCTAGAGCACTCTTATTAATGGAATTCCACAGGAGTCAAGCGCTAGCAAATCGTTGCATGCGCTAGCAGGAGTCAACCCTGCCCGTGCTTGCCACATGGCGGTCATCCGTTGCCTGCCTCCTGCATCCAAATCGTCCGAGCCGCCATCTCCTGTAGTCGTCCGATTACCTCGTGTCACGCATCCAACGGTGTTGTCAATGTTCCTCGTCCTCACGGACTCTCGCCGCCATCTCCGACCCGGACTCCGCTCCTCTGCCACCACCCGTCTCCGCCGTGGACTCCGGAGTCAGCCATCCTTGGTGTCCGGGTATAAATCCCTGAGCCGCTCCTTGTTTTCCTTATCCCGTAGTGCTGTCACCCTCGTCGTCTTTGGCCATTATTTCCGTCATCGTCTCCGGTCGCTGACGATCGTCGTCCCCCCGTCTCTCGATGGTGAGCTTCTCCATCGTGCCATCGTCTTCTCACCGCCAGTTGGCCATGGTTTGCCGTCCGCTCCACGTCTCCTCCTGCCAGTCGCCTTCGACCGCTCGCCATTCGTCGCTCCGCTCGCTCGCCCACCATGCCGTCCTCGGTTCACGTGCCGATTGCCTACCGAGCGCCCGCACGTGTCAGCGTCGACGCTAGACAACACCCGTAATCGGCCATCACTTCATCTTCCCGTAGACCCCGTCCTCTGTGCACCAAGCCACTACCAGCTGGGTCCCACCGGTCAGGTCTACTGTGCCGTAGACCTGTGAGCCAACCGAGTCGAGTCATCAGCCACGTCAGCTTAGTTGCCTAGTTAGCAGCTGCTTAGCAATCCATGCACCGTTCACTGTTCCATGAAACGAGTCCACCGTAGACCAGCTATCCCGTGCACCGAGTCCGTAGCACAATAGTTTTTTTTTCCAATTTCCAGCCTTTTCTTTTAGATTAGATTTTCCGAGAACCCGTTCTCCTCCGTCTGAACTCCGATCGACCCGATTCTTTTTCCTAAATTCATATAAAATTGAGATCTATCTTTTGGTTCTAGTTTATAGTTTTTGGAGTTCATTTGAATTTTATTTGAATTTGTTTTGTGCTTTATTTCGTTTTCTCTCTCGTTAGATCACGCCTTCGAAGGAGCTGAATCAAGATTTGAAGATCAAGAGTCATTAACTGAGCAAGGCCAAGGCAAGTCGTGTCCTTTGATCATGTTGAACCTAGTTTTCAAATCTATTATTTATTATTTTGTTTTAAATTATCATGCATCACTATTTTATTACAAACCTTTGTATTGGTAGTTAATGACCTATTTGAGTAATCCTTCCTTGATAATTTGGTTGTCATGTTTCATTATCACCATAGGATGGGTAACTATCTAGTGATAAAATATTAGTTGTCACATGGGTTGTACGCTTATTATGCTTAGCCATGCTTATAGTCGTGTGGGGTTTATCATCACATGTGATTAATTAATTTTGACTTAATGATATATTGGAACGTGGTGGTCAGCCACAGTTATAAAATTTGAGTACCATGGCATGTGTAGTGTCATTGGTGTTGGTTATACAAAAAATAATTTTCACTTGGGCGAATGATCGTGCAGTAAAGGGAGTGCAATTTGCACATTGGAATGTGGATGTTTCGCCTGGGTAATGTCTAAGGACTTAACTTTGTGCACCATTGATCTGAGCCTTACCGCACAACCACATGTCCAATATGGGATGAACCTGACTGATTAATTTGTGATGTTTCAATTCTGGTCCCGCCATTGAGATGTCAATGGGTGTCTTATACATTCCACGGGGCACAAGAGGGGGCAATTACCGGTTAGAGGGAGAAACCTCAGCGAGGTGGAACTGGGTTGAGATTGAGCATTATAAAGGCTTTGTTGTGGACTTCTTGGTCGGCACGCTAAGGAAGCGTGTTATACTAGTGACACTACAAAAAGGGCATATCATGTGGGTAAAGTTGTGCAAGCTCTGCAGAGTGTAAAACTATGCGAATAGCCGTGTCCTCGGTCATGGACAATGCTTAGTGATTTCACACGATGGGTAGAGTTTTCATAAAAATCTAGTTGGGTTAAGTTGGGGAGTGAATGGTTAGTTCACTGATGTTCATTACGTGAATCTTGGTTCACGGGTGGTTCATTGGAGTGAATAGTCAGTTCACTTGAGGTTTGTCTCAATTCTTTTGATTACTTATTTATTAATCATTTTCAAAGTTCATTTTTCATTCTATTTATTGTATTTACTTTAAATTATTGCTTTAAACAAAATTAACCTTTCAGCCATCCTTTGGTAAACCTTGCATATTATATTGCATCTTTGTTACAAACGACTTGTTGAGTACTCTATGTACTCACGGCTATACCCACATTTGCTTAGTTGAGGTAGAAGAACCAGTTCAGCAGGAGGTACCTGAAGGAGGATACTTCAACGACTTCGCGGATTAGGACTTCGCTCCCCAGTCGATTGCATGTGGGCATGTCGAATGGCTACTAGCTTATTTCCTGTTTTTCCACTGCAAGTTTATTAGGCCATTCAGACTATTATTTGTAAGCTTGACCATAAGGTCGTACTCTAATAATTATCAATAATATTTGAGTCTTTTCTTAGTAAATCGTGATATGGTCGATATTTCATCTTTGTTTATACTCTGTACACTAACATGATTCTGAACTGGTGTAGAATACACAGGAGAGTCTGGGTTTGCATACTCGGGTCTCTACACTTATATAGTAGAGGGTCCTCACCTCACACGTAACCCTAATAATTATCCCACACTTAGTGGATGCAACTACTTATAAATAGGGAAACCTCGTAACTCATACATAAATGGATTTTACACTTGCACACTTTTTAAAGCGTGACATCCTCAAAACTCCAATAGCCTGATAAGATGCTCCATCCTCTAGGATGTGACCTAATTCACCTTAGACCACCTGTCACGGTTTTGCAAACCCTCCCTCCACCTGGTATTGAACAATTTACTCAATTGTCACATACCGGTCTTCATGATTCTTCTTCTCGAAGGAAACTCCAATACAAAGTTTGTGATGCCCAATGACTTACTGCCAAACCTATATGCCTTCGACCTCCTCTCGAATCGTCTCCACTTGAAATAGCCTAAGTCCACTGACACATCACATGTATGCACTTGTCTCATCATGATTCTTGTCTTTCTCTCATACTTCTCCGCTTGAGATGTAGATTCACCTAGACTTACATAACCCTCCATAGCCTTGGGCTTCTCGCTTAGCCCTGGTCTTGCCGTTGACCACCAACAATCACCAAGCGTTCTGTACAGTAAAGAACAAGTAATCGATCCAAACACAAACGACATGCACTTGACTCTCGTTAGCAAACATCACATGGTACTCCCGGCCATGATTAACATAATGCATGGACTCCCGCCATGACTAACACTTGCATGGACTCTTGTCATAACTAACACCTTGCATGGACTCCCAAAAGCTTTTAGAGTAACAACAAAACTGAGACAAAACTTAGCTCGCTCATCTTAGCAAAAGCCAGTCTAATCGGTAACCAACGGCTAGTCAAACCGCTCTGGTCAACCTTCGTTAAACCCTAGTAATAGGGTACCAGTCTGACCGCTGGCCCAACGCTGGTCAGATTGCCCAAGTCTGACCGTTAGCCACATGTTGATCAGACTGCCTAAGACCACTAGAAAACACTGTTTCTGAAATTTTGGTTAATCTCTACCTAGTTTCAGCTCGGAACTCCGAATTGAGTGACACCAAATGCAAAGACATCCTCAAATATATGTACACAAGTGTTTAGTGTCCATTCTCTAAAAGGCCACATAGCCGGTCTGACCGCTTCATAGCCATCGGTCAGACCACCGGTGATAGGCTGGTCAGACAGCTTAATTCCTGATAGGAACTCCGAAAACTAAAAAGTTTTAAAACCAAAATCAAACTTTGATAGAATTTGCATATCAAAATCAAATACTTATAACATAAATAGGGTGATCTCCACGTGGTCTCACAACATGAAGCCTTGAAACTCTTACCTTCAAAATGCCCCAATGTGTCTGCAAGCCAAACACCACGTTGAAGACCTTCTTGCGGTTACGACTACAATCATTTCCTTGAACATTACCATGTGTGTGATGTTATTTTCTTGAGTTAGTCATACCTTTTCTTATTTGACATTGAGAACTGAAGTCTGACAAAGAACAATGTACACATAGTACGCATCGCGATGGTGGTGGGATCAATAATCAAACTCAAGTCTAACAGCAGAAGAGAGGAGTAAAAGAAATAAAATGGATGAATAGAAGCACGTGCTTCAAGCTAATACTTTCAGCAAAAATACAGGGAAAAAAGAGGGAAAGAGAGAAATAAGATTAGCACAGCAACGTATGCATAAGCTAAAATAAGGAATGCAATTTTAATGGAGAGTACGTATTACAAACTACTACTACTATTTATTTGATATTTTGTACAGACCATACGAGTACGAAATGTGTCTATCCATGCATTAGATCCAATCCAACACTACTGTTCTTACTGTTTAATTCTCAAATGGAGAGGAGGGCAGCATTAGCACCAAGCCTGCCGCAGCCTGGAGAGTCCACAACAACACTCGCCGCCAGCACCGACCACCACGACCAAAATGATGTCGCTAGATCGGTTCAGGTGAAACCAGGAACTTCAATTTGACAGTAGAATGAACGATGCATGTTAGGACCTTCATCTGATCGATCATGTAAACAGTTGGAAGATATAAACTCGGCAGTCAGTCACAACACACACACATACCTACTTATATGAATCAAGACACACAGTCATTTTGTCTTCCCTTTCTCACATCTAATCATAATTCACAAGCACGCACACGCCGACATGTTCTGGATGTTCCTTAGAGAAGGAATAAAGAAGAGCATAAAAAGAAAGAAAATTCTTTTCTTAAACACAAAGCTTGTAACGCTGGAACGATCAGAAAGAGATGCTTATAACACATTACATCCAAGATGAAGTGCAATTTGCAGATTGGAGAGTTCGTTGCACACTCGCACCTGCTGCCACATGTTCCATTACTTACAGGTCTGGTTCTAGTTCTGTAAAGAATACATTATGTAGTTCTTTAATATTTCCAGACAGACGAGCAGCTAGATTGCATTTTCCAGCATGCGAATTTTTAATTGATGTTATTCTATTAAAGGAACTAGGCACTCACCTTCAAATCGATCGGGTGATATGGTCTTCAAAGTTACCACGCATCTCCTACATACAAAAGTGAGGGACCATGTGAAAAGGTCTAGGAATATGTGATGAACTATTATTAATGTGTGTCGAGTTGAAATTTGAATTTGTGAAAGCTCGCATATTTTCACATTTGCTGTCAGGCTTGGGTACTTTGGCCGCAGTCTGGTGTGACCAGATTTTGGAGGAGGTCAGACCGCCGGTGCAGTGTGACCGATTTTTAGTTGGAGGCAGTTTTTTCAAAAATGTGCTCGCTTGTGTGCGTGAGAGAATTATGAGCGGTTCGACTGGGGTTGGCCGAGCGGTCAGACCGGCATGGGTGCTATGGTCTAACCGGCTACCCTGTTTCCAGAGCAGTCAGACCAGCTGCTCAATGGCGGTCAGACCGACTGTGACTGAAAATATTTGAGTGAGTTTGGATATTTGTAGGTAATAGTCATGGGTTGAGTATTGGAGTTCTAGGTCATTGCATTTATGATGCATGAAGTATGTTGAACTAACGTGGATCAAGTTGTGAAGAGCTTGTGCCCAGATAAGTTTCTAGTCTTTGAAACCTTGGAGTTAACTATGATCAAGCGCGAGGACTGGGAGTATGCTCATGGAGGAGTCGAGGTCTAGAACGGTCAAGGATACTAAGTGAGATGGTTGAGTTCAAGTGTGGTACAAAGAAGCCAAGGAATGTTGAATAAAGGGTTCAAGCGATGGGTTACACTAAGTGGCTTGGTCAGTCCAAGTGAAGTGTAGTCCGGTGAAAACTAGAGCGGGAGAGATTTGCCGATGCATGGCAAACCATTAGTGCACCTACATGTAATAAGTATGATGATTGCTTGCAAGGGAAGGACAAGACTGGGTCAAGGCGAGGGTATTTTAGAGTTGGCCAAATACAAAAAACTTCATTAGATCAAAACCGTGGCGCTTGAGCGGCATTTGGAAAAGTGATTTAGGTCAAGGAGATGCTAGGAAGATCAAGTAGATAAAAGGCTAATGATTTAGTGGGTTCGGGATCTTGTACTTTGAAAAATGTGCATGAGTTAAGTATGAGTGTAAAACCCATGTTATGTAGGATTAACGGATTTATCTCAATTGTGCTAGTGAATAGTATCTATTAGGATAGATGTGGGTTGGTTAGCCCATCTCAACCATTTCGATCTTGAGTCCTAGGGTTAGGATTTGAGATAGAAGAGTGAATGTTGTGGTGTGCTCTCTTATTCCTTATGGAATGGTTGTGAAATCTTTATTTTCAAGTAGCAATAGGTCAACTTTGTTCATCTCTTATGAAGTGTTGTCTTGGTTGATTTACTCTTATTCTTGTTGATTCTTTACCTCTTATCTTCCCTTCTTGATTTTGTTGTGTACCAAGGGTGTGTAATTGATAGAGGAGCCTCTCGTAGATTATAACCCATCCATCTAGATACTATGGTTTGCAAGGTTTCACAGTTGCCCATTTATTACTTGGTTTAGAGCCTTTCTTGAGGAATCTTGATCCAAGGGTTTTGTGTTCGAATCTTTGGGTGGTCTTACTTGCTGTGATATATAAGAACTCATCGAGAGCCATCTTGACTATTCATAACCCACGGGCAAGTTGTTTCTCGAGATTTTGAGATTTACCTGGTTTGGGAGCAACCTTGTTTTGAGAAAATGTTGAAACTTTGACCAAGTTACATGTGATTTTTTTTATGAAATAGGTTTCTAAGACTCTTAGCAAGGTGTGTGCAAAGGTTCAAATCTTTTGGACGTGGGTTTTGAAGTTTGCACTAAATTTGGTTTTGGTTTGGGTTGATTTTTTGTTCTATAAACAAGGGAGCGTTTAGACCGCTCTAAGGCCTGGTCCAACCGGCCATCGTTAGATCAGCAGTTGTGGCCAATCAAACCGACAACCAATCTGACCATACCTCCAATGGCGATCAAACCGATTGGGTGCTGAATTTGTGAGACCTTGTTGTTTTGGGTTGTTGTTTGGATTTGGGTTGTTAAATCTGATCTTTTTAGCTCTTTAGCTAATAGAGTGAAATATTACTGGATACTTAGGGAAAGATTTTGAGAAGGAATCATTCACCCCCTCTGTTGCCATTGCTAGTCCTACAAGTGGTATTAAAGTCTGGTTAGATCTTTTTGATATATCTTAACCGAACTTACAGCCATGGCTTCATACAAGTATTTTACCAACACGGTCTTTGATGGCTGGGGTTGACAATCCTTATTAAAAAGCTTGGATGGTAACTATATCCAAGCCCAAGGGCAACCAATTTGGGAGAAAGTAAAGAGAATTTATGTCATAATTGCTGATGACAGATCACTTTGAGAAATTTTATGGATGTGGAGGTAAACAACAAGGCATGCAACTACTTGATTTAGGGGCTTGGTAGATCTAAGTTTAATCAAGTATCTCACTTGACTCTGCTCACAAGATCTGGAAGACCCTCGCTGACTACCATGACAGCACTTCAGCGATCAAGGAACTAAGACATAATCAATTCAAGAAAGAGTAAGTTTGAGCAAATGCCTAGTGAATCTTGGATACGTTTTTTTTTACGTTCACCAAAATTCTCAGTAGCTTACGTGTGGTTGACTTGACTTCTCTGAGTCTGAGAATGCACACCAAGTACTTGGTGCCTTAAATGTGAAAGTTTGGGGATGAAGATTACATTCATCAATGACAACACTATCATGAGTGAACTTGCCATTGATAAGCTCTACTCAAGGTTTAATATGTGTGAGATTGACTTCATCTTTTATCTCCCCAAGATAGAGTTGATGGCTCTTGTAGTCGACCCCACTTAGAGCAGCTTTTCTAGTCCTTCAAACTTTGGTTCTTCTTGGTTTTCCTTGTTCGCCTTGCATGGCTTGAGTAATGAGCAATTGGAGAGACTCTCAAAGGATTACTTAGCACTCCTAGCCACGAAACTCACAAAAATCTATCATAAAATGATGAACCGAAAGAGGAGTGGCCCCTTCACTTGTTCGAGTGTGGTGAGCCGAACTACATTTGGGCTAAGTGCCCCCAAGCTCAAGGGCAAGGAGGAGAAAGACTTCCGAAGGCATCCTCAAGCTCGCGTTGCGAAGTCCAAAAAGACCAACTACCACAAGTTCATCAACCAGGTTCTTGCTGCTCTCTAGACTGTTAACATGAGCAATGTGGACTCAAGGACAGAGGTTGACAAGGATGACTCCTGAGGCAAGAACAAGACCCAAGACTTCACTAGCATGTACTTGCTTCATAGCTGATGAGGGCATCACCAAGGACACCATTGACGACGACACTCTTTATAGTGATCCCGATGAGGTATGCCCCTCAACCAGAGAACTTAGAAGAAAGGATAGAAAAATCAAGAATTAGGATTTCATGATTGATAACTTGAACTTAGAAATTGTTAGGCTTAAATTCATGATTCCTGATAATAAAAACTGTGATTCTTGTCTTCGTGTACACTCTGAGTTAGATAAACTTAGGATTACTCATTCTTCTATTGTTAGCCAACTCATAGAAGCTAAGGTGAACTAGTGACACTAAAGTCTAGCAATGATCATATTGGCATAGGTGATGTTGTTTTATGTGCTATTGCTTCATCTTACTCCAACTATGCCTTGCTTGAACTAAAATTTGAAAGTACTACTAAAACATTGCTCTAATTCAGTCATGAATATTCATGTTCTCATTGTGAGTTTAGGGAGCAAAAATTAAAAGAAATGACTGAATTGCTTTATCATTCTAAAGTTGAATCATGTAAAAGTTGTCCTAAGGTCACTAATGAAATTGAACCTCTTAACAAGACACTTGAAGATAATTGTAAAAATGAAAACTCTAATCCATGAGAAGCAACTGGGTAAGATTAGAGATGTTTTTTGTGTGTCATGTGAGGCCTTAAAAGTAGATGTAGCCATTCACAAAGAGATATGCTAGGGTAACTAAGAACATTGAGTGTACCACATGTACCAACCTAGTCAAAGAAAATGACTACATCAAGAAGACCTGTAAAAGATTTTCTAGCAGAAAGAAAAAACATCAATATGATTCTCGACCAATCTAAAGTGAGTGTGAATAATAGAGGTCAGGGTTCAACTCCTAAGAGCATTCCAGAAACCATCCACTTAAGGTGTGAGAGTTATGGAGAGTGGCAAGTTTGAGGTTAAGCCATCTGAGCCTTCAAAGATCGTATTTAAGTCAACTGGATTTTCCCAAACCCCTTCTAGCATGTGAGGTGCTTCTACTTCAGTAAGTCTGACCCCTCAAAAGATCAAGTACTAATACACCTTCTGCAAGAATGATGGGCACCTTGTTGAGTTTTGCTTCTGCCAAATTTGAGATGAAAGAGTGGGTGCATGCCTTAAGACTCATTAGTGGAGTTCCTTCACCAATGTGTGTTCCTATATAGGGGTGCAAATGGGTTGGGTTAATCCCGACTGATCCGGTATCGAATCCGATTTTTGCCGAAACCGGGAAGAAAATGGAAAATCCGGTCGGATCAGATATCGGATTTGGATATTACGTGTCGGATTCGGTTTCGGATTCGGGACGGCAAATATCCGACCGAATTGCTTCGGTATCCGGATATTCGGATAGTATCCGGATATTCGAATAGTATCCGATCGGATATCCGGATCTGACTAACTCTAAATCCAACGGCGGATCGGTCTCCAGCAGTAAACCTCCTGGGTCCAGCACTCCAGCGGCAGCCGTAGGCCCGCAGCCCTCCACTCAGCCCGTCAGCCGCAATCTCGCAGACCTCCACTCAGGCGCAGTCGACGCTCTCGTCTCGTCGGGCATCGGCGACCCGATCCGGCGATCGGCGATCCCCAATCCATCCTCCCGGCCTCCCCTGCTCGGCTCAGTCGGCTGCTCCCCAAGTCCCCATCCAGATCTTAGATCCCCAGCCATCCTCCTTCCTCCCCACGGATCTGAGATCCCCAGCCATCCTCCTCACGGATCTGAGATCCCCAGCCATCCTCCCCATCCGGTGTGCCGAAGAAGGTCTCCCGCTCCGTCAAGGCCTCCAGTTCCCCGTCGGCCGCATCGGCCCCTACTCCCATCGCATCGGCACCGGCGCCCCCGTCTACCTCACCGCCGTCCTCGAGTACCTCGCCGCCGAGGTGCACCTTCGCTTGTGCGTGCATCCGATTTCAGTTGATTGTCGTGTTGTTCATATATTTGAGTTTTGAGGGGCTGTTAGATTTCAGTTGTGGATATTGCTTGGTTAGAAAGTGATATTGAAGTAGATCACATTTGCTGAAATTTGGCTTATGCTCGTCCCTGCAGCAGCTAAGTTTGAATCAAATGTGGCCATATAATCCCGAGCTTACATATCTCATAATCTCAATACCTGATGTTGGAATCCCACTAAGCATATACGCTTGTTTCAACATCTAGTAGATGATGATGTTGTATTGATATATACATCATTTGCACAGTTACAGCCATGTTCAGTTTTATTAGTTTCACTGTCTGTTATATGGTTGCAGTCTTGCAAACAAGCATTTCTAGAGTCTAGACAGTACCATATGCATGGAATTTTCGCGCATGGCATGTTTTATGTGCAAGTCAAGAACATGTTGTAAACATCAGGGCTATAGATGATTGATGGATATAAAATCCTGCGAATAAATGTGAGATTCATTTACATTCCTTTGCATTCATCAGAGAAATGGTTAGTTGCGGTTAAATAATTTTTGGGTAGGCTGGCAGTAGTATCTTATAGTGTAATTAATTAAATTTCCATGTAATGGTCTGTCTGTCAGAGGTAACTTGAAATTGTTCTTTCTCTGCTAGAACCAGCTCACAATAGATTCTCTGCATTTGTTTCAAAATAGTTATAACAGAGAGCAGACTGCATTGTTTTTTATATAATGAACATGAAGTATGTATTATGTATTTATTTAACATGAGAGAGGTGAACTTGTGTCCTTGTCTCAGTTCTGGTGTCAATAATTAAATCCTGAAATCTGCACAATATTTACTCACAACCATAGTTTGTCAGGTCCATCTTGTATTGGCTGTTGAGACTTGGGAGCCTGATACGGTTCTCTCTTGTTTAGAGGGTCGTCTGAATCCATGAAGCTTGTCCTCTTACATAGTTGCACATTGTCCTTTGTCTTCTACCGTTCATTATCCCAATCTTTTGGTACTATCTATGCAACTATCTTTTGCAAGATTGCGCCTCTCTTCCCATGATTTCTACCTGCTATGCTATAAGAGTTTCTGTAAATTTATAAACCAATCTTGAACTTTACCAATATAAGAGTTTCTGTAAATATGGTTTCTTTCTGAGTGGCAACTTGATAGGAGCCTAAGCTATTCCGAGTAGCTAACCAGGTCCTGCTCTGTTACTTTACTTGCTACGATCATCCACCTGCAACCTCTATTACTTACGTTCTTGGGATATATTGTGTCTTGTTTCCTTCTTGTTCCTTTTCATGAGTTTTGCTTTTGCAATTGTTGAGGCGATCAGCACATCTAATACTGCTTCTTGCAGGTGTGTAGAGGGCTAGAGGCACAGCAGTCATGCTGGTAGCACCAACTGATGGAACTGATGAGATCGCCAACCCCTTTCGCACAGCCGACGGGGCATCATAACTCATAAGCTTGCATTGGTCGATTAGTTAAGAATTGTGTTATCCAAGCATGTTTCTGACGCGCTTCTGTTGCAATGGAAAAACTCCTATCTTATGTATTACTGTACTCACATTTGACATGCGCTGATGAACTTTGCTATGAGATTTTGCCATGGATTGCCCAAGCGAACAGCTGACTTGATCTCAGAATGACGTTAGTAACTTAGTATGGCCCATGTCTTTCTTAATTTTAATGAGAAGACACTATCGAAAATGTTCCTTTTTATATGTCTGTGTTATCCGTTTATATTATCTGATTCCGATCCGTAACCGATATATATCCGCCCCGATGATACCATATTCGAAACTCCGAATATTCCGAATTCGTATTCGTATCTGGTCTTACCGTATCCGACTCTGAATTCGAAGAAAACATATGGGTTAGGACACGGTTTAAGCAATATCCGTTCGAATCCGATCCGATTGCACCCCTATTCCTATAGCTAGGCCTTCAGTCTCGAGTGCTCCTAGAGTTAGGCCTACGTTCGTAGACTATTTTTTACTCCTTTGATTGAGCTCGGTAGCATCATGGGTTAGGATTCTGTGGGGGTAGACCACAAGTAGCTTCTAGACACGGAGAGTACCGGTCTTTTGGTATGCCGATTAAGAGAGGTCTAGGTGGTTCTCGTGTGTATCCTCATGATTTTCAAACTAGTAGTTATACTACTGCTGTTACTACTATTCCTACTTGTCGTGTGGCTCAGTACTGGATACTTAAGTCTTTTAATTCTAACCCTAATACTAAGGTGCTAATGTCTTCTATTTTTGCCTTGTAGGTCCATCGAGCAAGGATAGAGGATGTGTGGCTTGTTGACTCCGGGTGTTCTCGACACATTAGCGAAGATTTTCGTTAGTTCTCCTCCCTCACTCATGCATCTAGTGACAAGTTCATACTCAGGGATGCTTCTACTAGGACCATGATGGCTAAGGACTCTATGTGCATCAACAATAAGTTCATACTCAAAGATGTCGCTTTGGTAAGTAAGTTGAGGTATAATTTGTTATCTATTTCTTAGCTTTTGGATGAGGGTCTAGAGGTGAGGTTCAAGAGAGATGAGTGTAGAGTTCTAGATTCCTCGGGTGAGTTTGTGTTTGGGATCTCTAGGCTGCTGGAGAAGGTCTTTAGTGCTTATTTCATTGTCTCTCCCAGCTCTTGTCCTAGATGTCTTTTGGATTCTGACTCTCATGATCTAGTAATGTGTTATCATAGGCTTGGTCATATAGGCTTCAATAACTTGACTAGAGTTAGTAGCATGGATCTTATGAGAGGTTTGCCTAGGCTTAAGAGTTGCAAAGATCTAGTTTGCTCGCCCTGTAGATATGATAAGATGGTTGTTGCTTCTCATCCACCTCTTACCATGGTGATGACCAATGCATCTAGACTGCTCTTGCACTTAGACACTATTGGTCCTTCTAAAGTCCAGTCTGTAGGAGGGAAGTAGTATGTGTTTGTTATTGTAGATGACCTCTCTAGGTATTCTTGGGTGTATTTTCTTACTTACAAGGATGAGGCGTTTAGTTTCTTGAGGGAGTCGGTCCTTAAATTAGCTGTTGATCTCTCAGGAGCTTTGAAAGTCATTAGGAGTGACAAGGATACTGAATTCAAGAATTCATCTTTGCAACTTTCCGTGCTGAGTGAGGTTTAGAGCACCAATTCTCTTCTTAGAGTTCCCTAGCAAATTGGAGTTATAGAGAGGAATAATAGGACTCTAGTGGAGATAGCTAGGACTTTGTTAGATGAGCATAATACTCTTAGGAAGTATTGGACTGAGGCTATTTCCACCACTTGTTATGAGTCAAACAGGGTGTTCTTGAGATTGCCCTTAAGCAAGACTTCTCATAAGTTGAGGTTCAGTCGTAGGCCTAGCTTCTCTCATTTTAAGATTTTTGGTTGCAAATGTTTCATTATAAAAGTATGGCAACTTAGATAAATTTGAATCAAGATCCTCATATGGCATATTTCTTGGATGTGCTGCTCATATTCATAGATATCGTTTCTTAAAATTTGGATATTACAAAATCTTGGAGATTTGTGAAGTCAGTTTTGATGAAGCTAGTTCTGGTACTAGACCCAACAATGTAGGTACATAGGTATATGGTGATCAGAAGAGCATCTTCATCGACGATGACCTTGATTCGGAGGATAAGGATCCAATTCCTTCTCTTGTTGCTCCTGAGTTGGATGGAGAGCTTGCTTCTATTACTTCAGCTTTAGTTGAGCAGCCACCTTCATCGGTGCTTCGAGTGGCTCTATTTCTACCTCTACAGTGTATGATGTAGATGGCATGTTTGCACTAGGACCACCGCTTCATATTCAGTGAAACACCCTTCGGAGCAGATGATTGGGGATTTCTATTAGCGAGGTACTCGATCTAGTCTCTAGATTCCCATGCTTATTCTACTTTTGTTGCATCATTTGAGTCCTGAGATATTACCTATACTTTATCTGATACCTTATGGATCAATGCCAAGCATGAAGAGCTTAAGAACTTCGAAAGAAACAAGGTCTGATCCTTAGTTGAACCTCTCATGGTCATAGTGTCATAGGAACAATATGGATATTCAAAAATAAGCAAAATGAGGATGGGTTAGTGAATCGTAATAAGGCTAGGCTTGTAATTTAGGGTTTCACCCAGGTAGAGAATTTAGACTTTGAGGAGACCTTTCCACCTATTGCTAGATTAGAAGCCATTCGTAGTTTGCTAGCATTTACTGCGTCTAAGAGGTTTAAGTTGTTTCAAATGGACATCAAGAGTGCATTCCTTAATAGTTTCATTGAAGAAGATGTCTATGTCCTAGATTTGAAAATCCTAGTTCCCAGACAATGTCTTCGAACTCTCCAAAACCTTGTATGGATTGAAGCAAGCCCCTAGAGTTTGATATGATAGGTTTAAGAGTTTCTTACTTAAAAATAACTTTAAAATAAGAATGGTAGATAAAACCCTATTTACTCTTAGGCATGGCAGTGATTTCCTTCTTGTTTAGATTTATATGGATGACATAATTTTTGTGGGCTTTGGAGACATAGTACACCGGCTGCTGGGTGGAGCCTTCCTCTAGCACGAGCACCGCGCTGATCACAACGGGTGTCATTGCCAAATACAATAGTAGCGGAGCCTCTAGTGCTAGACACACGAGCCTAGGGAGCTTGACGAGGTACTCCTTCAAGTCTTTGAAGGCCTGTGTGCACTCGTTAGTCCATTAAAAGTTGCCTAAGTCGCAGAATGTTTTGGAGGGTAGCGCTCACTCTGTCACCCTTGATAGGAAGCAACTAAGGGTAGCTAGGTAGCCTGCGAGCCTCTAGACCTCCCTGATAGTCTTGGGAGCCTCCATGGATAGTGTAGCGTCGATCTTGTCGGGGTTAGCTTCGATTTCTCTTCCAGACACCAGGAAGCCGAACAACTTGCCTGCTCGAACTTTGAAGACACATTTTTCCGGGTTGAGTTTTATTGGTTTCTTGAAGGTCCGCATCATGGCATTCTGCTTGCCTATTTTTGATGACAACATCATCAACATAGGCCTTGACGTTCCAGCCTAGCTGCGTGCGAGGATGAGGGTGACAAGCCTGGTGAAGGTGGTCCCGGTGTTCTTTAGCCTAAAGGGCATTTTGATGAAGTAGTATGTCTCACAGAGATTATGAAGCTTGTCTTTGCTTCGTCTTCCTTTGCCATATGTATATGGTGTCGGAGTATGCGTTAAAGAAGCTCATCAACTCACACCCCACTATTGCATCCACCAATTGATTAACATGCGGCAAAAGATAGTTGCCCTTGGGGCACGCCTTGTTGAGATTGATGAAGTCGATGCACATGCACGAGGTGTTGTTCGACTTCTTCACTAGTACTAGGTTGGCGAGCCACTCAGGGTGGACCACTTCTCTAATGATGCCAGAGGCAATCAGTTTGGCCACCTCCACCTTGGCATCCTCTTACCTGTCATGGGACTTTCGCCTCATTCGTTGTTTGACTGGCTTAGCATCGGGGCGCACCGCCAACTTGTGTTGGATGGTGGAGTGCTCCACTCTGGTGATATCGTCAGGTGACCATACAAAGATGTCTATGTTCTTGCGGAGCACGTCTAGTAAGCTTTGCTCATCCTTCGGGGTAAGGCTGTCTCCCACCGACATCTGCTTCGATGGGTCCTCTGGGTTGAGTGGCACCCTCTTTATTTCACTGTCGGGCCTTGGCTTCAGCATCCTCCTTGGGGCGAAGGGAGGAGGCGCCGTCGGAAGAGGGTTGTGTTCTCCGGTGTGGGCATCATGGGGGAGGTGTGGGTCTTTCGCCCATTGTGTGTACCTTTCGGTGTGGGCTCTACGTGCCAACATTAATCTGCCTGTGAGGTCCTGGCCACTGAACACTTTGATGACCCCCCTGGGGTCTGAAAGTTTCTTGCACAGGTAGTTATGATGCGGGACCGCACTGAAGGCATTGAGGGTAGCTATTCCCAAGATAGCATTGTAAGGATATTGGAGGTCTACACATCAAAGGTGATGACCTCCTGCCTACTTCGCTCTCCTTGCCCGAAGGCTACTTCGAGCGCTATCTGCCCAATGCGCTAACTGGTTGTTGTTGTTGAAGCCTTGCAGGTTGTTGTCGAAGCCTTGCAGGGATATACCTGGTGGCTCTAGCCTGCTTCGAGGGATGCCCATGTGATCAAAGGCGTTGATGAATAGGAGATCCACAGAGCTGCCTGCATCCACCAGGACTCATCCCACATCATAGCCCGCGATGGTGTTTGAGATTACCAAGGTATCTTGGTAGGGGAAGTCCACTCCTAACGCATCCTCCGCCTTAAAGGTGATGTCTGCCTGGGCCCATTCCAGGACCACGTGTGCAGAGTATGTGGCAACATGATGAATTCGGTGCACATAGGCCCTTCGTTGTCTCGGAGGGGAATTCGTGGGATGACTCGCTAGTGATAACATTAATCACTCGATAGGGGCCAACCTCAGGGCCCTAGATTAGTAGCACACCCAGTAGGGGTTGGCCAAGCAGTACCTCCGATAGTTGCCGTACTATGCCACTACCAGTGTCCTCATATCTTGGGCATGCTCCTTGGCTACACTCTCGCAGAGTGCCGTGATAGTGGGGTAATCGCAAGTGAGGTGGTCTCCACGGCCATGGACGTCGCACCATGGTCCTTGCTGGCACCAATCCTCCCAACCTAGCCCCCTTCCACGCCCATGACCCCTTCGGCTGTGGTCACGACCTCTGGGGATAGTGTTCTCCTCAACTCCTCCTTCGATGCTGATGACATATCTGGGGCAGGTCCCCTTTGCTACTTGCGGTTGGAGCCCTCCTTCGGGGCCACGGGAATGGGCTTGTCTCTGGGGACAGACGGCGTAGCCTCTGCTTCACATCACGTCACATCCTCCTCTACCCTAGCGTACTCCTCCATCTTGTTGAAGAGCTTGACCACCATTTTTATGGGCTTTCGTATGTTGTATTCCGTGAGTAGGCCCTTCTAGAGGCCACGGATGGCAGTGTTGATGACAGTCGTGTCGTTGACATCCTTCACTTGGCGGCGGACCTTTGCAAAGTGTCTGAAGTAGGCCCACAGCTTCTCCACTGATGCTTGTCTTACCATGAAGAGTTGGTCAGCGTCGACCCACTCCACGTAGTTTCCTTAGAAGTTGTGCATGAGATCCCAGATCTGCTTCCATGCGTACACCAAACCAGGGGGCGATAATGAAAAACCAAGAGAGCACGACTCCCTGAAGAGCGAGCGACAACCCCTTCGCCTTCGTCAAGTCATCTCTCCCCACTGCCTCAATGGCCGTCTTGTAGATGTGTAGAAACTCGTGGGGGTCCATGTCGCCCTTGTATGGCTTCACCGTGGGCATTTTGAAATCTTCCGACTAGGCGTTCCTATGCAGAAGGGGGACTCAGGGTCCACTAGTCGAGAGGCACTACGTGCTTCAACATTGGCCTCACAACTATTCGTCCCTTCTGCAGCCACCTCCGCTACTACCTAGCGGAAGTCAGCTAACTCCGACTCTCCTACATCTCGTGCATGGCTCTCTGTTGGTCCACCAACTCTCGCTGCAACGTCCCGCAAATTGCCTCAAAGGCTCCTTCGCCTACGTTCAGCACGGGGGGAGGACACCCTCTACTCCCTATGTGGTGACGGCGATGGTGTCAATGCCAGCAAAGACCACTACTTGGGTAGTACAAACTTCAACGTTTCGGTTAGCTGCTGTAGTCGGGTCCTCTGTTTGAGATGCTTCCCACTCCATCATTGGTGCAACTGCCGAAGAACCACATTCATTATCTATCGCGGCTCTGGACGTCGATGTGCCAGTGTGTCGTTGCCATGGGGGCAGGGGGCCCTTGTAGACCGGCTCCCGTGGTTTCACCATAGCAGTCTCGGTGATGGTGCTCCTCTTTTGCTTGGAGGTTGACGTCGTCGTCTTCCTTAGTGCTATTGCGTCCGAACGCTCTTTCTTTGGCTTGCGGCTT
This sequence comes from Dendrocalamus latiflorus, assembly GCA_017311315.1. NCBI lineage: Eukaryota > Viridiplantae > Streptophyta > Magnoliopsida > Poales > Poaceae > Dendrocalamus > Dendrocalamus latiflorus. The sequence continues at coordinate 39,317,009 of CM029609.1, forward strand.
CTACACCACTCTTCATAGGCGACGCCAACTATTGTGACTATAGGCCAATGAATAAACGATGGAGGCTACAGGGAAGCCACAGGGGCTGCCCGAAGCGTGAGAAGACGTGAAGATAGGATGTAGAAGATGTATGAACGAACGTGTGGTCTAGTACCTAGTCCTTTTCGCAAAAAATGAAAATTCTTTCCCTAATAACGCCTAGAAGCACATATTTATAGTCATGAAGAGGTTGGTTATATAAATGACCGTATCGACGTCTACAATTGTAAGGGCAAATATGTCATTTTCCCAATCTACAACCCTTTTGGCCTAGCCATATGGTTGCACGTGCTATCGGGCTTCTTGGTGGAATGGACTAACTAGGTCAAGGTTGAGGGCATGTTCTTTTTCTCCGAAGTTGGTGGCTTTTGGCTGTTGCTACAGTACCTAACTTTCAAACATAGTATTTTCTTAAGATGGGGTCTACAAGTTAAACGATGTACATGTTAAAAGCCCAACATCTGTACCAGCCAAAATCGCAAGTGAGTATCTCTCCATAATCTGTACCGTAAACAGATAAAATTCAAACATTTCTGCCAAAAGCCATAAGCTGAAGCCGTTGCCAAACAGGCCCTGAGTCACTCCCCCAACAGGTACCAAAAGGAATGTGAGACAAGTTTTGAGATTCTTTGATGAGTGTTAAGAGGGCTATGTTGTACTCCCTCCGTTCTTTTTTACTTAACTTTCTAAAATCTATACTGTCAAATTTTTTAAAGTTTAACCACCAAAAGACTCAAAACTATCTAGATTGGCTATACAAAATCTATATCATTAGATTTATCATTAAAAATACTTTCATAATATTATAATTTTAATAGTATATCTTAATGTAAAGTTATAAAAAATAGCGGTCAAAATCGCATCTCGAAGACCGTAAAAAGTCAAAAACGTCAACTACAAAAGAACATAGAGTAATTATAGTTACAAGACAATTAAGGAATGGCAAGCACGGCTTTAAATCTAGATAGTTGGATAAGGTGGGTGCATTATTAAGACTTAGGGCCTATTCTTTTTAGCTGCGTCTTGTGGCTTTTGGGTTATTCGTACGAAAAATTACAAAATAACAGAAACTCACGTGCGGTTGTTGCCGATATAAATGAAGTCGATACAGTATATACTACAATTAACTGGTAAACTCCATCTTAAAAAGATATTTCGTTTAAAAGCTAGTTACTATAGAAAAACCGAAAAACAGTTTTTAGAAGTTGAAAAGAACAGGCCCTTAAGATAACCCTCTTGTTACAAAAGGATGTCATTTTGTAATAATGACATGGTTTTTAAAAATACAACTTTGACCACTTATTTTATTGTAATATATTTATTAAATATAACAAACTAATATTATAAAAGTACTTTTCAGGACAAATTTACGTATTATTTTTATGCATCCTACCTAAATATTCGAAAAAATATTAATAACTAAAGTTTATAACGTTTGATGGTACAGAACCCAAAACTTTTCGTGGTAGGAGGAAGTAAATAGCTTCCGTTTATTAGACGACTATAAATCAACTAGGGACACAAAGTGCCTATTCGTATAGAAATAGGCAAGACAGATGAGTACAACTGACCTGGTTCGTATGTACCCATTATCACAGTTTGTTAGTCATGAACACAAAATGACAAAAGCAACAATTCTGCTCATTGAATATCCAATAGATCATTCACTTAATTTACAGTAGCTGAACCCCCTAGAGTAGGATCCCACAAAACAACTCAAGTTTCTATTTGGTCCTTGCTGTTTCTTAAATGCATAATATCACAGGAGAATCCAAGGCAATACAATGCCAAAACCAGAAGATCATCATATAAGACATCACATTATTTATTCTGCAGTGCTAGCCCATTGCATACTTCTGGGTCCAGTTTCTCGCGGTGGACTCATACTTTGCCCGATCAGTCTTGTACATGTGAGCAATCTCCGGAACCAATGGGTCATCAGGATTTGGATCAGTCAATAAGGAGCAAATTGAAAGGAGCACCTGAATGAACATCCCACATGAAAGAAGTTAGTTTAGAACTGAAGCCATCAAACTAAGTTTACTTTAAAATTCAGTGTATGTAAGCCCCAAAGCCCAAGCACATGGCACATGGGACTGCCACCTTGGCCCAACTGCCCAATAAATCTGGTTGCTGAGTTTGTATAGTTTCATTCTCAACTTCAACACATAACACTGTTGAGCTTTAGTAGGAAAAGATTGGAAGAGCGACAAACCAACCTTTGAAATGGTCAATGCAGGGCTCCACTGCTCCTTCAAGATATCAAGGCAGATGCTCCCGTTACTGTTAATGTTTGGATGGAACACCTTTGTCTTGAATGCCACCTGCAAAATTTACTATTATTGTAATTGTTCTGCAGAATCAGAATAATGAACTTAAAACAGAATATTGAGCCAGCCAAAAAGGGAAGTCCAAACTCCAACTAATAAACGCTCAATCATGGATCCTTACCTTTTGAGTTATTTATAAGTGAAACTGCTAATTATTACCTAAAACTTTTGCTACATGAAAAAACTGCAAATTGCCAATGAACCATCAGCATAAGCAAAAACTCTGCCTAAGATATCAGTTGGCACCACTCCCAAAAAAGGGCATTTTTCACGCCGTTGTGCCTGGAGGAAGATCGAACCCAGGCCACAAGCTGCACACTGCTGTGCTCCCACCACCAGGAGCCTATTGGCAGTGGCATAACCAGATCAAGAACATGAACAAATAAACAAATAATCATCCTACGTTGAGATAATACACTGTTCTAGCAATGACAAGTTCTGCTAGGCTAAGCAAACAGCATTTCATAAGACCAGAAAGGGAACAGGGAAGCTAAGGTGATTGTAATTCTCAAGGTAATTAGAACATCTGCTACTTACATCATTGTAACAAACGCAAGAACTCTCATCTACAAGCTATCACATACATAAATATACTAGGAGATGAACGAAAGCACTGATGCTCTTAGAGCAATACAATACAATTACCAGTATGGGTGGCCAATTACTTCTAGCAACGTAAGGAAAGAGCCTCTACATGTTTTGATTAAAAAAAACACACACACGTCGGTTTCAATGAGCTTCTTAACATCATCACAAATATAGCTGCAGGAAACTATAAGATTCAAAAAAGAAGAATACACTGATTGTGCGGTGTTGACATCTTCTAATCAACAAATCTAATGATCGAGACATAAATGAAAAGAAAAGGTAATAAAAGATTTTCAACTATCTAAACCCTAGCAAAGATTAGGCTAGTTACCACATTCCACCCAAGAAAAAGCGTTGCAATTGCCTGACAGGTCCCCAGAAAATTCTAAGCATAAGATTTTTACAAGACCAGATTTACTACATTGCTTGAATAGCTTTAGAATGTTTATAATTGAAGCAAGGAATCTATCCTTAAACATGTCAGTTAAACACGATGTATCAGTGTTCTTACCTTAGGTGGTTTGAATGGATAGTCCGGCGGAAAATGAATTGTAACCAAAAAGAGGCCACCTGCATAAGGGCTATCTGATGGACCCATAATTGTTGCCTGCCAATGGAACATATCTTCTCCCACAGGGCCTGGTAGGTTAACAAAGCATGCATATTAGTCATACATGAGGAGTTATTTGTCCAGACCTCCGTTTTATAGTATTAAACAAATAGGAAGCATATGTACAGAATGAAACTGAAATGTAAAACTCATTTGCAGATAGTAAGACAGATTACACCATCCTGTAAGGCACGAAACAGATTATAACAAATTCCGAAAATGTAGAGGTAGCAAGTAGAAACTCGTATGATAACTTCCAGGTTCAGATGCTCGCAAGCGCAAGCGTTGTCTATGTAAATTTTCTGTTCACCGAAAGTGTAATTCCCATAATAAGTATAGGCATGCTCTTGGTTGGAAGGTTCATTCAGAAGTAAGCATGTCTTCCAATCTATGGCCAACTCACATTGGGAAACCGAATTGTTGGCACTTGTACATTCAGGAGATTTGCAGTGAAGCTATTGCGGATTGCAGATCTTTTTCAACGTTTTCATCGAGTGATATGTCAAATTTATACGTACTAGAAAGAATCGTCATCGATTGATCAAATTTTCAAAATTTGACCAAATCGCTGTTTGAGAATTTCAGCTGGGCTGCCACCCTGATGACCCCAACTCCCCACCAAACCCATCCACCCGTGAGAGTCGACACCTACAAGCAATCAACCTAACCACCCAACGGCGCCCCTCCCTCATCAACACACAGATCTAGCGATAGCCCAACTAGCTGTAATATTTTGTTTTTGAACAAAAAAAAGGGAAGAGAAGACGAGAGTAGAGAGAGAAGAAGCACCGGCGCTGCAGGAGGTCGGGGGATCCTTCTGCAGATCCTTGAGCTCCTTCAAGATCCGCTTAGACGCCATGGCGGCAGTAGCAGCAGCACCGTCCGACACAGACCAAAACCAAAAAGAACTTGGCGACGACGAGCTCCCCAAATCTGGGTCCAAATGGAGCGGAGACGGCAGATTGGAAGGGGTATTTAAAAGAGGAAGGGGGTGTGAGGAGGGGTTCTGGAAGCTTCCAGGCTGCGGCAGCAGCACACAGAAACGGAGGACCGTGGGGGGAGGCGGCGGAGGAGGAAAGAAAGTCCACGCGGTTTTGGCTGGCCGGCAGTTGGCCGCCGCGCCGACTACAATTTACCACTGTCCTACACCACGGTTGGGCAGTGGACACCGTTTCGATTCAGGAGCCTTCTAGCCCACCGGATCACGTTAAACAAGCCCGAGGCTCGCGAGTTTAAGTCCAGCTCGATTCGGCTAAGCTTTCGGCTTCGGGTTTATTTTGTACTATTTATAAATTTTTTTTTTTTTATTTTTTTAGTTTTTTAAGCTTTTTTATTGGTTCTTTTTTCTCGTATTTATTTGTATTATACATGATTGGCTAATATGTTTTTAAATTTTTTTAAATTTAATTATGCTAAATAAACCTCGGTCAGCCACAGTATTTTTTCAGCCAGTTACAGTGCTTTTCAGCCAAAAGCCGCTCAAATTAAGCTCTTTTGAGCAGAGCTTAAGGCTCGTGACGACCCGGTGTTTCAGCTCGGCCCCTTAATGAGCTGAGATTGAGCAAGCTCATGAGCCACTCAGCAGTAAGGGTGTAAACAGAGTTGATATGTACGAATATTGCTCATCCCGTATTTTTTTAAATATTTTTTAGCGGAGTTGGAATCGGATACAGATAGTGCCGGATACGAATACGAATGCCGATATTCTCGGTCACGAATACGAAGCGAATACATGCCGCTCCGAATACGGTTAGTTTCGGTCATGAATATTTAATCAGATAATGTGCAAAAGCAAGTTTCACATGGTAACAGAGACAAGTTAAGCAACTAGTAAATTCTAGCTAACAAAGTAGCAAGCAAATGATAGAGGCTAGTTAAACAAGTAATAGCTAACTAGCTACATGTCACATAGTTCAAAAGTACGAATTGACCATAGCCAACGAGTCAAATACATCGCTAATTCATTTAACTTCATTACATTTAGCAAATGATTCCATAAGGCCTTCGTATCCGGTATCCGGAGATGTCAGGTATCCGACTCCATTTCTGTATCCGGTAACTATCCGAAAAAATACCCAGATAATTCCATATCCGTCGGATAATGCTTTTTCCGAATCCGTTTCCGTATCTGACAAAAAATATCTGACTCCGTCTCCGTATCCGACAAAACCTTTGGGTATCCGAAAACTTGCTCCGAATTATATCCGAATTAAAATGGATGGATGGACAAACGGTCAGAAAATATCTGCCCCATTGGCACCCCTACTCGGTAGTCTCGGCTAATCCAATAGTGATTTGGCCCAGAGGCATCTTCTCCTATCTTCCTGAGTACGCACGTGCCAACTATAAATCACAACTTTCAATTCCTGATCACTTTTTTATCTCTACCCTTGCCTCCATCCTTCCCTCTCCCTCACACTAGCGCCCCCACATGCCACCGCTAGAGTTTCTCCCCTCGCCGCCTCCCGCGTAGCGCAAACGCCCCTCCCGAAGCTTCCGAAATCCTCCCGTGGCCATGAGCGATGGCAATGAGTCCCTCGACCCTCTGGCCTTAGCGCCGTCGTCACCAACGCCACCAATTTGTTGCTTCACTCTCGATCGATCTCGATGTCTTCCCTGTTACTGTTGCTGTGGTGTGGTGTCTTATTGGTTGCGTGGTTCTGGTGTAGAGCTCAGTGTGGAGGATAAGGCCAGCCTCATGGAGTCGATTAAGGTGAGGTTTCTACAGTATTTTTGGCAGGGTTTTGCTGTTTTTGATCAAGGTTTGGTGAGCTTCGGGGGTTGGTTTAACTTTAAGGCCAGGTTTTGTGGTGGACTTGTGTTGATTCGATGCTGCACTCGTGCAGAACACCATACAGGGATTGGCGGTGCAGCACACGGACATGCTCGAGAGCCTCGAGCCCAAGGTCAGGAAGCGTGTCCAAGTGCTCAGGAAGATATAAGAGGCTTCCACTCTCGTCGTGCTTGGTATGTACTAGTAAGAGAAAATTCAACCCTAATTGGAGCAGGGACTGTGTTGAATATAGGTTGCACAATTGCTTACAAGTTGTGGCTACCGCCGTGCTGTTAATTCTTACCGGAGATTTTGGAAAAATGCCAGCAGATGTGTATTTGTGTGCCACTAATCATGACTCCAGTATGGCTCACAATCCACTGGATGTTATTTATGATGCCTAATCTATTTTTTTGGTTGTGATGAACTGTTTTAGCTCCTAAACTCAAACCGAGTCTAAGGAGCTAAGCTTGAGCTTACAATCGAGTCGAGCTGAGCAACCATTTTAGCTCGTTAGTCTAATTAGTCGAGCCGAGCCGCTTGCCTATCAAGTTTTTTTGAGCCGTGCAGGTGTGATATCCACCCCTAATCACGTACAAGCCTAATCCAAACATGTGTGTGTATGTATGTATATATGAATATGTATATGTATATATATGTTATGTGTATATATGTGTATATATACGTGTGTGTATGTATATATTTATAAATGTAGAGTATGGTGGTTCATACCTAATCTAATACGATTTGGAAGAGATGTGCAATAAGGATTTCTATTCTAATCATAATAGGATTAGGATTCTGATTTCGCTTTGGAGAGGTAGTGGAGCATTATATAAAACCATGAGCGGTGGCCATGAAGAATCTAAGCTACATACCAACCTATCCAAAGTAAAGGGCGCATGAGAGGATTAGAGACTAGGTTTTTCTTTAGTACTAGATTTTTACATAGAATAAGGATCCAAGAGTCCTACAAGATTCGAGGGGTTGTTAGAGAGCGACAAATCCCTTGTACTCTTTGGAAGTTGTGCTAAAGGATTTGTGGTCAGCTTTGCCAAATCTCTCTCTTGTTGTGATTGTTTTGTTGTCATTATTTTGTTTCTATCCATGAAATTTATCTACTTTGTTCTTGATATCATGAACTCTTGTGCCATATTTGGCAATGCTGATCTGATCTGGAAGCTTATGCGTATAAGGAGGGATATCAAAGTATAACAAGTGGTATTAGAGCCAAGACCAAATTAATTTGATTAGTGAGAAGATCAGCAAAGTATCAGGTAGCATAAGATCAAGATCAATTTCGATGATGTGGAATCAAGTAGAGAAATTTAACGGTGAAGAAAATTTTAGTGTGTAGCAATGTGTGGTGAAGGATGTCCTTATCCAACAAGGATGTTATATCTCAAAAAAATTGAAATTTGAGTTTATTTAAAATTTTATAAAATTCAAAATTTGCATTTCCTTTTTGAATTTTGTAAAATTTCTAGAGAAAATGGCAAATCAGGATTTGAATTTTCAAAATCAAAATTTGATCTATATTCAATTTAACTTCTCAAATAAATTCAAAGCCGAGTTTATTTTCTTTCGCTCGGCTAGGCTGAATTGCTTCATTGGCCTGCTTGCTTTCTTCCCTCCCCCACGCAGGCTAGCATGCACCGGCCTCTTTTTCTTCCCCCTCCGCCCGCGCACTGACTGGTCGAACATCTCGCGATCTCGGCCCGTATTTGTGTGGACACATCGCCAGCCCAGCCCAATGGCGCTCTGCACGTACTCACCCTCATGCTCGTTGACGCACGGGTATGGCGAGAGCACTGTGCATCTTCCCCACGCCACGTTGCGCTCGGACTCTTTTGTCTCGCGCACTTGCACGCCGTATGACCGCTTCGCTCAGCGCCATTACATCACCGTGTCATCCAGACCTTGAGCACAACTCCGCCGTGACCTTGTCAATCACGGACATGTTCCCACAAGCTCAGTTTCTTGTGCGCTGTTCGTGAAATCTCGCGCCGAAACCGCCTCCTCGTCGCCATGCCCGCGCTATGCCATCCCTTTATTTAAACCATGTTGAGCACGGTATTCTCGTTGCATGCCTGTTATATAAGTTTTCTTCAACTCAATCCTCCGTTTCCTCCCTGTTACGAAGCCATTTTGGCCGTACTTCATCTCCTCCAAGTCCAGCTGCCAGCTTTGTCCATCAAATTTCGACCACCAGAGGTGAGATCTGTTGTAAATGTTGGAATTTTCTGATCCCAACTGTTGGAAGTATTACGACTTCCCCAAGATCTTTACGACCAGTTAGGATCGCTTACGACCGCTTGCAGTTGCCGTACGACCACCCTGTCGCTCTACTGATTGCTTTGTCTTCGTGGTCGGAAACCTGCTATTGAGGTTTCGACCACTCTTCTTTGTCGTTACGCTGCCCTTCCTTTAGTTGCTCTCGAGATACCGTGATCGCAACTCTCCTCGATCACACAGTGATGCTGGCGATCACTGTTCACCATGGTTGAAATACTCTTTTGACCACGCTCACTTTCTTACAACGTAGTCGAAGTCACTTCTGACCATGTTCAGCTCTTCACGGCGTAGTCGCAGCTCCTTTCGACCACTCTCACCATGGTCGAAGCCTTCACAACATGGTCGAACGCTTTACAACGTGGTCGATAGCCCTTACGACCACGTTCAGCGCTCCTTCAACGTGGTCAAACGCCTCTTCAATCATGTTCAATACTGTCTTGTCATGGTCATAGCGCCTCTCGATCACCTTCGACAATGCTTTGCCGTGGTCGTAGGTCCTCCCAACCATGTTTGCCATGGTCGTGAGTCCTTCCGACCACGTCTTGCGAGATCACACAACGAAATCAACACTCAGGGTTTTCTTTTCTCTTCTCTTTTACTCGCAATTGCTTGGTACTTTTTGGCACACATTGGTTACAAGACTCCACCCTCTTTTATACCCGGTTATTTGACTTTAACTCGGGTTCGACTACGATTTATAACTTCGACTCCGACTTCGGGTCTAATTTTCGACTACGACTTCTACTACTTTTCGACTTCAATTACAACTACGTTTCCGGTCTGACCGGTCCGGCTGAAAACTCTGTTTTGGCTACGACTTCCGATTTCATCTCCGTCTCAACTTCGATCACTTCCAAACTTTGTAAATGACTTCTAAAACAAGATTATTTCCAACAAGCTCCGCCCTTGATATTCTTTGATTTGGGATTGCCCTACTATGTTCTACCCGTTGCTTACTCTATCTTGGCCTATTTCCCGCTTAGGAAGGAGGGCACCACCTCACTGTCCATCTAGCCGACCGAAACATGTTGCCACCGCCTTGTTTCGACCACTTCGGTGAGCTTCGGCCATGGAAGCAATGTCCCTTAGCTTCACCTTCACCCCCCTCTTGCTAATGCATGCTTCCTTCTCCAGTGCCTTGGTCCAAGATGTTGGACCACGCTTGTCTTCCTTGTCGCTGGTGAGACCACACCCAGACTACGCTGCTGCGACCATTCTCCTTCCTCTCTCGATTTTTTGGTAAGCCCTTCCGTTCCCACACTCCTCTACCCATTGCGATCCCAGTAGGCTAGCCACTGGACCGCATGCTTGACCATAGCATCGCTGCTGCGTCGGACCTGCCCACGCCGCCGTAGGCCGCCATGGGCAACATGGCTCACCATGTTATTTTGAGCCCCAATAGCAACCATTGCTTCACTTCAGCACGCAGAGTGTGAATTTGTCTTCAATTTGAAGGTTGGGCTTGGTTTATGGTTGTCATCGTCGCCAGTGCCACTGTCGCCTCAGAACCTCGCCGTCGGCTAACCCAGTGACCTTAGGTCCCTGAGCCATCCATGCAGCACTACTGGAAACCCTCTGGACTTTGCACACAGTGAAATTTTATTTTGTTTAGCATCTATGTCGTCGATGTCACCTCATCGCGCTACTCCGTCGCTTACCGCTGGCAAGCCGCTGCTCTGGTGCACCTTGTCAACCACCGCCACCACTACTAGCTAGCGCATGACCCCAGCATCTTGTTTTGTCCCTTGGCCAAACACCCCGACACCTTCCTCGCTGCTGCCGAGCATGGCAACGAGCTCCACTGAGAGTTCCTCTGTCTGGCCGAGTTCCTTCCCGGTGATAGGTGGGACCACAATGATTAGCGTTAATGACGAGGTTACTATTTTGTTTAGCATTAATGTTCGCCTGACACGTAGGCCCCACTGAGATTAGTAAATCTAATTATTCACGATTTAAATTTTGTATCATTGACGTATAGGCCCCACCACTTAAACATCAGTCCATGGACCTTTATGTGAACCGTACCTCTGCATTGTGGGTCCCATGTCTTGGCCACCGGCGGGATTTCCATTATAAAAATTAATGTGAAATGAAATTCAAAATCCCCAATGCACCCCATCTGTTAGATTTTTTTTAAAATTTCCCAATTTTCCTCTCGGGTTAAACTTTGAAATGCCATAGCATTCTCATTTTAAATCCAAATTTATTGATTTTTGTTTATAAATTCATATAAATTCAAGACATTTCCAAAAATACCAAGATATAATTTTTTGGAGTTCATTTGAATTCAATTTTAATTTGGACATTTTCACGATGATATATTTTCATGCTCTGGCTGCCGTCATCGCTGATGATCAAGACTTTGAGACCTCTACCGCTGAACAAGGCAAGTCCTTATAATTAATCATGTTGAACCTAGTTTGCAAATGCAATTAATTTATTTGAAATTATCACTTGCATGCTTACTGTTTTTTTATTAAATGTTATGTTAACTGTCATGCTTAGCTATGCTTACCTACACCTTGTCACCCTAGGCTAAATATGTATTTATGCAATAGCTCCCCTTGATAAAATCAATATAGATAATGGTTATGCTTAGACTTACTTAGCAAGAAATGTGAATCTAACACAAACATTGCCAACTGATTAGCATGAGAAAATTTTGGGTGGATGATCCATGTGGTGACATGGGTTTCCACTGCAAATAGGAAAGTATTTTATAAAAATGAGGAAGGCTAGGGCGAGTGGATGGATAAGATCAGTGCATGTGTTGTACAAGACCTGGGTTGTGGATTGTCTGGTTTGAGTTGTTTAAGGATCGAATCATGTGCTGCCCTTTCTGAATCCTTATCGTACAACCACAAGTTAAGTATGGGCTTGACTTAGCCAATAAAAAGGTGTGTTCTTTTTGGCTTTGGCCAGTGGCTTATGGTTGCGGTTAATAGCTTTTGGTATTAGCACGAGCACTTGGACGAATGAACCGAACGTCGATAAGCTGCTTTGAAATGGCAGCTGAGAAGCCATGCCATTTATTTATTCGAAGAAAGCCATAATCCATAAAACATAAGCTGAAAAGAATGGAGCCAAATTCCTTAGCCACCAGCTTGGCTCCTACGCATAGATGTAGGTGGATTTCTTTCGATGACGGATTTTCCTATGATGATAAAGGGACGTAACTCCCTCACAATGGTAGGCCCTCATTTAAAATGTAACCCATAATGGTTATGTTCTAGGGGTGATTTGTAATAGTCACTATCCCAATGTTGAGGGGTTTCCCTGCGAGGCGAAAAATGTGGTGGGGCAAGGGAGTTGAAAAGCATTGTTATGATCATCTTCGTTGCATGTCTAAGGACGCATGTCATTGGTTGGCAGTATAAGTTGATTATATCTTATGAGTAAAGCTATACAACCTCTATATAGTGTAAAAATATTCAAATAGCCAAGCCCTTGGTCACGGGCATGGTGAGGAAAGCTATGCTGTTAGTTTTATAAAACTTGGGCAGGAAAGATCGAAAATTATGGTAACGAAGGATGGGTATGAGTGTGTATGATAAGAGCAAGGAGATATGAATACAAATAAATAAATTATCATTCATGGAAATGTGTGGGAGTAACCCATAGGTTTGATGATGGAAATAGTCCTCAAGGACACGATCAAAACATGAGTTTTGGTTTTTGATAAAATGGCTAGGTCTTAGGGTTGGAAATTACATATGGTATTCAAAATAACAACTTGCTTTATGCTAAATTGAACCCTAAGGCCCTTTTCCTTGTCAAGCCAAGCGTGTATACACACACACACACAATTACATTTGGTATGAGGACTTGTTGAGTACTTTTGTACTCATGGTTGTTAAATATGTGAATTCAGACTATGAAGAAGAGGACCCAACATATGGTTATTTCTATGTGTTGGGATTTGGCAAAGAAGATGGTGGCGACTACTAGGTTGTTCCTAGTCGATTGCCTGTGGCATATCGATATGGCACTTTTGGTTTCTCTACCTTCCGCTGAACTTTACATTGGAACTTATTCAGTGAATCAACCCATTTTGTAAGAACTTGGCCATAAGGCCTGTTTACACTAGTCATGTAATAATATTTACCCTGGTGTTATTTCATTCTTATGGATGTAATATTTTTCATTTTTGTACTGTGTAAGCTAGCTACTGATCATAGGACTAGCTTACACTACTACAAAAGAGGCTATACTGGACGGCTACATCACAGACGGTTCATACAAAACCGTCTGTGATTAAATTGTCACAGACAGTTTATACTGGCAACCGTCTGTGCTATTTTCATAAACGGTTATTAACACAAACCGTTTGTGAATGTTCATAGACGGTTCTTAATACGAACCGTCTGTGGTAATCCTGACAGACCTTTGTCCTATGAACTACAGAAGCTATACTGGGACGAGAGTCAAATTCAAAGCAATTTTATTACAAAAGTCCAAAAAAAGATATTCCCATATTTTAATATTTTGGGCTTCATATGCTTCTTCGTCGACTTCTGGAGTTGGAGGATCAGTCGCTGTGTTCTTAAATGCCGTCAAGATTGTCATTGCCCTCTCCATTTCCTCCTCAAGCCCGGGCTAATCATTAGCATGTTCCATAATCTCAAAGAAGATGCCATGATATGCTTCCTCAGAATTGGCCAATTCTGCTTGATCGGCAAGGTTATCCATGTGTCTCTGCACTGCCGCAAGAGCTTCCTCCGCTTTGCGCACATTGTAGAGAAGAACGAGGCTGAGGACGGTTTCCCTTTCTTGAGTGGCAACGAGACACCTCCGTCGACGGCGGATGATGAGGTCCAGCTGACGGATGGAAGCGAGTCGAGAAAGGAGAGCAGGGTGTGAGCGGAGGAGCTGCTCCAGACGTAAATTGTTGGCCGCCTGTGTAAGGTTGCGTCCGAACAACTCATGATGGATAGATGAGAGGAAGGAGATCAAAAGAATATTAGATGTCATTATTGAGAAATCTAGTGATGAAGAAGATGAGGGGGAGGACAGTGTGGAAGAGCAGGATTAGGGCACGCATATTTAAGCATTAACATAGACAGTTCGTATTCCAAACCGTCTTTGATATTAATATCACAGATGGTTCGTATTTCAAATCGTCTCTGATATTAATATCACATACGGTTCTTAATATGAATCGTCTGTGATAAGTGAGACATCACAGACGGTTTGTATAACAAACCGTCTCTGATATTCATTATCACAGACGGTTCGTGTAATAAACCGTCTGTGATAATCACACGTCACCGAACCATAGCGTATACCCAGGATTTCGATCTCACCCGTCCATTCTCTCCACATCGAATAGCAGGCACTAGTTCCTCCCACTGCTCGGCCCTTATTAATAACTCCCCATCTACCTTTCCATCGATACTAGTCACGCGTGAGTTCATCCACTAGCTAGCTTCGTGCATCTCCCCTCCGCTGTGAGCTAGCTAGCGCCTCCGTTGCGGCACGGCGGGAGGCTGGACAACACACTCTTGCCGTAAGTGTCGTAAGTGTGTCTTGTTCAGCCTCACCGTCGTGCCACGAAGGGTTCATTAGCTTGTTATCCTATAATAGATCTAAATGTGTTGTTGTGCTTGCCTCTGTATTTGCTTGTTCCTCGACGACGCCGACTACTGCCGTGAGCTAGCGCCTCCGTTGTGGCATGGCGGCATTCTGTGCAACACACTCTTGCCGTAAGTGTCGTAAGTGTGTCTTTGTTCAGAGTGATCGTCGTGCCACGAAGGGTTCGTTAGCTATAATAGATCTGAATGTGTTGTTGTGTCTTGCCTCTGTATTTGCTTGTTCCTTGACGACGCTGACTACTGCCGTGAGCTAGCGCCTCCATTGTGGCACGGCAAGAGGCTAGACAACACACTTTTGACGTAAGTGTCGTAAGGGTGTCTTGTTTAGCGTCACCGTTGTGCCACGAAGGGTTCGTTAGCTTGTTATCCTGTAATAGATCTGAATGTGTTGTTGTGCTTGCGTCTGTATTTACTTGTTTTCAAAGGGCATGGGTAACAGTATTTAATTTCTTGAGGCTAGGCAAAAAACAGAAAAAATTTCAGGTATAGAGTGAACTATCACAGACGGTTTGTGGTATAAACTGTCTGTGAAGGACTATCATAGACGGTTCTATAAACGAACCGTCTGTGATACTCAACAATCACAGACGGTTGGTATTACGAACCGTCTATGATATTGTGGACATCACAGATAGTTCGTGTTAATAACCGTCTGTGATAATTCACAAACGGTTATTTATACGAACCATCTGTGATATATTGGTTTCACAGACCATTTGTGGTTGGAACCGTCTGTGATAATTTGCGCTATTTATTACTGGGCATACTTGCTCGATCTCAACACAGATCTGTCTTCATTGCATTGCATCAGTGGAGCAAGGCGACCGGCTTTAGGGAGTTCGCGGTGAAAACATATCGCCGTCTTCTTAGTGATCAGAGGTTAGTACTCAATTACTTTTAATAACTTATATGCATGCATGTTTTTGTAATTGAAAAAGATGATAGATAGGTTTTTGTTTAATTTAGATCTACCTAGCTAGCTAGGTTTAGAAAGATAAAGTTAGTTTACTCAATTTCAGAATGAGTAAGTACTGGTACGTAGTTCACTAGCTTCAATATATTCTTGCTTAACATTAGTATGTCATGAATATGTGCATGGCTACCTAGCTATACCTACGTAATATATATAGATGCATGTCATGTACGTGTAAGTATATATAGCTAGTCTAATTTGCTATGTGTAGCGCTAATAATCATTTTTGACACCCATTTGTTACTTGTGTAGCGTAGATGGACTGAAGTTGTATGTACATTGAGAACCGTGTGAGTAAAGAGTACATTAATAGCGTGTCTGCTTTTAGAAGAGCGGCCGAGCTGGATATGTTGAAGAAGGGGATGAAATATATGTACTATCCATGCATTGATTGTGATAATCTCAAGATGTTTAGCAACTCAGCGCAAATCGAAGCTCACTTGATTCGAAGGGGTTTCAGAAAAGGGTACATATGTTGGACTAGTCACGGTGAAGAGAAGAGTACACAAGAAGGTAGTTATGACATAGTCGAGGGAGACAACGATATGCCGGATGTGGACTGTGCTTTCGATCATGAGGATAGGTCGCAGGATGACAATCTGGATCAGATGTTACATGATGCAGAAGGGAACTATAGTGAGAGAGAGTTTGATAAATTCGAGGGCTTGATGGAGGACTCGGAGAAACCTTTATTCTCGGGCTGCAAGCCACAATACACGAGGTTGTCATCAGTTCTAGAACTGTTGAAATTGAAGGCAAGCAATGGTTGGTCCGACAAGAGTTTCACAGCATTGTTAGGTCTCCTAGCAGACATGCTTCCAAATGAAAATGTGTTACCGAGAACCACCTACCAAGCCAAAAAGATTCTTTGTCCATTGGGAACGGAAGTAGAAAAAAATACATGCATGTCCGAATGATTGTATCATATACCGTAAAGAGTATGCTAGCTTACATATTTGTCCGGTGTGCAAAGCATCCCGATACGAGCGTAAAATGACTCTGATGATGGGAAGGGCATCGAGGTGAAGTAAGGACCTCCTGCTAAGGTGTTGTGGTATCTTCCTGTAATTCCTTGTTTGAAGCGTTTATTTGCAAACCGCAAGGATGCAAGATTGATGCGTTGGCACTGGGAGTAACGTAAGAAAGACGGAATGATAAGACACGTTGCTGATTCTACCCACTGGAGGATCATTGATAGGATGTTTGTAGATTTCGTTGTGGAACCGAGGAATTTAAGGTTTGGGTTGAGTACAGATGGAATGAATCCTTTTGGTAACATGAGCAACCGACATAGCACTTGGCCCATGGCTCTATGCATGTACAACCTTCTTCCTTGGCTGTGTATGAAACGGAAGTATATTTTGATGTCACTACTTATCTAAACGCCGAAGTAACCTAGAGCGATATTGATGTGTTCCTAGCACCATTGGTGGAAGATCTTGCAATACTGTGGAACGAAGGGGTACATGTATGGGATGCGGACAAATGAGAGAACTTCACTCTACGCGCCATGTTGTTCTGCACCATTAATGATTTTCCTGCCCTTGGTAACCTGTCAGGGTTGAGTACAAAAGGAGCCAAAGCGTGTTCGCGCTGCTTAGATTATACTGAGAGTGTGTGGTTAAACAACTCGCGCAAAACTGTGTACATGCGTCACCGTAGATTCCTTCCAAAGTATCACCCATACCATAACATGAAGAAACAATTTGACGGGAAAAAAGAGGATGACTCAGTACCAAGACCTTTTAGCGGGAAAGAGGTGTATGATATGATCAAGGATATCAACGTTGTACTTGAAAAGGGACGTAAATTGAGGAAGAACATGTAGAAAAAGATGTCAATATTTTGGGACTTGCCTTACTAGAAGCACTTAGAAGTTCGCAATTGCATCGATGTCATGCACGTAGAGAAGAATGTGTATGACAGTTTGATTGGTCTCTTCCTGAACATTCCTGATAAAACAAAGGATGGTGTCAACATAAGGCGTGACTTGGTCGCTATGAACATCAGGACTGAGTTAGCACCGATAAAGGCTGAACGTACCTTCCCCTAGCTTGTTACACTCTGTCTAAGTCCGAGAGAACTCAACTGTGTCAGTTCTTACATGGTGTGAAAGTTCCATCCGGTCACTCCACCAGCATGAAGAAACTTGTTTCCATGGAACATTTGAAATTAATTGGTATGAAATCTCATGACTGTCATGTGGTAATGACACAAATGCTACCTGTTACAATTAGAAGTATTTTGCTGAACAAGGTTCGAGTGAAAATCATAAGGCTATGTTATTTCTTTAATACAATTGCTCAGAAGGTCATTTGATCCCGATGGACTAGATGCTCTGCAAACCGAGGTGGTGACAACTCTTTGTTATCTAGAGATGTATTTCCCTCTATCATTTTTTGATATTATGGTCTATCTCATTGTCCACTTTGTGAAAGAGATAAAAATATACGGCCCCGTGTTTCTACGTCATATGTACCCTTTCGAGAGGTACATGGGAATTCTCAAGTCCTATGTACGCAATCGATCTCGACCGGAGGGTAGCATCATGGAAGGTTATACAACAGAAGAGGTCATTGAATTCTGCATCGGCTACATGGCTCAGGACAAGCCGATAGGTGTACCTTTATCTCGTCACGAGGGGAGGCTAGAGGGTATCGGGACTATCAGAAGGAAAGCAATAACTCCGGATCAAAATACGTATGCTCAAGTCTATTTCACGGTTTTACAACACATGACTGAAATGACCCCATATATTAAAGAGCACAAGGACATGCTACGTCAAGAGAATGCAGGTCAGTCAGAAGTTTGGATCACGAGACAACACAACCGTCAGTGCAACGAATGGTTGAAGTCGCAATTGACTAGGAGGTCATCAAGTGATACACTACAATGGTTGGCAAAAGGGCCAAAATTTACAATTGTGACATGGCAAAGATATGACATTAATGGCTACACTTTTTATACAACAGATCAGAATAGAAAGAGCACAGTGTAGAACTCAGGTGTTCGCATAGATGCTTATGATGCGCAAGTCAGTACCGCTGGCCCAAGCTCATACTACGGGCTTGTAGAGGAGATTTGGGAGCTTGACTACGTGATTTTCAAGATTCCTCTATTTCGGTACCGTTGGGTCCAACTCCTACGAGGTGTAAAGGTCAACAAGTATGGCGTTACTACCGTGGACTTCAAATGTGTAGGATACGAAGACGAACCATTCGTACTCGTGAGGCAAGTTGCTCAAATATTTTATATAACCGACCTGGCAAATACGAAGCGCCATGTAGTTCTTCAGGGAAAAAGAAGGATTGTCAGAGTTGAGAATGTTGTGGATGAGGAAGAGTACAATCAATTTGATGAGTTGCTTCCATTCGGAGACGGCATTAGGCTAGAGAAAGAACAAGGCGATAAAGCAAGCTATATGCGTGTCGATCATCTTGAAGGGCTCTATTTAAAAGGAAATAGCCAGGTGTAATAAATGATCCCACAAAGCCAGCACCTATTTGAAAATTGTTGCAATGTAATCATAATTAGGGAACTCGGCATGTAATTATGGAACTATATTACATTGTAATTGTAAATGACTCAGGAACTAAGAAATAGTTATATTTATGATTATGCATGCATGCTTGCGTTTTCACATTGCATGGCCATCATTTATGATTTCTAGATGCAGAGAACTATCACAGGCAGTTTATCAGAAGAAACCGTCTGTGATGCATCACAGACGGTTCTATAAATATAACCGTCTGTGATACTCGTTATATCACAAATAGTTCTATAAATATAACCGTCTATGATTAAATATAACCGTCTGTGATACTCGTTATATCACAGACGATTATATAAATATAACCATCTGTAATACTTAACATATCACAAACGGTTCTATAGATAGAACCGTCTGTGATATAAATATCACAGACGTTTCTTTTATGGAACTGTCTATGATAGTTTCCCTATATATAGGTTCCTCTCGCACAACGCCACTGCTAGGTTTTGTTAGATCTGACTGCTCCCTCGCGTGCGACGCCACCACTGCTAGGTTTTGCTATATCTGACTGCTCCCTCACGCGCCACCTCTCCCGACACCGCCGCTCCCGACGCCACCTCTCCCGACGCCGGCCGCTCCCTCCCAACGCCACCTCTCCCGATGCCAGCCGCTCCCTCCCTCACGCCGCCGCCGCCGCTGTAACATCCCGAAAATTTGAAATTTGAAAATGTGAAGCTTTTGCATTATTTTTGCAATATATTCTAATTAAGTTTGGATTTTTATGGTGTTTCTTAAATTTTGGTTGAGGTTCCAGGAATTGAAGAAAGTTTCGAAAAATGAAATCAATACTAGTGATGCCCTAAAAGGAAATGTACAAATAATGAAAACTCAAGATTATAAATTCGAATCTGAAAAGATGATCCAGTATAAGAAGAGAGAAACCTGAGTTAAAAATATAAAATCTCATTTTGAAAATAATGGCATAAATAGCAATAAAAGCGGATGAACAAAATACAAACACACCTACATATATACATATATGTGTATACACAAATTATGCAAGAAAGAGTTTAGCAATAGGAAATAATAATAAGAAATATATATATATATATAGACACACACACACACACATATAACAGACACAATAATAATAATAGAAGCTCTCATTTAAATATCTGAAAATTTAAAGCTTAAATTCTAATGTTATGCAAAAATCAGTAATCATAAATATGAAATAAAAATTTAAAATTACAATTCAGAATCCCAATTCTCAGGTTTTCCTCTCCTTTCTCTCTATGACTTGTGGGCCCCTCTCCTTCTTCTCTTTCCTCCCTCCCTTTTTCCCCTGCCGACCGAGCCGGACCAGCTCACCCTCTGCACCGCGCGAGTCTTCCTTCTCCCCCTTGCTTCTTCCCCGCCTTCTCTCTTTCCTCCCTGTGCTCAGCTTCTTCTGACTCCGCAGCAATTTTCCGCCCCGTGGCAAGCATGCGCCCGCTGCACCGCCATCATCACCGCATGCCCGACTCATCTTGTCGCCACCGAGCCACTCCAGCCAGCGTTCCGTCGCTTCACCTGGCAGCGCCCGTGAGCCGCCCATAGCCTGCTGCACCTCTGCGCTCCCACGCCGCTGCCCATGCCCCTGCTCTACCCCTCCCCATGCGCGCGCACGGCTATAAGTAGCCTCCCCGGCCTTCCCTTGCTTCGCGCGCCCCACTGCTCCTCCATTGCCACCATGCGCGCCGGCCGCCGCTGCCGCCTCCTTGCCGTTCAGGCACCCCGATGCATCCTCCACCAAATCCGGCAGCGTCACAGCATATACCCGCTCCCCCTCCACTCCTCCTCCAACTTAATCGAAGTTCCGCGCGCCGAAGCTCACCGCCGTAGCCTCCTCCCCAATCTTCGGCCGCCGCCGCCATTACCGCCGCCAATCCCACCCCGGTGGCCCTCTCGCCAATTCCTCTGTATGGGAGCTTCACCGCGGTACCCCGAAACTTTTCCCCACCACGGCCGGAGCTGCGGCCCGCTCCAGCTCGACGGCACCGTGCGCCTCCGCCGCCCGACCATGCCTCACGCCGCCGGCCCGCCTCGAGTCCCCTCCGGCCCGGACCACCGTATGGTAAGAATCACCACACCCCCTACCACTCATGCGCCGCCCTCTTCCCTATCCTTGCCGGCCACCGGTGCCTCCTTTTCACCTCCCCGCCGGCCGCCTAGCTCCACCGCCCGTCCACCTCGTCTCTGCTCCGGCCAACGCGCCGCCTTCACCAAGTTCCCAACACTCGGTGCAACCCATTTTTGTGGTCCGTAGCTCCCCACCGGCTGCCGCTCGCCGCAGGCAACATTGCCTTCCGCTGGCGCCGGCTTCCTCTGTTTGGCCCAACCACCGCTCCCCTCTTTAGCTTTACTCCCTCCATTCAACCAGTAGTGGGGCAATAGCCCAGTGGACGACCGGGCTGTGCGTTAGCGTGCAGGTCCTGGGACTGATTCCCCGGCTGCCTCTGTCGGTTTAGGATTTTGGTTAATTGTTTGCCGGCCGGGATGCTCTGCTTAAGTTCTCAGTCCACCACTTGTGAATCACGAAATACCAGAAATCCCGATGGCTAGCCGAGTGTAAAGCATAAGCCTAAGTCGCAGGTACGAGTCCCCCTGAGGCCATAATTTTTGTTATTTTTATTTTTGTTTTCTTTAACTATTCCAAGTAGGAAATAATTAGGAGAAATTTTGGGAACATTAAGGAATAAACTGGTAAAGCTAATAAAATTTATTAGGATATATATATGAGCTTAATACATGTCTAACCATGGATACTTTAATCTTTATTTTAAAAGCATAGTGAGGAATTTAGCCATAGTCTTGTTTAGGTTATGCTCACATGAAATGACGACTTAACAAACGAGGTTGCCCTAAAGAAATAAGTCCTAAACCGTGGCATACTAGTAACCATAGCATGGTTTAAAACATAACCATCATCTCTAGGCCCCAAGCAATTAGAAGAACCCTTTTTGACTATTAGATGATTTTGATGTTAA
Organism: Dendrocalamus latiflorus; assembly: GCA_017311315.1. Classification (NCBI taxonomy): domain Eukaryota; kingdom Viridiplantae; phylum Streptophyta; class Magnoliopsida; order Poales; family Poaceae; genus Dendrocalamus; species Dendrocalamus latiflorus. Next base: position 39,338,730 of record CM029609.1, read on the forward strand.
GCCACTAATATTTGGACTAGTTCATGTATGCAGAATTAATATGGTTTGAGCAATAACCTAAAAGGCTAAATATTAGTTAAGGACATGGATAGAGAAAAATACATTGGTTAAATGTTCAAATTAAAATTAGCATAAATGCCCTAGCATGTCATCATTAAAACAACTTCCCTTAATAGATTTATTAAGTAGCTACATTAATATATAACCCCGTATGGCAAGTTATGCTAGGTAAATAAATTTTAATTAAAGCCAAGCCAAATGACAACTAAAACGTATGTATATATATACATATATCTATATATGCACAAATGAGCAGAGAGATGCGGATGGCATGTGTGCAATTCACTAGTAAAAATAGCCAAACAACTTTGCGGTCACGGTAGAGCCTACTATCATATATATGTATATATGTTATCGTCAATATACCGCTAGTCATGAAATCTTAAATAGTAACATTAGTTAATAATGTTAATAAGATGAACTCCTGTATAGCAGGCTCAACTTGTAAAAGGATAAAATATCGAGTATCAGTAGTTTTCAGAGAGCACTTAAATTAAAAGTTCAAAACGATATCCAAATGTTATAATACCTTCGACTAAAAGATTTATAGAATAAGTACAGATCTCATCCATCGGTCCAGGTTGCTTTTACCATAACCTAAGTTGCAAGGAATACATACCCAGCCAGACTCATACTTCGATACATAGGTCTACCCTAACTCATGGAACTTCCATGATAAATACGAAAATAATAAAAGACGTTATTAATAAAAAGATCGAACCTCGTCTTTCTCCAATCGGCTATGTTTGGCCACTTCTTTTCCAAAGTAAATAATCCCTGTAGATACTTCCTCACTTATGAACCCTTATTATCCTAAAATTTTCCCTCACGGTAAAGCTATTCAGATAACTCGTTCTCTCACTCAAAACCAGCTACTGCTGTGTTTGCAACACACTAAGCCGAATCATCCTCCTATTCTCAAACCATAATAAATGCATAATTTAAAGTAAATCGGGTATTTAAAGTATTTGGATTTATTTGGATCCTTTGAGTTATTTGCCTTTATTTGTATTCAGTCATTTAGCACGTAATTAGATATGGGAATTCTGAAGAATCAAAGGATCAGGTGTGATCAAGAGCGAATCGAAGATAAAGACCAGAAGCCCAAGAGAAAGCATTGTGTGAGCTCAAGATCGCGGTAAACCGCGCCAGGCGAGTCAATACTTTGATCATGTTGAACCTACATTTTTTGCAAATTATTTTGGTTTAAATTATCAAATTGCATGCTGTTGTGTTATATGCAAATGCATGTTAATTTAAGATTCTAGTTACATGCCTATTGTTTACCTTGAATAATATTACACCTCTTTTGGAATATTTGAATGTGTGAACCTTGTCGCCCTAGCAAAATTATAATAGTAACATTTCGAAAATAAGTCTCTAAATATATGCCGTGCTTAGTATTGTTTAGATACTCATGGGCGGGAGAGCGCCCAAGCAACACTTTTAATCCTGAGAAAAATTGGTTGGGCAGTCATGGTGGTAATGACTGATGTATGTTGGATATTGTTATTTTATTCCCAAAAACCTCAAATTGCTTATTTATCTGGGCGGATGGATCGGAGGTATGGTGCAGGGGTGCACGAGAGTGGGGTTTGTGGTAGAACCGCCTAGATAGCATTAAGGACCGAATCATGTGATGACCTCCCAGGTTATAACAGTACAACCACAAGCTGGCAAAATGTAGGCAGGGCCAAATAATTTGCATTAACTTAGTATGGGTTGCGCCGGTATGATCATGGGCGGGTAGAGGATGACCACATCCTCCGGCATGATGATCACGGGCGGGTAGAGGATGGCCACATCCTCCGGCGTGATGGCGCAAGAGGGGGCTTCCAGAAGGGTGGGCGTACCTGGAGGAAGTGGAAACCTTAGCGGACGTAACCCTGCTAGGGAAATGCATTGTAACGGACCTGTGATAGACTACTCGACCGCATGTCTATGGAATCATGTGGGGCAATGAGTGGGATTATCTCTTCTGGGTAAAGTGTGCCAACTCTGCAGAGTCTAAAACTATTCGAATAGCCGTGCCCACGGTCAAGGGCGGAACATGGGAACTTTGCTAGATATAGTTCTGTTTCAAAACACTTTATGGGTGGGAATGGAAAATGGAGGGCGTGGATGGCCCTAGTTTGGATTTCCCTGGGTGTTGTCCCAGTGATGAGAAAGTATTGTATAGTGCGATGCCATAAGTATGAAAAATTATGATGATATTAGGCATATGGTGTGATGCCATATGTATGGAAAATCATGTTAATATTCCTTGAACATTATGTTTTGTTCCAAAGCTGCTAGGTCTCAGGAAATTTTATATATTGTATTTCAAATAGTGGCATTTCTATTCCTACAAAATAAAATATGGAAGGAATAAGCAATGTCGTGAGTAAAGGAAATAGATGTTTGTAGTATACACATAAAGGTATTGGTGGATTCATGTCGATCTTAAACAGGAAATGATAGTGTGGGTTCTGGGAGAAATAAATTGGTGGAGTCTAGTTGAATAGATATGTTAGATAAATGATTTAAATGATTTTTGAGGATTTAGGGATTGCACAGATAAATATTGGATTACGACACTGATAAATAAATTCTTGGGAGATGACAATATTGGAATTAATAGATTCGGTTACTAGATGAGTCAATGGAATTTTCGGGAATTTGGAGGAGTAATACAAGTATTGGATTACAGTTCCTGATTAGTGATTTACTTGGTGGGAGGATACTAGTGGATCGTAGAATTAATCAATGATATTCTTGGTGGATATATAATGGTGATTATTAATTCTTGGAAGATGTTGACAATATGGGGAATTAATAGGAGTTGATCAATTACTAGAGGGATGAATTGAATTTCTGAGAAGATTGGAGGATTCATAACAATTAGTGGATTATAATCTTGGTAAATTGAATTTTCGGTGGAGGCATATTTGTGGATTAGCTAGTGATAGATAACGGAAAATGAGATTGATTAATGGATTATGGTTTTGAATCAATAACGAAAAGGATTGAATATGAATGATATCGGTGGATTTGAAAGTAATTATGTTAGAGAATCATTAGAATTCAGAGGTAAGGAGCTGATGAATAGTAATGACAGGATTGGATTATTAGTAAATCAAAATACAAAGTAAGATCGGTGGATTAAATAAATGATGACACTTGCTGTTTGGAGTTTTAGACAGCAGTCAATAAAGAAAGTGCATTTTCGGTGGATTAAGTCAATTTTGGCTATTGTAGTATGGAGTTAGGTAGCAATAGTAACACTTTGATTAAATAATAGTAATAATGCTACTAAAAGCGACTTTTGGCAAATAAAATAACCCGAGCCTCTCCTTTGTTAAACCATGCATACTATTTATTTGCATTCTGTGTATTGGCTCGCGGAGCACGGGGTTGGAGTGCTCAAACTCGCTTTTGCGATAAAATTCAGAATCAGGAATCAAATCACTTCGCCTCAGCAACAAGATTGGACATGCTGGAAGAGAGGATGAAGATGTCAAGGACTAGGTCGCGAACCTCCAGTTGGCTGCCTGTGGGCATGTCCTGAAGGTCCCACCTGCGTGCTTCGTTCTTCCGCTGCTGCAATTTATTGAGTTCGGCCCGATCGGCCCATGAGTAAGTATATTATTTTAATTACGCTTCCGCATGATATGTATTTTGATATTCAGAACTGTAATCTGTGAGCACTATCTACTGATCCAGGAAATAGTGCGGTGGAATCACAGAGGATTCGGATTGTAAAATCTGGGTCCCACAGCGCTGGTATCAGAGCATATCGATTGCAGGTCGTGACCTAGATAGCCTGGTCGTTAGATTCATGACTAGAGTTATTTCTTAAAAATTATGTATCAAAAGATATAAGTAGTAATGCTCATTCTCATCTCTCTTAGGCAATTCCCTCTTATCTATATGCTGCCCTAGCCATTTATACTTCTAAAGCTCTTATCCCGAATTCAAGCTGATAAAATAAGAAAGAGTGTTGATATCAATCAAAATACCCCAAATACTTCCCTCTTCTTTCTATTGATTTTAAAAGGAAAGTTTTGTTCCTCTTCTCCTACCCCTACTCCAAATCTTAAGGTTAGGAACGTTGAAGATATTCAGGAAGGTAAGGTGGTTCGTTTTAAGCGAACTATGCAGATAAACCCTATGCCCTTATGTTTGCTTTCCCGAGTAGACGTTGTATTGTCACAAGATTTTCATTGGTCCCTGTGCACTGCTTCCTGCCCTTGGGCGTCCTATTTCGCAGTCACGGGAAAAGCTTGCTTTTAAAATTTGTGTGGTTCTGTATCACCCTAGCTTCCGGGGTTTTTTCCCTTAAAGTTAAATGGGTTAGAACACCTTATCTCCGCGATTTAATGCTCATCCCATGCTATTCCCTCTCACCTTTTCTGAAAACCCCATCGGATCCAAAGGAACGAAATAACAAGTAATCCAAAACCAATGCAATCAAGAAGATGTGAAGACTCTGCAACCTTCCAATAATTGAGGAGAACAACATCACTGTGAAGAAGACCACCCGCCAACCACCTGATGACCAAGACAGCTAGAGTACAACAGATGAATAATGACAATCGTCATTTATTTAAGGGGGGTAGCACTATGAGACAAAAACGTCAAAGAACAAGGTATCTCTCTTTCCTTTTAACTTCTTCAAGTGCTAACCCTTATTGTGCAGATTTTCATATCTGTGTGGAGCTAAAGAACTATACGTCGAGCAGCACCCGGAAACCCATTGCTAGCTAGTATAACCCCACCTCCTTTCTTTCAACTCTACCGGAATCTCGGGGTCGAGATTCATTTAAGGGGGGTAGGTTTGTAACATCCCGAATTTGAAATTTGAAAATGTGAAGCTTTTGCATTATTTTTGCAATATATTCTAATTAAGTTTGGATTTTTATGGTGTTTCTTAAATTTTGGTTGAGGTTCCAGGAATTGAAGAAAGTTTTGAAAAATGAAATCAATACTAGTGATGCCCTAAAAGGAAATGTACAAATAATGAAAACTCAAGATTATAAATTCGAATCTGAAAAGATGATCCAGTATAAGAAGAGAGAAACCTGAGTTAAAAATATAAAATCTCATTTTAAAAATAATGGCATAAATAGCAATAAAAGCGGATGAACAAAATACAAACACACCTACATATATACATATACTAGCTGAATGCCCGTTCGTTGCTACGGATTTAAACAAAATTAGAACATATTTGTATGCATGTTCCAACAAATTTTACCACTCGTTAGTTTTAGAACATGTAGTATGATAAAGTTTTAAAATCCGTAGCAACGCACGAGCATTCAGCTAGTAAATACATAGAGAAATGAATTTGAAACTCATTCCACCATGGGTGTATTGGAAATTATTTTGAAATCTGTTGCCATACAGGTATTGCGATTATGGAGTAATTTAACCAAAAAAATGTGTAAGGTATGCCCTTTACATGTAATCACAATGTGGATCAAAAACCTTTGAATCAATCACCATTATATGTTTTTGTCGCATTGTATTATTGTTCAAGAAACAGCCTCATCCCATCTCCAGCTATAACATACTACAAGAGATCTTTTTTCTTCTAGTACCAAACCACATATACTCTTGTTTCACTGATTTCTTGACCTACCCCTTGCCAAGATTTGCCGGAACAGGTTGCTTGCATCACCAATGTTAAGATCCATCTTAGGTATTTATTACATTCTCTGTCTAAAACAAGACCTTTGTTCTGGTTTTCTTGATTAAAAGTAAGGCCTGTATCCCTTTCTGCCTCCAGAAACTCATAGGTTACAGACATGAAATACATTTACTGGCCTTCAGTAGAGGTTTTCAACAGACTAAGCAACAGTCATATACTTGGTAAGGGAATCTACAAAAATTACATTAAATTCTTGATTTGCTAATCAGTATTAATTCTGGAAAGGTAAAGAATGCTCAAATACATGAGCTCAGACTATGAGCTTTTCTTTTTTTTGTTCCCCAAAAAAGAAAATGACAATTCTAGATGTGTTAACCAGAAATCGCTTTGAATCTTTTGTTTGTCACAGAGATTAATCCTATGACTTATATAATTTGTTCAATAATCTACACATCAACATGATATAAGAAAACAAACTTTACCTGAGCTTTAGAATACTATGTGGAAAAACTCCTAGACAAATAAAATCATTCATTTCAAATCCCAAAATCCTGCCACCTAGCCAAAAAGGCATATAGTTTCCAAATCATCATTTCATGGACGTATGGCAGCAAATTAGCAACGGATATAAATTGAGATGCAAATAGTCATGATACTACAATCTTTCTGTTACTATTACATAATTGTTTTTATTTTACAATACAGTAATACTGTCTTAATTAAGCATGTCTAGAATATTCTTGAGTCGGCAATTCTCTTCTGACAAAAATAGTGACGAAAGCCACAATTTTTTTACCTCATTGATTAAAATATTGACTTCAGCACGATGGAGGATGTTCACTCGCCTTTTTCTCATTGGGAAATATGAAGAAAATTAGTAAATGGCACATGAAAAATGTCAAATAGTCAAATGTGAAGCACGTTGTTAAAAATTTTCTAAAAAAATTTAGCCCTGCAGTCAGTACCTCTAGAGAATTCCAAGTTATGTTGAGGAACGCTGGCAAGTCTCCGTTGCAGCGTTACCTAAATAGGCCAGCACACTAAGGGGCTGGTACCACACTCCAGTAGTCTGGAAATTAAGTCTCACTAAAAAGGAATCAGAATAATGTTGTTCAATTTCTCTTTCAGAGTTGTTCAATGAGCAGATATTAATTCCAACCAAAAATGTGTTTATAAAAGGAACAGAGAGAGGAACTCTCTTTAGTAACACATCCATACATCTTGCAATTTGCTTAGCATAACTACCAAGTACCAAAAAATTTAAATTTTAAAACTCAACTTAATAGACCTCAAAATTGTAGAGTTCCTAATAAAGTTGGCATTTGAAAAACTATTGTATATTGCTGCAGTAACAGTTTAGAATTGTACCATTGCTGCAGTTACTGAAGGCATGATGTTCTGAAAATCTGAACACATAACAAATTAAAATAACAATATTTCACCGAAAAGGGCAAACTTACAAAATGCTTGCGTGAATTGCAATTAGGTCTTGTCCATAGATTTTGTAAGTTTACTGACTGCTGTGTGCGATGCTAGATTAAAAGGGATGGGTATGTTTAGAATTTTTGCAATTTAATCTCTAGAGTTCTACAAAATTGCAATTAGGTCCTTCTTCCTCTTTGGATTTCTTCCGATTTACTCCTCCAAAACTCTGTTTTCTTCGGCTTACGATGTGTGTAAGGCGTCGCCTCGCCTCACGCCTTACCGCTTAAAAGGTGTGAGGGAGGTGGGTCGCCTTACCACCTTAATAACCTTAGCGTATTATCTACACCAATGATATTCTAATAATTTAATTCCTACGCATATTAAATTTTCTCAGGGACATCACCTAAGCATAATACACATCTTTTTAGCAAGGATTTCTAAATTTAGCAAAATTTAGCCGGTAACTTTTATTTCTGCCTATTTTATTTTATTTCTCCTTTTTATTTCTTCTCTTTTTTTTTCTTTTTTCCCCTTTCCTTTTTCTTTTTTCCCCTTTCCTTTCTCTTTTTCTCCCGGCTCCTCCCCCACCTCCCAGATCTGGATGCCTCCCACCGTCCCACGCGGCTGCACCCGCCCTCGGGTTCTCCTTCCTCCCACGCGGCCGCGCCCGCCGCCCGGCTCCTTCGGCCTTCGCCCGCCGCCGCTTCCCCCTCCGGCCCCTCCCCGGCTCCGCCTCCCCCTGCCGCCTCCCCCTCCGCCCCCTCCCCGGGACCCCGGCTCCCCCTCCCCGCTGCGGCGCCGCCCCATCCCCACCGCCCCCTCCCTCCCTCGGCCCCCCCCCCCCCACCGCCCCCTCCCCCGCCGCTCCCCCTCCCCCGCCGGCTCCCCTCCCCGCACAGAGGAGGCCGTATCCGGGCGGGAGGCGTCGGAGATGGCCAGATCCGGGCGGCGGCGGCCTGGATCTGGTGCGGGGTCGGCCCCTCCCCGGCTCCGCCTCCCCCTCCGCCCCCTCCCCGAGACCCCGGCTCCCCCTCCCCGCTGCGGCGCCGCCCCATCCCCACTGCCCCCCTCCCTCCCTCGGCACCCCCACCTCCCCCTCCCCCGCCGCTCCCCCTCCCCCGCCGGCTCCCCTCGCCGCACAGAGGAGGCCGGATCCGGGCGGGAGGCGTCGGAGATGGCCAGATCCGGGCGGCGGCGGCCTGGATCTGGTGCGGGGTCGCCGGATCCGGCGGCGGAGAGCGGAGGCGGCCGGATCTCGGCGACGACGCGGGCGAGCGCGACCACGACGGCGGGGGCGACGGCGGCGGCACGCGAGCGCAGTCGGGCGGATCCGGCGCAGCGGATGCCGGATCCGGGCGGCAAGACCGGCTGTGGCCGGATCCGTGGCGGTGGAAGACGCGGAAGCAGGTGGCCGCCCGAAGAAGCGGCGGCGGACGGAGATGCAGCGGCGGTGAGCGGTGGCCGCCCCCGGGAGGAGAGAAGCAGAGAGAGGCCCCACATGTCGGCGCTTTTTTCTGTGAGAGGGTGGGAGAGCGTAGGACGCACCATTACCCTCAACTCGTTCTTTTAAGAGTAGAGATGTGTATACACAAATTATGCACGAAAGAGTTTAGCAATAGGAAATAATAATAATAAATATATATATATATATACATATAACAGACACAATAATAATAATAATAATAATAGAAGCTCTCATTTAAATATCTGAAAATTTAAAGCTTAAATTCTAATGTTATGCAAAAATCAGTAATCATAAATATGAAACAAAAATTTAAAATTACAATTCAGAATCCCAATTCTCAGGTTTTCCTCTCCTTTCTCTCTATGCCTTGTGGGCCCCTCTCCTTCTTCTCTTTCCTCCCTCCCTTTTTCCCCTGCCGACCGAGCCGGACCAGCTCACCCTCTGCACCGCGCGAGTCCTCCTTCTCCCTCCCCCCTGCTTCTTCCCCGCCTTCTCTCTTTCCTCCCCGTGCTCAGCTTCTTCTGACTCCGCAGCTCTTTTCCGCCCCGTGGCAAGCATGCGCCCGCTGCACCGCCATCATCACCGCATGCCCGACTCATCTTGTCGCCACCGAGCCACTCCAGCCAGCGTTCCGTCGCTTCACCTGGCAGCGCCCGTGAGCCGCCCATAGCCTGCTGCGCCTCTGCGCTCCCACGCCGCTGCCCACGCCCCTGCTCTACCCCTCCCCACGCGCGCGCACGGCTATAAGTAGCCTCCCCGGCCTTCCCTTGCTTCGCGCGCCCCACCGCTCCTCCATTGCCACCATGCGCGCCGGCCGCCGCCGCTGCCTCCATGCCGTTCAGGCACCCCGATGCATCCTCCACCAAATCCGGCAGCGTCACAGCATATACCCGCTCCCCCTCCACTCCTCCTCCAACTTAATCGAAGTTCCGCGTGCCGAAGCTCACCGCCGTAGCCTCCTCCCCAATCTTCGGCTGCCGCCGCCATTACCGCCGCCAATCCCACCCCGGTGGCCCTCTCGCCAATTCCTCTGTATGGGAGCTTCACCGCGGTACCCCGAAGCTTTTCCCCACCACGGCCGGAGCTGCGGCCCGCTCCAGCTCGCCGGCACCGTGCGCCTCCGCCGCTGGCCCGCCTCGAGTCCCCTCCGGCCCGGACCACCGCATGGTAAGAATCCCCACACCCCCCTACCGCTCATGCGCCGCCCTCTTCCCTATCCTTCCCGGCCACCGGCGCCTCCTTTCCACCTCCCCGCCGGCCGCCTAGCTCCACCGCCCGTCCACCTCGTCTCTGCTCCGGCCAACGCGCCGCCTTCACCAAGTTCCCAACACTCAGTGCAACCCATTTTTGCGGTCCGTAGCTCCCCACCGGCTGCCGCTCGCCGCAGGCAACATTGCCTTCCGTCGGCGCCGGCTTCCTCTGTTTGGCCCAGCCACCGCTCCCCTCTTTAGCTTTACTCCCTCCATTCAACCAGTAGTGGGGCAATAGCCCAGTGGACGACCGGGCTGTGCGTTAGCGTGCAGGTCCTGGGACCGATTCCCCGGCTGCCTCTGTCGGTTTAGGATTTTGGTTAATAGTTTGCCGGCCGGGATGCTCTGCTTAAGTTCTCAGTCCACCACTTGTGAATCACAAAATACCAGAAATCCCGATGGCTAGCCGAGTGTAAAGCATAAGCCTAAGTCGCAGGTACGAGTCCCCCTGAGGCCATAATTTTTGTTATTTTTATTTTTGTTTTCTTTAACTATTCCAAGTAGGAAATAATTAGGAGAAATTTAGGGAACATTAAGGAATAAACTGGTAAAGCTAATAAAATTTATTAGGATATATATATGAGCTTAATACATGTCTAACCATGGATACTTTAATCTTTATTTTAAAAGCATAGTGGGGAATTTAGCCATAGTCTTGTTTATGTTATGCTCACATGAAATGACGACTTAACAAACGAGGTTGGCCTAAAGAAATAAGTCCTAAACCGTGGCATACTAGTAACCATAGCATGGTTTAAAACATAACCATCATCTCTAGGCCCCAAGCAATTAGAAGAACCCTTTTTGACTATTAGATGATTTTGATGTTAAGCCACTAATATTTGGACTAGTTCATGTATGCAGAATTAATATGGTTTGAGCAATAACCTAAAAGGCTAAATATTAGTTAAGGACATGGATAGAGAAAAATACTTTGGTTAAATGTTCAAATTAAAATTAGCATAAATGCCCTAGCATGTCATCATTAAAACAACTTCCCTTAATAGATATATTAAGTAGCTACATTAATATATAACCCCGTATGGCAAGTTATGCTAGGTAAATAAATTTTAATTAAAGCCAAGCCAAATGACAACTAAAACGTATGTATATATATACATATATCTATATATGCACAAATGAGCAGAGAGATGCGGATGGCATGTGTGCAATTCACTAGTAAAAATAGCCAAACAACTTTGCGGTCACCGTAGAGCCTACTATCATATATATGTATATATGTTATCGTCAATATACCGCTAGTCATGAAATCTTAAATAGTAACATTAGTTAATAATGTTAATAAGATGAACTCCTGTATAGCAGGCTCAACTTGTAAAAGGATAAAATATCGAGTATCAGTAGTTTTCAGAGAGCACTTAAATTAAAAGTTCAAAACGATATCCAAATGTTATAATACCTTCGACTAAAAGATTTATAGAATAAGTACAGATCTCATCCATCGGTCCAGGTTGCTTTTACCATAACCTAAGTTGCAAGGAATACATACCCAGCCAGACTCATACTTCGATACATAGGTCTACCCTAACTCATGGAACTTCCATGATAAATACGAAAATAATAAAAGACGTTATTAATAAAAAGATCGAACCTCGTCTTTCTCCAATCGGCTATGTTTGGCCACTTCTTTTCCAAAGTAAATAATCCCTGTAGATACTTCCTCACTTATGAACCCTTATTATCCTAAAATTTTCCCTCACGGTAAAGCTATTCAGATAACTCGTTCTCTCACTCAAAACCAGCTACTGCTGTGTTTGCAACACACTAAGCCGAATCATCCTCCTATTCTCAAACCATAATAAATGCATAATTTAAAGTAAATCGGGCATTTAAAGTATTTGGATTTATTTGGATCCTTTGAGTTATTTGCCTTTATTTGTATTCAGTCATTTAGCACGTAATTAGATATGGGAATTCTGAAGAATCAAAGGATCAGGCGTGATCAAGAGCGAATCGAAGATAAAGACCAGAAGCCCAAGAGAAAGCATTGTGTGAGCTCAAGATCGCGGTAAACCGCGCCAGGCGAGTCAATACTTTGATCATGTTGAACCTACATTTTTTGCAAATTATTTTGGTTTAAATTATCAAATTGCATGCTGTTATGTTATATGCAAATGCATGTTAATTTAAGATTCTAGTTACATGCCTATTGTTTACCTTGAATAATATTACACCTCTTTTGGAATATTTGAATGTGTGAACCTTGTCGCCCTAGCAAAATTATAATAGTAACATTTCGAAAATAAGTCTCTAAATATATGCCGTGCTTAGTATTGTTTAGATACTCATGGGCGGGAGAGCGCCCAAGCAACACTTTTAATCCTGAGAAAAATTGGTTGGGCAGTCATGGTGGTAATGACTGATGTATGTTGGATATTGTTATTTTATTCCCAAAAACCTCAAATTGCTTATTTATCTGGGCGGATGGATCGGAGGTATGGTGCAGGGGTGCACGAGAGTGGGGTTTGTGGTAGAACCGCCCAGATAGCATTAAGGACCGAATCATGTGATGACCTCCCAGGTTATAACAGTACAACCACAAGCTGGCAAAATGTAGGCAGGGCCAAATAATTTGCATTAACTTAGTATGGGTTGCGCCGGTATGATCATGGGCGGGTAGAGGATGACCACATCCTCCGGCATGATGATCACGGGCGGGTAGAGGATGGCCACATCCTCCGGCGTGATGGCGCAAGAGGGGGCTTCCAGAAGGGTGGGCGTACCTGGAGGAAGTGGAAACCTTAGCGGACGTAACCCTGCTAGGGAAATGCATTGTAACGGACCTGTGATAGACTACTCGACCGCATGTCTATGGAATCATGTGGGGCAATGAGTGGGATTATCTCTTCTGGGTAAAGTGTGCCAACTCTGCAGAGTCTAAAACTATTCGAATAGCCGTGCCCACGGTCAAGGGCGGAACATGGGAACTTTGCTAGATATAGTTCTGTTTCAAAACACTTTATGGGTGGGAATGGAAAATGGAGGGCGTGGATGGCCCTAGTTTGGATTTCCCTGGGTGTTGTCCCAGTGATGAGAAAGTATTGTATAGTGCGATGCCATAAGTATGAAAAATTATGATGATATTAGGCATATGGTGTGATGCCATATGTATGGAAAATCATGTTAATATTCCTTGAACATTATGTTTTGTTCCAAAGCTGCTAGGTCTCAGGAAATTTTATATATTGTATTTCAAATAGTGGCATTTCTATTCCTACAAAATAAAATATGGAAGGAATAAGCAATGTCGTGAGTAAAGGAAATAGATGTTTGTAGTATACACATAAAGGTATTGGTGGATTCATGTCGATCTTAAACAGGAAATGATAGTGTGGGTTCTGGGAGAAATAAATTGGTGGAGTCTAGTTGAATAGATATGTTAGATAAATGATTTAAATGATTTTTGAGGATTTAGGGATTGCACAGATAAATATTGGATTACGACACTGATAAATAAATTCTTGGGAGATGACAATATTGGAATTAATAGATTCGGTTACTAGATGAGTCAATGGAATTTTCGGGAATTTGGAGGAGTAATACAAGTATTGGGTTACAGTTCCTGATTAGTGATTTACTTGGTGGGAGGATACTAGTGGATCGTAGAATTAATCAATGATATTCTTGGTGGATATATAATGGTGATTATTAATTCTTGGAAGATGTTGACAATATGGGGAATTAATAGGAGTTGATCAATTACTAGAGGGATGAATTGAATTTCTGAGAAGATTGGAGGATTCATAACAATTAGTGGATTATAATCTTGGTAAATTGAATTTTCGGTGGAGGCATATTTGTGGATTAGCTAGTGATAGATAACGGAAAATGAGATTGATTAATGGATTATGGTTTTGAATCAATAACGAAAAGGATTGAATATGAATGATATCGGTGGATTTGAAAGTAATTATGTTAGAGAATCATTAGAATTCAGAGGTAAGGAGCTGATGAATAGTAATGACAGGATTGGATTATTAGTAAATCAAAATACAAAGTAAGATCGGTGGATTAAATAAATGATGACACTTGCTGTTTGGAGTTTTAGACAGCAGTCAATAAAGAAAGTGCATTTTCGGTGGATTAAGTCAATTTTGGCTATTGTAGTATAGAGTTAGGTAGCAATAGTAACACTTTGATTAAATAATAGTAATAATGCTACTAAAAGTGACTTTTGGCAAATAAAATAACCCGAGCCTCTCCTTTGTTAAACCATGCATACTATTTATTTGCATTCTGTGTATTGGCTCGCGGAGCACGGGGTTGGAGTGCTCAAACTCGCTTTTGCGATAAAATTCAGAATCAGGAATCAAATCACTTCGCCTCAGCAACAAGATTGGACATGCTGGAAGAGAGGATGAAGATGTCAAGGACTAGGTCGCGAACCTCCAGTTGGCTGCCTGTGGGCATGTCCTGAAGGTCCCACCTGCGTGCTTCGTTCTTCCGCTGCTGCAATTTATTGAGTTCGGCCCGATCGGCCCATGAGTAAGTATATTATTTTAATTACGCTTCCGCATGATATGTATTTTGATATTCAGAACTGTAATCTGTGAGCACTATCTACTGATCCAGGAAATAGTGCGGTGGAATCACAGAGGATTCGGATTGTAAAATCTGGGTCCCACAGCGCTGGTATCAGAGCATATCGATTGCAGGTCGTGACCTAGATAGCCTGGTCGTTAGATTCATGACTAGAGTTATTTCTTAAAAATTATGTATCAAAAGATATAAGTAGTAATGCTCATTCTCATCTCTCTTAGGCGATTCCCTCTTATCTATATGCTGCCCTAGCCATTTATACTTCTAAAGCTCTTATCCCGAATTCAAGCTGATAAAATAAGAAAGAGTGTTGATATCAATCAAAATACCCCAAATACTTCCCTCTTCTTTCTATTGATTTTAAAAGGAAAGTTTTGTTCCTCTTCTCCTACCCCTACTCCAAATCTTAAGGTTAGGAACGTTGAAGATATTCAGGAAGGTAAGGTGGTTCGTTTTAAGTGAACTATGCAGATAAACCCTATGCCCTTATGTTTGCTTTCCCGAGTAGACGTTGTATTGTCACAAGATTTTCATTGGTCCCTGTGCACTGCTTCCTGCCCTTGGGCGTCCTATTTCGCAGTCACGGGAAAAGTTTGCTTTTAAAATTTGTGTGGTTCTGTATCACCCCAACTTCCGGGGTATTTTCCCTTAAAGTTAAATGGGTTAGAACACCTTATCTCCGCGATTTAATGCTCATCCCATGCTATTCCCTCTCACCTTTTCTGAAAACCCCATCGGATCCAAAGGAACGAAATAACTAGTAACCCAAAACCAATGCAATCAAGAAGATGTGAAGACTCTGCAACCTTCCAATAATTGAGGAGAACAACATCACTGTGAAGAAGACCACCCGCCAACCACCTGATGACCAAGACAGCTAGAGTACAACAGATGAATAATGACAATCGTCATTTATTTAAGGGGGGTAGCACTATGAGACAAAAACGTCAAAAAACAAGGTATCTCTCTTTCCTTTTAACTTCTTCAAGTGCTAACCCTTATTGTGCAGATTTTCATATCTGTGTGGAGCTAAAGAACTATACTCGAGCAGCACCCGGAAACCCATTGCTAGCTAGTATAACCCCACCTCCTTTCTTTCAACTCTACCGGAATCTCGGGGTCGAGATTCATTTAAGGGGGGTAGGTTTGTAACATCCCGAAAATTTGAAATTTGAAAATGTGAAGCTTTTGCATTATTTTTGCAATATATTCTAATTAAGTTTGGATTTTTATGGTGTTTCTTAAATTTTGGTTGAGGTTCCAGGAATTGAAGAAAGTTTCAAAAAATGAAATCTATACTAGTGATGCCCTAAAAGGAAATGTACAAATAATGAAAACTCAAGATTATAAATTCGAATCTGAAAAGTTGATCCAGTATAAGAAGAGAGAAACCTGAGTTAAAAATATAAAATCGCATTTTGAAAATAATGGCATAAATAGCAATAAAAGCGGATGAACAAAATACAAACACACCTACATATATACATATATGTGTATACACAAATTATGCAAGAAAGAGTTTAGCAATAGGAAATAATATATATATATATATACACACACATATAACAGACACAATAATAATAATAGAAGCTCTCATTTAAATATCTGAAAATTTAAAGCTTAAATTCTAATGTTATGCAAAAATCAGTAATCATAAATATGAAACAAAAATTTAAAATTACAATTCAGAATCCCAATTCTCAGGTTTTCCTCTCCTTTCTCTCTATGCCTTGTGGGCCCCTCTCCTTCTTCTCTTTCCTCCCTCCCTTTTTCCCCTGCCGACCGAGCCGGACCAGCTCACCCTCTGCACCGCGCGAGTCCTCCTTCTCCCTCCCCCCTGCTTCTTCCCCGCCTTCTCTCTTTCCTCCCCGTGCTCAGCTTCTTCTAACTCCGCAGCTCTTTTCCGCCCCGTGGCAAGCATGCGCCCGCTGCACCGCCATCATCACCGCATGCCCGACTCATCTTGTCGCCACCGAGCCACTCCAGCCAGCGTTCCGTCGCTTCACCCGGCAGCGCCCGTGAGCCTCCCATAGCCTGCTGCGCCTCTGCGCTCCCACGCCGCTGCCCATGCCCCTGCTCTACCCCTCCCCACACGCGGGCACGGCTATAAGTAGCCTCCCCGGCCTTCCCTTGCTTCGCGCGCCCCACCGCTCCTCCATTGCCACCATGCGCGCCGGCCGCCGCCGCTGCCTCCTTGCCGTTCAGGCACCCCGATGCATCCTTCACCAAATCCGGCAGCGTCACAGCATATACCCGCTCCCCCTCCACTCCTCCTCCAACTTAATCGAAGTTCCGCACGCCGAAGCTCACCGCCGTAGCCTCCTCCCCAATCTTCGGCCGTCGCCGCCGCCATTACCGCCGCCAATCCCACCCCAGTGGCCCACTCGCCAATTCCTCTGTATGGGAGCTTCACCGCGGTACCCCGAAGCTTTTCCCCACCACGGCTGGAGCTGCGGCGCGCTCCAGCTCGCCAGCACCGTGCGCCTCCGCCGCCCGACCATGCCTCACGCCGCCGGCCCGCCTCGAGTCCCCTCCGGCCCGGACCACCGCATGGTAAGAATCCCCACATCCCCCCTACCGCTCATGCGCCACCCTCTTCCCTATCCTTCCCGGCCACCGGCGCCTCCTTTCCACCTCCCCGCCGGCCGCCTAGCTCCACCGCCCGTCCACCTCGTCTCTGCTCCGGCCAACGCACCGCCTTCACCAAGTTCCCAACACTCGGTGATATATGCTCTGTCTGAATAGTTAGCTAAAGTTTTACTATTACTGTCATTTGTCAATCTTTAGAACTTTGTCAAAGGGCATGAAGCAAGTGACACACTCCAGTGTATCCCGGTTTAATGAACTTGATACACTGGTTTGTGTCATTTGCTTCATAGAACTTTGTTTAGGCCCATACCTCACTGCAGTTAGTTTGTTCTTAGAAGAGAGATGGCGTCCACACAGTCATCCAAAATTTTTTAATATATGCCACATAGACCTTCAAAGGGCATGAAGCAAGTAACACATTCCAATGTATCCGGTTCAATGAACTGGATACACTGGTTTGTGTTATTTGCTTCATAGAACTTTATTTAGATCACTGCAGTAACTTCATAGACCTTCAAAAGGCATGAAGCTAGCGATACACTCCAGTGTGTCCGGTTCAATGAACTGAATATGCTGCACTTGTTAGCTACAAGGTCTATTTGGAAGGCCCAATCGACTGAAGTTAGTTTTTTCTTAGAAGGGAGATGGCGTCCACACAGTCTTCGTCGTCGGCATCTGGGTCTCACACTCCTAAGATTAGGAAAACTAAGCGTGGCCGAGGAGTATTGAAAAGGCCAGAGGGCCGAATGACCATCACGGTGGTCTCTCTAGATGGGGTCCCTCTGCAACCAAAGAAAGCAGCGACGTCATTTCGGACTACCTACGAGATAATTGGAAGGAAACGAGTCCCCATCACCATAGCAAGTTGGAAAGATTTGGCAAAGGATCACAAAAATCAGCTGTGGGAGGAAATTACAAAATCGTTCGAGATCCCAACAGAAGTACAGGGACTCGTGCAACGACACGCGCTCCTTGCAATGGGAAAAGCATGGAAGAATTTTAAGAGCACTCTTGTGACACAATACGTGGCCAAGGATCTCACGCCCTTCACGAGGTATCCTTTCATGTCACCGGAAACATGGGAGGCCTTTGTGCAGATGAAGACAACGACCGAATTTGAACAACAAAGTGCGGCGCATAAGGCTCTCCAGTCACAAAACACTTACCCTCACAGACTCAGCACCGCTGGGTACGTGGGTAAAATCCCGCAGTGGAGGACGCAGGATGAGGTCGCAATCCGATCGGAGGCCTCCCTGCCATTTGCCGGGATCGCAAATGAGCACGCTCGAAACTAGTTAAGAGCGAGGTCATCAACCACATCTTCGGGTGTCTCTTTCAAAACCCCACAGATGAGGAAGTGTCCCAACGCCTGGTAAGATATGTTAAACTACATAGTTGTTAACACCTCTTGAACTTCATGGGTTCAAAAATAGCATGATCAATTGCCTCTTGCAGCAATCATTGACTACCGAATCTTCTCATAGCTCCTTTCAAGAATACAGGGAGAGAGATTTACTATCACAGGCATTGGAAAACAAGGAACACCCAGGGTCGCACACAAGGCTTGGGGGTTTACGTATCTTGGAGGCACGGATTTCCATATTACTCTGAGACATATAGGAGTAGGAAGAGATCCAAGGCGTACCGCAATGAACAAATAAAACAGGAGCTTTATGCTCACCTTGAGGAACAACTATCTGCCTCACTTCAAGAGCAGACTGCCTCACTTCGAAGAGAGATAGATTCGTTGAGGAAAGAACTGAGACAAGTCCGCAACCAATCGCAACCCCACCCCTACTACTGCGGTACCCAGTCCCCCTCAACGTCGCAGTAGCTGCACATCCACACCAATTATTGAACATAGCAATGCCCACTTACCTATCGATGACATCCAGGTAATTGGCCTCTTTAGAATGCTACATAGATCACTCTGGTCGACACCTTAACTCATCTTGTGTCGTTATGTAGGAGCCCATGCCTTACATCCTCAGAATCAGGCTTGTTGGCTCTATAACCGTTGACGCTGGGCGGGGGATGGCGTATCCATTGCTGTTAGGGACGCTGGTGCATGGTGTACAAATAGAGATTGGTTTCATAAAGGTTCAGGTGAACATGATTAATGATGTTTTTAAGACCGTCCCTCTTGAGAAGCCCCCAAACGAAGAGATTAAGACATTAGGGGATGCCGTCCACACATTCATTCAGTGGTCTAAGAGGGACATCGCCCTCGAATTGTTAGTGCCACGATCTCCACATCCAGTGGCCCAAGAGGGACATCACCCTGGACCTGTCACATCGGCTCCGGTGGCTCCACCTC
The DNA here is from genome assembly GCA_017311315.1 of Dendrocalamus latiflorus. NCBI lineage: Eukaryota > Viridiplantae > Streptophyta > Magnoliopsida > Poales > Poaceae > Dendrocalamus > Dendrocalamus latiflorus. Next base: position 39,358,028 of record CM029609.1, read on the forward strand.
CAGCTCTGGTTCCGAAGCCTGTTGCATCAGCTCCCGCCGAGATGCCACCGAAAACGTATCATAAGCGAGGCTCTAAGGCTCATGCGAAGAAAATTAAGTCGCATCCCAGGCCATGGAAGTTCATTCTAGGAGTGTCGTTGGTTACCGAGTCACAATTACCCTGGCTTGGTTTGGTTTGTAATACATTGCATACCTGGTACAAGCAGAGATCCAACATGAAGCCAAACTTGGTCTCCTTGACCCACACTTGGTCTCCGTGACCCACACTTGGTCTCCGAGCAATCTATCAACGAAAATACATACTTCATGCAACATTACATAACGAGGGTATTGATTTCTCACAACGACAAGGAGTACATCATGCTACCCTTCAACCAAGGGTAAGTGCTTCACTAGTTGCCACACAAGTTTCATTTCTACTTTATATGCAGCATGAACTTAGGATTAATCACTATGGTGACACACATGACTAGGTCTTACTGGATTTTGATTGTGATTGTACTAAACTGGCGAAAGGGTCTCTAGCCTAGCGGGTAGAGGCTTGAGTAGCACCCCTCAGGTCCTGGGTTCGACTCCCCCCGGGAGCGAATTTCAGGCTGGGGGAAAAAATCCCCTCGCTTGCCCCATAAGCCAAAGCACAGGTCTTAAGGCTGGCCCAGGTTGTTGGTAGCGCCAGGTTGTTGGTCTGTGGATCACCCTGGATTTGGTCGTTCTCACACTGGGCTGATGCCACTGTGTCAGGGTGGGACAAGGGTTCGGGGATTTCTCGATCTGCGTGAGAAGATCTTCTTCTTAAAATTAAGCCCGGGGGGCTTTCTTCCCCCCCCCCCGCAGGTCGAGATTGTACTAAACTGGAGCAAGGTAATATACCTTGATTCCCTACTTAGGAGCAACCACGACTTCAGTTGTGTGCAAGAAGTAATTAACAGGTAAACTCATTTCCTACATACATAACTCTATTGTAATTTTTCTTTCGTTTGCAATTGCCGAGGCTAACTTTTTTTAATCACATAGGTCGTTTATCTCTTATGTTGCCCTAGGAGGGAGACACAACAAATCCAGTGACACGCTGCGACACAATACGCGATTTCTGGTATCTGCTACAACACAACAATCCAGTGACTTGATGTTATAATGCCTCTAGAATTGAAAATACCTACGTATGTAATTCTATTTTTGCAGTGCCACCAGCAGCTATAGGGTAACATATGTGGATTCTACGTTTGCCGCCATATGAAAGAAATCATGCACACCAAGATGAAAGATCCAGAGGTTTGTGAACCTTCCAATAATTATTATTTTCTGAGTATATATACACACACATGCTAATTAATGACTTAACATTGCTGCTAGCAACAGCAGGTGGACTTCGACAAAAGTGCATAGGATCTCGACAAACTCGTCGAAATTCGTGAATAACTCTCCGAATTCTTGCTATCAGAGGTCATAAACAAGACTGGAGAGTTCCACCCTAGCAATGGTGATAATTAGAAACTGAAACATTGGGTTCAATTGTATAAATCACTCAATTGTACTTAATCAAACAATTCATTCAATTTAATTCATTTGTCAAATCTGTGTAACAATTTTCATTCTATATATATATATGTGTGTGTGTGTGTGTGTGTGTGTGTGTGTGTGATCTACTGGCTGTTTGTTTCATATATTCATCTGTGCTATATATGTGATGTAGCTTGTTTTCAGAGGGCATGGCTAGCATATCCTGAGGCTAGCCGAAAAATGGCAAATCAATTGATGTCGCAATAGCTATCACAGACGGTTTAGGAACACTGAACCGTCTGTGATATTGTGTATATCACAGACGGTCTTTGTTATTAATCGTCTATGATATTTTGTATATCACAGACGGTTTATGTGATATACAAAATATCACAAACGGTTTTTTAGAAAAATCGTCTATGATACTCGACTATCACAGACGGTTTTTTTATAAAAAACCATCTGTGATAGTCGAGTATCACAAACGGTTTTTTCTCAAAAACCGTCTGTAATGTAAGTTATCACAGACGGCTTGGGAGCCGTCTGTGATAACCACCTATTATCACTGGCACATAAACACTGACGGTTCAGGAACCGTCTGTGATGACGGTTCCGAACCGTCTGTGATGACGGTTCCGAACCGTCTGTGATAGGACTGTGTATAGCAGTGTTAGTATACACAGAGGGTCTAGATGCTAATTCGGGTCCCGAAAAAGGTTAATCGATGCTCTTGAAAGTGATAGACAAAAAGAGGCCTCTGTTGAAGAATAGAAGGTGTTGGAGTGAAAGACTGATGTAAATACTCAGTGATCAAGGAGAATTTTCCAAAGAAACTATAATGACTTAGAAGAATTGTAGGTGGTAAAGTCGCTGATAAACTGGTGGGTGCCGAAGCGGTAACTGTACAAGTTGCTCATGGAGGAGGACATGTGATTCATTGACCATCTCAATATCTTCAACAAGCTTATTATACAACTAACTAGTGTTGATGAGAAAATTGAGGAGAATGATAAAGTCATCATATTGGTTTTATCTCTACCACTAACATGGAAGCAATTGGTAATAAATATTCTCGTCAAGAAAATTATTCTTAGCTTCAATGACGTAGTGGCATATCTATTGGAAGAGAAGTCCTTGAAGAAGCCTGATTCATCCTCGGGTGATTAAGCATTGGCTGCTGTAGGTATTGCAGGCCAAAGTAATAATCACAGGAAGAAGAATGGCAAGAACAAAGGCACACGTGTATGTTATCTAGATGACGATGAATGTCATATGATAAAAAACTATCCAAGTGTAAAGCAAATGAAGGGTACATGCTTAGTGGTAGTAGTAAAAATGATTCGAACACACTTGTTGCTTTCACATATGTTCGGTGAGGGAGATGTTCGACGAAGAATCTCTATGTTCAACATATATAACCGTTCATTTAGCGAATTGCAAAAAGTATGCAGTCACTAAGGTTGAAACAATTACATTACATACGTATGATGGAACACATCACATATTTACGGAAGTTCGGTGTGCTCCTAGCTTAAAGAATAATCTAATATATGTGAGATCGCTTGAACTCGAAAGTTGTAAGGTATCACTTCGAAGTGAAGTCATGCGAGTTAGTTGCAAAGGGCGGGTAATCATAAAAAGTATCTGGAGCAATGGAGGGTACCGATTGATATGTAATAATAAGGGAACAGTAATCAATGGGAAAACTGGTATAGATCCTAGCTAGGAAAAAGAAACCATACCATCAGCGGTAGGTACTCAGATTTCATCTGTAGTTGTGTGTAGAACTACAAACATGATTGCAAACTCTAGTAGTCGTAAAGGCGAATGTGCAAGATGCTAGAGGAAGGAAGATGTGATGAGACCAACTACAAATGGTACCGAGGACTAGGTGGACCTCTGTAAGATCGAGGAGGCCGACTAGAGGGGGGGTGAATAGGAGGTTTTAAGATTTTCGTCTAATTCTAATTAGCAATTTTAAACTTGATGGATGGATAGAGCAAGATAACACTAACACCCCTAATCAACCTAGAGAGGTTCAAACAAACACTAGCACAAGTAATCGACTAAGAGCAATAACGAATGGTAGAGAACAACAATTGCTACTCTAACTAAGCAAGCAATCAAGTAATATGAATGAAGAGCGTTGCTTGAAAGGAAAAAGATCACAAGAGAGCAAACCACAATTGACACGATTACTTTTTACCGTGGTGATCGGAGACTTGCCGGTCTCCCCTAGTCCACGTTGAGGTAAGCCCGAACAAATCGGACCGGCTCCACGAATGAGCCTAAACACCTCGATCACTTTTGGTAGCCCTTTCCCTCTCCGGGTAGGCGAGCTCCGAGCCTTCACAATCTTTCGGGCCTTCTCACAATCTTCTTGAGAAGATCACCGAAACTCCGCCAAGCCGTCTAGGTGCCGGCAAGCACCAAGAGAATAGACCACTGCGGCTTGATCTCACTCAAGTGCTCAATGGATCAACTAGAATGCAATGCACTTGAATTTTGGGTCAAATACCTCAAATGAATGCACAAGTGAGTGAATGAGGTGTGAGAGGTTGCACTAGGCTCAAATGTATTCAATGGAGGTTCAACAACATGTCCAAGTTCTGGTGGGGGTGTATTTATACCCTCACCAACCTCAAATAGCCGTTACAATAAACAATCCTGAAAATTCAGGAAATTCGGAACTACCGCAGGCAAAACCGCGGTACTTCCGGACTCTAGCTGACCAGTCAGAACGGCTATGTCAGAGAGTCAGAAGTAACCGTTGGTCAATGAGTGCGGTACTACCGCCGTTGAAATCGCGGTACTTCCGGACGTCCGGAAGTTCCGCTCCAAGACCCGGTACTTCCGATCTCAACGAGTCTAAGTCTTATTCTCGGCGCTCTCTGGAAAAAACGTTCCGCACAAGTATCCGGAACTTCCGCACATGCGGTAGTTCCGCAGGTAAAACTGCGGTACTTCCGTTTTCCGAGAGGCTAAGTTAAACTCCGGGCGCTCTCTGGAAATAAAGTTCCGCTCGGGTGCCCGGTACTACCGGCCATCCGGTAGTTCCGCAGGTCAACCCGCGGTACTTCCGTTTTCCGAGAGACTAAGTCTGAGTCCGGGCGCTCTCTGGAAATAAAGTTCCGCTCGGGCGCCCGGTACTACCGGACCTGCGGTAGTTCCGCTTAATACACACCGGAACTACCGGATTTTCTGACAATACACAGATTTGATTTAATTTAAATTTCTAAGTGCATGCATGATCCTAAAATTGATCCAAAGGGCACATTTGAACATGATCAAGCAATCACCATGATCCCTCTTAATAGTACGGCGTCTATCCTATAATCCGGTCTTCCAACCTAACTCCAAGACCGGTAAAATAAAATAGATACCTAAACTATTTACCTTGTCACCCTAGAGATCTTGAATCTTCATGGGATATTTTGTGAGCCTCTTTCTTTGCCATTTGAACTTATCCTTTCAAACACTTAATGCACACATTAGTCCCATATTCACATAAATTCATTAATTACCAAAACTAATATTTTTAGGGGCCTAGATGCTTTCAATCTCCCCCTTTTTGGTAATTGATGACAACAAGAGCAGTTTATGAGAAGAATTTAAGATTTGGATATACTCCTAGTTTGCAAGAAGTATATCACAAGGTCTTTGAAATTTTAGCAGTTTAGAACATGGGGAAATTTTTGCATTTTAGAAACTAATAAGAAAGAGCTCCCCCTAAACATGTGCATCAAATTTTATAGGAATTTATCAGGCATGATTACATCATAGCATTACCGCACATTCACCAAAATTCAAAGATACGCAATAGATAGGTAAACAAGCATTGCATTAAGGACAAGACATAGTTCATTACAATGCATCAGAAATTAAAATACTAAACATCCACAGAGTTTAAACCACACAACCGCATTACATGGTTCATTTCACCATACTTTATTACAAAGCCCAAAGGATAGATAAAGACTTAAACTTCTCCTTGCTACAATTTCTCCCCCTTTGGCATCGAAGTACCAAAAAGAGGGACTAGTCCTGAGCTGCACTGGGAGAAGGAGGACCACGGCGATGAGTGCGACGACCATAGCGAACTGGAGAAGGCGGATGAACTGCACTCTCCAAGGCTGATACGCGATCACCAAGGGAAGACACAGTGGAGATCAAGACATCCTGGCGCTCCTCAAGTCTGAGTATGGCGGAGTAAATCTGGGATAGCGACACATCGCCCTCGCCCTGGGGAGGAACAGCTGCTGCCTGAGGCTGAGGCTGAGGCTGAGGCTGAGGCTGAGCACGAGGACGAGCAGGAGCAGGAACAGGAGCCTCTGCGCGAGGCTTGTAAGGCTTGTGTGGAGTGCAGAGTGCTCCTCGGTATCCGATCTTGCGGATGATCAAAGCCATAATGAATGGTGCAAAGTTGATCCTTTTCTGTTTGTCATTCTTATTGGCGTCAATCCCCCTAATGATAAGATCCACCACATCAAACGTCTGGCCGCGCATAATGTAGTCAATCACATTCCAGGCATGGCCACGAATAGCATCATAATTTCCACTCTTTGGAAGAATGGTGTGGTTGATGATCCTGTTGACAAGGCTGGGAATAGGAAGCAGTCCAATGGTTGTTCCTAGCACTTTTTCAGCTGTCGGGTCATAATACTCCGAGTATGCAGCAATGGGAAGAGCACGCTTGCTGAACACCTTCTCATAGGCACTGGTTTCCGTCCCAAGTGCCAACTCAAACTCGTGCTTGGTGCATTCCACAAGCTGTGTTCCAGTCATCCAACACAATTGCTCGAAGTTTGGAGAGATGTGCAAGGTAGCATAAAACTGCCGAATCATATTGTCCATGTAGTTGCACTTGAACGCAACAATATGATGGATCTCGGCCTGCTGAAAAAGCTGATAAGCACCGCTAAACTTGTCAATCTGAGACAAGTGATCCCAATCCACATACTTGTGTGCAGCAAATTTCCGAGCAGGACCATACATCTCTCGGTACACCTTCTCTTGAAACTTGGAATGAAACTCGGGATTCCTAGAGTCGCGAGGGCGGACATACTGACTGCGACGACGAAGAATGGCATAGTCCTCATTTGTGATCTTTGAAAGGTCTATCTCTTCATCTGCAGTTACTTCAGGCATCTCCTCGTCCGAAACCTCATACTCCTCGCTCTCATGCGAGGCTTCGGATCCACTCTCATGGGAGCCATCGGAGTCACTCTTATAATCTGCGGTGGTCGGAAGAGCGGGAGTCGAGGAGGATTGTCCCGGAGCTCCAAGACTTGTGAGAGACATTCTTCATCCTCGGCATCTTCAATGACACAATAGGATAATCAAGGTATGAGGTGGAATAAGCGAAAGTAGGTCTGAAATTGAAAGCAATGAATTTCTGCTGTTCCAGTAAAAACGGAAGTACCGGCGGCAAAACTGCGGAACTTCCGGGAAATCCGGTAGTTCCGGCATTAAACATGCGGAACTTCCGGGACCCCGGTAGTTCCGGCCGCTCGACCGGTAGTTCCGGTTTTTCTGGACATTTCTAGGGCATGATAAAAATTGAATCCTTTGGAGTATTTCTTGGATTGAATCCAATGCATGTGTGTGTAAACATCTAAATACCCCAAATATACGGATTTGCCCAAGAAAATTTCAGCAAAAATCATCACATTTCAAATTTAACCTAAACTCCACCTAGGGTTCTAAGAACAAGATAAAAAGAGGATTTTGATCCGAGTTACCTTGTGAAGTCGAAGGAGGAGAACCCTGGGAGTGCAAGGAATCACCTAAAAACGAAGAACTCCCCTCGGATTCAAAGATCGGGAGAGGAGAGAGGTTCTTGGGAGAGAGAGGGTGGAGGAGAGGAAGAAGAGAGGCTAGGCGGCTGCGGTTTGGGAGGAGTGAAGATGAGAGAGAAAAGAGATAAAGGGGAAAAAGAGTAACGGCTGGAGGAGTTGGCGGTTTTGGAAACCGCAATAAATCCCGCAAAAAGCGGTAGTACCGCGCGTAACACGCCGGTAGTACCGTGTGCACAGAAATTCCGGAAGTTCCGCGGATTACACTGCGGTAGTTCCGGTTTTTCTGTCAGGAGCGGAAGTACCGCACAATGTACTGCGGTAGTTCCGGTTTTTCTGGAACTTTTCAGGATTTGACTTTTAGAACTGGAAATTTTGCAAATGATCCCTAGTTTTGCATCCAACTAAAGTCATTTAGGATCATTATGCATCAATTGAGCTAATGCTATATTTTGAAACTAATTTTTATGAATTTAAACAAATTTTTGACCAAAATAGGGGAAAATCCAACAAAAATCCATATGAGCACAACAAATGAGCAGAAATGGATGAAATGAGATTTCAAGCTACATTTGAGTAGTCTATGACATTTAATTCATTCCTCAATTTGCAAAAGCGGCTTTCATCTAATGGTTTGGTGAAAATGTCCGCTAGTTGATTTTCGGTTCGGATGTGGCTAATTTCAATGTCTCCCTTGCTCACATGATCTCTCAAGAAATGGTGGCGTATATCTATATGCTTGGTTCTTGAGTGTTGAACGAGATTATTGAATATTTTGATAGCACTATCATTATCGCATTAAAGAGGCATTTTATCAAAATTGATTCCATAATCCAACAATGTTTGCCTCATCCAAAGCAATTGAGCACAACAACTTCCCGCTGAAATATATTCGGCTTCGGCGGTTGAAAGTGCTACGGAATTTTGTTTCTTGGATGACCAACACACTAGAGATCTTCCTAGAAATTGGCAACTACCCGAGGTGCTTTTTCTATCCACTTTGCATCCCGCATAATCAGAATCCGAATATCCAATTAATTCAAATTTTGCACCTTTGGGATACCAAAGCCCTATGCTTGAGGAATGCTTTAAATATCTTAGAATTCTCTTTACGGCCACTAAATGGCACTCTTTTGGAGAAGCTTGAAAACGTGCACACATGCATACACTAAACATAATGTCGGGCCTAGATGCGGTAAGATACAGCAAACTACCAATCATGGATCTATAAAGCTTTAAATCTACCGACTTACCTTCTTCGTTGAGGTCTAGATGCCCGTTTGTTGCCATGGGTGTTTTGATGGGTTTGGCTTCTTCCATTCCGAATCTTTTGAGTAGATCCTTCACATACTTTGTTTGGCTTATAAACGTCCCATCTTTAAGTTGTTTGATTTGAAGTCCAAGGAAGTAGCTTAGCTCACCAATCATTGACATCTCAAATTCCCTAGACATCATCTCACCAAATTCTTTGCAAAAATCTTGATTAGTAGAACCAAATATAATATCATCAACATAGATTTGACATACAAAGAAATCATCACCAATAATTTTTGTGAATAGAGTTGTATCTACTTTGCCAATTTTAAAGCCTTTTGATACTAGAAAGTTACGAAGGCGCTCATACCAAGCTCTAGGAGCTTACTTTAAACCATATAGCGCCTTTGACAATCTATACACATGATTAGAGTATTTAGCATCTTCAAATCCCGGGGGTTGTTCCACATATACTAATTCGGAAATTGTACCATTAAGAAATGCACTTTTGACATCCATTTGAAACAATTTAATGTCAAAGCATGATGCAAAAGCAAGCAAGATTCTAATTGATTCAAGTCTAGCAACGGGCGCAAAAGTCTCATCATAATCTAAACCCTCGACTTGAGTATAACCTTGAACTACTAACCTTGCTTTATTTCTTACCACAATTCCGTTCTCATCTTGTTTGTTCCGGAAGACCCATTTTGTGCCAATGACATTGTGCTCCTTGGGTCTCTCCACCAAAGTCCAAACATCGTTTTGAGCAAAATTATTCAACTCTTCATGCATAGCATTTATCCAATCCGGGTCATCTAATGCTTCTTCTACACGCTTAGGTTCAAGTGAAGATACAAAGGAATAGTGTTCACAAAATGAAGCTACTCTAGAGCGAGTTTGAACACCCTTACTCACGTCACCCAATATTTGGTCAATTGGATGATCCTTGGCTATTGCATTGTGAATCTTGAAAATATTTTGCGGTTGATCCTTTTCTTCGTCTTCTATAACTTGAACATCGTTTGTTGTGGAAGAGGAGGGTGGTTCCACTTGTCTAGATGAGCTTGGTGATGTTGGATCCTCTTTTGGCTTGATGTCTCCGATTTGCATGTTCTCCATTGCCTTGCGAAGACTTTCATCTTCTACATCATCCAAGTTCTCATGCTCTTCTTGAGAGCCGTTAGTTTCATCAAATTGAACATCACATGATTCTTCCACTAAACCCGAATTTTTATTAAAGACCCTATAGGCTTTACTATTTGAGGAATACCCTAAAAGGAAGCCTTCATCACATCGACTTTGAAATTTTGAGAGCCGAACACCTTTCCTTAGAATATAGCATTTGCAACCAAATACTCTAAAGTAAGAGATGTTCGGTCTCCTTCCAACAAGAAGCTCATAGGAAGTCTTTTTCAAGAGTCGATGTAAATAGAGGCGATTTATGGCATGACATGCGGTGTTAATAGCTTCCGCCCAAAACTTGTCGGAAGTATTATATTCATCAAGCATTGTCCTAGCCATTTCAATTAATGTTCGATTTTTCCTCTCTACAACTCCATTTTGCTCCGGAGTGTAGGTTGTGGAAAGTTCGTGCTTTATTCCAAGTTCATCACAAAAGTCTTCAACTTTTGTATTTTTGAACTCGAAACCATTGTCACTTCTAATTTTCTTTATTTTAAAATCAAATTCATTTTGAGCCCTTTTTGAAAAACTTTTGAAAATCCCGGAGGTTTCACTTTTGTCATTTAGGAAGAAGACCCATGTATATCTAGAGTAATCATCCACAATGACTAAACAATAGCTATTACCTCCAATGCTCTTATAGGTTGTTGGCCCGAACAAATCCATATGTAAGAGCTCTAATGGCCTAGAAGTTGACATGATACTTTTGGAAGGATGAGAATTAGCGACTTGTTTTCCGGCTTGACAAGCACTACAAAGTCGATTTTTCTCAAACTTCACATCCTTCAAGCCAACCACTAAGTCATGCTTAAAAAGCTTTTTAAGTTGAATCATTCCCACATGACCTAGCCTTCTATGCCACAACCAACCCAACGAAGTTTTTGCAATTAAACAAGTTTTTAAACAAGACTCATTTGAAGAAAAATCTACCAAATAGAGATTCCCAAATCTAAAGCCTTTGAAGACTAGTTCATTATTATTATCTTTTGAGATTACAACATTTTCTTTTGAGAATGAGCATGTTAAGCCTAGATCACATATTTGAGCAACGGATAGCAAGTTGAAATTTAATGAGTCAACTAAAGATACATTAGAAATTGAAAGGTCGTTTGAGATAGCGATTTTACCCAATCCCAATACCTTTCCTTTGTTATTATCTCCAAATGTGATTTTGTCATTGCTTCCATTCTCAAATGTGGTGAACATCTTCCGGTCTCCGGTCATGTGTTGGGTGCAACCGCTATCCAACACCCAATGCCTTCCACCGGTTTTGTAGTTCACCTACAAAAGAAAATCCAGTTCTTTTAGGTACCCAAATTTGTTTGGGTCCTTGGAGGTTAGTGACCAAGGTCTTGGGTACCCAAATGGATTTCTTTTTAGCACCCAAAATCGAGGTGTCAATGAAATGAGCAATAACATTTCCATTTGTGGATTTTCTAAGCATATAACAAGAATCATATAAACCAATGGAATGCATGTTATTCTTAGAACAATCATTTTTCATGTGTCCAATACACCAGCATTTTGTGCAATACTTACCATTTTCCTTTACAAACCTTGGAGGCTTGTATACCGGCTTCTTACCCTTTTGGGGGACATATCCAAGTCCCTTTTTGTTAAAAGAGCATCTTTAATCGCTTAGTAACTTATCAAGGGTTTCCTTTCCCTTGTAAGCCCTCTCTAAACTTTTGTTTAATTTTAGCACTTGTTCTTTTAAATTTTTGTTTTCATTAGCAATGATATCATCATGAACAAGATTTAAAGCATTTCTAGAATCTACACTTGATGAACAAGGTATGGCAAGTAAATCATCACAACAAGTGGATATGCTAGACTTTGAAATTTCTATACTAGACATTTCATTCAAGATATTGCAAGTAACTCCAATGCTAGTACTAGATTTGTGATTTTCTTGGATAAGCAAATCATGAGCTTCCTTTAGCTCCTCATAAGAGTCTTTGAGAGAGGTGTGTTCTCTCTTTAAGACCTTAAACTTTGATTTTTCTTTTCCAAGAAATTCATTCAATTCAACTAGCATATTCATCAAGTCATCATATGAAGGCTCATCATCATCAAGCAAATTTACCTTTTCTCTTTTAGCCATAAGGCATGTAGGAGTGGAGAATAGTGATGGAGCCTCCTTGATTGCAATGCCCACAAGCCCTTTCTTCTTGGGAGATTCGTCCTCGCTTGAGTTGGAGTCCGAATATTCTTCTTCGGAGTTCCACTCACCAATATGGGCTTCATTTTTGCCATCCTTGTGAAGCTTCTTGAAAAGCTTCTTCTTGCCGTTGTAGTTCTTCTTCTTTGATGACTTCTCCTTGTCATCCTTCTTTGTTGGACATTGAGAGGCAATGTGCCCCTTCTCATCACATTCATAGCAATGAATGTTGCTAAACTTCTTGTTGGAGGAAGAATGTCATTTCTTGGTCTTCTCGTGGCTTGTGCTCCGAAATGGGCGCCTTCTCATGAACTTCTTCATTCTTCTTACTAGAAGCGCAAATTCTTCTTCGGAGTCCTCCTCATCATCTTCTTCGGATTCTTCACTCATTACCGCTTTAGCCTTGAAAGCGGTGATCTTCTTATTCTTGGAAGAGGATTGCTCCAAGAGCTCTTCCTTGTCTTTCTTGTAGAGTTCGTTGGTGATGAGGTTGCCCAACAATTGTGTTGGTGTCATTCTTGCCAACTCCGGTGAGTTGAGGAAGAGAGTCACCAACACTTCATATTTCTCCGGCAAGGCCCTAAGCATCTTTCGAACAATATCAATATCGGAAAGGTTAGTTCCAAGGCCTTTAAGCTCATTCACAATGTTGTTGAGCCTTGAGTACATCTCATTTATGTCTTCATGGGGCAACATTGTGAATGTCTCATATTTGATCCTTAGCCGATGCAATTTGGCCTCCTTGACCGTGGATGTCCCTTCGTGTATTTCCGAAAGGGTAGTCCAAATAGCATGAGCCGTTTCAAGATTACTCACCCTATTGAACTCATCCGCGTTCAAGGCTCCAAATAGAGCATTCATAGCTTGGGCGTCTAAATGAGCATTACGCCCGTCTTGGTCCGTTGGGTGATCCGGATCAAGAGCCATAACGTAACCCTCATTTACGACTTTCCAAATTTGAGGACTCATGGCCTTTAAATAAATAGACATCCTAATTTTCCAATAAGCATAATTTGAGCCGTCAAAGAGAGGTGCTTTTCCTATTGCTATACCCTCACTAGCCATCCTTTTCTCTCTAGACGGTTAAGTCTAAAATTGAGAGACCAAGCTCTGATACCACTTGTAAGATCGAGGAGGCCGACTAGAGGGGGGGTGAATAGGAGGTTTAAGATTTTCGTCTAATTCTAATTAGCAATTTTAAACTTGATGGATGGATAGAGCAAGATAACACTAACACCCCTAATCAACCTAGAGAGGTTCAAACAAACACTAGCACAAGTAATCGACTAAGAGCAATAACGAATGGTAGAGAACAACAATTGCTACTCTAACTAAGCAAGCAATCAAGTAATATGAATGAAGAGAGTTGCTTGAAAGGAAAAAGATCACAAGAGAGCAAACCACAATTGACACGATTACTTTTTACCGTGGTGATCGGAGACTTGCCGGTCTCCCCTAGTCCACGTTGAGGTAAGCCCAAACAAATCGGACCGGCTCCACGAATGAGCCTAAACACCTCGATCACTTTTGGTAGCCCTTTCCCTCTCCGGGTAGGCGAGCTCCGAGCCTTCACAATCTTCCGGGCCTTCTCACAATCTTCTTGAGAAGATCACCGAAACTCCGCCAAGCCGTCTAGGTGCCGGCAAGCACCAAGAGAATAGACCACTGCGGCTTGATCTCACTCAAGTGCTCAATGGATCAACTAGAATGCAATGCACTTGAATTTTGGGTCAAATACCTCAAATGAATGCACAAGTGAGTGAATGAGGTGTGAGAGGTTGCACTAGGCTCAAATGTATTCAATGGAGGTTCAACAACATGTCCAAGTTCTGGTGGGGGTGTATTTATACCCTCACCAACCTCAAATAGCCGTTACAATAAACAATCCTGAAAATTCAGGAAATTCGGAACTACCGCAGGCAAAACCGCAGTACTTCCGGACTCTAGCTGACCAGTCAGAACGGCTATGTCAGAGAGTCAGAAGTAACCGTTGGTCAATGAGTGCGGTACTACCGCCGTTGAAATCGCGGTACTTCCGGACGTCCGGAAGTTCCGCTCCAAGACCCGGTACTTCCGATCTCAACGAGTCTAAGTCTTATTCTCGGCGCTCTCTGGAAAAAACGTTCCGCACAAGTATCCGGAACTTCCGCACATGCGGTAGTTCCGCAGGTAAAACCGCGGTACTTCCGTTTTCCGAGAGGCTAAGTTAAACTCCGGGCGCTCTCTGGAAATAAAGTTCCGCTCGGGTGCCCGGTACTACCGGCCATCCGGTAGTTCCGCAGGTCAACCCGCGGTACTTCCGTTTTCCGAGAGACTAAGTCTGAGTCCGGGCGCTCTCTGGAAATAAAGTTCCGCTCGGGCGCCCGGTACTACCGGACCTGCGGTAGTTCCGCTTAATACACACCGGAACTACCGGATTTTCTGACAATACACAGATTTGATTTAATTTAAATTTCTAAGTGCATGCATGATCCTAAAATTGATCCAAAGGGCACATTTGAACATGATCAAGCAATCACCATGATCCCTCTTAATAGTACGACGTCTATCCTATAATCCGGTCTTCCAACCTAACTCCAAGACCGGTAAAATAAAATAGATACCTAAACTATTTACCTTGTCACCCTAGAGATCTTGAATCTTCATGGGATATTTTGTGAGCCTCTTTCTTTGCCATTTGAACTTATCCTTTCAAACACTTAATGCACACATTAGTCCCATATTCACATAAATTCATTAATTACCAAAACTAATATTTTTAGGGGCCTAGATGCTTTCAACCTCGGAGTGGTACAAACCTATGGCATGGAGGGGAGGAACAAGATGTGTGGTTAAGGAAACTACACAACAGAGGTGCTCTCAGCTGGAGGGTCTAGACAGTCAAGCTCAAACATTGACTTGCATATTACGGTGATGTGCATGAACCCTCGTAGTGGGACACTCCCAAAGGTGGGAGGAAAAAATAAAAAAAAGGCGAAGTCGACTTGGAGAGAATTTTTGGAGGAGCACGATGACTTCAACAGATAAGAGTTAATGTAAAGATTGTTGAGTATGGTACCTTATATCTTAACCTAATAAAACTTATGATACAAAGATTCATATCCTAATCCTGATAGGATTGGGATTCTGACTTCACTTTGGAGGCAAACCAGTAGGGCACTATATAAAATCTTGAGGGGTGACCAAGGAGAATCCAAGTTGCAAACCAACTTATCCAAAGTAGAGGGTGCGCTAGATGATTAGATGCTAGGTTATTTTTTAGCACTATATTCTTGTATAGAGCAAAGATCTAAAAGTCTTAAAATGTTCGAGATGGTTGTGAGAGAGTAACAACCCTTTGTACTCTTTTGAAGTCATGCTTAAGAATTTATGGTCGGCTTCACTAAATGTTTCTCTCTTATCATGATTATTTTGGTTCTCTTTACAGAATTTATCTACTTTGTTCTTGATATTGTGCATGCGTATACTATATCTCGTAACTCTGATCTGATGAGAGAGCCACTACATAAGGAAGGGTATCAGAGGATAACAATATATGTATCCAGCAAACGAGAGATCAGTTCAATTGTCAGTGTCGTCTCACCTGTTTCAGTAACTAAGCAGGTGATCCAGTTGGACCAAATCAAACCATCAGATAACGACTTTTACCGCACGATCACTTCAAATCTGGAAGGAGGTGTTAACAAAGTTTGGGAGTGCCAAAAACACACACACACACCGAAGATCATTTCATTCCTGCTATGTCTGTATGTACATATACAACACAATCAAAAGAATTGGGAGCTGGGAGTAATATACTGTTACAAACTTGTTTCTTTTAACTCTTACATTCTTCACAGTTCAGAGACTTCAGGCTATATATATTTAACCATCGATCACGCACGACGTACTCGATCGCCACCAATCAAGTTCCAAGCAAACCAACCATCATCTCATCGGCAGAAAACGCAAATAAATTACAGCAACTGCAGCTTCGGCGCCACTGACATTAGCTCGATTCTAAGCAGATAGCAGACAACTCCTGTCTTGGATGTGCCTTCAGTTCAAGCTAAACCTGAAAGGATTTCGTCGCGAAAAAGGTCAGATACTTTGAGCTTTTGAATCATCCAATTTTTACGTGTTTGAGACTGTTCGAAATGACATGGATGACAGATTAGCAATGTTGCTGATGGATCATGATCAGTGGGCATCAGAGTCATGAACTCATGACACACTGGACAGAGATTATCCAGTACTATGCCTTTTCCTCTTTTCTAGGCCATCTGATCAAATCGTCAATAGCTCTTCAGATTAAGTGCATTCGGAGTCTTCTTCATACAGAAAAACTGCATTCCTACAACTAAAACATTTTCACCGGAAATTTCATCTCTCTTTCAAAACATTGTTCAATTAACAACGTTGTCATGTACAACGTGTCTCTGATCACTCAAGACTGCTAAGCCACTTTAGGTAGTGCTTTTAGTTTCGGGCACTGCCGCACTGGTCCTTACCTGCACAGTTGTGCCAATCATGTTCCCTTCATCTTGGATCCAATGTTGCTAAAGAGTTTCCCTATTCGTCCACCTAAATTTGCCATTTCGCAAATTTTGGTGTCATTTTGTACATGGAAGCTACCTTGATGGTCCAAGTGGGATCCCAACTTGCGAAATTTTGGTACACCACCGTGGGGCAAGGAAGTTGGATAGTGACACCCTAACATGTGCTAGTGTACCACAAAACATTTGAGCGTTTCATTGGATGCGTTTTTCTCGGTTGCGGCTAATGGCCTTTAATCTTAATACGAGTGCTTGTGCGACCGAATCAAATTTCAATAAATTGGTTCAAAAAACTGTCCTGATAAGACAGCGAAGAAGCCACTTTATTTGTTTGTTTGAAAAAAAACATAAGCTAAAAAGAAAGAATTAGGCCATTAATTCGAGCATTTGCTATGCCTACAGTGAAATTTCTTGGTAAATACGGATAGACATGCGTGTCTTATCCGATATGATCGGTAACCATTTCAAATGCAAGAGGATCACTTGGATACAATTGAAGATCTCAAATGTTAAATTGTATAATGAGGAAAAGTAAAGCACACATTTGAATTGCGATGGTTGTGTCATTGTGCGTATGGTATACCGTATATACGTGCATGTACGTAGATGCGTGCAACCTACGGCTACAGTAGCTAGGGACAGAGGGAATCCCGGGTTGCTTATGCTTGGAGACAGCCGTTTCGCTCAGCGGCAAGCAAGGCAGATGCCCCGTCTCCATTCTATAATCCACGAATCTACCCGATCTAATGTAGCAGGCTGTAGCCTGTGGCATCTTAAAAGGGGCCCCTACATCACAATGACTTCTCATGGTCGTTCAATATATTTTTTTGGTTGCGGTTAGTGGTTTATGGCTGCTGCGGTTGATAATTTTTTGGCTCTAGTACGAGCACCTGTGTGAAAGAACTGAATACCGATAAACATTTTAAAAATACTGTCTTGATAAATTGTTTCGAAAAGACGATGAAAAAATCGTTTTGTTTGTTTGTTTGAAGAATGGCATAGGTTATAAGTTATAAGCTGAAAAAATGAGGAAAAACCGTCCCATGGTTAATACTTGGCTTGTGCCCTAATTCTCCATTGACCTATGGAATCTTACCCTGTGCTTTGGATGGATGGTTCATGGCTCATGGATGGATGGATCAGCAGGGATCGATCAAGATGTCGAATTGAGATGCATGTGCAACAAATTGGTGGTATCTTGTAGAGATTTAACGCGTGCTATGCGTATGACCAAAGTTTCAAGAGCGATGCTATGCTTATGACCAAAGTTTCCTTTTACGGACTTGGTTCTGTAACTAATATTATTTAAACTAATGGTAAGCCTCGTCACACATCGTGTCAAACGAGGCTTGTCTTAGTGCTGCTTATCAGTGAGTGATGCAAGATTTTACCGGATTGTGTTCGTATGTGATTTAAGCTTTTGCATATCAGATTCATATATTATTTCACATGCACTTACATGCAAATGTTGAGAATAATTATTGTAACAGCAAGCAATGCAGCTGGATAAACAGAGGATTGAACTCACCATCTCACTCTAAACAGGTACACCTGGCACTTGCTCATTGGCCCCACCACGGTCCCGGCGGAGCCACCGCGTGGCGCCATGACGCCGCCGTCGCAGAACAACCTCACCGGAACCATGCCGGTGTGCAACGCCCCGACCCGCACGCCGACGTGGGTGTCGACGACCACCTTGAACGCCAGCTGCCGCCGCCGGTACCGGTCGCGCACGCGCGCCGCCACCGCCTCGTCGACCACCACCCCCTTCGCCGCCGCCACGAATCCCACCGTGGCGACGCTCCGGCCGCCGTGCTCAAAGCCGCCCACGGGCGCCCAGCCCAGCGCGATGTCGCCATCGCTGTCGGCGAGGGCGACGCGGCCCTCGCCGTCGCTGTACTCGAAGGAGATCTTGTCGTTGGGGTTCCAGGACACCACCTTGACGCCGACGGTGACATCCATGGCGGACACCGCGGAGGAGTTGCCGACGCGGAACCGCATAGGCGAGACGGGCTGGAGGTGGAACGACGGCGGGCGGGGGTGGTAGTAGAGGTACGCGAGGCAGCCGGCCGCCAGCGCGAGGCAGAGCGCGAACAGGACGAACCCGGTGGCGAGGCAGCACACGCGGCGGCCGGAGCACCCGCCTCCGCCGCCCCGGTGGTGCCGGTACGGCGGCCTCCGCGGCCCCCCGCCGCCCTGCGGCTGGCGATAGTGGTGCCCCGGCGGCGGCTTGAGCGGGAGCACCTGCGGCGGCGGCGCGAGGGGCGGCTTCTTGAGTGGCGCAGTCGTCCTCGCCGGCGCCGGCGCCGGAGCCGACGCGGCGGCAGGCTTGGGCCTGGGCGGCTTCGTGGCCAGCGCCGGCGGCCGGGGCGGCTTCCCGGCCATGGTGCCGACCGTGCACGCTGTGGTGTTGGCGAGAAGCTTGGAGGGTGCGAGTGAAGTGATGGTTTGGTGCCTAGTTTTTAATACTTATAGCGCCAAATGCAGAATTGAAGCAAAGGAATTAAAGCTTGGGTTTGGTCTTTGGCTGTCGACTTGTGAAGCAGGCAAGTGGCGTCGGTGTAGGAGCTGACGGGTGGGGCCCGGTGGCAGCGGCACGGTCGGGGGTGGGAATGGAGTGGTTTGGTGCGTGGGATCTACAGTTTGAAAGGTCCGCTTGAATTGTCTCTTGATAATAGTTTTTGGTTTTGATTTATAAATAGTAATAGTTTTAGTAAAACTATACAAAGAGATACATTCACATACGATTTTGACTATAGATATAAATAAAATTACTGTAGTATCTACTGTAATCGACTAGTACATCTCATATTAAAAAAACACTTCATGTAAAAGCTAAGTACTATAAAAAAATTATTTACTGTAAAAACGATTATTAGAAGTCAATACGAGCAGAACCGCTTTCCTTTCCCACGTAAAACCGTCTACAATTTGGTTTGTACCTTCTCGTGAATTACATCATCTGAATTGCGAAGTATTTATGTTGTTAGCCCATTTGCGTCTACTGACAAGTTTGCATCATGTCAAACGTCAAGTTAAATAGCTAATTAAGCAGGGCAATGGCTATCAATCGATTTTTTAGACGGTTGTGATTTGAAGGTAATCCATGTCGGTGATCAATGAAAATGGAGTTAGAGAGAGATGGACCGACGGTGCATCGCATCGTCTGGAGAGAGAGACGGATGGTTAGACGTGCTGTCTCGCCTCCGGGTGCACGGCTATAATTTAAGTGCATTTGCAACGTGTAGTCATGTTTTAAACATATTTTGTCCCCTGGTTTCTAGTTTGTAGGAGCTAAAAACTGTTTAAAATGTATTAGTATTTTTTCCTTTGTATTTTTCATAGAGATATAATAATATTTTTTATTTTTCTTTAATTAAATATATTAATAAACTAATGACCGCTACAATATCATTTTAGTTAAAAGACATCGGAAAACACCGAATTGTACAGGCCATAACCTTAATGGAGCAAGCACTACTACATTTAATAAACAGAGTCTAAATCAAGCAGATTGCATCGAGCTTAACAATTACTCCTTCTGTTTATTTTAACATGACACGACTTACTTGGCATAATCCTTAAAATTAAACCTTAACCGTTAATTTCTTTCGCCACATATTGTCAATAACTACCTAGACATGATCGTATGAAACTAGTACCTTTCTATGCGGTTATCTGTGAATAGGTGACAGGTATTGTAGTAGTTTTCTCTTATAGTCGACGGTGGTTCTAAGAGCATGTACATTCCTTAATATTTAAAATAGACATTAAGATGGACACATCATCTTTCTTTCTATAAGACCATTGTTAGTTATTTTTTACTTTAACCCTTTAGCACCATACATATACTAAAGGTTTAACTTTTTTTTGATGTAGCACCAGCTACTAAGGTTTACTTTGGTACCATGTAATCCAAGCTTAACACTCACTCCCATATCATTTAGCATCAGTACTAAGAAATTTCTCTTTCCTACAGTATTCGTGTAGCACCTAGAGATGCATATGCTCTAATGTAATCCAAATGTTTTCCGACTGTATGAATAAATTAGTGACAAAAGATTGCCAATAAAGTGATAGCGAGCAGAATGATGGAAACCTGAAAAAAATATTACAAAGGGATACTACTATCGATGATATACTAATAACTGTCCAAAAATGTTAGAAGTGTGACTGCAAGTACAAATCCAATAGTGTCGTTTTTGTGCCACTAAACCTAATGCTGGACTAATTATTGATCAAAAATCATAAAGTTTGATTCACGAAATACGTAGGTTTTATTAAAAAAACAGAGGAAGTAATTACCGGAATAATTGTTGGCTAATATACAATAAGTGTGGGGAATACGCTGCATGCTGGAAAGAAGAAAGAACAAAAATTGGTCCTGGCACCTTACCGAATACTGACTGACTGACTAGCCGGGTTTTTTTTTATGTGTCCTTTCTTCTTTTCTTTGTCACCTTTTGATCCCTTTTTGATCGATCTGATTCTGATCGCTAGTTCCTTACGGATGGTTGCCTCCGCTTTGCTTGCAGCCGTGGCATCTTCCCCTTCAATCTTACCGTATGCACATCCCATTCCCATTGGGCGCATCCCATGCATGGTCCATGATCTGGCTACGTAGTAATAACTAGAACGGTCCGCGCGCTTCGCTGCGTCCCGGCCGAGCATGATAGGCTGATGGTGTACTACGAGCGAAGGAACATGCACGTTCTATAAAAACTTTATTGAAGCTTGTAGATCAACTCTATGATTGATTAAACGCCAGCTATAGTATGTAAAAACAAGACAGATAATATGGCAATATTTGAACATAGCAAGTGATCTGCCAAACTGTTAACATTATTTTATCGTGGCTAACTGTTTAAGAGAAAAGGCGCATGCTCTATGATGAATATCGGTAAACCTGTTCATTAGCTAGGTGGATTGTTGTATTATTTTTGAATTAGCGTTATTGTTTTCAGCTAAGATGGGTATAGGGGGTTGAAGTTACAAAGGCATTAGTTGCACACAAAATCATAAAATACTGACATATTTGTACTTCTTAAAATCCATCAGATTCTGTCACAACTGCAATATTCTCGGAAAACACATAATTTGCATCGAAAATTGGAAACATCGAAACTATTGCATATAAAAAAGAGGGAGTGAAAGCTTTGTATCACTCGGTTGAGTTGAAAAAAGTGGTTTATAGCTGAAATTTCACTGTAATTAACTGAAATTACACTGTAGCTGATGGTGGTTTATTTGGCCTAACTAAATTTAAAAATAGAAAAAACATGTTAGTCTATCACGAACAATGCAAACGAATACAGGAAAAACAGTAAAAAAGCTCAAAAAAGCTAAAAAGTCAGAAAAAGATAAAATTTATGAATAGTGAAAAATAAATCAAAAAGTCAGAAACTTAAGCTAAAATGAGTAGGGCCAAGCATGGAAACTAAAAGAAAGCACTAGAGAACTAATGGTGCATCCTGATGCAAAAAACTTAAGCTCAAAAACTTGGACGAATAAAAAAAATCATATATTCTCATATAGATGTAGTATCGAGTGACCACAAAAGGCACCAATGACATCGCTTAGAAAATGCGATGATTCAGCTTCCACTATTGCTCTTCATGATCAAATGCTATGGCAGAACAAAATATGCCTTCTACCTTGTGGTTCAATGTACTTCCTTCGTACAAAAATTAAACAAAGCTTCTGAGCTCACTTGTTCTATCCTACTAACTCTTATAATGGAAAAAAATAATGGTTCGGCTAATTCCAACATTCTATCCAACAAAACACAAAGATGTGGGCTGTGTAAAACATCGGGCAACTCAAAAAATAATTACCAACAATGGCAATTTTTTGTTTCGGAAACTGATACCGACCTTTTTCTTTGGCCTAATCCAATTCATCCTTCTCTTCATATATATGCCTTTGTTGAATCTGCAAGGCTGCAAAGACTAAAAATAACAGAGCGGTTTATGTTCGCATATCTTTACATTATGTGGGACAACACCATCAACTGAAAGAGACCAACGTAGCAGCATCATTTTTTGGTTTCCCTAATTCATTAATTTCTCTTGACCCTCATAACAAGAGAGTTGCCTTCAGTTTGAAGTAATAATAGGAAAATAGTCATAAGCAACATATTTCAGCATAAAAAGATGCTATGCACATATAGAAATATACATTAAACAGCTCTATGAAATAATTATAATTAAATTATTTTAATGAAAGATGATAACTTTTCCGTCCATTGTTGCAATTATCTCTATAAACAGATGAAAGATGGTAACTTTTCTATCTATTGTTGTAGTTATCTCTATAAACATGATAAAAATATATCACATCTGAGCTCTAACATATTCAAAGGATACAGAAGAAGATATGTCTTGTGGGCATACTATGCTGCAAGTTTTGGAGACGATGGCATCGATTTCTAGGATTTTGCTCCAGTCAGTTGCCTGTGATTTGGGATGAGGCATACTTGCTGGTTTTGAGTGCCTCATTTATCATTTGCTTCCTTTGAACTCTAATGTTGTATACTTTATTTGGCTGTCGGTCCCAGTACTATAAACGCCACATTTAGGCATATTCACTGCCTAATGCACTACTTTAATATAAATTTATTGTGTATGGATATAATATGAATGTGTGTGCTAGCCACTAATCATATAACTAGAATAATAAACACATAGGGTTCAGAATGCAAGTTCTGAGTCCCAACAATATGCAAGGAGTTCAAACGGATATTCATAGATTGTAATATGATAATAATATATACAAGTTTACTGGTAAAGAACTTTGAATTTAAAACAGTAAAACAATACTTAATTAATAAGGGGGTTTGTCATCCACAATTTTTATACCAAAATCCTCTAAATTCTCCTTTATGCATTGTTGTTGGAATCACCCATGAAACACATCTCTATTAACCAAGAGCATGGTGTATTCGAATGCCATTTGCTATACTCTGCAAGGTTACTCAACTTTACCCACAAGATATCTCAGACTTATAATGTTAAGACACGCAATATGTTAGCGTGCGACTGAGTTGACATAACAAGGTCTTTCACTACTCTCCTCTTTCTAGCTTTTACTCGGTAGGTTTGGGTCACACATTGTCAAGAATCCACTGGCCAATGCAGAAATTGGGGCACGACTTTGAGTGAACCTACAATTGTTAAGTATGGAAGATACTGCTTCTATACCCCCATTGTACTCGGGCTGTTTCCACCCCTAGAACAGCAGACCATCCTATAGATATTCAATAGAATTGAGTAACTACTAAACAGGTCTGACAAGTCAACACTTGTGGTTAAGCGATTTCTGTGTCCTTCACTTAGCATAAGGTTCTAGTCCATACTTTCCACACGTGAGGCAGCCAACCACAATTCCACAAACCCAATGTGTTACGGCATTGCCAACTACAAATCCACAAACCCAGTGCGTTACAACACTGCTAACAGACCATACCTAAGCCTCCACCCTGGGATAAGGTTGTAGACTCCAACCATTTAGTGGCTTTCCATGAGTAATCCTTAACCCTAGTACCATTTTTAAATCTATCGACGAAATGCTGAAATAACTTAGTAGTATAAAACATTTTATTGTTTAATTATTGATGATTAATTATATAGTAATTTATTATTATTTAGGTTGTCTAGGTGATTATAGCCTTCAAGTAAAGCATTACTTTTTTAGTGGTAGGACTTAGCTAACTATCATGTTATTCGAAATTATGATTTTAAATAAATAATAGTGCACAAATAGTAATAATGAAAGTACTAATAATTAATAAATTATGTAGGATCAACACGATCAAAACATGTGACTTGTCTCTTTATCTAGAGTCTTTGACTATTTTTCTATAGGCTTCAGGTTCACACCATCCATCTTAATTGCTCTAGTAGCGGCCAACTAGTCAAACCTATATGCTAGCGCAAAAGAAAGAAAACAAATAAGTTCCTACTTTGTAGAATGCAAGCTGATAATAAAATACAATAAAACACATGGAAAAGATACAAAGGAAGATGGGTTTGGATGGATAGGGTTTAAGCAATGCTTGTTTTAGTTGAACGGAGTTGAAAATGGGTTAGATGGGATCGAGGCGGTTGAAATGGGTATAAATATGTTTAATGGGTTTTGAATGAATAGTAATGGGTCTAGATGAATAGTATCATGCTGACATATTCATAGCAGATCGGGTTCGGGTATAAATAGTATTTGGATTTGGGTTCAAAAGTATTGGGCTGCGCTTGTACAGTAATAGGCCAATAGTGCTGGGCTTGGCCCATTGGCTTGGCTGGATTGGGTCTTGCTTTCAGGCTGACTTGGCTTGGCTCGAGCAGAGCTCTGGCGTCATGGTGCTCAAGTAGAGGAACTCAATAGCATGCTCCGATAGTGATCGCCATCAACAAGCAAGGGCATGGATGAGTTCATTGAAGTGTTGGATTGCATTTTTTAACTTGGCAAGGCTCAGGAAGCTCCAGTGAGGTCTAGCGATGGTGGAAGCTCACTGGAACATGCCTAAGGCATGGTGGCACTCCAGTGGAATTTTGGTGAATAGCATGGGAATTTAAGCATCTACGGAGGATGGGGAGGCTAATGGCAGGGTTGGTTTTGGCTCACATGGCTCATAGATGGCTATCCATGAGACCCTCTCGGATGATGGCGGCGCATGGTGCTAGCGAACTCAAGGCTTGGGGAGGGCATGGTGTGGCCAAAGTTAGGCTTGGCGGGTCTAGGCAGTGTCGTCGATGCAAGGGATTCGGTTTTGGTGGAGGCTATTGGGAGATTGCCATTTGGGGCTCACCAACGCTGCTACATCGACGACAACGAATTAAGGTCGGGACTAGAGAAGAAAAAGCTGGGGGGTATATTTGAGAGCTAAAGGAAGCTAGACCGAATGTTGGTGTGGCTTTATAATGCGCGCAAGGTAGTGGGAGCAGGGGATCAGCAATGGTGATGGTGGTGCGTGGATGCTGAGCTAGCGGATGAGAGGGTTCGTTGGCGAGCTGGTTGCATCACTGACACACTGGGGAAACTGTGCCTCACTGATGTGATAGGTGAGCTGGTGATGTAGGGTGTGGGCATGGTGTGCGTGTTGACCGAGCAACGCACGGACTGGCTGGTGGTGCAGTCAATGGTGGCATCGCATGGCGCATGGCTGAGTGCTGATAGGACAGGCCTCAATGGCACAATCGACGAGGTGGCAAAGGGCTGAGCAAGCGCTGACATTCGATAGCATCGAGGTGGTGCATAGGAAGTGGTAGCGGTGATGAGCAGCGCTCAGCCATGTGGTGTGCTGGCATAGGGGAGAAAGCAAAATGAGGAAAGGAGCCAATGCAGGGAGAAAATAGAAATGACTAATGGGGAAGTGGAAATGGCTGGGAATTTTTGGATTTGTCAAGTAACTCAAATTCAACCGAAAATAAATGAAATTCAACATTTTTGAAAAT
Source organism: Dendrocalamus latiflorus (assembly GCA_017311315.1). Lineage (NCBI taxonomy): Eukaryota > Viridiplantae > Streptophyta > Magnoliopsida > Poales > Poaceae > Dendrocalamus > Dendrocalamus latiflorus. The sequence continues at coordinate 39,383,904 of CM029609.1, forward strand.
TTTAGGTTGTTACATGGCATGAGTTGAGTTTGTTGGGCTGTTTGTTGCTTTATGTTGTGGAGGCATGGCGTGGAGTTGGATGGAGCGAACGTGCCGAGCATGGTGCGTGATGTCCTAAAGAATTGGCATGCACGAGGTTTGGAGTTAGTGATGGAATTATTCAAGTAGTTAACAAGTGAAATATTAGGTCATTCTTGTATAAATAGTTTATGTGTTGAATGCAATATATGTTGTTGGTAAGGGGCTATGAGGGCCTTTTTGTGGCTGCCATTAGGTCTTTTGGAGTGAGTCCATCTCAATTTATTTGTGTGTGCATATCATAAATGGTTACATGGAGAGAGAGAGAGAGAAATTGAGTGACTCAACTCCAACAATAACACAGAAAACCAATAGCACCAATTGGAAGATATGTGATTCCCTGCAATAACATCCAGTGAAAGAGGCGAATTAGGCATCTAGAAAAGTAGCTATACTAGGCATCTGGAAAAGTAGCTATACAACTAACTAAATTAAACCATGGCATATATCACACCCTTGCATACACAGTAGTAGCTATTTATCTTGGGTAGAACATAAAGAGCATAATTAAATTGGGAACCAAAGTTTGCTAACATGATCCCTATCTGCTATTGTTAGTTGGTGTACTTTTATTTTTTTTTCTCTGTAGAGAAAATAATGCATCGTTATTGGGGACTTCGAGGCCTTAGAGAATTCCATAATGGCAATGTATATAACTCATAAAACCTAAGAAAGTAGGAAATCTGATTGTCTCAAACTAACAGAAGATGTATACATGCTACAACACTACAAATAATGAATATTATCTGTCACACCTTGTGGTAAATGATAAGTATTTTTGTCAATCACACCTTGCGATAAGTGCCAAGTATTTTTGGTCAAGTCATGCAACCTGGCAACACATAGTTACATTAAAAACTTGAAAGGTGGTCTACAAAAGCTAAATCAATTTTCCATCATAAAGGGATAAAGAAGGAACATCCAACTTGAGCCAGTTTGATACTCTGTATAACTGCCCACTTACATTTAGTTGGAACTGTAGCTTGAGAATAGTTAGAATTAAGGCTATAAAAAAAGCTCGAAGCTCGCGAGCTACACAAATTCGACTTGTTCTAGGCTCAATTCAAGCTCAGTTCGAACTTTAAACAAGTCGAACTCGAGCTTGATCCTAAACTTGTGAGTTTCACTAAGCCGAACTCGAATAGTTCATGAGCCTTGGTTCGAACTTAAATAGTGATACATATTAACTCTTACCGAGCTTACTCGAGCCGAACTTGAGCTAGAAATTTTCTTATTATTGAAAACTAATGTATGTTTGAATTATTTTGACTGTTATCGAGCTTACTAGAGCCAAGATCGAACTCAAAATTTTCTTATTATTAAAAATAATACATAATAAATTATTTTAATTGTTGTCGAGCTTCAACGAACTGAGCTCGAGCCTACTCAAACTTAGATCAAGCCAAGCTCTAGCCCAGGTCCAGGCTCAGACCCCAACTTGAGCTCGGCTTGAGCTTTTACCGAGCTCAAGCCTGGAAGGCCAAGCTCGCTCGAGCTCAGCTCGTTTACAGCCCTAGTTAGAATCAAGCCCAACACACTCCAGCTCCAACTAATAATTATAATCATCATGAAACTTTAGAGAATAATATCCTAGGGAAAAAGGACACATTCCCTCTTGAAAATATTTTCATTGAGAACTAGCTCATTTTTCAGTTAATTTCTGCACCACTAAAGTCTCTTTTCATCGTACACACATCAATATCCTAGTATAAGGAATACTTCGTCAAATGAAAGGGTATGGCTACACGTAGAAATGTAGTTTGAATAAGTAAACAAATATAAAATTATAAAATCAAGTAGGATGTCTAAACTGTTGTGTAAATATAGGACCGATGCCGGTAATTAGAGGGGCTTGAATAATTCTTGAAACTTCCCCCCTAAGGTTTTCAAAATCCTTCACTTAAATGACTATGATAGTCACCAAGTTCAAATCATACCAACATGGCTATGTAAGTCAAATCTAGAAAAAAGAGCCAACAAAATCAACAGTCTTCTGCACAGGGCTAGTCAGACCACCATTGATGGGCTAGTCTGACTGCAGGTCTGTGGCCGGTCCAACCGGCCCCCTGTTTCTAGACCTAAAAACCTCTTGGGTCAAAAGCTCATATATCAAGAACTTGCGTAATTATCATCCAAACACAGCCAAATTTTGCATGAGACTTGCTCAAGACAATAGGAACCTAAACCAATCAAGAATTACAAGGTTCTTGGGCTCGAGTTTACCAAATTGAAGTGAATCAAATATAGATCACAAGAACACCAAAAACCCTAAATCTCAAATTACTTCTTACTTGTGAGGATCTAAGACATAAGGTCTTATAGATCAATTCTCACATGTCTAACACAAGGTAATTTAAGCAAGAGATTGGGCTAGAACTCCCACAAATCCGAAATCACAAATCTAGCTCAAGTACAAGCAAAGCTAAGAACACTAGCACAAACATGATTAAGATAAAGTTTGATCTATTTTAGTGGACGATGAGGTTTACATACTCATGTATGATTACAATGTGCAACTAAAGCACCACCCTTTCCTCTCTCAAGTTCTCTCTCATAACCATGGAAGAAGATAAGGTGGTAGAACAATAACTAAAGCCTAAAATCATTGAGTCTACTACCTCCTCTCCTGCCCTATAAATAACAAGCACAATCATAATGGGCCCGACTCATTAAGCTTACTGAGGAAAACTGCCAACCCTACTAACCCATCAAGCAACCATATCGAGCATAAATTCCATACACTTGACTCACGTTAGTCAAAACCATGTATGATGCAATGCAACACAAACGCTCATGGCTCCAAGCCATAAGCTGACCTCAAACCAAGTCAGCTCAACTCACCCAGATCCCTGACTGTAGCCACCAAATTGACCACTCTTCCTATGCTGGTCAGACCGCCCTAGTTAGATCGCCAACCACTGGCCAGTTTGACCAACCACCTAGTGTGATCGTATTTTCAATGCTAGTCACACTGACCAACTCATCCTAGTCCGACCACCAACCATGGCCAGTCTGATCGCACGCGACCAAACCAAAACATGCTCTCTGCAAAAAAATAGCCACCAACTAGAAATCATTTATACCACTTTTCTGGCCTGACTGCTCCTAAAATCTGGTCACACTGGGCCCCTATCAGACCATGGTTCACTAGCCAGTCTGACCAGTTCCTCCTAGCAGTCCCATTGACTGAGAACACTGACAATGAATATGAGTTTTCTGAAACTATTACAAAATTCAAATTTAACTCAACCAAAGTGCCAATTGTTCATCACACAAATATATTATACCTAGTGTATGGCTTCTCAATCTCCCTCTTGATGAACATATTGGCAATTCTCCAAAAATGCAAAGTTGAGTTGGTTTTCAAATTTAGAAAAGAATTTTGCAAAAGAGAACTAAACTTGGCTCAAGAAGTGAATAGAAGTCAAACAAGACTAACTGAGCAAGAAAAATGAGTGAAGGGAATAGCAAGTTTTTAACATAAACACTCCAAACCATTTAAAATTGGGAAATCCCCACTCTAGATCTATATGAAAGAATAATTATTCATTTTGACCTTAATCATGGTAAGAATAAGCTAAGCAAATAAAAAATTGCAATAAAGCTAAAAAGCCAAAGCTCATTATCTCTCACTTAGCCCAATTCATGTATTTTTTTGCCATACTTTCTCCCCCTTTGATAATGAATTCATTAAGAAAAGAAAGGAAGGAGTAAATGAAGACTAAGAAGTAAACATGACTATTTTGGGTAATTTTTAGATTTTAGTTGGATTGAGAGCTTTGAAAATTATCCAAGTCAATTAAAAGGTATTTCACCAATCCATGCTAATTAGCTTGTAGAATCACAAAAGAACATATATAGCAACGCAAGCCAATACTAGGTAGAAGTGATTACATGGAATAAAAACATGTCAAGCTGTTTTAAAGTCGTAAGTATAGCTTGAGAGATCCTAATCTGAGTCATGACAAGGTAAAGTGTAAAATGAACTAAAATTCTAGGTTAAGCAAGAAATATTCTTAAGAGCTCCAAAATGACTCACTTAAGCTAAAAGTCTATTTGAACATTGCAATTGATTAGATCAATGATTTATGTTAGTAGAGCAAGTCTTAGATTAGGAGTTTTGAAAATTATCCAAGTCAATTAAAAGGTATTTCACCAATCCATGCTAATTAGCTTGTAGAATCACATAAGAACATATATAGCAACGCAAGCTAATACTAACTAGAAGTGATTACATGGAATAAAAACATGTCAAGCTGTTTTAAAGTCATAAGTATAGCTTGAGAGATCCTAATATGAGTCATGACAACGTAAAGTGTAAAATGAGCTAAAATTCTAAGTTAAGCAAGAAATATTCTTAAGAGCTCTAAAATGACTCACTTAAGCTAAAAGTCTATTTGAACATTGTAATTGATTAGATAAATGATTTATGTTGGTAGAGCAAGTCCTAGATTAGGAGTCATTTACAACTGCAACAAACTTCAGTCTAAATTGTAACTCATATTTATATGGTCTATCTCAGTAAAGCAAATCCTAGACTAGGAGCTATGTACAACTGCCTTCTGAGTTTCAACCAAATTGTAATCACATTTGTATAGTCTATCTTAGTAAAGCAAGTCCTAGACTAGGAGCCATCTATAAAAGCCTTCTGACTTTCAACTAAATTGAATTAATTTTATTTAATCAATTTGATTTATCTCAAGTCATTATCGACCATATCAAGCAAAGAGCTTAAGAAAATGGTCTGGTCATCATAACTCCTCTAAGTTCATGTCAAGTGCAATGGCAATCAATCTTATGAGAAAAAATACTGAGATACAATTATAAGCCCAATTGAGATCATCTAAAGCAATAAAAAGGCACGAACTACTAAATGCTTCACAATGGAACTAAAAGCTCTACTCAAGCTAGACTCAGACTCAAAACTCAACTAGCACTTTGCTATGACACAAATCAGAAAATGATCACTAAAGCTAAACTGTTCAAATGATTCAGCCTTGACAAGGTGGTAAAGTAAAAAACTAAACTCTAGAATCCTTGAGTCTATCACCTCCTCTCCTCCCATCTGAATAACCATCACAACCCTAATGGGTTCAACCCATTAAACTTACCGGGGAAATTTGTTAATCCCATAACATGGGTTTTACACACGCATGCACACTTCTCAAAGCGTTTACAAAACTCAACCTGCTAACTCTTTAGCGATTGATCCACTTATTAATTCTAGCTCTCCTTGATGTAAACCACTTCTCCTTTGTGCTTTTTCACACCGTAGTTTTGATCAAGGCACTAACTTGGTATTTGACCAACTACCAAAATACTATCGATGAAGCTTCCTGTCACCTTCCCTTGATTTCATATTCATCTTCACCTCAAAATATCTCTCCATGCTTTGACACGTAGCCTATAGTACCTGATGACTATTCGTCATGTCTTCACACATTCAAACTCACCCGAACCATCTCTCTGTGTATCGACCTCATAACTTGACTCACCACATGCACTAACTCACCTCTTCATAATCCTTGTCTTCTCTATATTTTCCACTTGAGCCACAAAGCCTCACCCGGAGTTACATGACCACTCGGACCTTAGCTCCCCTACCTAGTCCTAGTTTATTAATGTCGATCACTACGTCCACCAAACCATATGCACATTCAAAGACCAAGTAACCATATTGAGCACAAGTTCCATATACTTAACTTACGTTAGTCAAAACCATGCATAAAGCAATGCAACACAGACCATCATGGCTCCCAAGCCATGAGCCGACCTCAAACCAACTCAGCTCAACTCACCCTTATCTCTAGCCACAACCACCGATCCGATTGCCAACCATGGCCAAACCAACCTCACGCAACCAACACCAAAACATGCACTCTAGAAAAAAGCAATCGCCAACTAGAAATCAGTCATACCGCTTCCCCGGTCTGATCACTCCCAAAATCCAGCCACATCGGGCCTCGATAAGATCGTTGTCCGTTGTTCACTAGCCGGTCCGACCGCTTCCTCCCAACGGTCCGACTGGTCCCACTGACCAATCCGACTAGAAACACTGACAGCAAATATGAATTTTCTAAAACTATTGCAAATTTCAAATTTAACTTCAACAAAATGCCAATTGTTCATAACAAACATATATATTAGACTAGTACAAGGTCTTTCAGTAAAATAACTGCATATTTAAACATTGCCATCCAAATTAACTCTATAATTTGGGGGAAAATACAGTCCAAGAACAGTAAGGCAAAGATGGATTACCTCTGTGAACTACTCCACGTAAAAACGGGAGTTCTACATCTCACCCATCCATCTATGAAATGGCTTAATGTAATGACCATTCACACGAGTAAATGGTTACGAGGGAAAAGCTTCATGCATTGTGTACGTAAATGGATTAAAAATCGTTAGCTTGCTGCAATTAATTTGCATAGCCAGCATCAACCATCAAGACAATTGTAGGGTTTTATGGTCTTGAAACTAAATCAGCATTGAATCGACACTATCTGAATTTAGCATAGTTCTTCCTCCTTGCAACCCTATCTTGTCTTGAACCAACAAGCATCAACTTTATGAGGGCAGTAGCACAAGAAATAAAGTCTATTCAGTGAATAATGGTCGTTTGCACATTGTGCAGATTATACCTCAAATACGAAATTTGGAAGTAAACTCAGGCTATAAATATCTAAATGTGCTAAAATAGGGAATCAAATTGTAGGTAACTTTCCCAAAGAACCAACTGGGGTTCAATCATTATAGGCCAAATTCTGGGTAGAAAGTCAACAACACATGTCTCAACTTACTGGACATATGTGAAACATGGTGATCAGGTTTTAACCATCACATAGTGAACAAATTGAAGACTTCTATACAAAAGACTTGTTCAGTTATGGCATATAAGATCTTGCAAGCTAGATAATTTCATTGTACAATCAGTTTTCCCAACCGCACTTACAATTGGATCGTCGAACTTCAAAGAATACCTACAATAAAAAAAAGGCATTAAAAAATACATAGGACAAGGTTAAGCAGTAGTAAACACCTATAATGATTTGCACAGGACATCTGTATGAAAATAGGAATCAATTTAACAGAGAGATAGCAAGCATAATTTAAAGGTTTATAAGCTTTACCTGAAAGAATTGCATGCAAAAGGAACACATGAGATAAATATGGGTAGATACAATGTATAAATTGCAAGGAAAATGTGCCCATCAAAAAGGACAAAAGGTGATAGCAATGCCAGAACCAACCTTTAGCTCAAAGCTATAGAAATGCGAAATCTGTTTAGCAGCCTGGTGAAATCTCTTCTTTCTTAATGATTTAGTGGTGAAAAGGCAAAGAAAAATCGTGAAATATCACAATCAGCAAGATATCACACCCTTCCCATGCACATGAGTAGCTGTTCATCCAAAACAGGAGCATAAAAACATGATTAAACTGTAAGCCAAAAGGGAATCTGTAAGCTTAACCACAAAGAGCAACATCACTGTATTGAAATTTTAGATGAAGAAATTTCACCGAGGATTGGGACCGGTGAGGAAGTCATGTGGAACGGTGGGAGGTAACGTGGCCAGTGTACACAGCTGTGAGGCACGTTAGCTGAGGTAGCTTCATCAGTCGTCGTCCGGTCAAGCCGCGGTACCACATCGGCCGACGCCAGAGGGAGCAGCGGAGATAGCGGAGAAGGAGAGGGGAGAGGAAAGAGAGGTGGCGGCATCAGATCACTACTGATGGCACAGTCCAGGAGAAGCACCACGGTGGCGCCAACATCATTAGGAAGGAAAAGGGAAGAGACCAGGACAAGGATGACGTGCGTCTTGCCTGTGCCCTTTTTCCCGTAGGCACCGTCATCACTCACCGCCACAACCCAGCATCGCCTCCCCTTCCCCTCCATCACCAGCCACTGCTCATCAGCGGTGCGAGCGACAATGATGTGGAACGGGCGAGGACGAGGATGAGGGAGGAATATACCTTGAGACAAGAAAGCTTCAAATTACGATGTCATCATATGTAAATATTGAGTTTCATACACCAGCCAATTCACTCAAAAGCTTAAGTTGATGAAGAAAGATGGGCAATTCACTTATACTTGTAGGCTCCTTTAGGCCTAATACGTGGAATAGAAGTGGACTGCAATTAATTTTTTTTAATTGCGTCAGCCAGGTCTTGAACTCGAGACCTCTTGGCTCTGATACTATATTGAGTTTTATGTACCAGCCAGTTCACCCAAAAGCTTAAGCTGACGAGGAAAGATGAGCAATTCACTTATACTTCAACAGTAAACATTGAGCAAAACCACAGGTGCTAAAAAGAGCTACTGTAATGAAAGAACTTGCGTAGTTGCGTATGTATGTACATATAGTTAAATAATTGAATGGTGCAAATCAAAGGTATGTAAAGCACCAAAAACTGGCTAGTTTCCGGTCGAGAAATTGGAACTTGCCTAGTTCCAATTTTTGGAAACCCTGACAGGCTAGGCCCAACAGGCAAACACCCCTTTTGACCACTTCTTCTTGCTAAATATGTTTATTATAGTTACATTCCAAACATCAAAAATGAAAACTCAAATTTGGAATTTGCAAAACCCAATACTGGACCGGTTTGGAGCAAGAAATCATCCGATTTCCAGGGGAAAAAAGAACCGGCCAGGTTCCAATTTTTGAGCCCGAGGTTAATGCATGAAACCCAGGAAGTTGTAGAGGATATCAGGATATGTCAAGTCATCTCTTTTTGCTCCTAGTGCACACACTGTACATCCATACCTACATATTATCACCTCATATAAATACAACACTAGATACAATTTCTTCAATATATAGTATCTATTGGCAGTCCTAAACAATAAATATTCATCTTCCTCCATATTCTCTCTCCCTCCTCCCACGTTATCTTTCTCCTTCACATATCTCACCACTACTGGCCACCCTGCCCACCCTCACCGGCACCAATGCTGACTCTTCCTCATCTCCTGTGTGGCCTTGCCTCCTCCCCCTCTACTTCCTATGTCTCCCCTCTACCTCCGCCACCTCCTCCCCCTCCTTCACCCACCTCCTCTCAAATCCAATCAGATCTACGTTGGCAGCACCCAAATCAGGCCGAATCTGAAGACGTCCCGCTGAGGTGGCTATGGGCATGGCTACTGTGAGCCTGGAGGGATGGGGCGACGGAGTGGGCGGGGTGACCTTTGCGACGGTGAGTGGTGGGGCGGCGATGGCTTGCGCGATGGGCTGTAGTGGGGCGACAGGTATTGTGCAACGACGAACGGTGGAGCTAGCAGCAACGGTAGCCGATGCAGCGGTTGGGTCGGAGTGCTTGGTGATGATGATGGGTGATGCGTTCACTGCTCGAGCCGACATAGCTACATGCTGGTGCTGCGGCGGACATGGACGACGGTGGGCTGATGCGGCAACAATGGGCATGATGGTACAGTTTAATGTAGTGGGCCGAACAAATAATGTAGTTAAATACAACTTGTCTTTCTAATATAAGTTTTTGTTGTTTCTTGGTGATTGGATTTTATACCTAAGCTATATCTTGTACGAGACACTATCATCCTAGTTGGCATGTTATAGACACTGTAGATAAAGGAGTACTGAGAGTGGCCTAATTTTTGAGCGGCAAGGGCGTATTACAAATTAATTACCGGCCGACCGGCTCAAAATCCGTACCTGAAATATACTTGGGACAATTTGTCACGTTTAGCATTTATCCCCTTTTTACCATCGACCATAATGATGAGGACTCCCATTAAAGTGTATAGTAGATGCATGCGTGTATATATACAAGTGATCCAAATATTATGTCATATAGGATCGATCACAAGGGTATTAACAACAATTAATTTGGGTATACAGTTAATTATATAGCACGATGTGACATGGGATCGGTCGAGAAACACCAATTTAGTTCGGAAATGAGTAGAGAAGCAGAAGATTAGCATGCCTAGCTAACCACATCAATGATCGACAATTAGTCAGCATGCAGTAGTTGGTACGTAATTCATTCGGATTCAATGCTATTTAATGTACGGTTCAGAGTCAGCAGCCGGGAACAACGAAATTGTTAGGAAATCTAGGCCTGGGCCAGCAACCCTGACCCATAGTGGGCACCTCACCGTAGACTATAAATAGGAAACCGTACCGGCATATTATGTACACATGCAATCAGAAATTAATAAAGAAAGACCATGAGTTCTCTCTACCTCTCTGTGTGTTTTCAATCTATTATTCTGTCTTCTGTGATTGATTTGTTTCGTTCTAAACAGAGGAATCGATCGGACTGGTCACCAGCGACGGTTCCTCAACACGTTATCAGCACGACTTTGCTCCGGTGAATCGAAGGTAATCATTGAAGCCTAATAGATTGAATTATCTAGATCGTTGTAAATTTGCAGTTTCGTGTTCTAGATTGATTTTCTACGGTGCAAATCCGTCCTAATCTACCGCGAGCAAACTTGAAGTCGTCGGCACAATGTCGATCGGTAGATTGTATTACGGGGTAGATGTTGATTGCACTGTAGATTAGAAGAAAAAAAGAAAAATCGCACATGTCGGCTCTGCACGGCTGCAGTGCGCAAGAAGATCGCCAGCCTGCCACCGGCCGCCAGCCATCGGTCGCCGGTCTACCGCCGGTCCTTCCCGGCCGTCGGCCAGTAGCCGGCGCCGCCGCAAGTAGCCGACCGCCAATGCTCGAAGCTGCGCATAGCGCCTCGGCCCTGCACTGCAGCCTCGGTCCTCGCGCACGCAAGCGCCACTTGTCGCCGGACAAGATGCCCCCGCACGGGCCGCCGTTCCCCCTGCGTAGACCGTCGGCCCGAAGCCGCCACATGTCGCCCGCCCCGAATCCACCGATAGCCGCCAGTTCCCGGCCGCCTCTTGCCGTGCCTCAGCCCGCAGTCGCTCACCCCGGCCACCTCTCGCCGTGCCTTGGCCCGCAGCCGCTCACGCCCGACTAGATGCTCGGGAGAAGCTGCCGCCGCCTATGGATAATGGGGTAGGGGAAACCCTACCCTACTGATTTTGTACTGTCCGAATGGAACTAATGGGCCGCAGGGAAATGGGCCAGATAGAAAAAAAAAGGGGAAGAGGGCCGGCGCTAGTGAATTTGCGAAAAAAAAACCCTGAAGCTCTTGAAATTACCAATAAGCCCTTAAAATTTATATATGGGTCCTGGATTTTACAGAGAGGCCTCGGTAATTCCCAAAATTACGAACAAACCCTCAAATTTATGAATGGGTCCCGAATTTTGCAGAAAACCCCTAAAAAATTAGAAAATTACGCCAAATTTTTCTCCGAACTGAAAATTTGCGTATAGACCCTCAGAAATTACAGAATTCGTTGAAAATTCATATTCTAGCATAAAAAGGCATCGGGAATCCGAATTTTGAATTATTTTTAGCATTTGAAACTTATTTATTTCTGCCATTATTATTATTTGTATTTTTTGTATTTATTTACTGTTTTTGGTTAATTGTAATTGTTTTAAATTGTTCTTAATCACTGAAATCAGCAGTAAAATTTATAGAAAATGCATAGAAAATTATGAAACATTGCAAGAACCTTTTGTACCATTTATTTACTCGTAGTAAATTATTCCGTGCATGTTTACCAGTAGTAAATTTATTATCCCTTTCATACACATGTAGATGACTGGCATCACGAACCGGGAGTTCGAGGAGCTGGCCCAGCATGGCCAAAACTATCTTACGTGGGCATCTGATGTCGAGATAGTGCTTGGAGCTAAGAAGCTCCGCGCGGCTATTGGGATTGGCGCACCGCATGACGCCCAACTCACGCCTGAGGAGAATGATCAAGCACTTCATTTGCTCAGGCACCACCTCTGCCTCACTCTCAAGAATGAGTACATGGCAGAAGAGAGAGCGCTAGCACTCTGGACCACACTCAAAAAGCGGTTTGAGAGGCTAAAGTACACCATTCTTCCTCAAGCAGAGCAAGAGTGATCAAACTGAAGTTTGCCGACTTTAAGACGGCCGGGGAGTACAATTCTGCATTGCACAGGATTTGTACCAATCTTCAACTCTGTGGCAAGTAGATCACAAATGAGCAGAAGATTGAGAAGACCCTATCCACCTTCCACCCCAATGCAGTACAATCCGCTCGCAATTATCATCAAGACAACTACAAGGAGTATGCCAAATTGATTGATATGATGCAGGTTGCGGAGGCTCAGGACAAACTTCTCCGCAAGAATTACGTCACTCAGCCACCGGGAAGCTCCGCTAGCCGTAAGGCCAACGCTGGGAGCTACAAGGTGCGAAAGCCCTTGATGAAAAGAAGGGGGAAGAAGGGTAAGGCCGTTTCCTAGAAAGGCAAGTCAGATACTTCGAGTGACAAAAAGGCAAAGAATAGTGGCAAGACCTATGGCCAGCAGAACCAAGTTTGCTACAAGTGTGGCAAGTGGGGGCATTGGTCGCGGATCTGTAAGGAGCCACAGCATGTCATTGATGCCCACCAAGCCCAAAAGAAGAAGGATGGCAAAGGGCAGCATGACGCCCACTTTGCATCGGTTGAGGGGGAGAATTCTGAGCAGTTGCCTGACTTGATGGAGGTTGAGACCATCCCGGCAGCAGCATCCCCTTACGACCTAGAGGCAGCCACCGCCATGATTTCTCTCGAAGAGAATATCACTCCCGAGAAGATAGCCGAAGAAGTCTCTGATTTTCTAGTTGATTCAGTCTGATGCATAGAATGCATTAGACTTTAATTGTCATTTATTTTGTGTTAAAAGGACAAGTTAGAACTTGTATGGACGGTACTTTAGCATATGTTTTCTCGTGATGGTTGGATGATTTTGAATAATTCATTCATTTATTCAGTTTATGATGGCATGATATGTTCTGATACTGGAGTATTTTATTTATATGTTGAATGCCTCCTAATACATGTTAATAAATTACCTCATATTAGAACGTGTGTGGCGCCCTATGGAGGAAGTGTTCTAAGTCCACAGCGGCACAATGAATACCATCTTAAGAGAGACTAAGTATTTTCAGTCGATTCGTAAGAATGCTGGCAGCCTTACACAATCGCCGGAAGCGATGCATGTATAATTGGTTCAGGAAGAGCCACAATTATACTCCCAATGGGCACAACTTTGATCATTGAAGAAGCTTTATTGTACCCAGAATCAAGTAGAACTCTCCTAAGTTTTAAGGATATTCGCGCCAATGCTTTCCACGTTGAGACTGAAGAAGAGTACGGTAAGGAATACCTACTCATTACGAAGCGCGAAGAGAATGGCAAAAGGGTATTAGAAAAACTTCCTTCACTAGAAACTGGGCTATATTATACCAACATCAAGGCACCTGCAGCCTACACTGTCCTGAAGACAGTATTTAGAAGCTCTGAACTCTTCTGTCTCTGGCATGACAGATTAGGCCACCCAGGTCTTAGGATGATGAGAAATATAATCAATAATTCCCAAGGGCATAATATTAATATAAAGAATTTCCCGAATTACGAAGATTTTGTGTGCCCTGCATGTGCCACCGGGAAATTAATTACTAGACCCTCCACTCTAAAAGTGAAGGATGAAGTCCCTGCATTCCTGGAACGCATCCAGGGAGACATTTGCGGTCTCATTCAGCCTATTTCAGGGTCATTTAAGTATTTCATGGTGCTCATTTATGCTTCTTCGAAATGGTCATATGTGGGTCTGTTGTCCACAAGAAACCATGATTTCGCAAAGCTAATCTCACAGATCATTCGTATCGAAAATGTGTTCCCTGATCATCACATCAAGTCCATCAGAATGGACAGCGCCGAAGAATTTACTTCAAAGGCATTTGATGATTATTGCATGGCGATGGGGATTGCAGTTGAGCATTCGGTACCGCATGTCCATACCCAGAATGGTTTGGCAGATGCTTTAATCAAGAGAATTAAATTTATTGTCTGACCCCTTTTACAGAATTGTAATTTGTCAGCTAAATTTTGGGGACACGCAGTCCTACATGCAGCGAATCTCATCAACTTTAGACCATCAGCCTACAACATCCATTCACCTATGCAACTAGCGCAAGGGTCACTGCTGAAAATTTCTCATCTCAGGAGGTTTGGATGCAAGGTTTATGTACATATACCTCCTCCGCAATGTACTGCAATGGGCCCTCTTCGTAAGACTAGGATATACATTGGTTATCGGACTACATCCATAATCAGGTATTTGGAATCTATGTCGGGAGATTTGCATACCGCCCGCTTCGCTGATTGCATTTTTTATGAGCATAATTTCCCAACATTAGGGGGAGGAAATCAACCCCTCGATGAAAAATATCGGGAAATTACGTGGCAAGCCACAGGAATTCATGCACATGACCAGCGAATTAGTAAAGTAGAGAAAGAGGTCCAGAAGATCATTGACTTGCAAGCATTAGCAAATAAACTGCCTGATTACTTTAGTGATTTGAAGAGCGTGACTAAATCGCATCTGCCAGCACGCAATGCACTGGAGAGAGTTGAAATACCAAAGAAAGTAGAAGGTATCCCTAATCCCGTCAAGAGGCCTCAGAATAAAAGGACAAGAACTCCGGCCCTCAAATCCCAAATAACCGGGGACGCCCGACAAAAAAGGATAAGAAGGACTTATCACAGCCGATCACTGAAGTCCCCCAGAATGAGAAGGAGAGCCAGTTGAGACCTGGCACAAGTATGACACTTTCAGAAAAGAGTATACTGGATCTGAATATTCCCGTGGAAGAAGAAGTCGGCATGGATGTGTGCGCACATATTAGAGCCGAAGAACTAAAGGGACTTGCCACCACAATTGGAAGAAGCGATGTGCAAGGAGAAGCTCCAGAAGAAGCAACTCATGAAAAATAGCTATAAATTATGTGCACACGGGAGAGTCCATGAATAGGACAACAGCCAATATCGATATCTACTTCACAAAGAAAATTGCGACAATCATCGATCTTGATCCCGAGCCTGCATCGCACGCTAAATGTAAGAAAAGATCGGATTGGGAAGATTGGAAGAAGGCAATAGAAACTAAATTGATATCTCTGAACAAAAGAGAGGTGTTTGGGCCCGTATGCCGCACACCTCCCCATGTGCACCCTGTAGGGCACAAGTGGGTATTTGTTCGAAAGAGAAATGAAAGAAACAAAGTACTGAGATACAAAGCAAGGCTGGTATCACAAGGTTTCACTCAACATTCTGGAGTTAATTATGAAGAAACCTACTCCCCAGTCATGAGTGAAATTACCCTTAGATATTTGATCTCAATGGCAGTGAACTTGAATTTAGAAATGAAATCGATGGATGTGATAACTGCATACCTCTATGGAAACTTGGATTCAGAGATTTATATGAAAGTCTCTGAAGGAATCTCTCTCCCGAACCAAGACAGAGCAAATAGAAATCTGTACAGTGTGAAACTCTGAAAGTCACTGTATGGACTAAAGCAATCTATAAGAATATGGTATAATCGCTTAAGCGCCTTTCTCTGCAAGAAAGGCTACACGAACAATGAAGACTGTCCCTGTGTGTGTTATATGGTGATCCCAGAATGGATTCTATATAATTTCAGTATATGTAGATGATCTGAACATCATCGGGATAATGAAGACATAAAAGAAGCAAGCACCTATTTGGAGTCAGAATTTGAAATGAAAGATTGGGCAAGACCAAATTTTGCTTAGGCCTGCAGCTCGAGCATGTCCCTGAAGGAATCTTAGTACATCAGTCGGCCTACACCCAGAAGGTGTTAGAAAGGTTTGGCTTTGAGAAGGCATACCCATTGAAAGTACCGATGATTGGGAGGTCTTTACAGCAAGAAAAAGATCCTTTCTGACCTAGGAAAGAGGGGGAGGAAGTCCTGGGACTGGAATTCCCATACTTAAGTGCAGTGGGAGCACTTATGTATTTAGCAAACTACACTAGATCGGACATTGCATTTACCATGAACCTATTACCAAGGTACAGTGCAGAACCTACCAAAAGGCATTGGCAGGGCATAAAGGACATCTTCCGATACATCTAAGAAAGCAAGGACCTTAAATTGTTCTACAGAAAGAATTAAGACCTGAACTTGATTGGCTATGCAGATGCCGGGTACATGTCCGACCCACATACCACAAGGTCACAAACAGGCTATGTATTCCTGTGTGGTGGAACTGCAAATTCCTGGAAATCGTCTAAGCAAAGTCTCGTAACGACTTCGACGAACCACTCAGAAATTATAGCACTGTATGAAGCCGCACGAGAATGTGCTTGGCCTCGCCGAATGATTCACCACATCCAGCAGTCATGTGGAATGAACATTGTGCAAACCCCTACAATTATCTATGAAGATAATGCAGCTTGCGTTGCATAAGTGCAAATGGGCTATGTGAAGAGTCATCTCACAAAGCACATCAACCCCAAGTTCTTCTATGCTCATAAATTGCAGAAGATGGACGAGATTAAAGTACTGAATACTAAGTCATGTGAAAATCTGGCAGATTTGTTCACTAAGTCACTCCTCGCATCTAGCTTTGAAAGATGCGTGAGAGGAATTGGGATGATGAGACTTAGAGAAGTGCAGAATTCAGGGGGAGAATTTTCTCAAGTCCATTAGTAAATCTTGATCATGAAGATTAAGTACCAAAAGAATAAAGTCCTGAAGATTGAATGAAATTGGGTGAATTATACTCTTTTTCCCTTGATGAGTTTTCCTGAAGTTTCTCGACCAAGGTTTTTAATGAGAGAATTCGTGCATCGTAGCATAACATGTATCATGTACTCTTTCTCTAAATTTTTTCCACTGGATTTTTACGGAGTTTAACGAGGCATGAACGTGTCAGATGAGTGCCCAAGGGGGAGTGTTAGGGAACCTGGGCCTGGGCCAGCAGCCCTGGCCCATGGTGGGCACCTCACCGTAGACTATAAACAGGGAGCCGTACCGGCATATTATGTACACATGCAATCAAAAATTAATAAAGAAAGACCAGGAGTTCTCTCTACCTCTCTGTGTGTTTTCAATCTATTATTCTATCTTCTGTGATTGATTTGATTCGTTCTAAGTAGAGGAATCGATCGGACTGATCACCAACGACGGTTCCTCAACAGAAATAACGTGCAATCACAAAATTTTCAGTGTTGTTAGTTGTCTAATTAGTGAAAAGTAGCCATCAGACAGATGTAATCGTTGACAAGGGAAAACTTAGCCCTCGCATGTGCAGCCTATAGGTAATGGTTTCGTAAGGGAACTGTGAAAATCGTCCAATCCAAATGGGCCCTCTAACCATACGTAGCTTCTAAGGATTAGCGGACGAGTCTAATAAATAATAATTACTGAAAGAATATAAAATCAAAATTCAAATAGGACTGTATGAATGCTCCCAAGTCCCAAGTTCAGCTAAGTTGTATGCTTAGTCCATTGGTTGATAGTTACTCCATCCCACGATGTAAATCCTTCCAAATCATTTCTCTTAGAAAATGATGTTCTATAATATAAGTCAATTGGAAGAATTAAAGTATAGTTATTGCAATATTTTTAATCTATACCTATGCTTTAATGTAAAAAAAGTGGTTGAGTAGCTGTCTCTATTACAAAAAGGCTTCTATTAGACGCCTCATCACAGACGGTTCACCAAAACCATCAGTGTTAAATGCAATTATAGATGGTTTAGGTTTAGAAACTGTCTGTATTGCTGCCAACACTAAAAACCGTCTATGAAGAGATAATATCACAAACGATTCATGGTGAGCATCGTCTATGAAGTATCACAGATGGTTCTTACCAAGAATTGTCTATGATATTGCCAAATATCACATATGGTTTTTTATTTAAACCATCTGTGATGATCAAATTATCACAGATGGTTTTGTATTAAACCGTTTGTAATATGTTTCCCACCTCGCAATCTCCAAAATTTGATAATTTTCCGTCTAAGCCTGAGTAGGATTCTGTTCCAAGACATATTTAGTAAAATGGGCATAACTTTTTGCACACAGTGTCCATTTTCGATATTCTTGTACTTGTTGGAAAACTAATGAAAAGCCCAACTAAAAAGATGACCCGCTTGCACTAGCTACGCTCTAAGACCCCCCCCCCCCCAATCAGCCATCTTTGGCTTCGAATTTGCATCACAAGTTTTAGGTTTATGTTTCTGCCCTTTTACTTGGTCTTCCCTTGGGAATTTGGATTTTGCTTCAATTGTAAAATTGTAGATCTCGTCCAAACCTTTCAAACGAGCATATATAAGCCATATAAAACTTTGCTATTTTATCTTTTGAGACTAACTATTTACATTGCACCGATATATTATCTTTGTGATCTACTGTCTAGCCATTATCGCCGATGATTTTTAATAAAAACTATCTATGATATCTCTCGTTATCATAGATGGTTTTTGTTAAGGACCGTTTGTGATGTCTATATCATAGACGGCTTGTAATCCGAACCGTCTGCGATAATTATATATGAAATTTCTATCTCGCCCCGCCACGTCATCGATTCGCGGTATCTTCCCCCGGATCCCGATCTCACCCGTCCATTCTCTCTGCATCGCACGGTATGCACCAGTCTCCTTCCCACCTCTCGCCCCTTATTAATCCCCTTTCCCTACTCGAAGAACCAACACCACCAATACTACTCCAACTTATTTGTGCGCAGCAAGGGTGAGAAGGAGTTCGGCAAAGGCAACTGAAATTTCGCTTGAAGCAAGATGGAAAGGAAGAAGGCAATAGCAGATCTGTACTTTTCTAAGTCGCCGGAATCGATATGGGGCTTCTGCTTGTTACATTCTAAAAGTGTGTCATTCTGTTGAATTTAGCATAGAACTTGAAAATGGTGTTCGTTGCCTTTTTTGTTTCTGCTAATTGAAAATTTTCTCGCACTGGTAGTTCGACTGGAAAAAAACCAGAATCAAAGCCTAGTCTGATCTGGTTTTGCTATTAGATCGGCTGTGCAACTGAACCACCCTGAACCGGAAAAATCCCAGTTAAACCACACAAAACCAGAGAAAAACCGGCGTTGGTTGCCGGTTGGAGCGGAGCATAGGGGCACAGGTGGAAATTTTGGGAAAAAGAATTGCAGGGAGGGGACTCAAACCCACGACCTCATATTAGGCCCCCTTGTGCCTGCCTCTGTTGACCAACTGAGCAACTTGCAAGTTGTCCTATGCAAACTAAGTATATTATTAATCTACATTAAACCGATCGTCTAACCAGCTAGTCGTCGGTTGAATTGATGAACCGTGAACTAGAAGACCGAATGGATTGATGGCCGGTCCGATTTTAATAACTATGCCACCAGAAATGGTGCTTGCATTCGTGGTGGCTACGGATTCACTCAGCATAGGAATAAAATTAGCATGTCCATAACATGTAGTTTTTTTTGGCGGGATACATTGTTAATCATATAGAGTGACTGACACTGTCACAATGTGGTGTACATGCATGGGCCAGGCTCGTCTCACCGATCATTTGCTCGTGCATGGCATCGTCTTCCCATTCTTGCTGACGGGCACTGACGGGCGTTGCATGAGTGCATCGCATGCATACACGCATTATGCGTTCCGAGCTAGCTGCTACAGCCGAGTGCAATGTTGTCGCCACGCCAAGGGACTCCATGTGGGAGCGTGGCCATGCATGATTTGACAAGGCAGGCACATGCTTGCCCAATGTACCTATACCTACCTAGCTTCCGCGCTTCTTGTATCTTTGCACGCAAGTTATATCTTTTAAGACTACTGCTATACAACATTTGACTGTTTTTAAAACAAAAACAGTCAGTTTGATGTAGGACGTTAGATCTCTATCCAACGGATCCACCCATACAAGTCCCCCTCCAAACAAAATGACCCCTCCAAAAAATGATCTAGAGCGTTGGATCTCCATCTAACGGCTCAAAATCTGACTGTTTTTGTCCTCAAAAACAGTCGAATGTTGTATAGATACTCCCATCTTTTAAACTGTTATTTATGATTTTTTTAGTTGTGTTTTATTAAGCTATTAAATAATAATTGATAAGAGAAATCAAAAACTAAAAAACACTGAAAGGAAAAACAAAAAAGAATAGCACCCTAATCATTCTTCGCTAGAACAGGTGGTTTTACGTAGCCAACTAGATGTTTTGCAACTCAATTAGGATGAGTATATATTTCCATCTCAAAAAGGATGATCATATGTTTAGGGGGGAAGAATAATCTGCACATTTTTTTGCCAGGAAACTGCGAGCCATGTTATATGCTCTGCTTTGCTAATCTTTTTTCCGAGAACACTGCTTTGCTACTCCATGTCACATGGTTTCTTGAGTTATAACCAAGCCGAAACACTAATTTAAGGTAGATTTGCTTTGTTCGAGAAACGGTGTGCACAATCATCAAAAATAAATTGTGTACAGAAGTTATTTTTATATATATAAAGAAGGGTTTTCTCCGCGAAACAAAGAGGATTTGTCTTAACCGCTAAATTATCACACAATTCTCATTTGAATTCAACTCGATGACTTTGCTCTATGAGATGTTACTGCTGATCCAAGGATATGTTTGGTTCAGCGAATCAGCGCGTACATGAATCTAATGGTCCTGCATAAGGTGCTATCTCCGTATTTGTTTTAGTGAACCGAACGAAATCGTTTCCGGATGGAGCGATACAAGTTTGCAGAAGCGCTCCAGTCACTCCCACCTCAGTCCCGTCTTGGCTCCCTTCACGCCACCGCCGCCGCCGCCTCGCCTCCCTTCTTGTTTCCTGCTTATGATGTTGTGGTTCCTGCTGAGTGAAACTCTTGACATTTGTGATGTTTTCAGGAATCCATTTAGCACACAGCATATTCGGTTTTACTGCAAGATTGTAAGAGCTGTCTGAAAATCTGAAGTCGCCAGGTTTACCATAGGGCATTTCTGGAACTTCAGAAACCACTTATGTAGTGTCCTCCACCAGGATTATTTACAATAGATTTGTACAACAAAATTGCAATGAGCAAGAACTTGGGGGATATTACAGTCTACAAATGTGTTACATAAATAGATCTTCCTCTCCAAAATTATCAGGAGAGACACAAGTGAACAAGCTGATCTACAACCTCAACAAAAGTCTCAGTCAGCAGCAACTCAAAGTCGCCGGTGGTTATCCCATCCATTCTCACACACCTTTGTCCATTAAACAAAACACAAAATTAGATGGTTCCATCCACCCTCATTCCATCAATCAAACAACAACCCATCATCTTATCCGATCCACCCCCATTCCACCAACCAAATACACAGACAAATATGGAATTATTCGATTTGGTTTGTGTAAGTATTTAAGTTGAATAATCTGATTTGAACTATGAAGAGTGAGCCAGTGGTTTTGAGATATCAGATTCCCCTTAAAAAATGAGAGATCAGATTTGATCGCAAAAGAAAAAGAGAAAAGAAATGATATGCCAGATGGTTTAAGATCAACGTCATCGTGGAAGATTTTGGATATTGATTGGGCGGCTGCGAATTAATTTGTTGTTCCATATGTGCACGTACGAGTGTACGACGCCTTCGTTCAACCATCTGACATTCAGTAGGAGAATCCTTTGGTGCGCTCTTTTTGGCTACAGCCGATAGCTTACGATTGTGGCTAGTGGTTTTTGATCCAAGCGTGATCGCTTATGTGAATGAACCGAATACTGATAAGCCAATTCGAAAAGACTATCTCGATAAGCCACTTTGAAACGGTGATGGAGAAACCGTCTTATTTGTTTGTTCAAGGATAACCATAAACCATAATTTGTTGATTGGGTGGCTACGAATTAATTTGTTGTTATATATGTGCAGCAACAAGTGTACACACGTCTTTGTTCAACAATATGACATTTAGCAGGAGAATTTTTTTGGTGCATTTATTTTTGCTGCGGCTGATGATTTATAGCTGTGACTGATGGCTTTTGGTCATAACACAAGTATTTGTGTAAATGAACTGAATATTGATAAGTTGCTTCGAAAAGGTTGTCCTAATAAATTGCTTTAAAATAACGGCAGAAAAACCGTCCTGTTTGTTTGTTCGAGGAAACCATAAGTCATAATTTGTTGATTGGGTAACTATGAATTAATTTGTTGTTGTCATGTATGGGCAATATATGTGCATGTACGAGTGTTCAACGCCTTCGTTCAACCATATGACATTCAAAGTGCGTTCTTTTTTTATTACAGTTGATGGCTAATAGTTGTAACTTATAGCATTTGATTTTAACGTGAGTGTTTATGCGAATAAATTGAATGTTGATAAACCACTTTGAAATGATGGTGGAGAAACTATTTCGTTTGTTTATTCGGGAGAAGCCATAAGCCATAATTTGTTGATTGGGTGGCTGCGAATTAATTTGTTGTTATATATGTGCACCTATGGGTGTAGAACACTTTCTTCAACCATATGACATTCAGGACGAGAATTCTTCGATACGCTCTTGTCGGCGGCAACTAATAGTTTATAGTTGCGGTTTATAGTTTTCGGTCCTAGCGTGAGTGATTATGCAAACGAATCAAATACTGATAAACCATTTTGAAAAGGTTGTTACGATAAGCCGTTTCAAAACAGCGGCGGAGAAACTGTCCTGTTTATTTGTTCGGTGAAAGTTATAAGCTAAAAAGAACCAGGGCAATTGTTGTTGTGTGAACCCAGATGATTAGAGAAGGAATCTTGAAATTAAAACTAAGCATAGCGAGACATTTGGTAACGAAAGTAGCACTTTCACCTAGTTAGTTTTGGGCTGAACCTGGCACTCGAAAGCATATCTACATGAAAATGATACATATTTATTAGTGCATTATTGAAACAAACTGAAAATTTGAAAACAATTTTGATTCTTGTTGAGAATTGATTTCATTTGATTCTTCACCCAATCCACCACCTTTCTCCACCATTCAAGCCCCAATTCCCAGTCGCGGCATCCTCCCTATCCATCTGTCCGTGACACAGTGAGATGACATTGTTCACCATTCGAAAATATCACCGCCGCCGCGACACTGCCTCTCTCACGGTCGACCACACCCGCACAGCTTCTCACTCAGTTGACCTGACAACTCTGTGCATTTGACCACCGCAACGCAGCGCATGAGAAGACCCAGACACCTAGCGCCACACCATCGCCAAGCCTTCCCACGCCTCTGTCTTGGCCACGCGCCGCAGACCGAGCAAGGTGACAATTGTGCCAAACCGCCTTAAGCTCGCAATAAAAGGCCCCCAAGCCCCTCCTGTGAATTTTGTTGGAGACCAATAGCCCATAGCACACCCCAATTCTTCTCGTCAACCATGGTATCATCATCTTCGCCGGAGACCCGCAAGTAAGCTCAAATCTCGATTCTTGTTATGTCATCAATCTCAATTCAATTCCTTTGGTATGTAGCTTCCTCATACCCATAAAAACTCAACCGAGTCATGGTCATGAGCTCCCATGCCCCCTATTGCTCCAGCAACCATGTCCGCTCCTCGGTTGAAGCCCCTCATCGTGAACAGCTCACCACAGACCTCCATGACCCAAACCACAGCCGCCTGAGCCACCATGACCACTCCCAGACGGTTAAACAGCGGCCAATTAGAAGGAAGAACCTCCCGCTAGCTCCTAGACCATTCAAATGCCTCGAGAAGAAACCTCCTCACTGCCGGCCAACTGTAGCCTACCGACCACCACCGAGCCCTAAAATGGATTCCCCTTAGTTCTAGGAGTCCATCCATACCCTCGGTTTCTACTGGACTTAACTGTAGCATTGGGAATCGCCATCGCAAAAATCCTCTATTCGGGCGCAACAGTGCCCGCGCAGGAGGAAGGCGATGAACAGTGCCCGACCTGATATTGTAGCAGTCCAACCCGTTAGCAAACAGTGCAGACCCGACACTTTAGCAAATGGACCCGATATGAATAGTAAAAACCCATAGTGAACAGTACCGAAACCAGCTGTGAACAATGCAGACCCGTTATGAATAGTAGACACCCGTTACTGTTCATCCAAAAATCTGAAAAACATATTTATAGTCATTTTGACTATTTTGCCCCTACGAAGTCTAATTTCTACTCCCTTAGGTCAAATTAGACACAAATAAAATCCTAATTAGTTCAAACACCATTCCAAACCCAAAATTCAAATACTCTTCAAGCCATCTCTATTCACCGAAACCCTAAAAATATTTATGCACCCATTTTGATTGTCTTGAACCTATCTACACCATTCCAATCTCCATTATGTCATTTTAAACTCTGATAAAGTTCTAAACCACCCAAATAATATTTCGACCTCAAAAACCCAATATTGTCCATGCCTGCAACCATTCGTCGAAACTCATATCCACCTATATAGCCATTTCGATTATCTCGACCATTCTAAGTCAATTCCTAACTCCGATTATCCAAACCAAACATTGTCTAGACCCTGACCACCCAAAACCTATTATCTTTGTCTTTTGACTATTTTATCATGTTTTGTTCCTAGCTTGCTTTATGCAAAGCAGGAACTCATTTGTTTTTGTCTTCCACGCTAGTACTCGAACCACACAAGTTGGTCAACAGAAAAGCTACAAGGGAATTAGAGAAATCAGTATCCAATCTGAAGACTACAGTAAGATAATCAGAGACTATAGACAAAGAGGCAAGTCACATGTCTTTGATCATGTTGAACCTACATTACTTTAATTATTTATTTATCAGTATTTTTATTATGCTATTTACGCACTATTATTTCTTGTACAATAAATGTTTAGAATGACATGATATTAGTTGTGTCCTACCACATGAAAGAAAAGCCCTGTTTAATTTGATGACCACATTCACCTTGATAAGACTTAGTAATATTAAATATACTATAAAAAGTAGTCGTGGTAAATCTAGAATTCAACAATTTCCACTGCTAAGAGGCTTAGCATTTTGCTATCAAAATTTTAATAGTTCTAGGGTAAGAAAGGATCGCCGGAGGCCATGAGTTGGCCGGGTCCCATGACCTTATCCTAGGGTGGATGCTTGAATTGGAAAGGTGGCAGTACAGTGGGCACTGAGATATGGGTTTGTGAGTGGAAGTTGCCTCAGTGAAAACTAAGGACTAGACTTTTATACCAAATAAAGAACATAGCGATCGCCCAACAACAAATATTGGTTTGTCAAATCTGGTCTAGTAAATACTCAAGTTCGATTGAATATCTACAAATGGTGGGAGGAGATCGAGGTAGAGTCTGTATGGGAGGTGGTTAACCATACAACGGTAGGGCTGCAACAAATCGGGCGAGGCCATGGGCTACTCGAGTTTATTGGGAACTGGAACCTACTACATAGAGGCTATATAAAGAATTGAGTAGTGAAAAGCCTTATTTTGTTAAACCCGGATGTAGGGATTAAGAGATCTTGTGGGTAAAGCTGGACAACTCTGCAGAGTTATTTATTAATGGTATTTGAATACGCCGTGCTTTCGGTAAATGAAGCTGTGTTTAATGGGTGATTGCAATACCAAAGCATAAGTAGATTTGGAAATGATTTGGAAGTACTGAAGTCTGGTAATCAAGTTTTGAAACCCCAATTCCTAAGAAGTTATTGTTCTTTTGTGTTTAAAAATATTTACAAATAAAACTGCATCCACAACTACTTAATCAAACCCATATATTCCCATCCTTTGAAAATCCTGACAAGTAGTTATATAGCATTTCCCATGTGACTTGTTGAGTACGGTAAGTTGTACTCAGTCTTGCTTTATTTTTCCACCAACATACAGATCAAAAGAAGAAAGGATGTTACAAGTTTTCGTGTTAGGATTACAACCGCACTCAAGCGTTCCTGCGAAGTTTTCTTTGTTTTTTTCTGATTGTAACTTAAGCTTTGGGCTTGTACATCCTTAAAATTGTTAAAACTGACCGTTAAGTCTTGTTTTAATCAAATTAACACTTTTTAAATGTTTTGTGAGCAGGCATAATACTCTTTCTATTCGCAACTGAACTCCTGAGCTGTTGTAGGATATACGATGGCCTTGTTCCCAAAACGGGGTCGATACAATTATCTTACGGTATAAGCAATGCGATGATTATCCCATATTTGTTTTTTTCTTTTTGAAATCCAATCACCACCCCAACTGGTTTCATTCAGCCCATAGCAGCCAAACCACCTCTAACTGCTGTATCGGCACAACACCTCGGTTTTCCGGCTGATTCCCACTGAATCGCAGTAGGCAGGCTATCTCCCGATTTTTTGTAGGAACTGAATTGTTTCCAATGAAATTCCAACGCTCCAAACAGACCCTTGCCGAGCAATGCTAATGTAAGGCAGCCGGATCTGTGACACCACACCAGAAACGGTACTCTCCCATCACACCACACCAGCAGCAGCTACCGGATCTGTGAACGTAAACGACATGCCAATCAAGCCAATCACAAACAGCTTGACGACGCCCAATTAAGCACATTGCTACCAACTTGCAAGATCTCCCTCTCTCTATATACAAGGAACTGATTAAAGAAGCAATAGAACGAGTAGTGCATGCACCGACAAGGAAGGAAGGAAGGGAGGGAGGGAGGAAGGAATCGGCAGGACAGGGACTGGAGGCTGGCAGCGGCTGCCTGCCCACCCGACATGTGCAGAAACCAGCACGAAAATCGATTGTGATCGGCACGGATAGGATGGCATCTCGCTGTTGCGCGGTTAAGGCGTCGCGGGCCATGCCACGGCGGCGCCGGACGGCGACCGCGTAGCCACACACACGAGCGCATCCGCACGTTCGCCGCGACGCAGCGCGTCTGCACTTGCATCGCGCGCGCCTGTGCGTTGTTCCCTTGTCCTGGCCTACCTGTCGTCTGTCTCCGTGCGTGCGCGCGCGTCGTGCAACGATTCTGCGAGCAGTTGTACCAAGGTTACGTTTGCTAGCTCGCGCACATGATCGATGATGTTCGTCGAAAGGAAAGGAATGTTACCAGGTACGTACGAGCGTGCAGACGGGGCTGGGTTGGATTAGTCTAGTCCAATCCATCCGCAGGAGAAATAAGATCCTAGCATTATCCGTATGCAACACGAATAAGATCTAGGTGAATTGGGTTCGAATCTCCCCCCTTCCCGCCCACCCAATCAATGGCGGAGTCACAAATTTACACAAGTTTGGCGAGCCTTTAATTATACGAGTTTAAATTGGTGCGAAAACACTAGCAAATAATTAGGACCCTGTTTTTTTTGCTTTTTACGGCTGTTAGTTTTAGTTTCTGTGAAAGTCGAAACAAATATAGAGGCTTCTAACAGACTATATACGTCTTTCACATCGACATCTTTACCGTCTCAAAAAATGCAGCAAAAAACTATCTGATGCATGAAAAAAAAAGACCTAGAGCGGTTGGCAAAGCTTCTCCCGTATCCTTTCCGCACCATCCCAACCGCTGCCTTTTACCCAACTCCTCGTGGAAGCTCTTTGTTTACTTACCGACAGTCCAGTTCAGATTCTAACGACTAGCAGTACCACTGAACAGAGGCAGGATGCTGTCACGAAATATCCTTACCCACAAAAATTCTGGGAGTGCAAAAATGTTCTCGTGGATATTTGCTTCAGTAAAATAACATGCTTTTGAAGCGTCAAACATACTTACATCCAATGCCGCAAAATTACAAACGAGGACAAACAACGCAATTTTATCCAGATTCTAGCCCTGCCAGTTAGAAACCATCCAATCTGGAGTCCAGAGATCGGGTTTGTGGTTTCGGTTGCTCCTCCCATATGTCCAGATGGTATAATAGCTTTTCACAATTTGGACACAAAAGCATATAACCTTCCAAGTGAACAAAATGGGCTTTTAGCCTTTTTTACTTGTCTTTTCCAAACTGTCTATTAACAAAAGCATTAGGTGCATTGCAAAAACAACAGGAAATCTGCGGCATATTTCACACTAACACCCACGATTGCACAAATTGGACTAGAGCGAGGCACATCAGGCAGTTACTGCATCACTGGGGCTGCTTTATCGTCAACTCAGCTCTCAGATGCAGCATGTCATTGATGAAGAAGAGGCTATCGACAGCCATGAACGTCGACCATGGAATTGCAAAGAGATTCCTGTATCCAACTGCCTTCCCACCGGTGAAGGTGTAGTTTCCCTTGTACTTGCTCACAAATTCCCCCGACGGTCTTGTCCTTGCAGCAAACTCATAATCAACTGTCACACTCATTGAGCCCTTCTCTTGCATCCCTAAGAAGAGACCGAAGCAGTAGAACGTACTTTGCTGCTCCATGTTACAGTGTGCTGAGAGGAAGAAGCCCTGCCCTGCAAGATGGAACGCTTGTGAGTATATCCGGCCTGACGGGAAGAGTCGGGAGCACTCCTCACGCTTTAGATCCAAGTATGCTATACACTGTGGGTAGGGTCGATCAAATTCAACCACTTTCAGAGGTCTGTACTTGTAAGCTCGTTCTGCAAATTTCTGACAGGTTATTGCATCTGCTGCAAGAGCACGTTGCCGGTGTGGTGCATCAGCTTTGTATAGAAGTGCCTCTGTGACACACTTAGTTGCTTGCTCATGGTCCAGATCAGTGCATGTTAGGACCTTCCGCAGCTTCCTACAGGTCATATGACTGAAGCGCACGAGCGGTAGTAAACGAGAACTCAAGATCTCACGTCTTTCCTCTGATTTTGGGAATTGTGCACGGGCCCACCTGAGCAGGAAGTCATAGATGGAATCTTCAGATGCCACTTGTAGGTCATTACTTGACAAGATGGCTTCGATCCCAGCAAGAGGGATGTTCATCACTTCATCTTGGAACCTGAAATGAGATAAACCATGCCTTGAGTACACTTCAAATGATTTTGTACAAAATGTCCATACTTTTCGAAAAGAAAAAAGTGGCTCCATCCCATGGAGATCACTCACTTAGTCAAATCCTTGTATTTGTTGGCAAGGAATTCCTTGGCTGCATCTGTCAGAGGCTGAACCGCAGCTGCCATTGAAATTGAGCATGGGAGATCTAGGTAGAGTAGGGCAGATTCTGTGGTCATAGACAAGCTTGTGAGCAACTGACTGCAGTACCGCATGCAAGAAACGACCTCAAATTTGTCGGCAGCCATCAAGATATCAAGCAGAATAGCGGGCTCAGTTGTTGTCAACTTTCCACTGTACATAAAGCTTAAAAGCTCCATAAGGGCATTTTCCTCTGCTCCAAGTAGAATGAAAGCAAGGAGTCATAAAAGAATTAAGGATTAAGGAAACAGTTCACTAAACAACCAAACAAAAAAGGGGCATCCTTTTTTTGGTGCTTAAATATGATTATTTAAGTATGACCATTGGCTTTCAGTAAACGATTGAGGAAAGCTATATGTACAGCAGACTACACAAAATATCCATTTGGTAGGTGAAATCAATGGGGGAAGAGACTAAACATTTCATTGTCAAAGAAACAAAAGCAAGAGAGGTAGAAACTTGGAAACAGATCCCCTTCTTTACCAGAAAGTCATATTATTTTAGTTTAAAATCATAAAATAATGATACTACAATCACAACAGCAAATTAGAATCAATTATAAAAGGAAGAATGTTCTAGTTCACTAGAGTTATCACATTACCTGAATCAGTTATTCTAAGGGTTGCATGCCTCTGATCAGATTCTTTCATGCCATTTGAGAAAAGCTAAGAAGAATGCATTAAGCTTATTAGTTATTAGAAAGCTAACAGTGAACTGACTAGAGTATACAACGAATTTATTTCAGAAGGTTATCAGAATTACCTTGAAAAAGAAAGGACTTTTTGCAGCAAGAATTGCTGAACTGATATAAATGGTCTTTACTCGTAAAATTGGTGTACCCACCATGGTCCAAGATGTGTCAATACTTTGTCCATCATCACCTGTGAAATACCAAGGTCAGAGAAATAAGAGAAACATGAAAGAGGAAGTAAAAGGTACAAAACAGCATCACTAGACAGGTTTTCTGCTGTTAAAATACTTGTAATACACTGTTCTTCTATCTGTGCAGATTCATCAACCTTCAGAAAGACAGGGTACAGGGAAAATCAAGACGGTGAATTATCAGAAGACATGGTAAAAGAACATCACGAAAATTGAACACTCATTTTAGTTGCTTCCAGCACTCTGAGCATGCTTGTAGCTCACTGAGTAAAGCAATCATAAACCTTACCCCAAGGATCCTATCAGAATTTTGTATAACTGCATTCAAATAACAAAGACCACACAAAGTATTATCTAATTAATTAATATTTCATACCTCACAAGCACCTGGTAGCAGAAGCGAGTTCAAGTAACTAAAGAGGAAACAAGGGGTTAACTAAGTTGATGGGTATCTTGCCAGCAAGATTTTCCTGTAACCACTATGTTGCACGTATGGAGAAACACGCAACCAAGGGCTACCTAGTTGATCAGCAGATTGTGCCAGTACCAAACATACTGGTGTATACCACAGGTATTTGTTCCACTTAGGACCTGTTTGGAAAGGGGGGATTTGGATCCAAATCTAGGATCAAATTCAAATTTGAAGTAAATCCTAAAAATTCCTACAGCAATCCCCCTCTTCCAAACAGGCCCCTTAAAAATAAGTGATTACCAAGCAGGTTAATATTGACCTTAAATGTTTTAAAAAAAAGACTAATATTGACCTTAAATGTGGAACAGGGAACAGGGTCGTGGAGAGTTCTAGGGAGCCCATCCCACCACACCTCCCCCAAATACAAAAAAAAGGTTACGAAACAGTTTCTTCATCATTTTGAATACACATCCAGTAAGTCATCCAGTAAGTCAATAACACGTTTGATAATAATTTGTTCTTCCTTTTTGTTTTGCCGTTACATTTAGAAATATAACAATTGGCAGATTTGATGTAATGATCAAGCAAATTTCTTTCCTGAATTATCTGACATCTCAATCTAACCTAACCCAAAACAAATTTAATTCAGTAGATACATCTAATTTTTCCCACAATAAAGCTTTATCAAAAGCCAAACTAGACAATTCCTTTGCAACAACAAATTTTTTTGTGACAAACTTGACCAATAATTGTAACAGGAAGATTAAGGGTCTGTTCTTTTGGGTTTTTCAAATCGGTTTTTGGCTTTTGCTACAGTACCTAACTTTCAAACGGAGCATTTTCTCAAGACGGGGTCTACAAGTTAAACGATCTACACGTTAAAAGCCCAACATCTGTACTAGCTAAAATCGCAAGTGAGTATATGTCTTTCCGTAATCTGTACCGTAAACAGCCAAAATTTAAAAATTTCAGCCAAAAGCCATAAGCCGCAGCCGAAAAGAACAGGCCCTAAAACTACTAACCATCCACAAAGGATAATATGTACTAGAACTTACAGCTGTGCATACCATCTTGGGCAACGGTAGGAGGAGATTCCTCTATCATTGCTACAGGCTCCTCTTGATTTTCTTCGTATGCATCATATTCTTCTACTTCGACTTCATTGCAATTTGTCTGGTCTGACATGTGTGTTGCAGACTCTGCAGATGGCAATTGATAGTAAAAGAAATCTATCATCAGAAATCACAGTGGTAGATGTTAAATTAGCACAGCAGATAATCAGATGGAACAAAGAAGCATTGCACAAAAAAAAAGGAATACAAAGGTACAAGGCACATTGTACCATAGAAGAATGATCATAGGTACATCATGATGCCATCATCAAGGAAAAAAGAATGTAGCATCATAGATCAGATTTTGGCATCCATAAACAAGACATAACTTGTGGCACTAACTAGAAGTCAAGTTACTTTGGAAATGACCATAAGAAACACAAAAACACAGAAAGCACTAAAGAAAGATCATGGCTATCAGAACCAATGAGCACACCGAAGAATGCCTTCAAACAACTACAAATTGAATAAGTTCAAAGAATGGAAATGGTATTCAAGGAACAAAGAAAGATAATGGAGAAATTCAGGGCTATTGTTTGGGACAAACAGCACTTCAACAATCAACATATGCTAACAAATCTGTGTCATTTTATCTCCTTGTGTTGAGAAACTGTAGTCTAATTTCCTTTTCTTTCCACTCAAACAAAGATTTTCTTAATTTCTTATGTTATATACCCCCTCCAAAAATATACCCAAAGGAGATACCCAGAAACTGTTACTAATCGCATGGCAAAGCAGCAGAAAGTCTACAGGCTGAACTCTTAAATAACTTGCCTCGCATGCAAAAAATCTTCTGTGCAGCACAATGTGCCCTCACACTAGATGCACAAGCACAAAAGGACTTTCATGACTGCAGCCCTCTTTGTTCCATACAAAGCATTCAAGAAACTTATAAAAACATAAGAGCAGTTCACAAAGAGAGAACTCTAGGTTTCTAGAATGTATATAGTATTATACAAGTTACTCAATAAAAATGCAACTAGGCATAGGAAGAAAGAACATTCACACACAAACAATCAAGCTAAACTACAATCGCTAAATTATGAGAGGTAACTATATAAGCAAGGTAAGCCATTGATCTGGAAATAATGCATCACAGCATTTCCTATTATGGGGTGTCAATACCCAAAGGTCTACATTTCGTGATACAACTTTCAACAACCCCAGTCCCAACGCACACACCCAAGCAGAACTGCGAAGATGTCATCCTCGGGTTATGTATCAAGAAACAACCTATCTTCTCCCGTATCCCACATTTTTTGTCAAAACATTGATCACCTTGTCCCTTCAACCTAAGGCTGAAGTATGCTGCATGAATCACACCTACCTACCCCTATCCTGCATGAATCATACCTACCCCTATCATGCATGAATCATACCTACCCATATGCTGCATTTATCTCGCCAACCTACATGCCTATCACATACAAGTAATTCCAAATTTTCTAAGTTGCATGGTTGCGCCCTTTTGTTCTCCAGTGGCCATTCTCAATTAGAATGGTTTGATATTGTTTGAACACCACTGCTATATCCAAATATGTGACTAAACAAGAATTGTTGCATTCTAATTTGAAGTATGGACAATATATAATTTGTCAATTGCTCCATCTGAATAAATTTGGTATTGATTCAGCCAACAACAAATTTCAATGTCTGATAACTCTATTACATTTACACCACAACAGCTCAAAATTTAGGAACTCCCCTCTTATTGCTTCTCCCCTGCCCCAATCATTAATCCCTAATAAAGGATCAGTCATCTAAAGAACCAAAATTTTAACCCAAAAATCCCAAATAAGCCACAAAATTCCCCACAAATCCACATCCTAATCTTCGTCAAACAACAGAAAATCTAAGCAAGAATCATACGATTACCAACAGCTACATCCATCGACCACGGGGGAATAACTCTACGCACCTTTCTCCTTGCGGAGCTCCTCGCGACGGCGCTTGCGGTGGCGCGCCCAGTCGGCGAGGGACCCTCCGCCACCGTCGCAGCTGGACCCCGGCGCGTCGTCGCCGGCGACGACCTCGATCCGCAGCACCCTGTCGGAGAAGTTCACCGAGTTAAACGCGAACTCGAAGCTGGGCCCCCCGCCCTCGCGCGATAAGTCCGGGTCCATCTCCGCCTCCGCTGCCGCCCCTGCCGTCGTCGACGCGTCTCCGCCAGCCATGCGCGCCGCCACCTCTGGAAGGGAGAACGGTGGTCGTAACCCTAGCCGGCGGAGGCTTCGACGAGAAGGCGAGGGAGGAGAGGCAAGGAGGAAGAAGGAAAGGAGGTGGTTATAATAACGGGGTATTTGAGGGGGTCAAATAGGAAAAGAGCTCGTCTATCTTGTTGCCAGAATCGCAGCGCAGAGCATGCTTGGAATGAGGTTTTTCTTCGATCGGATGTGGATTTTTTTGTGTAAAAAAATTGCGTAGGTCGACGAAGATCAAAGGTTTTTTTTATTAAATTGATCTTTTATTTTTTTGTCTGTCTGTTTATGAGGCAACTGAAATTTCAGAAAAATTCAGTCACTAACTCCTTATAGTTAGAGGTGCAAACGGGTCAGATTCGGACGGATATTGTTGTTACCATATCCTAACCCATATTTTTTCTCCGGATTCGGTACCAATCGGATTCGGTGCCGGATCGGTCGCGATTAACCCGTTTGTAAGGAATGCATGCAGTACAGCAAATGGAGTAGGAGGACGTACTGTCAAGAACTTGATGTTACTACTTAATAGCTGATGTGGAAGATTTTATTTTACCATTGCAAAAGAAAATGAAACGTCAAATAGTAGCACTAACCTGAAATCAAACTTGAAGACGTATCGGATTCGGACGGATATTGCTGTTACCATATCCTAACCCATATTTTTTTCTCCGGATTCGGTACCAATCGGATTCGATACCAATCGGATTTGATGCCGGATCGGTCGGGATTAACCCGACCCGTTTGCACCCCTACTTATAGTAATGCATAATCAACTTTTATTTTAGAACACTAGGAGAACTATGTATCTTTGCATTAAAAATAGAAGGGTTAAGATCCGTTCATATTAATTTTTGTTGATAGCTTTTGGTTTTAACTTATAAATAATAATAATAATAACTTATAGAGAGCTGTACAAAGAGAGAAACTCACATGCAGTTTTGACCGATATAAATAAAGTCATTACATTGTGTACTACAATCGACTAGTAGATTCTGTCTTAAAAAAAACTCTACTGGAAAGCTACATACTTAAAAAAAGTTATATACCATAAAAATAGTTTTTAGAAGGTAATATAAATAGGATATTAATTACTGCTTAAAACTATAGAAAAATGAGAATCCGTGAGCTCAACCTCTGTTGGTATACAAAGTAAACTTGCTAATGGCTTCTCTGGCCAACGTGCCCGGTGTTTTGCGCCTGCTAACCTCCACAAAGCACTCCCGTCGCCCGTGGTTTGCACCAGCCGGATTACCTGTTGGGAAGCTCCATTAAAGACGCACTAACTATAATTTTGTTTGACAAGAAAACCATTAGAGAGGCTCCTACGTCATTATATTAATACTGATATCTTATAAGGAATCTAGCCAACTAAATATTATTGGGTGGTGATCATTTCGGCTTATTTTTGGTGGCTTATAGCTGAAAAGCACAGTAGCTGACTGAAAAAAAATACTGTAGCTGACAGAGACTTATTTAGCATAATTAAATTTTAAAAAATTAAAAAATATGTTAGCCCATTACATATAATACAAACAAATACGGGAAAAAAGAACCGGCAAAAAAGCTCAACAAAAAGCTAAAAGTTCAGAAAAAGACGAAATTCATAAATATATTTATGAATAGTGAAATATATTTGGGCTATATTTATATTAGCTTCTACAAACTGCTTTTGTATGATAAATGGTTTTTCTACAGTACCTTTTTAAACTAGGTATCTTTTTAAGGTGGGGTTTATTAGTCGATTGTAATATATAGTGTAGTGACTTTATTTATATCAGCCAAAATCGCACGTGGATTTCTCTCTCCATACGGTTCTACAAACTGTATTAATATTCATAAGCTAAAGTCACAAGGCATCAGCAAAAGCTAATAGAAGGGATGCTAAGCTTTTCTTTCACTTACATACGTAGAGCGACCTCGATAAAAGTTCTTTTTCCAAGCCATGATCGAAGGTGTCTTGTTTTCAAAAATTTTGCCATTACTTTGCTTTTAGATTTGTCATGATGCGATTACGAAAACCTCCACGAAGAAAGGTGTTCAAAAAGTCCATTTAGCTTTTTTTTATATGAAAAAGTCCATTTAGCTTGAGTGATCATATCAATGCTACCAGTGTTCTGCTGCCATTTGAATGAACTAACTATATAGATCGCCAGTTCTCCACGATTAAATTGAACTATGTATGAAAAAACAAGCTGCTTAATATCCCGTCGAAGTTGGTGTCTTTCCAATTCTATGCACATGTGGTAACATTAAGTAATAAATGTCTTTCTAAATCAAAATAACCATTCTTCACAAACTAAATTCAAATTTACAAAAATGGCCTCTGATTGGACTATTAGCTTGAGAAAGTAAATTGTATCACAAAAATCTTTTTTCCTCTCAGCACAACCTAGGCCAACAAAATAAAATTGCTATCACGAAGAGTCATATAGATTGGAAAAGACCACCTTAACCCCACTGAAGTATCGCAAAGTTTCACCTAATCCCTGAAGTCGCGACCGAGAGAAAAGAGTAGGCGTGTTGTTTTCTCTGCGAAATTGCAAGGTGGTCCCTATGGAATTACAAGGACCATCATGTGGTGAATGACCGCGTTCGTTTCGCACACGTCTTTGACGTTTTCTTTCTAGAAAGAAAAAAATGATCATATACCCTCCATTTAGATAAAAATTGAAGATTTACCCTCCTGACTCACGTGTCAGTGACTTATGATAACCCTACGTGTCATTGAGATGTGGAAGGTAAATCCTCAATTTTCTAACTAAAGAGAGAGTATATGATCCAATCTCCCTTCTAGAAATGAGTGTCAATCGGTGCAATTCATTCTCGAAATATTGACCTGCCAAAGAAGACTTGTGGTGAAATGAAACATTCTGAAAGTTGCATCAATTATTTGTTATATCACGTATAAGCATTGTGTAATTGCAACTGCGTCCATTGGCGAACTATCCTACTTGATCCGAAGGCAACCTGCTGCGGCACAATCTAGTGAATTCTTTCTTATAGAAGCAATATGAAGGATGCTGAAAAGTTATTGTTTAATCCAACATTGGATTCAGCACATTTCTCGAAATCATGAATCCATCACTTCAAGAGATAACTTGAAGCCTTCAATAGAACACTAATAACATCAGCTGTAATGCATTCGAGGTGCACACGTGCAATGCTTTTGGGCTGCGCCTCATAGCTTTTGTCTACGTTTTTCAACACGGCAACAAATGATGACATTGACACGGATGATGCACACGATTTTGAGCTCAAGAAGCTGTTTGGAGAAACCTTTTCAAGAGGCTGTCCCGTTTCGACATTTAGTTTTTTAACTTCCGGAGAAGTCAAAAGTCACAAGCAAAAATCAAAAGCTAAAAAGAAGAACGCCTAAGTTACTAGAGATATATTTTCATTCTAGTAATCATACCACTACTGTTTAACTCTTCATAAACATGAAGAAGTGCCAATTGAAATGATACAAATAGACTTGAAATGGGAAAGATCATAAAGGTCATCAAGATATGTCATAAACAAAAATCCTTCTCAAAGTCGAGTTCTTCTTGGCCTCTACCGCCCTGGACAATTAACAGGCTAAATTTAAAGAGGAGTTCAGTCACATAGTCTGCAGCTTGCAATGTACAGGGTTACTGAATCAACAGGCACGATGGAAGGAAAAGCCGCAGCTATATAAGCCGTCTATATTGCGCCTTTGATTCGCTGTGCGGGCGTCAAATGCCAGAAACTGCAACCGATTGTCTCCACTCATTTTCTCCAGGTGGACAGGTAACCACCTGACGCCTTCAATCGGGCATGCCGCCCCTCTAGCCTTGCTTGTTGCCTTCAGGGTGTTCTCCTTCACGCCTATTGACAGTTCCGGTGAGCACTCAAAAATCTCATGGCCCAATGCTGTGGATAGGTAATTCAGTTGCCGTGCTGGACTGCGGAGATTGCATACATCCCCTGATGTAGTGCCTTCACAAAATAGACTTGTTCGGGAATAATGATAAAGGGATTCGTGCCCCCAGACAGTCAGCATGAGAGCCCTCCAAATTGTGCTTTGATGAGTCAATGCGAGATCCTCGAGAAATATGGGTGCCGGTGATTTCATTCTGCTCTTCTGCTGGAGTAATTCTAGCATTGCTGCGTGAGTTGATCTCTGGAGTTCTAGTGACATGCTGTGGTTTGCTGCTACTGGACATTGCCTCGTCTTTCCGTGAATACATTGGCACATGTGACATTTGCGAACTTTCACCAGCTATACTATGAGAGTATTCTGGTCTTTTCTTTGGTGCATCCATGCTGCCTGTGCCGCTTCTGTGAGGTCCAGTATGGTCGGGTGTGTATAGGTATCATCCGGATGTTTTATTCCTAACAATCATCCAAATCTCGGACCGTTAGATTAGAGATCCAACGGCCTCTTATTTTTGGAGGGGGAGATTGTTTTTTTGGAGGGGGCAGAGAGAATTTATGACCGTTGGATCTCTAATCCAACGGACACAAATCTGGATGATAGTTAGAAAGAAAACATCCGGATGATGTTTATCAATACCCAGTATGGTCATGATTCTGAATGCCATTTCCATGCATGTTCAGTTCAAAGCAATGCAAATCACTAGCAACAAAATCATCAGAATCATCATCATCATCTTCTTCTTCAGCTAGCTGAGGAGCACTGGTGGCTCCATTCAAATGGACAGACTCATGGGATTGCCGACGTAAGCAAGCATCTCTCCTACTATCATTCATGTATTTGTCATTAGTCTTAGAGTTACTTGATCTCTTAGCAAGAAGAAAAGCCTGGATTTCACTACTCAGCCTCTCTGTTATTGTGGTTTTCTGCAGCAAGTCTTCCTTCACATCAATATTTTGCATTTGCATTATCTCATCAAGCCATGCTTCCGAAACATGAAGCACTGATTTATCAAACTTGTGCTCATAATTATTTGCATGCCTTTGTTTTAGCACCCTGACTTCCTCTTCCCTCGTCGAATCTATGGCAGTTGCCTCTCCTCGCTGGATCTAGCGGTTCCATCGGATTTGTGGGCTCGGTCGGTCCTCTTCTTACCGGATCTATGGGTTCCTCGTTAGATCTATGGATTCCTCGCCGGATCTAGGGTTATGAGCTTCTACTCGCTGGATCTATGGGTTTCGAGCTTCTACTCACCGGATCTACGTGTACCTCGTCGGATCTATGGGTTTCAGGCTTTTACTCGTCGGATCTACAGGTTCCTCGCCAAATCTATGGGTTCTAGGCTTCTACTCGCTGGATCTATGGGAACGTCGACCCCCTCAGCTCCCTCGGCCTTCTTCACCCTCATGGAGGCTGCCACTGGGGGTGGCTCTACGATGGGCTTGGTTCATGGACGAAGGCCATGGTTGTAGTGGTTCGCCACGACTCGGCCTCCTCTCCGGGATGGTTCACCCTTTCTTTTCCCCTTGTTACTTCTCTGCATATTTACTTTAGTTGCTATTTTTACTATGTTTTCATTTTTTACCACACCTAGTTTTGGGAGGTCTTAAGGATGCTACAATGACGTGACTCGGGTGAGGTGAGTGTTGCACCGAGGAGCATGCTCCCTTACCCGAGGGTGCTCATGGCATTTATGGCTTGCCACCGGTTGCTGTGGTAGCCACCAGCCGGGTGAGGTGGCTCCTGTCTCCTCTTGGCTGCCTTGCTCGGCCAGCCGTGCTGAGGCGAGGTGCGTGCCATGTGTAGTGCTTTACTATGGGGCCAAGAAGGGATAGGGAATGGATGCGGGAGGGAAAATGTGGGCCTATTTGTGTTGGGATGGAAGTGGCAAGGTTGCTGGAGGTGGTCTCGGTGTGGTCCTCACATGGATGAAG
Organism: Dendrocalamus latiflorus; assembly: GCA_017311315.1. NCBI lineage: Eukaryota > Viridiplantae > Streptophyta > Magnoliopsida > Poales > Poaceae > Dendrocalamus > Dendrocalamus latiflorus. The sequence continues at coordinate 39,423,305 of CM029609.1, forward strand.
ATGTGAATGGTGGTCCCTTGTCGATGCCAAAGATGCAGCCTTGTGGTCCACACGGTCAGCCTTCTAATTCCCCGGTGGTGCACACTCTCCTTCAGATTCCACTACGTTCCCGCCTCCCCTCCTCCTATTCTCCTCTCCTCACTTCTATCTCTATGAATGGGTTGTTGGTTTTGGGAAGAGATTCTCTGGCCTTCGGTCGAGAGATGAAATGATGGGTTCTCTTAGCTTGCTTTGGGGACACTGTGCTTTGTGGCTTCCTTTAGTTGGCTTTAGGGGCTCTCTCAGCTATGTGTGAAATTATGTGGGCAATGCAAGGATAAGTGAGATGGGTCTTAAGAAGGCGAGGCACTCGACTGCCTTTCTCTCTTCCCTGGTTTTGCTCACAGCTGTGATGCTCTCTCCTTATCCTTGGTTGTGTCTTGGTTTCTTGTGGGACTTATGGAACATTGGTCTGAAATGTGGGTTGTGCATTGTGCTGGATTCTCTGTGGCTAAGGTAAGTCCATAAAAATGTGGGTGTTGGATATTCGGGTACCAGATGATGAAGCCCATTTATGGTGAGAGACGCCGATCAGCCCGAGACGGTCTAGGAACCTCGATGAACGCCACTCTAAACAACTCTAGTAGTTGAAGGGTACTAACAGCGATTCTTTTCCTTTCTTCTTATTCTCGCTTAGATTGTTCTTTTTATTCGCTCACCAATTGCAAAAGAAAAAGTGCGACTAGGGTTGTGGCCGGCTTAGATGCTACACATCGAGCAATACATGGGGACAGAGCATGGCAAGAAATGCAATGCTACCTTTGCTTGGCTTTATTCCCATGCAGTTTTGGCTATGCAACAATTTTAGTTTTTCATATGTACATAATTCTTGTAATTAACCAAGTATTGTAATAATGTCTTTACTTTCTTTATAAAGGTCCAGGGCCAATTGTTGTAATTTATTTTTATAATTAAATGCTTTATAATAATCTTGCTATTTTTTATTACTGTTAATTACCCAGCTTAGAGTTAATTAGAATTCAGGGTTCTTTCACTGCATCCCTAGATCTACCATTGATATCCAAAGAACGAGCTGGGCTGATCGCTCGGTTTATATTGGAATCCTATAAAATGCAGAGATAAAGAATCACAATTTTGAGAAATGTGCTTCGTCACAATTCAATTGCATCAATGAATTAAGAAAAAAATTTAGTTATCTAGAAGAGAATTAATTCATGAAGCAGGCAATTACTATGAGACAACTTCATTATCATGCCTTTGTCTTTGGCCCAAAAAATAATCACGCTTTTGTTTATCTAAATAAAGACTAAATAACCAAAATAGAATACCAACATAATATTCAATTAAATTCAGGCTTTCATGATTTCTTTTCAATAACATCAGCATAAACTAGAGTGCTAGACTACTTAATAATTTGTCTTCATAAGCATGCTAAAAGGCATTGTTCCACATTTGACATGCTGTTGTTGGACCGAAATGGCGACAGAGGGGGGGTGAATGTCGATCTTTAAAAATCGCCCCCAACAAATATCTTCTTCTCCAGTAGCTATGGGAGCTATGAAGGAGAAAATAAGCCCTCACTGGAAATCACAGAGACACTGAAAAGCTAGACCCAGAAGGAAGCAATCAAGAAAAACAAATTCAGCGCAAATCTGACCTCAAGCGGTAGTACCGCTTGGTCGAGCGGTAGTACCGCTGGTCAGAGCGGTAGTACCTTTGAGCGGTAGTACCGCTCCTCGAGCGGTAGTACCTTGTAGAGACCCGAATATACACGATACTAAAACTATAACAAGGTTCAAATCTAGTGGTTGCTAATCTTCACGGAAATCTCCAATCTGGTCTTGACATATTGGGTGCTTCCTTGCTCCAAACTTCACAGCATAGCTTGAAGAATTCCATACCAACTTTCACTCTGATGGAGGGACACTCGAGACATCTATGGACATTATGGGGATAAGAAGTCAAATTGAGTTTCGAAAACCATATTTCAGAGGAGCCAAAGAGTAAGAATCCTAAGAATGGGGTAAGAGTAAAGAATTACTAGACAATCATTTGGTTGATTTGATTTAGAAAATAAATTTTGAAAATTTTGCTAATTCGACCACTCTAACTAGGGCTTCGTCCTACAGTCGATATGGCTCTGATACCATCTCTGTAGAGACCCGAATATACAAATCCGGACTCTCCTGTGTAAACAAACGAATGTGAAGCTCCAGAATCGAACAAAACTGTGGCAGGAACTGAGTTTACTTGAAACTTACCGATCACAACATTTGGTGCTGCTCGAGCCTCCTCCATGGTGACATGGTTCACCTGGCCGCGCAGCACAGTCTGCGATCCTCTGTTGGGTTGACTTGGTGTTTGCGGTGCTCCGCGTCCTGACTCTGCTGCAGGAGTCCGATCTGGTGTAGAGCCCAAGTTGAAACGAACTGGTGTCAAGGCTTGATTTTGCGGGCATTTGTTGGCATAATGTCCCGTTTCATGGCATTTGAAACAAGTAACTGCTGTCATGGGTTTGGTGATCCTCTGCTGTTGGCTTCCAACTGGAATTGGCCTTGGTCCTGATGAGAACTGGCGAGGAGCTGGTGCAGGTGTTTTGAATCCTGACTGCTGTGGAACACGAGCGGGCTGAATCGTACTGAAGCGGGTCCTCTGAGCCTGGTGCATCTGTGATCCTTGCTGCATCATCCTCCGCTTGCGGGATTCCTCTAACTCACGACGACTCTCCTCAATGAGCATCGCTTTGTCCACCATGTTTTGAAAGCTGGCGTAGTGATTTCCCACCACTTGAACTTTCAGACCGGGGTTTAGTCCTTTCTTGAACCTCTTTTGACGGGCATCATCTGTAGCGACATCCTCCGGGGCATAACAGGCTAGCTGGGTGAATTTATTGAGATACTCACTCACTGACATGTTCTTCTGCTGTAACTCCCGGAATTCCTCCTTCTTCATCTCAATCACTCCGTCCAAAACATGGGCATGACGGAAAGCTGCGGCGAACTCCGCCCAAGTGATGCTATCTTGATCTTCATGAGCAGCACAATAGTTTTCCCACCATTCAGCTGCAGCGCCTTCTAGCTGGTGGGCGGCATACAAAACCTTCTCACGGTCCGTACACTGGGCCAGATTAAGCTTCTTTTCTGTTGAGCACATCCAGTCATCGGCTTCCAAAGGCTCCGTAGATCGTGAATAAGTGGGTGGCCTTGTCCTCATGAATTCTGCAAATTTAGACTGTTGACGAACTGGTTGGGGCATTGCCATTTCTTGATTCTGTCGATTCATCATTGCGTTCATATTCTGCATCATGGTATTCATTAACTGGGTCTGGGCAGCCATGAACTGACTCAAGGTCGGATCTAAACCAGCCGGATTTGCATGCTGCTCTGGAGTTGCTTGGTTTCCATTACCGCCTTCCGGATCTTGGTTCATTTGACCGCGTCCTGCGGAGCTCCGGGTGTCAACCATTTCTGCTCTGTTCTGAAGGAAAAGACCATTTGTTGAGAACTGACTCTTCAAGGCTCAATAGGTAAGAGGGAAAAGCAAAGGTAAGTGGTAAACTCGTCTAAGGGGTAATTAATGGCAATCCTAAAACTAAGCAAACACTTAGCCGAAAAGGCTAACAAAAGAAGCAATAAACTCCGCAAAAAGACTTTTGACATGACTGCATCATAATGCTAGAAGCAAAACTGCAGCTCACACCACACCCAACGGCAAATAAGAAGCAAGACGGTCTACACGATACTAAAACTATAACAAGGTTCAAATCTAGTGGTTGCTAATCTTCACGGAAATCTCCAATCTGGTCTTGACATATTGGGTGCTTCCTTGCTCCAAACTTCACAGCATAGCTTGAAGAATTCCATACCAACTTTCACTCTGATGGAGGGACACTCGAGACATCTATGGACATTATGGGGATAAGAAGTCAAATTGAGTTTCGAAAACCATATTTCAGAGGAGCCAAAGAGTAAGAATCCTAAGAATGGGGTAAGAGTAAAGAATTACTAGACAATCATTTGGTTGATTTGATTTAGAAAATAAATTTTGAAAATTTTGCTAATTCGACCACTCTAACTAGGGCTTCGTCCTACAGTCGATATGGCTCTGATACCATCTCTGTAGAGACCCGAATATACAAATCCGGACTCTCCTGTGTATTCTGCACTAGTCCAGGATCACGCTAGTGCACACGGTATGTACAAAGACAAATATCATCCACATCACGATATTCTAAGGAAAATCCAAATTATATTGATAATTATCAGAGTACGACCTTATGGCCAAGCTTACAATTATTAGCCTGAAGGGCTTAACAAAAACTAGTAGCGGAAATCCAAAAGAAAGCGCAGCAGCCAATCGACACGCCCACAGGCTATCGAGTGGAGAACGAAGCCTAATCCGCGAAGACGTCGAAGTACTCTCCTTCTGGAACCTCCTGCTGGTGATACTCCTCCTCCTCAACTGAGCAACAGGGGCATAAAGCCGTGAGTACATTGGTACTCAGCAAGCCGTTTGTAACAAATGAATGCAATATAATATGCAAGGCTTAACAATGGATGGCTGAAAGGTTAGTTTTGCAGAAAGCGACAATTGAAGTAAATATCATACATAGATTGAAAAGCAACTTTAACAAAGGACGTTAAATAAATAATCCAAGGAATTGAATATAATCACAAGTGAACTGACCACTCACTTCCCAGCTCAACCCAACCAGATTTCATAAAAACTCTACCCCTCGTGTGAAATCACCGAGCATTGTCCATGACCGAGGACACGGCTATTCGAATAGTTTTACACTCTGCAGAGGTTGCACAACTGTACCCACACGATGTGATAATCCTCACGATAAAGATAATCACAACAAGGCTTTTACAATGATCCATCTCCACCTGATCCCACTCGCTAAGGTTTCGCCGTCGAGTAGGGTAACCCCCTAGTCGATAATTGCCCCCTCTTGCGCCACAACAACATCGGTAGCAAAACCAAAATGGAGACTTCACAAATTATTATGCCAGGTCTATCCCATACTAGACATGTGGTTTGCACGACTTAGCTCAGATCAATGGCGCACAAAGTTGAGTCCTTAAGAATTACCCAGGCGAAGCATCCACATCCCATGTGCATTCAGCACCCCTTTACTGCACGATCAATCGCCCAAGTGAAAACCAATTTTGTATAACCAACACCAATGACACTACCCATGCCATGGGAACAAGTTTTATAATCGTGGTTAACCACCACATTCAAGTATATCATTAAGTCAAGATTAATTAACCACATGTGATGATGAACCCTTTCGCCAAATAAGCAAGGCTAAGCATTCTAATCGTACCAACCCAATGTGACAAATAACATAGCATCACTAATTAAATTCCCAACCTAAGTTGACAATGGCATCAAGGTATTCCAAAATATCAAAGAGGGAAATAACCAATTGGGACGATAACTACCAATACAAGGGTTTGAATAAAAGTAGCGATGCATGATAATTTAAACCAAAATAATTAAATAATATATTGCAAACTGGGTTCAACATGATCAAAGAATACGACTTGCCTTGGCCTTGCTCAGTTGACGGCTCTTAATCTTCAAATCCAACTTCCGCTCCTTCGAACGCGTGATCTAACGAGAGAGAACGCAAATCGAAACACAAAATAAAATCAAATAAAATTCAAATGAACTCCAAAAACTTCCAAACCTGAACCAAAAGATAGAGCTCAATTTTATATGAATTTAGGAAAAAGAATCGGGTCAATCGGAGCTAGGACGAAGAAGAACGGGCTCTGGGAAGTTTTAAATCGGAGAAAAAGATTGTCTTCGGAAACCAACGTGGTCGGAGAGGGAGTTACGACCACGGCTATCGCGGTCGGGAGGGTTATGACCACGGCAAACACGATCAATAGGGGTTACGACCACGTAGTCGGGCCTGCGACCACAGCTGACGAGTACCCGGTTATTTACGACCACTCGGATGGAGCTTACGACCACGTAGTTGCTCACGACCACGGTCGAAATTACGACCATGAAGTCTTTTACGATCACGTTACCGTTTACGACCACAGAGAATGGCTTACGACTACACAGAAGACTTACGACTACGCAGAAGACTTTCGACTACGCAGAAGACTTACGACTACGCAGAAGACTTACGACTACGCAGAAGACTTTCGACTACGCAGAAGCTAACGACCACGTTGAATTGAGCGACTGAAACCGAGAGCTGCTACAGGTCTTACGACCACGTAGTCGAGCACATGACTACGATCACTCAGTCGAGATTACGACTACGTAATCGAACCTACTACTTCGACCACACAGAGCAATCTACGACTACGACCACACGGGCGGCTACGACTGCACAGCGGCTACGACTACTCAGGCAGACTTACGACCATGAAGTCGTTTACGACCACATGATCGAACTTACCGGTGGCTTTACGACTTACGACTAAGGCTCTACAACGTAGTCGTAGAACCTTACGACCACACGGATCTACGACACACGGATCTAAGACCATGGATGGCGGCGGGATCTGGTCGGTGGTGACTAGGGACGGTGGCGGGATTCACCGGCGACAGCAGATCGGCGAAGGCGAAACGACGGCGAGGACGACACGACCTCGGGCTCCGGCACGACCACGGCAGCGGCTACGCGTACGACCACGGCTTTGGCGAGGCGCACGACCACAGCGGCGGCCGGCACGACTTCGGTTGCGGCTCAACTCGGAGGCGAGGCTTGACTTGGGACGAGGGAGACACCAGGGGTTCGGGCCCTTTTATACCCGGTCGTAGAGGTGTCCTGGTCGGCCACGAGTACGAGTCCGGGTGGGATACGACCTGAGAGTCCTACTCGTATACGAGTACGACTTGCTAAAAGCGGGCGGCTACGATGCGGGGGCGGGGTTCTGGATGGCTGACACGCGGCGGGGGCGGAAGCGGTTGCGGCTCGACCGACTGGTTTTTCTTTTTCTTTTTCCAGAAATTCAATTAAATCATTTTGAGCTCTAGAAAATAGCAAATAAATCCAGAAAAATCCAGAAAAAATACCAATAAATTCCTTGAGACCCAAGGAACTCAAATAAAATAACTTTGGCAAATGTTAATGTTTAACTTAATCATATTAAATTCTTTTAATTCATAAATTCTCATTTAAGCTTTAATTAATTTCAGAAAAAATGCAAATGGTGAATTTTATTTCAAAAGCTTCAAAAAGGCTCTGAAAATCAGGATGTTACAAACCTCCCCCCCCTTAAACGGAATCTCGACCCCGAGATTCTGGCTCTCTAAGGAATAGGTTTGGAAACTCCGCTCTAAGATCATTCTCGCTCTCCCAGGTTGCTTCCTCCTCGAAATGGTTGCTCCATTGAACCTTGCAAAAGCGAACTGTCCTTCTTCTGGTTACACGCTCTGCCACTTCCAAAATTTTTATAGGATGTTCTTTATAAGACAGATCCTCCTGAAGATCCACCGCCTCTACGGGCACTGCTTCCTCTGGCACTCTCAAGCACTTCTTTAGTTGAGATACATGGAAAACATCATGGATCCCGCTCAAGGTGTTTGGTAATTCCAGCTGGTATGCAACCTCTCCTTTGCGCTTTAAAATTTTAAATGGCCCCACATACCTTGGCGCTAGCTTTCCCTTCATTTGAAATCTCTTAACACCTTTGAAGGGTGTGATCCTGAGATACACATAGTCATTTGGCTCAAAACTTAAATCTCTTCGACGAGTATCAGCATAACTCTTCTGTCTGGCTTGGGCTGCCTTTAGCCTTTCTTGAATCAAACACACTTTCTCTTCTGCTTCCTGAAGACATTCTGGCCCGAAGATTTGACTCTCCCCCGTCTCTTTCCAATTGAGAGGGGTTCTACATTTTCTGCCATACAGGGCTTCAAACGGTGACATTTGTAGACTAGTCTGGTAACTGTTATTGTAGGAGAACTCCGCAAAAGGTAAACAACTATCCCATTTAGCTCCGTGATCCAATACACAAGCTCTTAACATATCCTCCAGGATTTGATTCACACGCTCCGTCTGACCATCAGTTTGCGGATGATATGCTGTACTGAAGTTCAAGTGAGTACCCATTGCCTCGTGAAAGCTATTCCAAAATCGTGAAGTAAACTGCGACCCACGATCCGATACTATCCTCTTGGGCACCCCATGAAGACTCACAATCCTGGATATGTATAACTCGGCCAATTTATCACCAGAATAAGTTGTTTTGACCGGAAGAAAGTGAGCGACCTTCGTTAATCGATCCACAATTACCCATATTGAGTCGTAGCGCGCAAAACACTCATCAAGGGACTCGCCAGCGAGTATTTCAAACTTGTTGTAATCTCGCTTGAACTGGTCCTGTCTCACCGTCTTTATCTGGGTGGTGCCCTCATGGTAAGCATCGAGGGTCTCCCAAATATCGAAGGCGGACGAAAGATGAGATATGCGGTCAAACTCGCTACGACTCAAGCCCTGGATTATGATGTTCCTTGCCTTAGCGTTTGCCTCAACATCATGCATATTTCCAGCATTAATGTTCTCATCGGCAGGAACAACAAATCTGACCTTCACCTTCCGCCAAATGGCATACCCCTGAGCCTGGATGTATGTTTCCATTTGGCTCTTCCAGAAGGGGTAATCCAGGCCATCAAAGATAGGAGGTTTGGTCGAGTACTTGTCCGTCGCCATGGCTCTTGAGACCGGTTAAGATCTATTGAAAAGAGCTAACCGGCTCTGATACCAATTGTTGGACCGAAATGGCGACAGAGGGGGGGGGGGGTGAATGTCGATCTTTAAAAATCGCCCCCAACAAATATCTTCTTCTCCAGTAGCTATGGGAGCTATGAAGGAGAAAATAAGCCCTCACTGGAAATCACAGAGACACTGAAAAGCTAGACCCAGAAGGAAGCAATCAAGAAAAATAAATTCAGCGCAAATCTGACCTCAAGCGATAGTACCGCTTGGTCGAGCGGTAGTACCGCTGGTCAGAGCGGTAGTACCTTTGAGCGGTAGTACCGCTCCCCGAGCGGTAGTACCTCTCGAGAAAAAAAACAGCAAACAGGAATTTCAGAAAATTGAGAGATTCGCAACGATTCTTGGATTCTTGGCTTGGGAAACTTTGAGGAGCGCTAGGGAACACTCCCAGAAGACTAAGCCAAAAGACAATAACAAGAAATCCTCTCCAAGAATCAAGAATTTCAGATTTGGGTAAAAATCTGAAATCTTGCAAGAACCGAGCCAAAAACCAAATAACTCCCCAACCGTTTATCCTTTGGCTATGAAATTTTGAGGGAAGCTAATTAATAGCCTCTGGACTCTTCATACCAAATTTCAAGCCATCTTAACAAGGGAATCAAAATCTGGACCAAAACCAAGAAATGAAGAACAAGAACAGAGCAAGCCAAAAAGGAAATCTGAGAATCAAACTCGGTTTGCTCTTGGGATTAAATAGCCAAATGGCTTTTGAGCAACACCCATGTCATAGCAACCCATTTTGGCACTCTCCAGAAAGCAAGAACTCGAGACAACGAAAATCAAGAATTCTTGCAAAAAGGAAAAACGAAGAACAGAAGCTACGAACAGGGAAAACCAAACTTCAGATTTCATTCATCTATTCAGGGATTACAACTGAGCTACGTCCCCATACCCCGAATGATACAAGAGGAATGATTACAAGACTCTCAACTCATCCTCTCCCTCTCCCTAAGCCAAGAACACACCCATACATGCTTGGGAAGGATGAACACTCTACATAGAAACCATCGATGGAGGACCACAGGGAGCACACTCTGCCTCCACCAACTCACACCAACTAAAGAGCTAAAGGAAACAACCTTCCTAAAGCCTCTTTTGACTCTAAAACCCTAACTCTATCACAAGTGCTCAAGGAGGGCATGCAGCCCCTCCTCTCCTTTTATAGCGCCTGGCTAACAGGTCTCCGCCCCGTTACGCCCGCTACGTCCAACGGAGCCCGCTCCCGCTTGTGCAGCCTTGCGAATTTCCCGATTCGCCCCTTCTGCACCTTCCGGGAAGCTTCCGCGCTCCTTGTCTCGCACGCCTCGCAACCACCTCGAGTCCACGTCGTCTTCGACACATCCCGACCGTTCTGACTTCAACGCCACCTGCGCCTAGTCCGGTCCACCGTGTCTCGCCACGACTCCAACTCGACGTCCTGCAGTCACACAGACAAGAAACACGTCAAATAGCACCGCTCGACACATGAAAGTGTAAATACCATTACACTTACCACAGATGAAGTCAAATCCTGTCAAAACATTAGAATATGCATCCTAAACCCAAATGACCAGATTTGACCAAAGTCCGACCGAGCCCGATTGCGCCACGCAACGACTCGACTCCGAACCACTCAAACCAAACTCGACTGACCTAAACCTTTGTCAATTACTCATCACTCTCATGGAGCACGACCACATGGTCTCTCAGCTGTTCTACTAGACTCATCAAACATGTGTAATTCCATGTTGTATCTTGACTTTTCTTCTTTCATAATTAAAAATGAAATGCAAAGCTTTTGCATGTTCTAGAAAAAAAACATGTTTAATAAAAACTACAATGGAATCACAACACAAAAAACATTCTTCTTCCTAGTTACACAGTAGCATGTAGTGCCGTAGGACTTCATTATGTTCCCACAAACCAAAACATCAACGCAACCAAGAGGATAACATAGGACAGCCCAATTGAGCTGGTATAACTTGTAGGAGAAAAAGGTTGTGATGTATGACTTCTTTCTTGATGCAACTTATGATGATCCGTTGATGAATCTACAAGATTCCTACCAAAGCCACGTGAACTCTAATGCTGAATTGTAAGGAAGAAAATAATTAGCAGGGAACAAATATGGAAATAAATTTAAGTTTCTATAGATAGAACAGTAATTGAATTCAGCATACAAGACTGTGAGGCTTCATAAAACACTGAACTTTTGCACATCTAGCAGATAGGATATCTTCAAAGTTCAAACTTATCTTCTTAAAAGATGCATGTTTTAAGGTTACATCTTGATACCTCTTATGAAGTCAGAAATCAAGGGAAGAGAACATCCAGCTCAGAAAATTCCAGATATTGTAGGATAATCATGTGCCCTCACAAAATTGAAGTTTGATGGCATTGGCATCATACAAGCAAAGGCAGCTTAACTCAGACATGTAATTTAGAGTATGTTTAAGATACAGCCTAGGGTGGATTATATGAGTTTAAGGAGGGTGGAGAGTTAGGCCCATAGTGTGGATGGTAGATCATGCAAATTACAGGGCATTTATCATACTTTCAGATGCTAGATATATTACCATGTAGCAACAAACTAGGAGTGATCTTATGTGGCCACCCACTCAATTTGGCATTTTTAGCTACATGCCTTCCTTATGAGATCCATCTGCAAGCGTTAAATCCTCTGTCGAACACTACTTATTTTATGAGATTATTTTGTAGTTTGAACTTACTAGCATGTACTAAGTTGAGTACGTGTAAGCAAGACATGCTGTTGTGAAACTCAACTTGTCGAACACTATAATGCTAGTGTTAGATTGCTTTTGTGTTGATCTGTCATGTGCAATGCTATGAGGTGGAATTGTTTTGGAGAATTGTAATTATGTGGTGGTGCCGCACTACTACAGCTCATTTTCTGCTCACATTTGCATAGCATCTCTCTTCTAATTTGAATTATCATCATCACAAAACCTTAGTTCTCATTTGCATAGCATAGCTTTCTTAGCAGACAAGACGTGGTGGTACCAAAGGTGATGCTTTCTGTACATGGGACAACCAATGGCGTGCGTGTCTTTGGCTGCCAACATGAAGGAGACAGCCGTCCCGCAATATTTGGACCTTCAGGTGTCTCAGGCATTGCAATGCACTAGCGCCAGATCTCAGTTCAAAACAAGGCGCATTGGTTATTTCCCATAGTATTTTAGCCTTGCCAAAATATAAATGGGCTAGAAATCTAAAGAGGGAAAATCATCACATGTAAGTTGAAAGATGGGGCAAATGAAATCAACTGTGGGGCAAATGAGCTGTTCACAAACAAACAAGGGCAAATCATCAAATTTCTCTTTTTCAGCTCCTTTTTCGTCTATTTTCATTCGAAAGAAGCTAGCCGGGGAACCAACAGTAACAAATGAAGGTGACTTTGTTTTCGTATGTGCTACCCATCACTAGCTCCATACAATGTGGGGTTTTTTTGGGCCATAGCTTTAGCTTTTGATTTATGGTTTTTGAATTCTAGTTGTTCATAAAAGACAGTATGTAGGAAAACAATCATATGCAATTTTAGTCGGTATTGCTAAACTCAGTACAATATTTACTAAATCTACCTGTAGACTCTGTCTTGAAAAGACGCACTATTTAAAAGCTAGTTACTATAGCAGGAAGCGATAAGCTAAGTCAAAGCCAAAGCCTAACCGAACCCACATGTATTCTTCATTTTTCCCTTTTTTTTTGAAAGGAATAGAATGTAAATTCCTAACAAACGTACTCCTTAGTTGGTGCACACAGTGTAACACCCCTATTTCTGAGGTCGTTAGGTTTCCTCGCAACCTGCTAGGATGTTCAGGTGTGAGGTACTATAGTCAAGTGTTTATCATGCCAATACAAGATTATTACATAAAAGCCAACTTTATTACAGAACTATAGTTTAATAGCCAAGTTTTACATAGAGGGATGTATAGCCCAAAGTTATAGTACAATACAAAAAACACTACAAGCGTGTTTGAGTGAGGATAAACCCTAAAACCAGATATCATCTACATCGTAGAAATCCTCAAAATCCTCTTCCCAGGGTTCCTCATTTTTCTTCCCAAACTTCATTTGATGATAATTTAGCAAGCATGGGCACATCCGTACTCAACATGTCACATGGAGAATGCTATTAACTACTTGCCAGGGTTCCTAAGAAATGGGGATATGGTGGTTATATTACAGTATTTGTGGATGCAATTTTATTTGTAAACATTTTTGTACATCAAATAACAAAGCATTAACTTCTTTAAGGGAAATGGGGTTTAACAAGTTGATTATCAGATTGAAACCTTATGGAAGCTACTTATGTCTTGCTATTTGAATCACCCATTAAACACAGCTTTATTTACCAGAAGCATGGCATATTTGAATACCATTTGTAATTTTGACTCTGCAAAGTTGCCCAACTTTACCCATAAGATTTCTCAAACCCTCATGACTGAGTTGAGAAAACAAGGTTTTTCACTGCTCTCTTATTTATATAGCCTCTACCTAGTAGGGCCAGGGTCATACACAGTTGGCATTCCACTAGCCAACGCAGAAAGCGCCACCAACTCTGTTGTTGAGTATGGTTTTACCATTTTTATACCACCCCTTTCATACATGAGCCTTTCCACTTCTGGAATGCCAACACCTTACGATATTTAATTGATTCAAGTAGCTACTAGACCAGATTTGACAAGTCAAAACTTGTGTCTGAGTGGTTACTACATTCTTTACTTAGCATAAGGTTCTAGTTTTTACTTTTCACCAAAGAGGCAACTGTCCACAAGCCATTGATTCAGTGCACCATGGCACTGCCACCGCCACCAATCCAACCAAAGCCTTCTTCCTAGGGTAAGGTCATGAACTTCAACCATCTAATGGTTTTCCACGATTCATACTTAACCCTAATATCATTTTGTAATTTTATTGGCAAGACGCCAAATCTCTTAGTAGTGTAAAATATTTGAGTTCTTTAGTCTACCATGGTATATTTCATAGTAATATTATGGCCATCAAGTCTTGTCAAGCTAAATATAGCCATCAAGTAAAACGAGGCTTTTTCGGTGGTAGGATATATGTACTTATCATGTCATTCAAAATAATTATTTTGATTAAATAACAGTACATAAGTAGAGTAGTGAAAGTATTGATAATTAAATAATGTAGGTTCAACATAATAAAAAACATGTGACTTGCCTTGTTGTTCAATGTCTTTGACTAGCTCTAAGTCTTCCGGATCTTGATATGCTTCTAGGACTAACTGCTCAACAAAATCGTGTGCTATCGCAAATAAAAAGCAAGCAATTAATTTCGTGCTCAAAAGAATGTGAGCTAGAAAAAATAAAAAAAGAAGTAAAATCTAAAAAAACCAAATAAAAGTGGGTTTAGGTTTTATCGGAGTCTGGGTTAGTGGAACGAAGTTGGGAATGGTTTACACGATCTTGAAATGCTAAAAATAGGTATATGTATGTTTATTGGATTTTTGATGAATAGTAATGGATTATTACTATTCATTGTGGGTTGGGCTAGTAACAGTAACGAGGTTTCCCTATTCACGATAGATCGGGTTGAAACAGTAGCGGGTCAGATCCAAATGGTTATGAGTTGGGTTGATGAACAATACTCAACAGTATTGTGCTTGACCCAAAATGGTTTTGGTGCCTTGGGGCTATTCCTGTGCAGCCCATGGCCTCTTGCTATGTATCATCTCCTTCCTCTCGGCGTCACTGTAGCGGCCAAATAGGGTATGGTGGTGGTGGCGCAATACAGCATGAGAAGTGGTTTCTGATGGCAATTGAGGGTACGATAGGGTTCTTGGGTGTAAGGGAATTCCATTTTGGCACTCGGTAGTAGCCAGAGCTCACTGTAGATGGCCGGTGATGAGGAAAGTACTGCGAAGCTTGCCCATGGCACAAGATCTAACCGGTGGCTAAGAGGTGAAGGCAATTGGCTTGGGAGCACCTTGGATGCATGAGGAGGGTCTCAGCGGTGATGGTTTAGGCTATGAAATTCTGTGGAGAGCTACCTTCGGCGAGGTGGTTTAGTTGGGCGGGGAGGCTAGTCGCTGGTGAGGTAGGGGGTCAAAGAGGGTAAGGTAAGTGCACAGTGGTGTTGTGGGCTTTCAATGGTGCTAATAGTGGAAGTAATTGAAGATCGGTGAGAGGGTGAGCAATAATTGGAAAACAGGCGTACCGATAGCTAGAGAGGGTGGCAGTGGAAATTGTTCGGCATTAGGAGAGGAGGAGAGCTATGGCTGCCAAAATGTGTTATTAGGGAGCATGGCACAACTTTTATAGCCTTTGGGAGGTGGTGGGGAGCAGTAGGGGCTTTATTTGGTTGATGGAGCGTGGTCGGTGAGAGAGGGCGTGGGAGTTTTTGGCTAGGTTTAACAGTGGCAGCGAGGAGGTCGGTAAATGGTGTCGCACCTCGGCCTCAGTGATTCCTTGAATGGTGAGTTGCAGCGGTCAAATATGTACAGCACGACATGTCACCCAAGAAAGGGGAGGGCGTCAGCAATGGTGAATTCAACACTGGCCGCTCTGGTGCACATCAACGCTCATTGAATGGGTGTGTCAGAGCTCGATAGTAGCTCAACAGTTGAAGGTACAGTGGATTGACTAGGGTTGGTAGTGGCAAGAGACTTTCGTGTGATAGCAGCGAACGGGGTCGAGCAAGGTGGAGGGGGAGACAGGGGCAAAGGATTCTTTTGAGAGGGTGCCAGCAACTTGGGGAGATGAATGGCTAGGAAGGGAAAGCGGCATTGGCTGGGGTTACCAAATTGGGAAAGTGTTCAAATTCAAACTAACTCAAGAAAAATTCAAAATGGGTTTGAAATTTTTGGGGGTGTTTCAACTTACCCCCCGAAAAAGAATCCTGTCTTAGAGATTAACTAGAATTGGGGAACATGTTGGGAAAATCTCACTGCATATCCACTTCCTTTTCCCAGGTTGCTTCTTCTGCAGTGTGGTTCCGCCATTGAACTCTGCAAAACCTAACATTTTTGTTTCTTAACTGTCTTTCTGATGTCCCTAGAATCTGTATTGATTCTTCTTGATATGTTAAATCATCTTGCAAATCTCTATCTTCAACTGGTACTTGTTCAGTTGGCTGACAAAGACATTTTTGAAGTTGTGACACATGAAACACATTATGTACTTTGGACAAGTTTGGTGTTAACTATAATCTATATGCCACTTCTCCTATTCTCTCTTTAATATCAAAAGGACCGACATATCTTGGGACTAGCTTTCCTTTCATTTGGAATCTTTTTATAGATTTGAAAGGTGTAACCTTAAGATAAACACAATCTCCAACTCCAAAACTTACATCTTTTCTACAAGTGTTTGCATAACTCTTCTGCTGGTTTTGGGCAATCTTCATTTTTTTATCTCAAATGATCCTTACATGGGTTTCCACATCGTGAATAATTTGTGGACCAAGAAACTGTCATTCTCCGGTCTGTGTCCAGTTCAACAGTGTCCTACATTCTCTTCCATATAAGGCCTCAAAGGGTGCCATTTTAATACTAGCTTGATAATTGTTATTATAAGAAAATTTTACAAATGGTACACAGGTGTTCCAGGCTGCTCCATAAACAGGTGCACAAAATTGTAACATGTCTTCTAAAATCTGATTCACTCTTTCAGTTTGTCCTCCACTCTGCGAAAGGTATGCAGTACTGAATGCTAAATTTGTTCCCACTGCATCATGAAGTTTCTCCCAAAATTTAGATGTAAACTGTGCTCCTCTATTTGAGACAACTTCTCCCAAAATTTAGGTGTAAACTGTGCTCCTCTGTTGAGACTATTTTCTTTGGAACTCCATATAATACTATAATTTTTGTTAAATTTTTCATAAGTCTACTTAATTGGAAGAAATATGCTATATTAGTTAATCAGTATATAATGACACATATAGCATCATATCCTTCTTGTGTTTTTGGAACTCCAGTAATGAAATACATACCAATGTCTTCCCATTTTCATTATGGGACTAGTAATAACTGTAATAATCCTGATCACCTTTGATGATCTACCTTCATCTTCTGCCACACATCACAACGTGCTATGTATTCTGCTATTTCTCTTTTCATATTACTCCACCAGAATCTCTTCTTTAGATCTTGATACATCTATGTTCCTCTGGGGTGTATAGAGAATTGTGATTAGTGTGCTTCTTCTAATATCAAGTCTTTTAATTATTTCTTCTTTGGTATGCAGGGACTACCGAATTTTATTCTTGACTTCTCTTGGCGAGGCATTTTGACAAGATCGTCTGCACAAATGTGGACACGTACGTGCTTGGCACCAAGCCAGGCCATGGTCGCGAGGACAATGATGGGAGCGACCTGCTGACTGCATCCTCGACCATTGGTAAGGGCAAACAGCCTTACATGCCAGATTCTCCTGGGGGAGAAAGCCAAGAAGAGTTACCAGGATGTGCAGCTTAAGAGATTTGTTGACCTGTATGAGCAATCCAAAGGCCATCACAGATCCACCGTGTCGGTGACCTCGCGTCCTTTCTATGAGAAGAAGGATGAAATGGCCAAGTTGATGGAGCTATTCATTGCCAGTGGTGCCCCGGAGAACAGCGATGAGCACTACTACGCAAGTAAGCTTTTCATGCACGCACAATACCATAATTGTTCACCAACTTCAAGACCCTGGCAGGGTGGCTAGCCTGGATCAAGTGGAGCTGGCTTGACAGGAAGGGCACGAAATGATCAGTAGTCCTGCCTACCTGTTTATCTTATTGCTATCATATTGAATTTCCATTTATGGTCTTATTAGTCTTGGTTAATCCATGCGCTTGTGATTTTACTCCAGTCTAAACTTTCATGTATCCACACGGTTGTGTGTTGCTCTAGTTACAACTCTGACAATAATATGAGTTTGCTTGCGGATTCCAATACAAGTATTGCATTTGTAATGTTATGGTAATCCAAGATATTGTTGTGATATCTAGTAGCAATAGCTGGTAGGTTCTACGATAAGAGGTTTTGTGATGCAAAGTATTGGTTGTGCTTATGCTATTGCATTTTGAATCTGGTAGCAATGTGTCATCTTGTAGGGATTTTGTATTGTCCAATACTGGTATTACTTTTGCATTTGCACTACTATTGCTGCTATGTTGTCTACTAGGATGTGGCTTGGTTCAATTGAAGGTCTTGCTCTCATGACCAACTGCACTGCTTGTAGATTTCATCATCAACTGATACATGTTTTGCGATGGAGACTGTTACCGATTCCATCTCTATCGTTGCAAGCTCCTCTATTGGGTTATCTGAGCAGGGCGTGTTTTCCCTGTGGGGTATGACAAGGGTGAGTCATCCTCCCATTGGCCACAACTGGTTATTGACAAAACTAGTCTAGAGTGGGTTGAGGAGCAGCTCGGTGACCCACAGTCATGCCGAGACATGTTCAGGATGAGGAGATCGGTCTTTAACGAGTTGCACAAAACACTTGCGGGACTATGGTCTGTAATCCACTCATCAGATGGCATCTAAAGAGGCTCTTGGATTCTTCCTATGGACATGTGGCTCCCCTCAATCCAATAGGCAGGCACAGAATAGATTCGAGAGTTTCACGGGTCATATGAGTGAGACATTCAACAGGGTGTTGGATGACGTTTGCAACATGGCAAGTGATATTGTGCGTTCCATGGATCCTCAGTTCCACACCATCCATAGGAGGTTGAAGGAGGCACATTTTCATCTGCATTTCAACAACTACATTGAGGCGATCGATGGTACACATGTGGCAGTATCAGTCCTAGGATGCATAGCATCGAGGCGCTACAATCAACATGATTATACCAGTCAGAATGTGCTCATAGTATATGACATTGATGGGCAGTGGCGTAGCCAGGATTTGTAGCTATGGTGGTCCATTGTCTAAAATTTATTTAATCGCTATAAATTTAACATGTCGGTACACAAGTATATAAATTTAACAAATCTGCAAGAGAATTATATAAAGTTTCAATTTACCAAACCAATAATCTTATACTACAAAAAAATATATAATTGAGTCTTTGGCTTAGGCTTAGCAATTGTAAACCGATCCAACCAGTAATCCAATATTAGGGCTCAGGAGAAAAAAAATTGGTGGCAAATTTCTGTATAATGGAATTCTGGAGACACTGCAATCATTCACGAAATTGTTGAAGATGCACAGATCTTGGCAGCATTCTAGCTAGAGTAAAATGTGCACAAATTGTTAAGCATAAAAATTCAGGATTCTACAGAGAACTGGAACTGATTAGCAGAGAAATTCAGTTTTCAGGATAGCATAGAAGCACCGCAAATAAAAGTAGAAATTCAAGTTTATATAGGATAACTTAAGCTCAAGAGCTACTGCATATTTAGGGTACAAAACATGATTAAGTTGACAGATGATAATTGAAGCTCAAGCTTGGCTAGGTTCTTCCAAGTGCTTTTTGATTCCTTAATCAGTCTGCAACTGATATACTTTCAGTGCTGCTCTGTTTCTCTTCCTCGTCCATGCCAGTTTGTATGCAGTCTGATGTTAATGTTAGAAACACAAGAAGGCCACACTCCAATTTTTTGTCAGGGATCCAAGTGAAGTCAGTGTATCAAATGGCAATATAATTCTGTAGTCTCCTGTTCCTGTACCTGTAGTACTGTACTACTGTCCTAGTGTCCCATGGCATATTGGCATGCATGGTTTTGCTTAAGCTATCCTCGTGATCGTATCATTCGCAGTACGTACCTGGGCTCGATGGCCGTCGCCGATGCTGGATGGCCGCGCGCCCGCGCTCGCCGTCGCTGCGTCACAGCGTCGCCCCTGCTCTCGAATACGAACGGGCGTCTGAGAACTGAGGTCTGAGAAGAATACGAACGGCCGGAACGGGCGTCTGACGGCTTACGCGAATCACGCGAATACGCTGCGGACTCAGGCTTGCGCCTCTGGGGGCTGGGGCCTGGGCTTTGTTGGACCGAGCGCAGGGTGGTCCGCGGCCCACAGGGACCACCCTGTAGCTCCGCCCCTGTTGATGGGTGGTTCACGTTCGTGTGTTCCAGATGGGGTGGAGCTACACACGACACGAAGATCCTCCAGGATTCCATAGTAACCTACACAAACCGCTTCCCACGCCCACCTGCAAGTACGTATGATGCGTGTTCTTACTTAAATGTATACATGTGCACTCGGGTGCGATGACTAACTAGGCATCCAATTGTATTTTTCAATAAGAAAGTACTACTTGGTGAATTCTAGTTACACGAACAAGGAGGAGTTCCTAACTCCATACAGGAATCAACAGTACCACGTATCTGAGTTCGCATGAGGTGGGCGGCCCGTTGGTATGAAAGAAATATACAACTACTACACTCCTCCCGATGCAATGTGATCGTGTGCGCATTCAGCATTTGGAAGAACAAGTGGCACATCCTGTTGAGCATGCCGAGCTACGATGTAGACACACAGGAGAAGGTCATAATGGCCACTATGGCTTTGCACAACTTCATTATCAACTCAGCGATACATGATGAGCACATCATGGACATCGACGATGATGAGGGCTACGTCATAGGCGAGGGCAGGGACACGGAGTCTCCAGCGGACAGTGTTGGGAGGTCCGACAGGCCTATGGACACGCTCCGAGATAGCATCACGCACGGTTTGATAGGATGAGTTACGGTTTCAAATGTTGTACACGCGTATGTTGTATTCTTGTACTTTGTGCTTTAGCATGTTGTAACGCACTACGTATTTTATTATGTCCCTAATCCGTTAGTCGTCAACTCTCTTTCTTACATAAAACACTCGGCTTCTATCAGCCACTACTATTCATTAGTCAGTACTATTCATCAGCCATAAGCATATACGAACATCCTAGCTTCTATAAGCTGCTTCTATCAACTAGCACTATTTATTAGCCACTACTATTTATAAGCCAAAACAAACAGGCACCAGTAAAAGTCTATACGATCAGGCCCTAAATTAGGTCCCAAATGCTCAGACATCATCTTCCTACAGGATATGACATGCGCAGTAGTCTTGCTTGGAGTATGGACTTCCATTAGTTCATGTTCTGACACTAGTATTGAACAGAAGCAAGCTATAGGGAAATGAAGAGCCCTCTGCACGCATTTCATTGGATGCAACTGCTGCATCATGGGGCCTTTGAGAACTGTAGTGAGTTTCTGCGTAGATTATGTGAAGATTAATGGTTATAGGAAAAAATTTATCTTTTTTGGACATGATATCATGTGGTTTACGCTAATATTTCTCAGTAGAGTAAATTACTATTTTTTCAATGGAACAGTAGGGGAAACCCATATGATCTTCTATTTTCAAGTGTTCTATTAAGATATGCTTACTTTGTTACTCACATTCTGTAATTTGATTGTTTTAGTACTCAGTCATAGTAGACAAAGATGTCACAATAGGTCATGCCACACTCCAAATTTTGTATCCTTGTATAACATTGTCTATATTGGAAACGTAGGCAATATTTTAATTCTAAATTTTACTAGGAGACAAATAGAATAAAAGACTAGTGATACAAAATTCATAACTAATAACAGGCTATTCGCTGTACTTTAGAAAATATGTAAGGAAAATACAGTATCAAAGTTGATTGATCGTGCAAACGACCTAATGTTGGGCTTGATAAAAAATAGGAAGCAGTGCAAAATATAGATGAAGTAGAGCACGTGCATGTATGCGCATGTGTTTAGCCAAAGTCCTCCACTTATTATCCGTATTTATGTGTCACATGATTCAAAAAATAGTAGGGGCTACACCTTATAAATTAGTCTTCTCTACTTTAACTTAACAATATATTATTAAATCATACATACTTTAGAATTATATAAAATAGTCACCACTTATATGGGCCTCTATTCTGACTGTTTACCTTCATTTATGTCAAAGACAGCTTCAATGCCTCGTGTGCTACTCTGAAGAAAGCTTTCAATAGCGTGCATACAAGCATCTATGGGGAGGTAGAGGACAACATTGGAATTCCTAAAAGCTCTGAATCTCTGATAGAGTACTGAACATCACCATCTGGAAAGAGCCAAAAAAAGGCAAAGAAAGAAAGCAAGCAAGCAAGAAAGAAAGAAAGAAAGAAAGAGAGGGTGATGAGCCAAGCAGCCAATACATGAATGCATACGTGCATGCAGCATCTCATCAGATCAGAGCCAGAGACTCCAATTCCTATGAATTCACATTGAATTTGTTCCTATCCTAAAGTCCACAGCCCCAGCTCAGCTGCACTACACCACAGCTGTAATATGAAATGCAAACCTGTCAAGCACACAAACTGTCACACACCTCACAAGCATCTCCTTCCCTTTCTGAATAGAGTGGCCAAGAAATCTCTCCTTTTCTCCTTGTTCAAACAGATCGATGGAAATGCAGTGCAGCATGGGGAAGCGGCTGATGCATGGTTCCAGAGGCCAGAGGGCACGACACAAATGCAAGAAGTCGTCGTTGCAGGGCGAGAGCAGGAAGAGAAAAGGGGAGATAGAGAAGGGGACATGTTCATGTTCATGGCAGTGCGGTCTCTTCTGAATCCTTGTGGGTTGGGGGTTGTGCCCCTGGCTGGCTGGTTCCAGGCTTTGCTTCGACCACTAGGATGTGTTGATTGGCTGGGCTCTGGCATCAAGAAAACTGGTAGGGTTTCCTTGGGTACAGTACTTGGACTAATGATGCCGGCTCATGCAAATCTCAATAACCAACATTAAGTTATATGATATGTCCTTTTTAGCTATGATTTTTAGTAATAGTTTGTGAATTTTGGTCTGTTTATAAGAGAGATATAGAGTAATTTTTGTGTGATTTTTGCCGATATAAATGAAGTCACTATAGTATGTATTATAATTAACTAGTAGACTCCGTCTTAAAAAGACATTCTGAGAGACCATGTGGTCGTGATCCCATGAGAGTGATGAGAAATTGACAAGGGTTTAGGATAGTCAAGTTTGGTTTGGGTGGTTTTGACCACGACGTTGCGTGGTGCAATGGGCTCGGTCGATTTGGTCAAACTTGGTCGTTTGGGCTTAGGACGTTTATTCTAATGCTTCGACAGGTTTGGACTTCATCTGTGGTAAGTATTACGGTATTTACGCTTTCATGTATCGAGCGGTGTTATTTGACGTGTTTTCTTGTCTGTGTGGCAGCAGGACGTCGAGTGGAGTCGTGGCGAGACACGGTGGACCGGACTAGGCGTAGGTGGCGCTGAGGTCAGAACGGTCGGGATGTGTCGAAGACGACGGGACTCGAGGTGGTTGCGAGGCGTGCGAGACAAGGAGCGCGGAAGCTTCCCGGAAGGTGCAGGAGGGGCGAATCGGGAAATTCGCAAGGCTGCACAAGCGGGAGCAGGCTCCGTTGGACGTAGCGGGCGTAACGGGGCGGAGACCCGTTAGCCAAGCGCTATAAAAGGAGAGGAGGGGCTGCATGCCCACTTGAGCATTTTTGGAGGGAATTAGGGTTAGCTCTAGTCAAAAGAGGCTTTAGGAGGTGGTTTTCCTTTAGTCTTTAGTGGTTGAGGGCAGCAGCACTGGTCTCCCTTCGATGTTCCCTATGTGACCCTCTGTGTTGTGTTCATCCACTCCAAGTATGTATGGTTGATTTGGAGAGGGAGAGGGAGAGGTGAATCATGTAATCATTCATCTTGGTCTAATGTCCATGCGTATCGTGACTCCTTGTATTTCCTTTTGATCTAATGAATGAAATTTGAAGTTTTACTCCCGAGCTCCTCTTTGTTCTTCGTTGCCCTCTGTTTGTGATTTCTTGATTTTTTGAGTTTCTTGTTGTTTGCTGCTGAGGAGTGCCAAAATGGGTTGCTCTAGGGTGGGACATTGCCTCAAGATCATTTGATCAAGGTTCCAAAGAGCATACTTCATTTAAATCTCAGATTTGGATTTTGGGTGTCTCTGTTCTTCTCAGTTTATTTCTAGGGTTTGGAGCATTTCTTGTTTCCCTTGGGTGTTTGGCCTGAGCCTTGGGTTGGAGAGTCCTATGGCTATTGCTAACATATCTGCAAAGTCTCTTGGCCACAGGATCAAAGGTTGGGAAGCAATTTGATTTTTGGCTCAGGTTGTGCAAGAATTCAGATTTTTACCCATAATCTGAAATTCTTGCTTCTTGGTTTGTCTCTCTTGTTTCCCAGAGTCCCATTACTATTTGGTACATTGTAGTAAGGCTTTGGATCAAAGTGATTGAGAGAAAACTTTCTTTTTAGCCAAAAATCCGAAGTCTCAAAGATTCCAGCCTGAAAACCCTGCTGCCTGTCTGTCGGGCGGTACTACCGCTCGGGTGCCCGGTACTACCGCCCCAGCGGTACTACCGCAGATAGCATTCCGGTACTACCGCTTGTGGCCAGATTTTTCCCGATTTGATTCTTCTCGCTTGCTGGTCTCTCTATTTGTGTTTTTTTTGTTGCTGGGTGTCTTGTGAGCTCTGATCTTCTACCTTCATAGCTCTCATAGCTATTGGAGAAGAAGATAATTGTAGGGGGCGATTTTAAAGATCGACATTCACCCCCCCCCTCTGTCGCCATTTCGGTCCTACACATTCCATTTGAAAGCTAGTTACTGTAGAAAAGTGAAAAGCTAAAAGCCAAAAGTTGTAAATAATTAACAAGCCCGTAGTAGGGTGATCTCCTAGGATGCAAGTGATGGTTCTCTGATTTGGCAAGTAGTAGGAGTCGTAAGAAGCAATACAAAGCCCCGCGCAAGCTTTTTAATTTTTGTTTTTTAGTTTTTGGGTTTTTTTAAAAAAAATTCTTATTCCTTTGCATTGTTTATGATGATATAACTTTTATTTTTTTAAAAAAAATTAATTATGTTAAAAAAGCTATCAGTAGCTATAATACAATAAAATTACTATAGTGCAAAATAAATTATAAACTCAGGCTTTTAAACTTAAATGAGGATCACTATAAACTCATCACTGTAACATCTAGGAGATGCATTTGAAGACTAGTACGGTAAGTACCATATGTGTAGTTTGGTGATGCTATATGTAAAAACTCATAAAAATATCAAAATTGTATAAATTTGTGAGCAACATTCGCAATGGATAAAATTATCTAAAAATTATACTGTGAGATACGTTGTGTTAGGAGGCTGTACATAAATTTTTGTAATTTGTTAAGCTCATTTGATATATATAAAAATTCAAACAAACACTAAATAAAAAAATTAGGGTAGGTAATTAGGCCGGCCTAATTACCTACCGCTCCGTCACTGGATGGCAGGCAAGCCTGTCGTCCCCCCACCAGGTGACAGGCTGCCTGCCGTCTGGTGAGGGGCGGCAGGCGCCTGCCGCATGCGCGCCGCGTGTCGCCTCGTGGGTGCTACCGCCTGCCCACCGTACGGCAGAAACAATATTTTTTGTCAATATGCTTGACATACTGCTATTTCTGTAAATACAGTGTGAAAAGTGGCTTTGGCTCTATCAGTGGCTGATGTATAGGGATATCTAGGTACATTCTATTTGTATCTGTCAATGGAAGGTGTGTTCGAAGGAACGTGGGAATCAGAAACTGAACTATTTTCCGTAAAATTCCTAAGTTGTAAACAAAGTCATAGTTGTAATGGAATAGTCAAACGAGTCACCGACGGATCCACAAAATAGTCATGTGTGGAGCTTGGCTACACCATGTTCAGTTGCATGTGCAATGTCATTTTGTGATCTGTGAAGCTTCATATATTCTTTTGGGCATGAAATCATGCTTAAAAGAAAAATTTTAAAACTTGAGTTCGAATTCAAAGTTCTCTCAAAATTCAACCCAAATTTGAATTTAAAAAAAAATCAAAGCTTCTTGGCCAAGCCCAACCCACCCTACCTCCCCTTGGCCTAGTGGCCTTGGCCTGGCCCATTTTGGCCCACGACCTAACCTAGAATGGCCCGTGACACTGTCCACGCCGTTCACACTTTGCCCGCATCACGCTGCACGCGCCCAACGCCTGCGCCGCTTCGGCCTTCACCCGACGCTACGCCACTCGCCCGTCTTGCGTTCCCGGATTCCCAATTGTGCACCACAATACTGCGTTGTCCCATCCCTATTACTCCACCTTCCCCTTGCACTGCAATGCTTGGTTGCCCCTCCCCTCTTTTTTGCTGCACCACTGAGCCGCTCCGTCGTGTCCTAGCTACGCCCGTCAGTCCCTTGAGTCATGTGCCCAAGCGTTCGCTCGTCTAGACGCTACGCCAATCCTCTTCGCGCCCACCTTGGTTTTTCACTGGCGCCATCGCCTTGGTTGCAGCACCACCATCATGTCACCGAATGTCTCCCAAGCCCCCTTCGCTATAAAGCCCCAAAGGGCCATCCTCTAGTCCTCACCTCCCCTTGCCACCAATCAAACCCAAGAGCCTCTGAGCCTTCTCCTTCCTCCTCCCTGGCCAATCCGTTGCCCAAAGTAATCCTGATGAACCACTACTCCTCATATCAATTACCTATGCCTAGAGCACCACCAGAAGGTCGTGAAGCCATCCGGACCATGCCAATGTCTCCCTCCTTCCCCGCTAAGTTGCTCAGATCGTCCCCCTTGCCATTGCCTTGTCTCCACGTTGCCAGCGTTCCCCACGCCACCCTAAGCACTACCATCGCCTCAAGTGAGCTCTACTCAGCCCATAGATGCTCCCCTAGTGCCAAGTCGGCTTCTGATGCCATGGATCACCATGGTGCCATGCGCCCTGGTTCAGCCACCACATGAGCTCGCTACCGGCAGCCCTAGACTCCAATATGCTCAAGCCACCGTTTAGGGGTTCGTGCAGCACCAAGGAATCAATTTTGGGCATCACCTCCAGCTGCCATCCTCCCTCTCACCAGCGAATAGCTTCACCTCTCCTCGGTGGAGAAGAAGCGTTGTAGCATTGACATTAGCTTTTAAACGCATCATTAGTTTAGTCTTAATGACAGCTGTTAACTTTCGTTAAACCCCCTCTGATCCATGGGCCACACCTACTTAATTAAGCTTTGTACCGCTGACATGTGGGTCTTGTCGGCTTTTAAAAATCTTTTAACCAGTTAATTTAAGGTTTAAGCCATTAACAAGTGGGCCCGTTCTACTGTTTGCATAGCAAAAGGGTCCCACTTGTCAGCTACTCGACCTTTTCTTTTAGAAAACAAATATAATTTAAATTAAAACCTAGTGGGGCCCAACTATCAGTCTCTATAGCCTTTTCAATAGAAAAATTAATTTAGAAATTAATTTAAAATGTGGTGGACCCCACTGTCAGAGAGAGAAAACATCTCTCCTCTGTTTATTTTTGGATATTAATTCAAATTTAAACTTTGGGAGCCCATTCTCGCTCATTTTAGCTCCAAATTTAATGAAATTCATTTCTAAAGTTTTCGAAATTCAAGATTAATCTAATTGTAGTGGTTTTGTCTAATTTGGAGCACATTTGAATTTTTATTTTTATTTATTTGGTTTCCTCGCTTGTTTATTCATTTTTCTGATGCGATCGCCTGATTAGAGTACGAGGACGTGGAAGAGCCCCAGTTCCAGCAAACTCAAGAATTTCAAGACCAACCCACCTGTGAGTTAGATGAGTCAATACTTTAATCATATCGAATCTATATTTTATACAAATTTATGTTTGTTTAAATTACCAAATTGCATGTTGTTATTTGATATAAAAATGTATGTTAATGTTAGATATATGCCTATTTGATATTGTAACAATATTATACCATCCTTTGGACACTTGAATCACATAATCTGTGTCACCCTAGAGACTATAATGGTAACTGTGCTAGCTATAGGTTGTACTTAAATGTCATACTAGTCTTGTTTAAGTACCAGGGCAATAATTTGCCTTATCATCATCTTTTAATTATGAAACTTATTTTGGACAGTTATTGGAGGGAATTGACTGGTATATTTGAGATAATTTTTTTTATGCTTCTCAAAACCCTAAAACTTATAGTTACCATATCTGGACGGATGATATGATGGTTGGTGCGGATGTAGCACAAGAATTTATGGTTTGTGGTAAGAATCGCCTAGATAACTCTAGTGAGTGAATCATGTGATTACTCTCAATGTAAAATAATGCAATCACAAGTCTATAATGGGTATGACCTAGCTAACTAATTTACATCCACCATTACAGGTTGCACCATTGTAGTGACCCACGAATCATGTCGCTGGTTTTAAACCGTTGTGGAGATGGGTCGTGTCATTGGTGTAAGCTGCCATGTGGTGCAAGAGAGGGTCTGGGTGTAGTGGACATAATCTCACTTAGGTGAAATCTTAGCATGTGTAACTTACACTAGGAGACGTATTGTAAAAGCCTTATGGTGATCTTCTTAATTCACATGTTGATGGAAATGTGTGAAATATATCAAATTGATTATCTCTTGTGAGCAAAGTGTACGATCTTTGCAGAGTATAAACTGTTTGAATAGTCGTGCCCACATTCAAAGTCGAGCATGGGAACTTACTCGAGTTAGTTTCAGTTTCAAAAACCTTTGTGGGTGGGATGAAAAGTTGTCGAGTGGAGGTAACCCTAAATTTGGTTTTGTTGGACTCGAATTTTACAATTTAGAATCCTCTATGATTCCACTGCACTATTCCCTGTATCAGTAGATAGTGCTCACAGATTCATTACTGTATATCAAAGTACATATAGTACAGAAGCATAAATATATTAGTCAACTTACTCCTGGGTCGATTAGGCCGAAATCAATAAAACGCTGCAGTGAAAATGGAAACTCACATAGGTGGGACCCTCAGGACACGTTCACAAGCAGCCAACTGGGATTTGTGACCTAGCCATGGCCTCTTCATCTTTTTCACCATGATGCCCAAGTGCATCCTCGAAGTGTAGTAATCTAACTCTCCATATTCTGGTTTGATTGAGTGGGTGAGGGTGAGTACAAACCACCGTGCCCCATGAGCCAACACACATAATGCAATTATATTGATGCATGGCTTAATTAAGGAAGGCTCGTTCTATTTTCATTTTCCAAATCCCTTGAAAATTTACAATAGTTAGAACTTCCTGAGACTTAGAAAATTTAACTAAAATAGGTTTTCCAAATGTATGAATGTTTGCAATATTGTACTTCCATATACTATTTTTCCAGCATTACATCCGCTCATATTTATCACTGGGAATGACGCCTAGGGCAACACAAATAATGACTTTATCAGCCTATTACTTTTTATTCCACCCACAAAGTTTTTTTGAAATAGAACTATACCAAGTTAAATTCCCATGCCCGCCCATGACTATGGGCACTTTCACTCTATAGAGGTTGTACAATGTATCTACAAGAGATAATCAACTCATTGTACCCTCATGATTCCTTGGTCATACAGAACGAGATATCATCATGATGCCTTTACAATACCTCGCCCCTAGTCATCTCACCCATATGGGATGCTTCCACACAAAGTGGGTCCCACAAGTTGTGCAGGAAGTTTCACCACAACTACTAGCGCAGCTGAACTTTCATCTCCACAATGACTAGCATAGTTGGCAAACATCACCTTTCCCTCGGTGTCCCATTAGGCCGAATCTTCACTATCCTCCTGCACGTCCCCTCCTTTCCCCAAACCTACGAGATGACTTTGAGGGTCTAGTAAATTATTCAGTCTAGCCTATATTTTGCCAACTTGTGGTTATACTGGTTTTACAATAGGTGGTCGTGACTGGATTTGGTCCTTAGGGTTATCTGGGTGCTTCTACCGCAATCCACACATGCTCTGCACCAACTCCTGTTACCATCCGTTAGATAAATAAGCATGTTGGGATTTTTGAGAGTATAAAATAACTATGTTACAACATATCAGTCACTTTCCATTAGTGAATGCCCAAAACAATTTCTCATGTTTGAAATGTTGACAGGGCAGATTAATGCACTCCGAGTATCTAAGTAAGACTAAGCATAGCATGTAGATGTATATATACGCATTACTAGTATGTTAACCATTATCCTAGGGTGGCAAGGATCAAGTGTTCAACTATGTCAAGACCGGATTTCTGAATCCGAACCCTCTGTATATTACCACACTAGTCCCAGATCAAACCTAGTACACATAGCCAAATAGTGATGATTACATATCCAACAATGCTTTATTACAATAATAGAGAGTATAGGCCTTATGACCATTTTATTACAACTGAGGTTACAAGACCTTTCAAACTTACAAAATACAATGGAAACAAAAAGAAATTATGACGATGGGTTATCAATACGCCATAGGCAATTGAATAAGGAAGCACAACCTAGTACTCCGAGAAGCCTCCAACGAATCCACATGCATAGTAGTCGTAGACTCCTCCTTCTATGTCTTTATACTCCTCTGAGATGATTTTGAGTGTAGCATATGAGTACATAAAGTACTCCGTAAGCCTTGGGAAAAATGCAGTATATGTAAGGCTTAATAAAGGAAGAATAACATGGTTCTTTTGCACAAAGAAGCATTTTATTTCAATTACCACTATATATTTTTCAAAGCATCAATTTAACAAAGTAATTACAATAACTGAAACTATCATCATTTCTAGTGAAGGTTCTAGCCACCAACACTAGTATTAAGGCTCTATCCACCAAGGTTCAAGAAAACAGGTTCTATTCACCCGCACTGGCTCTATCTGCTAGGACATATGCCCAAGAGTTCTATCCACTCCTGAGCTCCCAAAAGATCTTAATCTTGAAACCAAAACCAAAGATCTACTATGTGAAAGTGCACCTTGCCTGTCCTTGATCGTGGGCATGACTATTCGAATAGTTTTATACTCTGTAGAGGTTGTACAACTTTACCCATAAGAGATAAGTCATTTTAATAGCCAACATGCTTCCTTAGACATAAGACTTAGATAATTTATCACAAAGCTTTTACCTCACTCCAATCTAGCTAGACACCACCCGCTAAGGTTTTGCCGCTGAAGGGTTAAATCCACCTCACTATTTTTTGTGACATGTAATTTTTTTTGTCACTAAGTAGAAATGCTCATAAAAACGTCATAAACTGGATGATTTAGTGGCGTTTTGACCTTTTGTCATGCAATATATGTCACAAAATGCCACATCTCTTGTAAGGCCTCTTGCAACGTATAGTATAGTAAATCTCTGTGCCTCACTATAAGTAAAACCAGTAAACACTGGTACCCACTTACTACTGGTGATATCTAAACTAAACATTTGCAAGTTAATTAGCTAGGTCGTACCTATTTAGACTAGTGGTTGTATGGTAGTGCTCAGTTTGAACAATCACAAGCATCGGTCCTTAATTGACTAAGGCGGCACTTTTACTATACTAGTTCTTATGCTAAATCCGCACTAACCTAATCTTACCATTTGCCCAAATCTAAAACCAATTTTCACCATTTTATTTTATTTTACAAACCAATGGCAACACTTATTACCAAATACTTGATAAAAACAACTATTTAGAGATTTGATAACGTTATTCCCACCCATAGGGTTATAATGACCAAATAGTTTGTCTAATTAATTACTACCATTCTAAAGTTATCAAATAGTTATATAATTTTAATACTAAGACAAGGTCATTCTAAGGTGACAAATGTACATGGATATCAACATCAAATGAGGGTATACCAATTATCAGATTAACTATTATCCTTAAAACAGAAGTTATCATTTTATGTAACATAGCAATGCATTTAAATTTGAAATAATAAAATGATTTTGGTAACATAAGTACAAGATGATCAAAGGAGACTTGCCTTCTTGGACGTTGACTAGACCTTCCTGCTGTGGTCGAGAATTTCCATGGTGACGTCAGGTTCTACACACAAAACCAAAAGGCCAAATAAATAAATCAAATCAAATCAAATCACAAATATATAAAATATATACTGAAAGAAATATTAGGATTTTATATGAATTTAGAAACTCGAATCACTAGATTTCGAGTTCAGATGACGGAGAATGAGTGATATGAAGACCGAATGGAAAGAAAATTCAGAAAATAGCAAAACGGGAGAATATTCTAGACAATCTTCTTTTTGCTAGAATTTTTATTTTATTATGTGCATGACATGTGGGGCCACTCATCATTGACTCATAGCATCCAAATGAATAGTTAACAGAGGAAGTCGAGGAAGAAACAGTGGAGACTACAGGCTTCATGGAGGTAGCCATGGTGGCACGGTCGTGCGCCGGTGAGGGAGGCTAAGGGAGATGGTCAAAATGAGTTGCTAGGGACCCAAGGAACATGTGGGAGGTGGCGGCACGATGAACGACGACCGGTGGCAATGGCAGCAGTGTTCGGAGCGGTGGGCGGCGCAGGTGGATGGTAGCGACGGTGTTCCGGTGAGTGTTTGCCAAAACTGTTAAAAGATATTATGGGGATTCGTTTGAGGAACCTGTGGCATTGAATGCCGAAGTCATGATCAGAATTTATGGCGACGGTTTTCCACTTTGCATGCAATAGAAACTAAAAACTAATGGCTTAATGGCTAAAAACCTGAGACCAAATTGATTATAGCAGTGGTTGAAGACGTTCTCACTGCATGCCAATTAATTTGGTTGGGAGGAATTGATTTTTGTTAGCTTGCCATGGCTTTTGAGTTGCTCGGGTGAAGAAACTAGAAGAGGGAGAGAAGCACATCGGCTGCTGCCAAGAAGATGAACAGGAATGGTAGGAGAGAATACAATAGGGCAAAGGTGTGTGGTTTACCAAATAAAACAAGAAGGAAAAATGATAGCAGATCTTTACAGATTTTTGAAATTATACGAGCTTGGCTCTAGAGCACAATTGGGACGCGTAACCTCCCAGGAAGTTTTTTTTGAAGATGAGAGAAGTACCAAGAAAAATAATTAGACCCAAAAAAATGGCACGGATATTAATATGGAGATTTGGTTTTGAATTTGGAGATTTGAAATTGAATTTTTGGAATTGGAACTTGAATTTTGGAACTCAGATTGGAATCGGAATTTTGAGATATTCTTCCAGTACTACACAAATAATTCAAATAATATCTAAACACTTTTAAATAATTAATTTGAAATTAAATTTTTAAAGGAAGCGAATTTTTGAGATGTTACAAACTGTACGTTTTCAAGAATGGGATATAATTGGATCACAATGTATAATGGACATGTATCTAAAATCATAAGATGAATACAATTTGCATAATAAAGTAAAGCATGCAATTTGATTAGACATAAATAATTTGTATAAAAGGTAAGTTCAACATGGTCAAAGCATTAACTTGTATGGTTTATTTTACCATAGTCTTGATCTTACTCAAAGCCTGCTTAGTTGATGGCCTTGAACTTTGAGTCTTTATTTCTTTCTGGATCTCGATCTTGTTTAGTTCGTTGCTTCCTCTAGACTTCAGTTTTTAATTACGTGATATACAATTGAAATCAAAATAAATGCAATTACTTGAAAGTCCAAATAAATCCAAATGAGCTCAATTAAGTTTTATTATGCTTATGTGTGTGATCTGAGGCAAGGATTGTTAGGTGTGGATTATTCACAGAGTCAAATGGAATTTGAGTGAAGTGGTGAATGACAAGAGGAATAGTTTGCTGAGTAGGATTTCAAGGAAGATTCATGACAAGGGAATATTCACAGGAATACTCCACTACAGATTTGAAGATGACTAGATTTAGTCGACTGTTGAATAACATGGCTTAACCTATTTTATTTAATAACTTCTTTTATAATTTTATATTTATTAAGGAAATTTCATGAGTTAAGGTAGAGCTATGACAGAAATATGGATAATTTAATAACTGCTTTTATTATTTTTATATTTATTAAGAAAGTTCCATGAGTTAAGGTAGACCTATGGGCATTTGGATTCGCAAACCACTAGTATATCTATATTAATCTTTTTAATTCTTATCTCTAGGGAATTTATGGCGTATTATTATTTTGGAGTTTAGTTGCCAAATAGGCAAAGGATTTGAACGCATGATTAATTTAATAAATTAATAAAGCATGGGATTACTTAATTATCTAGTCACTAATTAATAACTAATTTTAGTTAGATTACTATTCACTAATGATCTACAATGTTGAGCTTTTCAAGGGTTTTATATGTAATTCTGATAAAATGTTCCTAATAACTAAGTCTGGGTATTACTAAGCTTCAAGTTGCCATCTATTGGTGTTTTAGCAAATTATTCTTATTAGGGTCTAATTATTTCACCCTAATATTACATTATTCATTAAAATATAGATTAGCGAGATGGGTTTTAATGACCAATGAACCAGAGCTATAATATCTTAATACTTACAAAGTTATATAGCGACATGATCTTTTAATTGAAAACGCTTTTGGAACCAAATGCCATTAATTTTTTATGTATTCCTAGTGATTATTTGGCATAGTTTAATTTTAATTAAATTTATTTATGTGGGGCCAAGCGTGTTATATAAGATTATGTATTGATATCATTGTTAACTAAATATACCATTAAGATTGAATTATTGGCGATATGCTATTGACAAGGATTATATTTTAATAGGGCCCTCGACTAATATACAAATTTCTAAACAATTATTGTTGGCTTCGAAAATAACCTTCTATTGCACCTCACTTATCACTTCAAGAAAGATCGCTAGTTAATGTGGACACTTTAATTTATATCCTAGCATCATGTTTATTAGCCTATTTATTCTACTTAGCCATTATTTACCCTATGTAACCTTAGTTTTTGTTTACATCTTCAAAAATTACACTTTAACATTCGGAGGTATTAATGATTGGCTGATTATTATCTAGGTAAGATGTTATTTAACATAACCATTTTAAATTTAATTCTGATGGCATGATTATATTTTAATCATGACCTTTAATTTAAATAGGTATTATTTTCAGTGACAAAGATATATTGGTTCATTATCTTAATCGTAACCCAACTGTTAATTTAAATAATGCTAGATATCACATTTGGTACATATGTAGTTAAATTAATTGGCACAAGGCCTATTATTGCATTATTTATAATTATCTTGCTACACCATGCTAACATGCAATTAACTGAGATCATTTCTCCTATATTTTTATTTTGCATAAATTTTTATTCTAATTTCATAATTATTTTTACTCTTATATACATAATTATTTTTACTCTTATTCCCCGTGGCTGATGGTGGGGGAAGCTCCGTGGTGCTATGGCGAAGCTCCCATCTCGAGGAATCGAGAATTCTCGCGCCGGCATAGGGATGGTGACAATGGTGGTGGCAGCGGTCGGTATTGAGGGAGGTGAGCATTCCAGTGAGCTTGGTACATGAAATGCTGATTAAGTGGAAGGAAGGGATGATGTGCCTCGAAACGCTATATGACACGCTCACAATTTGAAGAGTTCGCCGGGATGGCCGGTTTGGCGTGGATGAAATGGTGGCAAGCGCACGGCTATGTCGTGGCTTGGCTCAAGGAAGAAGATGAGAGGGAGGAACGAGGTGTATGGAGCAAGGCACTCCTTGGGACGCTATTTATAGCTGATGGGAGGCTGTAGAGATGCTATGGCTGGTGACTGAGGAACAAGGCATGGCGTGGCGTTGATGTGGCCATGACGTAGGCTGGCCGCAGCTCAGGCGGCGAGATGGCCAGGCAGGGAATGGACGATGCTACGGGGGTGATGGGAGGTGACGTGGTCCGGTGATTGTGGTCAAGAACTGCGACACTTTCTGTCGGATGTGGGCGCGAGGGTGTAGTCAAACATTTCGACCAATTTTGGGGTGACATGATGGTTGTATACCATGGTGGATGAGTGCACGCGCTGGGCACTCATGCGGGTATGTAGGAGAAACGCAATGCACGACAACACAATGCACAGCCGGGCTCGGTGCATGGCACACGGTCGGCTGGCTAGCGTGTCGAGCTGGGACGCGACGCAGCACATAGGCGGGCACACATCATAGCGTCGGTCGGGAGCAGGGCAGGTGCATGGTGGCGCACGGCTAGTGGGGCTCGGCTGCTTTGGCCGAGAGCAAGGAAAGGGGGGAGGGAAAAAGGAGGAAGAATGAAGTGGGAGAAATGGGAGGGCCTACATGGAAGAGAGAGGGAAAAGGAGATAAGAAGAAATTGGCTAGTAATTTGGAATTTTAAATTCTATTAACATAACCAAAATCGAGTTTCAAGTTTATATTCGAATTCAACATCTTAAATTTTGGCTCCAATATTTGGATGGTTTCATTATTCCTTTCCTTTCAGCTTGTTTATTTTGATCTCGGATTTAAATTTAAAGGTCGGTTTGGATTTAAGGGTAATTTAAAATTGATTTGAAATTTTTATTTCCTAGGTTTCACTTTCGCTTTCCAAATAAATTTCTTAATCATAATTTCTTTTACCCAAATTTAGTTTTCATTTAACTAAATTAAATTTTAATGTAAGTTTTATATTTGATTTCATATTTCATTATTAATATTTTTATTATCACATTTGTTATTTATATTCGGGGATTATTCCTTGTTACTTTATTTGCATAGCATGAAAATCAGACAAATCCAAATAAAAATTCCAAAAGAAACATCAATGTTATCAGCACGCAACAAAAAGTTTTAAAATTTTCACTTTTTTAATGTCTGAATTTTTGGGATGTTACAGGTTTCCCCTGGGTGGATGTAACTCAATGTTGATAATTGAATAGATATAACCCTAGTAATCAAAAACTAGTATATGGTGGATGGAACTATGTAACAGTTGGATAGAACCTGCATCGATACAAATATTGCACACTTTTACACTCTTTAATAAAATATGGTTTGGTTAAAAGGATAAGTTATAGGAATCTCTAATTGATTTGTGTTGGCTCGTAGAGCATTGTTGCTTATGCTCATCCTCGCTCACAAATCCCTCAGAATCTGGGGACCAAGATGACTACACTTACTACGAAGTCACAGGAGCTGACAAGGGAGAAGACGAAGGAGCTTAAGCCATTTTTCTTAGTAGCTGGGTCTTACCATAGTCAGGTTGACTTAGTGGTGATTGTATGTACATATACTATCCAATTTGGGTAATACCAGCAGTACACAATCGTAACCCCAGTCGTTTGCTTATGACAAGATGTGCTCTACCCCTTTGCTTACCACTTTGGCTGTTGTAATGAAACTATTTGGCCCAATCAGTTTTATATAAACTTGACTTAATACAGTCTATTTGAACAATTGTTATATAATAGTAATGAATTGTATGGTTTCTGCTATGTATGACATGATTCAGTGATTTATATGTAAACACTATCTACTGATCTAAGAAATAGTGCAGTGGTTTCGTAGAGGATCTAGATTGGCTAAATTCGAATCCAATAGAGCTGGTATCAGAGCATACAACTGTAAGTTAAAACAACCCTAATTAGATTGGTCGTGTCTAAGGACCCAAGCTTTATTCTTAAAAACTAAGAAAGGTTTTAACAAAATATAGTGTATTTATCACTCTTACTAATCACTCTTAGCTCCTTACTTATATCTTTCTTATGTTTTTATAGTTACCGACCCTTTCTTGTTCAAAAATGTAGATGGTTGAATCATTTGCTGAGGGCCCATGGGACTTTTTCTCTCACAGCGAAGACGGTGTAGAGTTTGTGGATATCCTCCGCAAGCTCATGCAATACCTAAGCTATCGCCAATAGCCTATTTTTTAGGGCCAGAAGACCCGGATAATGGATTGCATGTCTTGGTTAATGGAGGTTTTCCTCTACAGAAGGGACGAGGGATTTGACTCTCACACCTTCAAGATCAAGCATCCCAGGAGCCACTATTCAGATGTCGTTCAGGATGTGGAACATCTGGCCATGACTCGTTTGTGTGAGATGCACGAGGCCACCCTACCGAGGTCTCCGTTGTGCTTCTACCCGTCTCTCCGGTAGGGAGTGCGCTACCCCGAGATCTACAATATTAGAGAGGACAGGCCGCAATTGACACACCAGGTCCAGATGACTAGGGCCATAGCGGCTACCTTCGTCGGCACCTTGGAGGAGATCGGTCAGCTCTTCATGCTCCTCACTTCAAGTTGCTCTCACTCTAACACTCTTCGTGCCCAGCTCAATAGGTGCGAGAGGACCCTCGCTGTTGTGGAAAGCAAGAGGATAGCAGCAGTCGCTGAGCTTGGGCGCACTGTGGTGGCAGCAGCTATCTACGCCCTAGCACCTCCTGGGCTCGTTGTCATCCTCAGCAACCCAACACTGACTTGATCTCTAGTACCCCGCTTGAGAACTACTGCATGCAAGAGTGTGTGACACCCCAGTCCGCCAATCATCCTCAACATCAAAGACTCCAACCAAGTCCGCAGCCTCTCCTGTTCATGCACCTGCTCCCAATTGCCTACTTATAGCCACATCCGCTCCTGTTTCTGCTCTCTAGGTGACTACATAACTTGTTGTGGCCATACCCTCATGGAGGAATAGGTCGGTTTAGGTTTAGGTTAGCTAGCAGTACTTGTTAGGGCAGTCTTTTTGGGTTACAAGCATTTTTCCTCTTTAGTATTATTTGAGTAGACGTTGTGGCATGTATCCTAGTTTCATGGCTGAGTACAACCTATATGTTGTGTATTATCGGTCATGTAAAACATATTCCCCCCTTTTTAATATAATGACTGTGGTCACTCTAGGCCTTGTATTGTATTTTCCTCATCTATCTTGCTTGGTTTTCCAAATGTGTTCTTACAAGACTAGTAACCCTCATGTATATTTAGATAATAGTACTAAGCCTAGTTCTTTTCTCAGATGGCCCCAAAGAGAGCCGCCACCCGTGATCGTGGATCCACTAACCGTCAAGCAGCTAATCCAGCAGGCTGAGGAAGAGGTCATGGCCAAAGACCCAACCTTCCACCTCCGCCTGCAGTGCACCCGACAATGGATCAAGTCATGGCTCAACAAACTCAAATTCTGCACGCAATGCTCACCAATTAGTAGGCTAGACCAGCAAGTCGCAATTCAAAGCTCGCTGATTTTCTGCGCACTCATCCCCTAACCTTCTCTAGTGCCAATAAGCCCCTGGAAGTGGAAGACTGACTCTGCAACACTGAAAAGATGCTCCAACTAGCCCGTTATGTAGAGGAGGATAAAGTTGATTTCGCTAGCCACCAACTTAAGGGTTCTACAGCTGCTTGGTGGAAAAACTACCTAGCATTTAGAAGAGGAGAAAGTCAGGCAGCAAAAGAATTCGAGGAAGAAGAAGCTGAGGGGCAAGCAGTGCCCGCAAATGCAGAGAACACAGATCAGCAGCAAGAAGAAGTGGAAGAAACAACTGACCCAACAAGTCAAGCAATTCTATGGGATGAGTTCAAAGCAACCTTTACCAACTTTGTTCTGGCAGGCATCATGAGGATGAAGAAGAATAAATTTAGAGCCCTCAAGCAGGGGAATATGTCAGTCAACGACTGTTTAACTAAGTTCAACCAGCTGGCTTGCTAGCTCAAGGAGGCATAGCAGATGAGGAAGAGAACATAGATCGCTTCCTAGAAGGCTTGCATGAGGAGTTAAGGGTTCAGTTAATCATCTAGGATTTCTCTAGCTTCCACCACATTATCAACAAGGCTATCATCCTGAACAATGAGAAGAGGGCCATGGAGACCAACCGCAACCGCAAGGTAGTTATGGGATACTTAAATTTGACACGATGTGGTCTATTTGAACAATTGTTATGTAATAGTAATGGATTATATGGTTTCCATTATGATGAAATGATTTAGTGATGTATCTATAAGCACTATATATTGATCCAATGAATAGTGTAGTGGTTTCACAAATGGTTTTGGATTGGCTAAATCCGAGTCCGACAATGTCTAACCTGACATAACACTTCGCAATTGCCAATGAATGTGCGAATTAACACAACTCTAGGGCAAAAATATGAAATCGTAGGGCATCTACATGGTGTGGCGATCATCCGAGCGGCATGGATGTAGCTGGTTGTCACGGTAGTGGCAGACGCAATTGCAGCTCGGATTGGCACAACAGTAATACGAGTGGTAGTCCTACTGAGGTGCACCACTTCCTCGTTGTTCCTCTCACTAATTCTCTGCTTGTGGAGCTCGTCGTTGTTAGTCCTCTCGATCTGGAGCTCCTCCTGCAACTTTTTTAGATGAATATGCAATTTGTGAATGTAAATCTATGTGGGTATTAGATACGATGGATCCACCAACTCGATAAACTTGCAATCCGCTATCTGCAAGCAAGACAAGATGACTATAAACGTTCCATGTGTGCTATAGATAGGTGATGAATTACTCACCATGAACTAAGGGCACCTGAGCCGTTCCCTCGCCTACTATGCTCGACACCCTAACAATTGTGCCTCGCTCTAGTGGTACGACAAGTAACAGATGATACATACCATGTCTGCTGAATTTGAAGATAAAGCTATTTTTGCAAAAAAAAACAGCTGTCCAAACCTAAATTTTAAAAAAATACACGCTAAATATGTGAAAAGTCTGCACGGTCGTAGCGTCACGTCATGTACTCTGATGCATGCTTCTCTACCTATCTTTGCACAATCACATGCTTTGCATGACACTGATCTGCATTGGAAGCAGGCAAAGATTGTACAACACGATGTTGTATAATAAAGTTCAGCAATGGTGCACTAGAAGAGCATTGAGCATTAGGCCAGTCTCAGTGGGGGTTTTATGGAGTTTCATGGGCATTAAATACGCTGACATGGCACTGTATTGATGAAGAGAGAGATGATAAAAGTTTCATGGGAGTAGAGAGAGTTTCATGGGGATGAAACTCTTCTGCACTGTTTCCAAAATATGGGTGTGTTGAAAACTGGGACATGAAACCTCCACTGAGACTGGCCTTACAATGACACTGTTCTTTTCAGATTATAGCTTACGGTTTTTTTCCAACAAAAAAATGAAGATGATTTTAATGTGACTATTTCAAAGCATCTTATTAGAATAGTTTTTTAGAAACGACTTATCGGCTTTTGATTTATTCGCACAAATACTTGCACTAGAGCTAAAATCCATAAACAGTAGCCCAAAAGAGCAGACCCAATATAAACATAAGCTGCAAATAATCTCAAAGAAACTGTGGCATGCAAAAATTGAGTACTGTAAAGCAGAGCAGACCACAAATTTGTCCGACAATTAATTCAGCAAACCAGCACTTAGGGATTTAGATTGCACAGTTCGATAGCCATGTTTTTTTAGTTTACTGCCGGCATTTGCTGTTAATTGGATTTAGAAAAGAGTATTAGACAGATTAATTTTATGCATACGAAAAAAAGATGAGGCAACATAACAGCTCTGCTCTTCATAAATGGCTCTAGGGCAGGCAGAGGCAGAGCAAGGACTCTGCTTCAAGTACTAGCCCAACAACAAAGGACTGGCTTCAGAATCAGAGCTCAGATGTATGCATGTACTTTGTTATTTTAATATAACAAAAAAACATAATTCAGAAGCAGCAGGGACCTAAAAGCATGTGAACTGAAGAGAGAACAAACACTGATGACTGTAAAATAAGAAAGAGAACAGCCCCACTCTAAAAGGACTTTAACTTCTAGCTTATTTTAGTTTTTGAATTATTTAAGCTAGAAAATACTTAAAATACGTTAGTTTCTAATTTTAGCTTTTTCTTGTTTTTTAGCTTTTTTCTTTATTCCTTGCATTATCTGTGACAATATAATAGTCTCTTTTTATCTTTTATTAATTTTTTTAAAAAAAAAGCAAATAGCCGCTAGGTCTGTTACATTGCAATTTCAGTTATAAGCTAAAAACCACGGTAAGAAGCTTAAGCCATGAGCCACGTGAAGCACCACAACAATCTTTTCAGACATAAGAAAGCACTTTGTTTGCAGGCAATGAAAGCAAAAAAAGAAAGCAACTCAGAAACAATTGTTCTTGTGTAACGTCGGTATCATCCCTCCCTCTTACCATCCAACCATCAAACCAGCAAGAAGATCTGCAAAATTAAACCCCCATTTCGATTAGAAGATATACCCAGCAATAAATAGAATAGATCTATAAAAATTGAACGTTTTCTGTGCTCGAATGGCTTCCAGTGACATCATCTCCTTACTCGGCAACTCCAAAACCGTGCAAAATATAATGTGAGAACTCGGGTGAAGTGGAACAAAATAAAAACTAGGAAGCAATGTCCAGCCTTGGCTTGAAAGAGAAACCAGTAAACAGCTGCAGCGGAAATCTCTTCGTCGCAGGACTCTTCACTGACCACTTCCACAGCTTCTGGTTTATTTCAAAGGTGAGAAGAGCTGGTGACCCATAGCTCTGAATGTAGATAAGATCATCCGCCCCGCAGCTTGCAAAAACATCGTCGAACTCACCAAATCCTTGGAAAAAC
This sequence comes from Dendrocalamus latiflorus, assembly GCA_017311315.1. Lineage (NCBI taxonomy): Eukaryota > Viridiplantae > Streptophyta > Magnoliopsida > Poales > Poaceae > Dendrocalamus > Dendrocalamus latiflorus. The sequence continues at coordinate 39,465,270 of CM029609.1, forward strand.
TTGTGAGGCATTCGAGCAACCTCATGCCACTCCTTGTTCCGGAGCTCCCAGATGCCAATTCCCTTGATGATACCAGGCCTATCTTGCTTCCCAATGCCCCCAACTAAAACAAGCCTCTCACTTAGGTTCATCAACCGGCCGCATGTAAGAGGGCACGGCACCGGAATAGCCATGCTCATCAAAGAAATGTGATTCGGTCTGGTAGAGAGATCATACATGATAAGGCAATGGCGATTCTCGTTATTGTTCACCAAAACTCCTGTGGAGTACACCAAACAGTAGAGGACTCCATCACAGATGGCGCACTCACCACCTCCTCGCCATCCAAGCAACACTTCAGTGAAGGGAGACACCCAATTACCAGTCTCCGACTCATACAAATGGATGGTAAACTCCCACTGATAATACTCCGATGGCACCTGGTTGCTCCTTGCAACAGCCACCGTGTATTGATGAGAGGTCCTGCTCAAAGAAATGGCGAAAGCACTGTAATCAGCGGACTTGCCACCAGGAGCGTCGATAAGCCTCTTCCAGTCCTTAGTTATAGGGTTGCACACGATGATGCGGCTCCTGTTCTCACTGTCCATCAGGCACACCAACCCGGCCGACGACGAAGTCGACCAGTTGCTCTTCTCAATGCAAGGGAAGTCGAATCCATACCACTTACGGAGGCTCGGGTCGTAGGCGAACCCCGAGACCGCCTCCTCGCTGCAAGTAAACATGAAGTACCATGGCTTCTGAGGCACCATTTTGCTCCATGTCAGCCTCCGGGAGTGCACGATCTCATGCCATCTCTTGCAAACAGACCCAGATCTTATGACACTGGCAACAGGCAAGAAGGAGAGAACCTTCTCTAATAGATCATCAGGAAGAAATGCGTCCAACGACACCGCGGAGTCTGCACTCCCATCATCATCGATGTCTTCAGAAATTGGCCAATACTCTATGACCTGAGCACCAATGTAAGAAGATGGATACAACTCCCACTCCTCTGACCCCATTGCCAGCATCCAATGTATAACACAGTAACTAACACAAGATCCTGCAAGTAATAATAATGCATCAAATAAGGGAAAATGCTACAACAATATGGAAACATATAATGTAGAACCACTCATGTATTCAGCAATAAGCAATTTTTCAGAAAATATGTAGTACAAGCAAAGCAAAAAAAATCAAACTTTAAATGAGGGGGATAATAATCAAACTTAAGAGCAATATAACCTTACAACAACGCAAAGGGCAGGAGGATTAACAAATAAAGGGGGCTCTTTTTAATCGTAGTGTTTACTATCTGCTATGAGAATGTAGACAAAGAATGTGATAAAAATAGCTACTGATGAAATGAATCTTGGAGGGGAAAATAGTGGGAACATGGACACTAACGTCGCCATCGCAAACTGAAGCTGCTATTTTTTTGCAAAAGAGAAAAACATGGATTTTTTTTAACACCACATTCAATTTGCCGCGGCAGCCACATAGCGATCATTAAAGGCGCAGATAAATAAAGCAACCAACGCAAGCAAGGTAGCCAAGAACAGCACCATCTACCGAACAAATTTTACCAAAACCGCACAAAGGAACGCACGCCAAGTGGGGCACAAACGCAGGTACGCACCCGCGGCTCCTCGTCTCCGCTGCTGTGATCCGGGTGTGCGGCGGCGATCGGTTGGCTGGGAGCGGAAAGGTGAGGGGCCTTTCTGCCTTTTTTACTCCGAGAGATGAAAGAGTGGGCTTCCTTCCATTTCGTCCCCCCTTGGCAAGGTCAGGCACTCGAATGAGGCTTCTCTATTCCCCTCTCCCTGTTCTCCTCTCTATTTCCTCAATCTAAATCACTCATATTTCATCCAATGACTAGTTTTTTTTTACATTTTCACTATTTGCCCATCCATCATAAATAATAAAAAAATACAGGGAAAAAATTTATTTTTTTATTATAATTTTGTTACAGAAAAAAATAAAATTATAATTTCTGTAAAAAAATTATAATAAAAAATAAAATTTTTTCCCTGTATTTTTTTATTATTTATGATGGATGGGCAAATGGTGAAAATATCAAAAAAACTAGCCATTGGATAAGATGTGAGTGGTTTAGATTGAGGGAATAGGGAGAAGGGAATAGGGAAGCCTCGTTCCAGGCACTCAAGCCCCCCATGCTATGGCCTATGGTGTGTAGTGTAGGGGAGTGCCACAATGGTATCATGAGACAAACTGTCCCTTTGGGTGGATTCGGGAGAACTTGTTTAGGTTTTAGCTATCATTTGCTTTAGCAACTAGTTTTTAATGGTTATTCTTTAAGGGGATTTACAGATAAATTATAATATAAACTATATCGAGTTTGACTATACCAACTAAAATCGCATCCGACTATTTCCTTCTATGTATTACCTCTCCCAAATAGTTAAGAATTCAAAATTTTCATTCATAAATTATAAGTCACAAGCCAGAAGAATCCACCCAAGGTAGAGAGAACAGAGGAGAAGTTGATTGCTTCAAGGGATAATATATATATATATATATATATATATATATATATATATATATATATAGATAGATAGATAGATACTGGTCTTTTGGGCTCAACTTATGGTTTTTGGCCCTAATAAGAGTGCGAACGAACCGAAAGCTGATAAGCTATTTCTAAATGGCTATTCCGATAAATCATTTCAAAACGGCGGCGGAGAAACTATCCTATTTGCTTATTCGAGGGAGGTCATAAGTCATAATCTGAAATAAATTGAAAGCAAGAGACCCATTGAGTTAGAGAGAGAAAGGAGGTCGTACCAAACATGCTGGGAAGAGACGAAGTTTGGTCATTTGTAGCCCCCTGTATGACGTTAATACCAAATTTGGCCCCTAGACCACCGTAATTCTGTTTCTGGCCCCCCTTTGACCGTGGAACTCCTCGGAGCTGACACGTGTTAGTCGTGCGGTCGGGGACTGCACGACTATACTGTTCATGGTAGTCGTGCGGTCCCCGACCGCACGACTACTGTGCAGTTTTTTATTTCTTCGCACCGGAAAACAAAGAAAATGTAAAAAAAGGAAAACAGTAGTCGTGCGGTCGGGGACCGCACGACTACTGTAGAAATTATTTTTTTTGTCAAGAAAAGCAAAAAAATTGGAGTCGTGCGGTCGGGGACCGCACGACTGCACTGTGCATGCTCCAACCGTACTGTGCATGGGTCAGTAATAATACGAGGTCATCACAGACGGCTTTTGAACCGTCTATGATATTCCCTTCTACTCCTAAGCCTATTTCTGTTTATTGGCTAGCCTCAGGAAATGCTAGCCATGCCCTCTGAAACAAGCAGATCAACATGTACATGTATACATTCAATTTACATCTTAATTCATTTCACAAACATAAAACATCCATTTTGCAAATCAATTAATTAAAATGAAAACAAGCAAATATAGTATGAAACACAGTACACATTTTATTTTTATTAAGATTAGAGCCTACCATTACAATATCCCAAAACAACAAACAGGTTGCCCATATAGCTAACACAACAAGAACAGAAAAAACAAAGATCTAGCTAACACAACAAACAGGTTGCCCATCTAGCTAACACAACAACAAACAGGTTGCCCATCTAGCCTAGGCCTTCTCGCCCCTGATGTAGCGCATGAGCTAGATGTCTTTAACGCCCACCATCGTCGGCGTTGATTGAGCACTGCCTTGTGCATCGTCTGCTTCGTGGGGCTATTATGGTACGGGTCAAGGAGGAGGAGGAGAACAGCAAGGAGGAGGAGAAAAGCAAAGAAAGGAGGCTGGGTTCTGGTGATTATTTATAGGGGAGGGAGTGCGAAATTTTTTAGCGCAGGGATGGAGAGGCGGAGCTACGATCCGTGACGTAAGGATTGGTGGATTTCTATTGGCTAGGATTGGATTGAGGAGTATCGACGGGCCTAGAGGTCAGATTATCATAGACGGTTGGTAGCTAGAACCGTCTGTGATGAATGAATATCACAGATGGTTCTATATGCCAACCGTCTGTGAATTAGAGCACAAAATTTTATATACCGATGCAATATAAACAACTAGTCTGAAAAGATAAAATAGCAAAGTTTTATATGGCAACTTTTCAGTTGAAGCAAAATCCAAACTCCGAAAGGAAGACCAAGAAAAAGGGCAAAAACAAAAACCAAAAACTTGCGACGCAGGTTTAGGTCCAAAGATGACCGATTTTTGGGATCTTGGAGGGCGACTGACATAAGCCAGTCATTTTTTTGGATCGGGCTCGTCGTTAGCTTTCCAACGAGTACAAGAACGTCGAAAACGGACACCGTATGCAAAAGTTATGCCCGTTTTACTGAAGGTGTCTCAAACTGAATTCTACTCAGACTCAGACAGGAAATTATGAAATTTTAGGGAATTGCAAGGCGGAAAACATATCATAGACGATTTTAAATACGAACCATCTGTGATAACTTCATTACCACAGAATAAAAACCATCTGTGAAGTATCACAGACGGTTCTAGATAAGAATCGTCTGTGATAATCAGCTTATCACAGACGGTTTTTAATAAAAAAAACCATCTGTGATAATTCCAGATTATCACAGACGGTTTTGAATAAAAACCGTTTGTGATACTCATTTTCTCTGACGCCATCAACACAGACGATGTCAAAATTAAAACCGTCTGTGTTAATGTCGGTCACAGACGGTTTTGTCAAACCGTCTGTGATTTGCCGTCTAGTATTAGACTTTCTGTAGTAGTGACGTGTATATGTGCATCACTCAAAAGTCACAACAAAATTGTTTATCTCATGACCCACGCCCACATCACAATTGTTAATGTTGGTCACAGACGGTTTTATCAAACCGTCTGTGATTTGCCATCTAGTATTAGGCTTTCTGTAGTAGTGACGTGTATATGTGCATCACTCAAAAGTCACAACAAAATTATTTATCTCATGACCCACGCCCACATCACACTTGTTTGTTGTGGCCTCCATCTCTATCCTATGCACGCTTTAGCTTTGCTTCTCCTTTGGAAGGTCATGAAAGGTGTGAGGTGTGAACTCACTTGAGCCTGTCCGACATCAGCTCTGTTTTTCCGGTTATGACTGATGGTTTATACTCATAATTGATGATTTTTAGTTTTAGTATGAGCGTTTGTGTGAACGAATCAAATATCGATAAGCCGCTTTGAAAAAATTGTCCCGATAAACCATTTCAAAACAACAATAAAGAAGTGATTCCGATTGTTTATTAGGGAAAAATCATAAACTGAAAAAACTACGCCATCATCTTTGTTGTTGTGCTTGTGACGTGAGTGTGCAAAAGGAATGGGCTTGCTAATGCCATTGGAAGTGCCATTCGTTAACTTCTCATTTGAGTGTGACCATATTACAAAATTACAAATTTAAAGGCATGTTCGGAACATAAGGTTTTTACGTGAGTTTTATAGGATCGGTACGATTTCTCTGAAGATCCTTACAAACTTATCCGCTCCAAAATTGAACTCTTTTTTTCTTTTTTGAAAGTATTGATGTGTTGTTGCTGCGGTTAATTGCAAGAACTAGGAATCATTTAGCTTAAGGTTATTTATTTGTACTGATTACTATGCCACAATACTCGGCTTACTCGCTCATACAAAAAGAAAATCCTAGTATTTTCCCGCCCACCCATGCGAGAATCTTGTACCATCACATTAGTTTGCATATAAATTAAATCTATTGACAGCATTGTGATTGACGCTCCTCTCAAAAGAATAGTATTGTGATTGACAGTGACAACAGTTCATATCGTTCAGTCCTGTGCCAATCTTCGTACCGTATTTATTTCATTTTTTTTTTCACTTACAAAGTATGCTCTCAATTACTTTCCTGTTACTAAATAGATTTTGGTTTAAACCCTAACACATTCTACATTACACAAATTTCACCATTATTTTTTTAGATAATTATATGTTTGTAAAAATTATGAAAATTAGCGGCTTTTCTCACGCAATTGCGCAGTTAAATATCCCAACATATTGTATTTGTTACATAACTATTGTCTTTCAAAAATATGGTTTTATCTATTACACTATTATAATAGTTGTAATATCTATATATTATTAAGCCGCACTGTTATAATCTAACCATACCAAAATAAGTGATGTCAATCTTCTCTTTTTATCTTGGTTAATAAGAGAAAATTTTATTTATATATAATTAATCTGTACCGTTATAATCTGGGCCCGCCAAAATAAGTGTTTTCTCTTGATTAATAAGAGAAATTCTAGGATTTTTTTAATTTAAAGATTATATTGTGGGATTTTCTAGACCTCCAAAGCAAAAAAAATATCTTGAATATCACCTGTTGTTTGTAGATATATACATAATTAGATAACAAATCTAGTATTCATATGACCAATCAGTTTTTTTACAGTTTCCAAGATTTGTAAGTTTGCATATAATTGCAAGTTGCATATAATTGCAAAGAAGGTTGTAGGCCAACTGCAATGATAGAAAAAAATATGCTGATTTATATCCATGACTAGGCAATGCATATATATTTCTTCCCCCAAAAGCATATAAAAACCAAATGGTGTTTGGGACCGATGAGTCATGAGCAGCAGCCATAGACGCACGCATACCTTTGTCTTCACACTTGATGCAGACATGCCGTGGATACAAAGGAAGCTTTGGAAGGTTGCATATTTGCATCTATCTTGCACGGCATGGCATGAAGCTGCCTTTGGGACATTCCCAAAGTCCTGATGCACAATCTGTCCTCATGTGCTAGCAAATCACATGCCCACAATTTATCAAGCTCATTGCTGAATTCTGCCCACCACACTAGAATCCAGTAATCTACCATGAATACATTCTTTTGTAGTTGATGTTTCACTTCTCATGTCACTGTTCCACGTGCCTAGAGAGGATATATTAAGCCTTATAGGCAGGTGATGAGGTTACTGCTATTCCTATTATTGCTTGTGGATGTGGCAATATGTAGGCCTATCAAGTTTTTCCCCTCTTTTTGGAATAAGGGCTTCCACCACAGCACTGGCTTCAAAACTCATGTGTAACTATTCCATCTTGACCAGAATTTCAAGTTGCACTTTTTAAGGTGGAAGAACCACTACTATAAAATAAATAATGCTAAACGTATTATTACGGACGATTTTACAGAAATGACCGTTTACCGTCTGTGATGAGCCACTATCACAGATGGTTCATATTAATAACCATCTGTGATAGTTCACAGACGGTTATTAACACGAGCCGTCTGTGATAGTTGAAGACATCACAGACAGTTTGTATTAATAACCGTCTGTGATAGTTCACAGACGATTATTAACACGAACCCACATCACAGACGATTATTAATACGAACCATCTGTAATAATTCACAGACGGTTATTAACACGAACCGTCTATGATAATTACATATTACAGACAATTTGTGGTTAGAAATGTTCGGGATACGTCACGTTATTAATTAATACCAAGCCAGACTGGTCCCGACAGATCTATCTTCATTACGCTGCATTGAAGGAGGCGGCCGACTTTGGAGAAGCATTCCGATTGTAAATCTAACTACTTGTAGATCGATTTGTTCCAGCTTAGTGATTAGAGGTTATTATTTATTTCTAATTTATATACCTTATAATAAAGAGAGATGATAGCTAGATTTAGATCTAGCTTAATTGGTAGTTTGCTGCAATTTAAGAATGGGCTAGTACTCATAGTTTACTTCAATATATTAATTCTTACTTAATATATATTGCTTCATAATAGTACGTAGCTGGCTAGCTATAGTAGTATTAATAATCCGATTTGACACTAATTTGTTACATGCGCGGTATAGATGGATCAAAGCTAGATGTACGTTGAGAACTATATGAGTGAAGAGTATATTAATGGCATGCCTTCTTTTAGAAGAGCGGTTGAGCATGATATGTTGAAGGGGATGATATATGTATTGTCCATGCATTGATTGTGATAATATAAAAATGTTTACCAACTCAACGCAAATCAAAGCTCACTTGATTCGAATGGGTTTCAAAAGGGGTATACATGTTGCACCAATCACGGTGAAGAGAAGATTATACAGGAAGATGTCGATGGAGACAATGATATACCGGTTGTGGGTTGTGCTTTCGATGAGGATATGTCGTAAGATGACAACCTAGATCAAATACTACGCGATACAGAAGGAAACTATAGTGAGAGAATTTGGTAAATTCGAGAGCGTGATGAAGGACCTAGAGAAACCTTTGTTCCCGAGTTGCAAGCCACAATACACAAGATTGCCATCTGTACTTGAACTGCTGAAATTGAAGGCAAGCAATCATTGGTCTGACAAGAGTTTCACGGCGTTGCTAGGTCTCCTAATGAACATGCCGAGAACCACCTACCAAGCCAAGAAGGTTCTTTGTCCATTGGGAATAGAAGTAGAAAGAAAACATGTATATCCTAATGATTATATCCTCTACAATAAAGAGTATGTAAAAATACACGTTTGTCCAGTGTGTAAAGCATCCCGACACAAGCGTAAGAATGACTCCGATGACGGCGAAGGCATCGAGGTAAAGTAAGGATCTCCTGCTAAGATGTTGTGGTATATGCCTATATTTCTCTATTTGAAGCATTTATTTATGAACCGAAAGGATGTAAGATTACTGCGTTGGCACTCAGAGGAGCATAAGAAAGATAGAATGATAAAACACGTTGCTGATTCTGCCCAGTGGATGAACATTGATAGGATGTTTGTAGATTTTGGTGCATAACCGAGGAATATAAGATTTGGGTTGAGTACATATGGAATTAATCCTTTCGGTAACATGAGCAGCCGACATAGCATATAGCCAATGAATGTATGCATATACAACCTACATTGGCTGTGTATGAAGTAAAAGTATATTTTGATGTCACTACTTATCCAAGGGCTAAAGAAATTTGGGAATGATATTGATGTATATCTAGCACCATTGGTAGAAGATCTTGTGACACTGTGGTATGAAGTGGTACAGGTATGGAATACGGACAAACGAAACAAACTTCACTCTGTGCGCCATGTTGTTCTACACCATCAATGATTTTTCTGCCCTTGGTAACCTATATTCTAATTGTGATTGTACCAAAGTGGAGCAAGTTAATATACCTTGATTCCCTACTTAGGAGCAATCATGACTTCACCCGTGTGCAACAAACATTTAACAGGTAAACTCATTTCCTCTTGATCCATACATAACTTTATTGTAGTTTTCCCTTTGTTTGCAATGGTCGAGGCTAACTTTTTGGAATCACGTAGGTCATTCAGCGCTTACGTTGCTCAAGAAGGGAAACACAAGGAATCCAGCACCACACTGCGACATAGGACGCGATTTTCAGTACTCGCTACAACACAACAATCCTATATCACACTTCGTAATAATGCCTCTAGAACTGACAATACCTATATACGTAATTCTATTTTTGCAGTGCCACCAGCAGCTACAGGGCAACGTATGTAGATTTTACGTTTGCCACCATATGGAGGACATCATGGCCACTAAGACGAATGATCCAGAGGTTTGTCAACTTACCAATAATTATTTCATGATTATAATACACACACATATATATATATGCTAACGACTTTAACACTCCTAGCGACAGCACGTGAAATTCGATGTAAGTACATTCGATCTTGACAAACTCGCCGAAATTCGAGGAAAGATATCCTAATTCTTGACAGTGGATGTAATAAATAAGACTGGAGAGTTCTACCCCAGCGATGAAGATTTGATGTTGAAACATTTAATGTAATCACTCAATTATGCTTAATCAAACAATTCATTAAAATATACTTCATTTAGTTGTTTAATTCATTTGTGAGACCTGTGTAATGATTGTCGTATGCTATATATGTAGTATGTTTGCTTGTTTTTAGATGGTATAGCTAGCATTTCTTGAGACTAACCGAAAAACAGAAAATAATATAGATATTCAAATAACTATCATAGACGGTTTGTAGCAATAAACTATCTGTATTATATGAATATCACAGATGATTTTTAGTATTAGCCATCTGTGATGTGTAAGATATCACAGACAGCTATGTTTGAGAACCGTCTATGATGTATGACATATTACATATGGTTTTTGACATTAACCGTTTGTGATAATTAGCATATCACATATGGCTATATTTAAGAACCGTCTGTGATATCTGATATATAATAGACGGTTTTTTTAAAAAAAACATCTGTGTTGTAATTATCGCAGATGGTTTGAGAGCCGTCTGTGATAACCACCTATTATCACAGACACTTAAATTCATATGGTCAGTCTGTGATGATAGTTATGAACCATCTGTAATTATAGTTATGAACCATTTGTAATTATCCTTTCTGTCATAGTGAACATGCCTACCAATTTCATGTGTATGTATTGAAGCCACCTAAGGTCATCATTCTTGTGGTGGCAAAGCAGTAGGATCTCAACTATGTCCCAAAATAAGTAAAAGGCATGTTAGTGCACTAATGACAACGGCCACTAAATTAGTGTCTACTCTCTCAATCTCTCCCTCTATACACACACACACACACGCGCACACACACACACATATATACATATATATACACACACACATATATACATACACACACACATATATATACATACATATATATACATATACATATATATATATATATGTATACACACACACACATATATATATATATATGTGTGTGTGTATATGTATGTATGTATGTATGTATGTATGTATGTATGTATGTATGTATGTATGTATGTATGTATGTATGTATGTATGTATGTATGTATGTATGTATGTATGTATGTATGTATGTATGTATGTATGTATGTATGTATGTATGTATGTATGTATGTATGTAGGATCGGAAATGGCAACAGAGGGGGGTGAATCGTCCCTTCAAAAATCGCCCTAAAGTATCCACATTATTTTTCTCCGATAGCTATGAAGAAAGAAGAGACAAGCTCACTGGAACAGAGGAAAAGACTAGAAAGCAGGGAGGACACAAGACAGAGAAACACATCAGAACAGAGACCAATTTTTGTGGCCGGTCTGACCGCTCAAACATGGTCGGTCTGACCGCTCAAACATGGTCGGTCTGACCGCCAAGGCTATGGCAGGTCTGACCGCCAACCACTGAGCGGTCTGACCGCGGCAAACCCTAGCGATCTGACCGGAAACTTGAAAACAGAGGCGCAATTCTGGTTTTGAAATTGTAGTTCCTGAAAGCCAAAAAGCAGGGAAACAAAACATTGGCCGAAAGCAAATTAAAGCAACAGGGGGACATAAAACAGAGAAGATTTGGGGCTGCAAAAGGAAACATTAAAGAAAGAAAAGCAAATAAAAAAGAATGGTAGACAGGCAACAAAAGAAAACAGTAGACACTGAAAATGGTTGGCATAGTAACTACTTGCCGAAAACAAGAAACACAGAGGGAAAGGATGAATCCTTGCTGCTCTTCTCAGGATAAATGAACAAGACTTCAATCCAAATAGCAGCTCGACCTCATAAACAAGAAAAACACACAAAGAGCGATTTTCGGCTGAAGAAAGATAAGATTCAGAGCAAGACACCGAAAATTGACATGCTGCACAGAGAATGAGACCAAAAGCCGAACTTCTTGAGATTCTCATGTCTATTGATCATGAGACTCTGCATCTAAACAAGAAAAGGTCTCACAACAAGAAAACACAAACCTTAAGCTATCTGTTCACCGAGACATCAAGCAAACATGGTTGCTCTGCCTCCAAACCCTAGAAATAATGTAAACAGAGGAAGTCTTGCAGCAGACACGATCTTGGAATGGAAGCAGTGATTTGAACCATTTGCTCTCGGATATAAGCTAGCCAAGGGGCCTTGAGGAGATATCCAGTCCAAAGCAGAAATGATTTTGCTTCTATTTCAACAAAGACACTACAAACAACCGAAAAGACAGGAAAGAACAAAGAACAGAGAACAAAACCAAGACACAGGAAGAAACCGAACAACTCAAGACAACTCAAATGGATTCATTTCATAGAGATGAATGATTACACAGGTGAGTTTTCTATAGCCATCTCAACCCCTTCTCATATCTGAGAAGAACACACACCAACTCACGTAGACCAGGAAAACAAGAGCACAGGCAGACAATGAGCCAAGAGGCTGCTCTGCCCAACTGCTCATACCCCAAAAAGCAAATCAAGAAACCTCAGCCAACACACACTACATGATTCACATACAAATGAGGCAAAGTGCCAAAACCCTTACAACACAAGAAACAAGGGAACTAGGATTACAACTCCAAACCATAACCTCCTCTATTTATAGCCTCCACTACCGGGTTCACGATTTTCTTTACCCGTTAGCACTAGCAAACTCAGCCCTTTACCTGTTGTCTTCAACAAGATCGGCTTCCATTTTGCAGCCTTGCGCATTTTACCGAAATGTCCGTGCTGCATCTTCCTAGAAGCTTCCTCTTTTCTTGTTGTTCAAGCCTCGCAACCACCTTGAGTCCTCGTCGTCTTCGGCATCTCCCGACCGCTTTGACCTCATCACCGCCTGTGCCTAGTCCGGTCATCCTGTGCCTCACCACGACTTAGCCTCAAAGTCCTGCAGCCATCATAGACAAGAAAACACATCACATAGCACCGCTCGAAATACTATAACCATACATTAGCATCAGAAGATACTTAAGCATGAAAAATCAAACTCAAACTTTCCAGACTAAGTGTCAATTACTCATCACACTCATGGGGTCACATCCACATGGTCTCTCAATCTCCCCCTTGATGAGTATATTGACAAACACAGAAAAAGCGCATAAAGTTGAGTTTGTTTGAGAGTCATACACGGTCTAAAAGAAAGGCAAAAGAGACTCAAGACCATGTCAACAAAGGAGCAACAACAGAAAGAGCAAGTTTTCCTCAACAGCTCCAGAAAGCTCCCTTGAAATGGCTTTTTCTCCATTATTCTCCCCGTTTTGGCAATAAAATCATCAAGAGGCAAGGAGGAAAATATATCATGATTTGGATGAAATGACTGAAGATTATTTATGTTAAGCATTCGGAGCCATGAAGATTATCAAAAATGACCTTGTGAGTATTACACCAAGCCATAATACAATAGAATGCTATCTAGATCATGACTATGCATGTATAGACAAGCTAAACCAAATAAGTCATAATTCAAAAATTAGATGAATTTCGTAGCATGTCAAGTCATTCAAGATTATAGTCTAGCTAGAGGTATCCAAAGATGATGCAAGCCACGTCAATAATCTAAGTGGAACCAAGAAGCTAGTATTGAGTCATTTTAGAGTGCTACAAGTTCAAGCATGAATCACTTGTTCAAGTACTTGGTCTTTTTGTGTAATTAAGCAAATTTAACACAATTGACATGTTTTTCCTTATAAAATCCCATGGTTGTTTCCAACCAGATTTTTGTTTAGTCATGTGCTAGATCTCAAGCCTTATACGACCACTCCAAGCTAGAAGCTTAAGAAGATGACAGGGCCGGTCCTAGGATTTTAGGGGCCCGGGGCGAAACTAGAAATATGGGCCTTAGTATAAATATCTAAATATAAATCTACACACACACACACACATATATATATATATATCTAATTTTACCAACAAACACTTAATTAAAAAAATTCACATCAAAGAGTTCATAGATATTACCTTAAAATTTCTTCTAACATTTCTAGATGCGAAGTCATTGATGATGGTATTGATATGAATCTCATCTAATAATTTCTTCTCAATACATAAAGTTGCCAAACCGTTTAACCTCTCTTGAGACATTGTTGACCTTAAATGATTCTTCAACAATTTCAACTTTGAAAAGCTTCTTTCAGCTGATGCCACGGTCACAGGCATAGTAAATAAAATCCGATAAGCAATAGAAATATTAGGATAACAATCCGCTTCTCTGACAAACTCAAAGATCTCCATAGCAGACATTGGTTTATTTGATAAAGTCAATTGCATAACACTTAACTCAGAAATTAGATCATTTAACTCAACATCAGAGGAACCATCTAGAGAGAAAGTTTCTGCAAATTTTGTACAACATTCTTTTAATTCAGTTCGATCCAATGACTTCAATGTTGTTGAACTCATTAAAAATCCAAATATACTTCCGAATGTTTGGAGTTCTTGAAATCTACTTTTCAATGAATTGATTGCCATATCAACCATAACAAAAAAAATAATTAACTTCAAATTCCTTCTCAGCTTGCAAAACTGCTTCATCACAATCAATTTGATCAAACTGTTTCTTCCTAAGAACACGCCGCTTAACTGGAAATGATGGCTCTACATTCATTTGAGCTGCAATATCTTTGGCAATGATCATACTCAAAGCAAATCCTTCATTTCTATAAGTATTAAAGTATTTAACTATACTTTCTATTTGTTGCATGTATATACTCTACATAGTATATGGGGGGCCCTTGGATTTTGGGGGCCCGGCCGGCCCTGGAAGATGATCTTGGTCAACCAAAATTCCCCTTGAGTTCATACCTAGTGCAATGTCAAGCAGTCTCATGAGAAAGAATTGGTGAGATCAGTTCTTTCGCACAAAAGAGATCTTTTTTGCTTTTGCTGAATTTAGTGCAAGAACAAGAAGTTAATAATAACTCATGCTTCATAAAAGAACTAGCATAGCTCAATCTAAGGCTCAATAAAGATTCAAGACTCAACTCAACCTATTTGACATGGCATGAATCATAGAAGGATAACTAAAGACAGACTAGTCCCAAGAGTTAACATGACATGATTTAATTCAAGTTGTGCATTTTTAATCAACTTATCATGGCAAAGACTAGACCACACATATAAAGTCATGATAAATCTAGCAATTTAATACATATTATGGCAAGATGTAAAGCAGTTGTTTTATGTCATAAAAGGATAATAATCAAGGCTCCAAGCATAATGACATGAAATGCAAGAAAATCCAGCTCTCCCTCAACAATAGATGCACTTTTAGTTCAAGTTGAGTTATGTCAATATTGAGATCTAGCAAATCCCAAATGAACTTACCCTGAACCAAAGCAATAAAGCGAGAAGCTGGCAAGAAAATCAGAAAAGGCAGTCCTTAAAGCATAGATAAGATATAGAGGATATTATAACTTAGACTGACTCTCATCTACCCCATATGACACTAGGACTATCAGCTGGTCTTCTAACACACTAGGGAGTAAACACGTTCCCTGTCTACCCAAGGGTGGCCCAACCCTTGCTAGAACCTATAAGAAGTGAGTGAACTCAACCTAGTGAGAAGAGAGACAGCTAATAAGCGGCATCCCAGAATCACAAGATGAGAGGAAGAAGTCTAAGCAACTAGACGAGAGAACTACTCTAATCTATGCTAGAAGGACTAACCCAAATGCACCCTCATGCAATGCAGTAGATTGAAACATGAGCATATAAACAGGGTAAAACATGAAGCTCAAAGCTCCCCCTCACAACAGTCCATAAGGACAAACCACCCCAAGCTCTCCCCGCAAGGCTGAAAACCTAGAGCTATCCAAAGGCTTGGTAAAGATATCGGCCAACTGGTGGTCACTCTCCATAAACTGGAGCACTATGTCACCCATCTCCATATGGTCTCTAAGAAAGTGATATCTGATATCAATGTGCTTGGTCCGGGAATGATGCACTGAGTTCTTGGCAATATTAATGGCAGAAGTGTTATCACAAAAGAGTGGAACACTGTTTACGGCTAACCCAAAGTCCCGCAAGGTCGAAGCTATCCAAAGTACTGGCTACAGCAACTAGCAGCAGCAACATACTCGGCCTCTGCGGTGGACTGTGCAACACCGGACTGCTTCCTAGAAGACCAAGAAACAAGAGAAGTTCCAACGAATTGGCAGGTACCAGAAGTGTTCTTCCTATCTATCCTACAGCCAGCAAAGTCTGCGTCGGAGTAGGCTCTGAGAGAAAGACAGGATGATGAAGAGTACCAGATACCATAGTCTGCGGTAGCTCGAAGGTACCGAAAGATGCACTTCACTGCCTAGCGGTGAGATACGCGAGGGGAGGCCTGAAATCGAGCACACAGACACACGGAGAAGTGTATGTCCGGTCTCGAGGCAGTGAGGTACAAGAGGGAGCCAATCATGCTGCGATACTCCTTCTGATCAACTGGCTCACCATCCTCATCTGGATCAAGAGAAGCTGATGATGCCATTGGAGTTGACCCTGGCTTGCAATCACTCATGTCAAAGCGTCTCAGGAGGTCACGAGTGTACTTGCCCTGATGTAAGAAAGTGCCTTCCCAAGTCTACTTGATCTGAAATTCAAGGAAAAAGCTCAACTCGCCCATCATGCTCATCTCAAACTCTATGCTCATGACAACAGAGAACTGTGAAACGAGAGCATGAGAGGAGCCGCCAAAGATGATGTCATCCACATAAATCTGGACGAGTAGGAGGTCATTGCCATGCCTGTGAATGAACAAGGTCTTGTCTATCTTACCCATCTCAAACCCATGACTCAACAGATAGGACTTAAACCTCTCACACCAAGCTCTAGGGGCTTGCTTAAGTCCATACAGGGCTTTGGAAAGCTTGTAGACATGGTTGGGTATTTGGAGTTTTTGAAACCTAGAGGCTGCCTAACATAGACTTCTTCCTCAATATACCCATTGAGGAAGGCACTCTTGACATCCATCTGGTAAAGCTTGAAGCCCTTAGACGCTGCGAATGCAAGCAAGATCCTAATGGCCTCTAGCCTAGCTACAGGGGCAAAGGTCTCCTCAAAATCTAGACCCTCAACCTGGGAGAAACCCTGAGCTACCAATCTAGCCTTGTTTCGAATGACTACCCCATCCTCACTCTGATTGTTTTTTAACACCTACTTAGTACCTATGACATTATGACCTCTAGGGGCTCAACAAGTGACCAGACCTTGTTTTCCTCAAAATTCTCTAACTCCTCATGCATGGCATTGACCCAAGACTCATCAGAAAGAGCATGACTAACATCCTTGGGCTCGAAAGAGGCAACGAAGGCAGAATGGAGATAGAAGTGAGACATGCCAGACTTTGAGCATGTGACACCCTCAAAGAGATCTCCTATCATCTGCTCTGAAGGATGATGTTTTTGAGTATGACGGGGAGGTCATGGATGAGAAGAAGAAGTGGCCTCTACCTCATGAGCTGTCGAGGTAGGAACAGAGCCACTAGCTCCAGAAGATGCGGAAGGAATGGGCTGATCTCCTCGAGGTGCAGTGGTAGAAGCAGGCACCTCAAGGGGAGGAGGAACTGGATCGAGTAGGCAACCCTCATCTCCATCCTCCTCATCGTCCACAAAGATGGGCTCGGACTGTTCTACAGAACCTGAGATATTGGGCTAGTCCTCGGACAGGCCTCATCGAAAGTCACCTCACAGGTCTCTACCATTTTATTAGACTTGCAGTTCCAGACCCTATACGCCCGCGAAGAAGTCGAGTACCATCACAAGATCGTGACTCGAACTTATCTAGGTTCCTGGACTTCAAAATAAAGCACTTGCAACCAAACACACAAAAATGTGAGACGCTGGGCTTTCGCCCATATCTCAACTCATAAGAAGTGCGATGCAAGTGTGCCCTCAGAAAAACTCTGTCTGAAACATGGCACGCGATGGCTATCGCCTCAGCCCAAAACTACCTAGGTGTAGAGTACTCATCAAGCATCGTCCTGACCATCTCGATCAAAGTACGGTTCTTCCTCTCTACGACGCCATTCTGTTGTGGGACGTGCGGAGAAGAGAACTGGTGCTCTACACCTGTATCATCGCAAAGCCTCTCAAAGTAGGAATTCTTGAACTCCGTGCCATTGTCACTGCGAATCGCTCGTAAGACACCTGGGAGCTCAACAGAAAGCCTACTAAAAAGACCCCAAAATGGGTAAATGTCTCATCCTTCGAGGCTAAGAAAAACACCCAAGAGTACCTCGAGAAGTCATCGACCACAACAAGAATGTACCACTTCCCTTCTGCCGACTGCACTCTAGCTGGACCAATTATGTCCATGTGGAGCAGCTGTCCTGGTGCATCAGTCATAGTCACTGTTACTAGAGAATGAGAAGTGGCAACCATCTTGCTGTGCCGGCAAGGAGCACAAACTAGATCTTTGACCATCTTGAGTTTAGGCAGGCCACGAATGAGGTCGTGGCCGCTAACTCGGGTCAAATGGTCAAATCCAATATGACCAAGTCTCCTATGCCAGAAAGTGAGGTCACGGGACTCAGAAGCAACTAAACACCTGAGAGGATCACTAGAAGACTCAACAAAATCAGCACAAAAGATACTCCCATATCTAGAAATCCCGCAAACCAGACTCCCTAAAGAATCAAGAATTTTGCAAGTATTTTTCTTAAAGCTCACCTCGAAACCATCATCTGTAAGCTGGGAAACTGAGAGCAAACTGTACTGCAGCTTACTCAATAAGGCAACATCTTTTAAAACAAAAGAAGCATTAACACGCACAGTACCTTTAACGATGACGCGCCCAGAAGAGGCATCTCCGAAGGTGATCATCTCATTACCTGGAGCTCGGGCTAGGGAAGAGAACCAACGAGAATCTCCGGTCATGTGTCGAGAACACCCGGAGTCCACAAGCCAAACCTCTCCCTTCCCTGCCCAGCGAACCTGAGTCAACAAGAGAGGGGTGTCTCAGTATTGGGATAAATCAAAAGAGATTTTGGCACTCAATACTGAGTCACACGACGAGCAGAAGAAGTAGTCACACACGACTGACCTCTAACTACCCTACGCTCTCCGTCGCTCAGAAAGTCTGAAGATCTGTGAGCAGACCTGAAGCTGTTGTTGGGCTTGACTGCTATGGAAGAGCAAGTCAAAACACCAGCAACATGTTGATCTCGCCGCGGGTAGCTATCTCGACGGGGGAAACGAGATCTACTCTCAGGACGGCGGATATCACGACCAAAGGTAAATCGAGGACGAAAATCAGAAAACTTAGAAAAACCAAGTTCTCGATGCTGCCCGACACATCAACACAATCAACTCTAGACCTCATGTTGGTCTTTGGTGCACTCAAGGTCTGGGACTGACCTTGAATACTTCTAAGAGCCTAAACATGGTCTCTCCGCGCGATCTTGGCGCGCCTGAAGTATCTCTCTATCATGTGTCCATCCTTCTGATAGAAGGTACAACGAAACTTCGCCTTCTGGGAGGTTGAAGCAACAGGTGTTACCACCTTACTGTCAGAGATCCATTGGACAAAGCCCGCAGATTTGAACTCAACCTTTTTAGTTATGGGCTTGACCTCGATCACACCTACTGCTATGGGTCTGAGAACAGCAGGTGGATGCTTCCTAACATCCTCAAAGAAATCATATCCTAGACCCTGATTGAACTTGCAAATCTTGAATTGGTCTAGAATAAGATTCAGCTTCTTCTTGCCCTCAATAAATCTCTTAAGAGTGTTCATAAGATACCGACACTCCTGAAAGAGAGAGGTGCAAGAAGAGCAGGGGAAGAAGAGACACCAGAAGGAGACGAAGAGGAACCAACAGTAGAAGAACGGATGGCATGTGCACGCACAGCCGCCTCAACTTTGAGGTCTTCGCAAGAACCAGGAGGGACAGTCCTACTTATAGCCGTTTGGTTCTCGTGCCTAAGTGTCTCTACCATTTCCTTAGACTTCTCCCCCACCACATCACATGCATCACAACAAGATTGTGGCTTCTCTAATAAGTCCTTAGTTAGCTTCACACATTTATCATCCAAAGCAACGAGTTCAAGTTTTAGTTTTTCACAATTATTACATGGTGAGCTAACAGGGTCCTTAGAAGCATACTGAGCCATTTTCTTGTTATGATCAATCATTTCTTGAAACTGTTTTGAGACAGATTCAAGTTCATCAGTTAATTTAGACACTTCATGCATGAAGCAATTGGCTCAAGCAAAGAAGCATGCAATTCAGCAATTTTATGATCTGCCTTCTTTAGGTTAATCTTTAAGTTGTTACAACTTTCACAATTTTTAGGCAGATCAAGAAGCATAGTGTAAAGACCTCTAAAAGCATTGTCCTTAACCTCACATGAGGTGCAAGAAGTAGTCTCAACAATAGTAGATGAAAGAGCAGCAGTTCTAGTCATCTCTAATTCAGCTAACAGACTAACATTCTCAACCTTAAGTAAATCTAGTTCAGAAATCACACTATAATGAGAGGTCCTTAGCTTCTCCATATCACCAAGCAAGGAAGAACATACATCACATTCGTCTCGGGAGGGAGCAGATATAAGTGAAGTAAGCTCCCGTGACAGTCTCTCTACTTCCTTCTCCAACTCTCTACACCTAGCTCTAGATCTAGCATGAAATTTTCCTAGTTTGAGAAAATCATCATTGAGCTGGTCATATGAGAGACATACCTCATCGGAGTCGCTGTAGAGCTCGCTGTCGCTGACATCGCCCTCATGGGCCATGAAGCACATGCCGATGAAGTCGTCGCCATCCTTGGGTTCTTGATCATCCTTGCCATCATCGTCACTCCACCCCTCTACGTCGCTGAAGTCGATGTCGTCAAAGGCGGTGAGGACGCAGTGGAAGAGCTTCTTGGCTTTGCCAAGGTTGCGGAACTTCTTCTCTTTGCCTTGGGCGTGAGTTGGGGGCTTCTTGTTGCGGTTCTTGTTGGTGTAGTCGTTCTTGCTCACACCGCCATAGTCGTTCTTGCCCTTCTCTAGCTTGGGGCAATTCGCTCTAATGTGGTTGTATGCATGAGAAAATTTTCTAGCTAAGAGGGCTAATTGGTTTGCTGGAAGCTGCTCTAGTTGATCATCATAAATTTCACATAGAGCAGCAAGAGAAAATCCAGAAACAATGTCCGAAGAAGATCCAGAGGCAGGACTGGGATCGGTGACCAAAGCCATCAACTGTGACTTCGACTTGCGAGAGACAATGTCAATCTCGTGAGTCTTGAGGCGTGAATACAACGCATCAAGAGTTAAAGTCGAAAGATCAGTCGTGTCCTTGATGGTGGTCACCTTCATCTCCCAAACTCGCAAATCCAAGGCCGCAAGCATCTGTCGAGCGTTGTCCAAGTGGGAGTACGTGAGACCGACCGCTCAGAGGTTGCTCAAGATTTTGTGAAACCTCGCAAAGCACTCATCCAGGGACTCTCCAGCGATCATTTCAAACTTGTTGTAATCTTGCTTGTACTGGTCCTGTCGTACCGTTTTAATTTGGGTGGTGCCCTCATGGTAAGCATCGAGGGTCACCCAAATATCATAGGGCGACGTAAGATGAGAAATACGATCAAATTCACTTCGGCTTAGTCCTTGGATTATTATGTTCCTTGCCTCAGCATTTGCCTCAACATCGGGCATGTTTGCGACATAGATGTTCTCATCGGCAGGAACAAGAAAGCGAGTTTTGACTTTCCGCCAGATCGCATAGCCCTAAGCCTGTATGTAAGACTCCATCCTACTCTTCCAGAAAGGATAGTCGATCCCATCGAAGATAGGGGGCTTGGTGGAATTCTTGTCTGTCGCCATGGCTCACAGACCGGTTAAGATCTATCGAGAAGAGCTAACCGGCTCTAATACCAATTGTAGGATCGGCAATGGCAACAGAGGGGGATGAATGGTGCCTTCAAAAATCGCCCCAAAGTATCCATATTATCTTTTTCTCCGATAGCTATAGAATCTATGAAGAAAGAAGAGACAAGCTCACTGGAACAGAGGAAAAGACCAAAAAGCAGAGAGGACACAAGACAGAGAAACACATCAGAACAGAGACCAATTTTTGTAGCCGATCTGACCGCTCATACATGGCCGGTCTGACCGCCAAGGCTATGGCCGGTCTGACCGCCAACCACTGAGCGATCTGACCACGGCAAACCCTAGCGGTCTGACCGGAAACTTGAAAACAGAGGCGCAGTTCTAGTTTTGAAATTGTAGTTCCTGAAAGCCGAAAAGCAGGGAAACAAAACCTTGGCCGAAAGCATATTAAAGCAACAGGGGGACATAAAACAGAGAAGATTTGGGGCTACAAAAGGAAACATTAAAGGAAGAAAATAAAATAAAAAAGAATAGCAGACAGGTAGCAAAAGAAAACAGTAGACACTGAAAATGGTTGGCATAGTAACTACTTGCCGAAAACAAGAAACACAGAGGGAAAGGATGAATCCTTGCTGCTCTTCTCAGGATAAATGAACAAGACTTCAATCCAAATAGCAGCTCGACCTCATAAACAAGAAAGACACACAAAGAGCGATTTCGGCTGACACGATCGTGGAACGGAAGCAGTGATTTGAACCATTTGCTCTCGGATATAAGCTGGCCAAGGGGCCTTGAGGAGATATCCAGTCCAGAGTAGAAATGATTTTGCTTCTATTTCAACAAAGACACTCCAAACAACCGAAAAGACAGGAAAGAACAAAGAACAGAGAACAAAACCAAGACACATGAAGAAACCGAACAACTCAAGACAACTCAAATGGATTCATTTCATAAAGATGAATGATTACACAGGTGAGTTTTCTATAGCCATCTCAACCCCTTCTCACATCTGAGAAGAACACACACCAACTCACGCAGACCAGGAAAACAAGAGCACAGGCAGACAATGAGCCAAGAGGCTGCTCTGCCCAACTGCTCATACCCCAAAAAGCAAATCAAGAAACCTCAGCCAACACACACTACATGATTCACATACAAATGAGGCAAAGTGCCAAAACCCTTACAACACAAGAAAGAAGGGAACTAGGATTACAACTCCAAACCATAACCTCCTCTATTTATAGCCTCCACTACCGGGTTCACGATTTTCTTTACCCGTTAGCACTAGCAAACTCAGCCCTTTACCTGTTATCTTCAACAAGATCGGCTTCCATTTTGCAGCCTTGCGCATTTTACCGAAATGTCCGTGCTGCATCTTCCTAGAAGCTTCCTCTTTTCTTGTTGTTCAAGCCTCACAACCACCTTGAGTCCTCGTCGTCTTCGGCATCTCCCGACCGCTTTGACCTCATCACCGCTTGTGCCTAGTCCGGTCATCCTGTGCCTCACCGCGACTTAGCCTCAAAGTCCTGCAGCCATCATAGACAAGAAAACACATCACATAGCACCGCTCGAAATACTATAACCATACATTAGCATCAGAAGATACTTAAGCATGAAAAATCAAACTCAAACTTTCCAGACTAAGTGTCAATTACTCATCACACTCATGGGGTCACATCCACATGGTCTCTCAATCTCCCCCTTGATGAGTATATTGACAAACACAGAAAAAGCGCATAAAGTTGAGTTTGTTTGAGAGTCATACACGGTCTAAAAGAAAAGCAAAAGAGACTCAAGATCATGTCAACAAAGGAGCAACAACAGAAAGAGCAAGTTTTCCTCAACAGCTCCAGAAAGCTCCCTTGAAATGGCTTTTTCTCCATTATTCTCCCCGTTTTGGCAATAAAATCATCAAGAGGCAAGGAGGAAAATATATCATGATTTGGATGAAATGACTGAAGATTAGCATCAGAAGATACTTAAGCACGAAAAATCAAACTCAAACTTTCCAGACCAAGTATCAATTACTCATCACACTCGTGGGGTCACATCCACATGGTCTCTCAATGTGTGTGTGTGTGTATACACATTGCACTAGCACGCATCTAAAAGCAATCCAAAGGTAGAGAGGCTTGGTGCCCAGACACCATGGTGCCCCATTTCAACGTCCTATATATATGTGTGTGTGTGTGTATACACTACATATATATATATATATATGTGTGTGTGTGTGTGTGTGTGTGTGTGTGTGTGTGTGTGTGTGTGTGTGTGTGTGTGTGTGTGTGTGTGTGTGTATGTATATATGAGTATATGTGTGTGTGTATACATATATATGTATATATATATATTGTAAAAATAACGAGTACTCCTTGGTGCCCCGCACCATAGCCTAAAATAGGTATGTATTGTATGTGAAAAATTATACATACACACACACACAGATATATATATATATATATGTATGTATGTATGTATGTATGTATGTATGTATGTATGTATGTATGTATGTATGTATGTATGTATGTATGTATGTATGTATGTATGTATGTATGTATGTATATATTTGTATATATGTATATGTATATATGAGTATATGTGTGTGTATACATATATAATATATATTGTAAAAATAACAAGTACTCCTTGGTGCCCTGCACCATATATATATATATATGTATATATATATATATATATATATATATATATATATATATATATATATATATATATATATATATATATATATATATATATATATATATATATATATATATATATATATATATATATATATATATATATATATATATATATATATATATATATGACGTGCCAGTATGTATGCATGCCTCAATACCCTTTTGTGTTGCATGAGAAAGCTAGCATCTTGCTTTTCAAAAATTTACTCCCTCGGTTCAAAAAACATGTCATTTTGGATATGTATAGTTAATTTTTTAAATCTTTAGCTAGTGATATATTTTTAAATATTTAGATTGAATACATGAAAATCATATATGTTAATTCATCTTGAAAAATAATTTTACTGAATTTTATAAACATATTACAATAGAAATTAGTGATCAAAGTTACTTTTTAAAATTGTGTCAACGTCCAAAATAACCTCTCTTTTTTTTTAATGAGCGGCTAGCTACCATGTGAGTCAGATGCATACTACCTAAAAATGTTGGTGCAATTACATCACATGAAACCACGATAACTACAATTTTCTTCCAGAAGTTGAGTCGTCAACCAAAAAAATCTCAAGCAATGGTCAAGAATGCGTGGAAGGAGCACAATTTTTTTAGTGGCTCCTCCACTAACCTTTAACTTACCTTTTGCTTCCTACCCTACAACAACACACGTTCTTTTAGGATTTGTTATTCCATTCATCAGCACTTCAGAATTTGCCACTAGATTCACATGCCATTCGTTGACACTTCAGGATTTACCATTAGATTCACATGCCAATGAAATAATAGGGTGCCAGATCTTGAATTACTATCGAATGGACTTGCAAATTCTCAACTTTTTTCAATTGAAAAATAAAATCAAACTCACATGGATACTAAGAGAAAAAAAGACAACAACAATAATAAATCCTTTTGTCCTAAACAAGTTAGAATAGGTTAGGAACGAAACTTCCTCAAGGTTAAAGAGACAAGAGCCTTAAAAACCCACAATGCTAAAACCTTAAGCCGTACAATAAAAACACAACAACTATTCTAAAATATTGAATTCGCCAACACGGGCATGTTTAGATAGGGGAATTTTTGGGGGTTTACTTTAAATTTTAAATTGAAACCCAAATTTTCCCAAAAAGAAACATCCGTAATAACAGACAGGAAGAAGAAAATAGAACCTAAAATCTTGTGTTAAGCTCACTTGTAGGGATAAACTTCAATTGGAAGATTCCTACTTAAAGAATTGTCTATTCGAGTGCATGGTCATGGTCCTGAAAAGGCTATGAGTGGGTTCCTGGTTGATCAAACTCAACTGTTTATTATTACATCAAAAGGCTTCCAAAACATTCTTGTGCTTTATATGAATGGGAAACTCTATTAAATTTGATTTGGGCTATTAGTACTCCTCCATCTATGTACTAAAAAGTGAACATTTTCCCCATAAATTACTCGAGCAAATGGGTACAAGCAAGACATGCTCATTTTCTTTTTCTTTTTTTTTCAGATTTTCCCTACAAGCAGGGCATATACATAATCCATTCACCGGGCAGTGTGATCGTTACAAGCTTCTGTGATGTCTCACTCTCAGCCAACACATGGCTTGGAAAAAAGGGAGATAGAAAACAAAATGCATAATCCTTTGCTGGGGAGATTTTTGATGGCAACCAGGCAATATGTGTGCAAATCTTGTCAAGTATCAAGAACATTTCCATTAGCTCCATTAGGAGAGGCTTGTGGGACAAGGAGTAAATGGATATCGGCATCAACTCACTGTCCTCATGTCCTTGTCCCGACACCACTACAGAAAAAAAATCATCATAGACGGTTCAAAAACGTCATCACAAATGGTTTCGTGAGTCGTCTGAGTTTATAGATCAGTAATAACATGAGGCTATCATAGACAGGTTTCGAACCATCTGTGACGCAGACTATAAACCGTCTGTGATAGTTGACAATTACAGACGGTTTTCAGTACAAATCGTCTGTGATATGTGATATATCACAGACAATTTCAACTACAAACCGTCTGTGATATTAAACTATCCCAGACGGTTTGTATTGAAAACTGACTATGATTGTCAATTATCACAGACGGTTATAAGTTAATAATCATCTATGATATTCCTTTCTACTCCTAAACAAGCACAAGAAATGCTAGCCATACCCTCTGAAACAAGCACATCAACACAATATATATATATATATATATATATATATATATATATATATATATATATATATATATATATATATATATATAATTCACATTCATTCATTTCAGAAACAAGAACATCTATTTCACAAATCAATTAACTGAAATGAATTATCCAACTTTGAACAAATACACATATGAATAATTAAGTTCAATTTTATCCCAGTGAAATTCTGTGTGGGCTCAAATCCTGGTTCCCTCCTCTTTTCTGTATGTGAGTGGGTTTTGCCTCATGAGTGTGTGAGTTTGGTAGTGTGACACGGCTGCCAATTCTTGATTTGCTATTTGAGAGTGTGAGCTCTACTATTTAGTGAGTGGGAATTGGCAGTGCAGGTGGAGACAGAGTTGTGGTGTGTTGTGTTCTACCACTCGGTGTGTTCTTCTCTGTTGGAAAGCATGTAATGAGTGACAGACACTTCTTGATTTTCATTTGCGTATGGGTCAGTAGGTGGATGTGTGAGATCCCTTAGGATGTGATCATGTGAGGATGAGATGAACTATGAGAACACGTGAGAAGGCCGCCTACTTTTCCCTTATATAGGCCTAGTGGTAAACGGTAGAAATGATAGGGCTTGTGTGAAGCTTTCCTGAAAGCTTTGCGAGGAATTTGAACCACTGACTAAATCTTCCATGAAAGCTTCGCACACCACCCATATCTGTACTGTTAAGCCATAGAGAACAATACACATCCATATATGCAGCTTTCTTAAGCGGGTCTGAAATGAAACCGTCCGGTCACTAGCACACAAAATGCAAGGAAAATATCCAAAGGCTCTAAACTTGGATGTATCACAAACATTCAACACAGGCATGATCTTGTATGCTCCAGGACAAAAGTGGCACAACAGTGTTGTGTACATTACAGGTAGTACATTGCACTTTCATTGCAACATGGACATAAACAGCTACATGGAATCCACACACACAATCTCAGACTGCAGAGATCATCTTTTCATTCTTCAGTGGACTTTGGCCGTAGCATTCCTGGCTGGTCTGTGTACCCTTACCTTTGGCCTCTTCTTGCGCGCCAGCTGCCTCTCGAGCGTCTTGACCTTCTCGCTAAGCTCCGTGATGACCCCCATCTGATCGTTGCCTGATGCAAGAAGCTTCTGCAGCATCTCCTTCAGCTTCTGGTTTTCTTCAGCCAGTTTCTTCTCGTCGTCGTCTTTCTTCAGACCATCGTGAGTTGCAGAGGCAGAGGCTGCTTCTTCAGAAGCCGTCTGCACGGCAGTGGCGTCTTCTTTCGGCGTATCGGCTTGCGCTTCACCAGAATTTGCTCCTGTTGCACATTCTGGAGCTTCTTTCAGTATCTCGTTGCATTCAACTACCTCAGAAGCCTCCATACCAGCACTTGCTTTCTCTCCATTGGCACACTCCTTTTGCGCATCACTTTGGCTCTCCAATGACACCTTCGAGCCAGGATTATCATGCTCAGCATTATCATGCACCCTGCTGCCAGCATGTTCACATGGTAATGCACTGCTCTCACTTTCAGGCAGGGTAGGTTCAGCACCCATGTCACTCCAAGCTCTTTCAGCGTTCAGAACATTCTCCTTAGTGTCAGCTTCCTTTTCCAATGCCACAATGAGAGGCTCCTCTCCAATGGCAGAACGTCCTGTTAAGATCTCCGCAAGGGGTTCATATGGCTGATCCATAAGTGCTGAATCGTCCTTGCCAGAACCCTCACATTGCTTTGTTGCTTCTAGTTCCTCCAAGATAATTTGTTCCTGGGCAGAGTCAGACTCCGATGTTGCTTCGAGCAAGGGAGACTGCACAGAAATTTCTGCATCTGCTGAGGTAACACCATCCTCATTATTAGTATCACCCATTGAAGCCTCTGGTGTTCCATCTGGTTCTTTGGTTGAATCTTGTGTGGTATCTGCAATTTGTTGCTGTACGTTGGCATCCCTGGCTTCTTCTGGTTGATCTTCTGGATTGGACAAAATGGAGTCATCTGCAGGAGCTGGATCATGTTCATGTAGCTCTTCACCCTTCAAAGACACAGAATCCTCCAAATGAGCAAATGGAGCACTTGATTCTTTGCACTGATCTTCAGCAGAAGCAACATCATGTTTCAGCTCCGAGCTTTCTACAGCTGCAGATTCCCACACCTGAACTTCGACTGAACCATCCTGTTTCATCGTATAAAGTGTTAATGTTTTTTTTACAAATGCAATATTGTTATCTCTTGGTAATGGAATCCGATCTAATTCGTGTAAAAATGCAATATTGTTATAAAGCTCATCATCCAAATAAATACATTGAAAACTTACCTTATCAACTGCCATTCCATTTTCTATAGCAGCTGTACTGTCCTCAGTGGTAGCAAGAGAAAACCCTATATTTGATTCATCATTTGCTGCAGCTTTCTCCTGTTGACATGAACACTGTTGTCAGCACCCAATTTGTAAAGGATAAAATAACAGGCATTTTGTTAACCGATGAACCAATATTATTATGCTAGCCGATAAATAAACATAAATACAACTTACTTCTTCAGGCGATTCTTCACTTGAAATGGTATTTGATTCTTCTGTTTGGTGCTTCTGCTCAGTGGAATGTCCCGAGAAAGCTGCATAATTCATCACATCGATCAATGATGCTCCTTGACATTGACCCTGTGCTGCAGCTTTTCCCTATCGGACATGAGTGATATTAGATATCCCACTTGTAAACTAAACTGATCAGTTATCGTATCAACTTTGCAATGCTAGGGCACCAAATGATACAAATAGAAGTTAACTTACTTTATCAGTTGCTTGTTCCTTAGTAGTACTTGACTCTTCCATTTGAAGCTTCTGTTCAGTAGAATCCGCATCTTTCCTCAGCTCCACAGAAACTCCCGATGAAATCAAATCATGCATCGGCTCTTTTGAGTCAATTGCCGATGGTGGTCGTACTTCACCCATTCCTGTGGTTTTCTCCTGCTGACATAAATTCATCGAAATTACACACTAAATTAACCTGTTGCGTCGTTAATGAACAGTAGTAAAATGAAGTTATCGAACAGTATGAATGTGATACTTACTTCATCAGATGCTTTTTCTGTTGAAACAGAAGTAGTTTGGATAACATTCTCAATTCCTTCTGTTATCTCTTCCTTACTATGTGTGTTATTCAGCTCACCAGATGGTTGCTTGCACAAAGAATCAAGCTTCTCCTGAAGGCAAATTAGTTCCTGAGCAACGGTCTTCCTAGCCTCCCTTACAGTTGGATGCGAGCCCTGTATCAAGTGTACCAAGGGTTAAAACTGACCCAAGTTGACAATCAACAAGCTAACATGAGATTATTTATATACACTATGTCATGTGGGGAATCACTTATGCTAGGCGCAAGGCAAAGAAGAGAGCTACCGGGTCTTCAGCAGAGCAGCCAGCGCTGGATTCAGTTGGCAACGACAATAGCTGATTAGCTACAGCCTACGGCGTGAAGGTCTACAGCACCGGCAAGAAGCAGGCTTTGGCAAGTCTATTCGGTCAGGGCAAATAGTAACAGATTCGGTTATAGATATTATATCAGAGTCGGATTGTGTTTCCAGAGATAACTAGTTATATATAGGATTGATTTGTAACGTGGAAGGTCAGGCAATAAAAACTAATCTATTATCCTCCCCTCTGCTCTTCCTATCCCATCTTCCCTGCCGTCAGCGCCCTACCTCCAGCGCCCTTCTGCTATCTCCGGCGAACAGGACGGCACCTCCAGGCCGACTCAAGGGGCCTGGCCTTCGTCCCCCAGTCTTCCACAACTACCGCCTACGATCACTATCTTGTGCTCGCGACACACTACCAGACATTCGATTATGAAAATAAATTTTCAAATCAAGTTGAAATGAAAAGGCAATACCTGAATGGTGTCAAGCTTCAGGAGTAAATTCATAATAGTCTCCCCGATGGCCACCTGCTCTTTTATCGTCGGCTTCTTGGAAGAAGTTTCAAGGTCTTGCAGCTGCTGCTTCACATCTTGCATCTGTTCATGTATGTTCTTGATCTTCCGGAGTTTCTCCAAAGGTTGCCATCTTCGGACATTATACCCTCTATATGTAGACTGTATACGAGCTGCTGCATCTGGTTCTGAAAAACTGATTCTGCATATCCTAGCATCTTCTTTTGCAGGTTCACCTTGATTTTTTATCTCATCCTCCCTTGTGCTTTTTACACATCCCTGCATTACCTTTGCACTTGCATCTTCTTGACCATCAACATTGACGCTACTAGGTTGCACCTTGTGATCATGCACAATTGTGGGAACTCCTTCCTCCTGTGTGTGCTTCACAGAAGCTTCCTGCACTGTTCCATTGCTCAACTCCACTCCTTTCTTTATTTCATCGAGTGATTTATCTTTAACCTCGGACACAGTAATCTCTTTCTTTGGCTCTGGCTGTTTAGGCTTCTGGTTCTGGCTTTGGGCATCTTTCACGTCCTCCTTGGCTTTGTCCGCATCCTTCCTGGTTGGTGGGCTCGGAGACCTTGAAGAACCATTTACGGATTTCTTCCTGGGCAAAGGATCCACTCGCAAGCATACAGGAGGCAATTTTGAATGCTTCGCTTTTGATGATTCACCATTGTTTCGTTTCCCATTTTCTCCTTCCTGTTCAGTATCGCCGGCCTTCTTTTCCTCTTTCTTTTCACTCACATCAGGCTTCTTGTCATCACATTCTTTCATAGACACGACAGGAATGGTCCGGTAATTACCACATACAGGAGGCAATTTTGAATGCTTCGCTATTGATGATTCACCATTGTTTTGTTTCCCATTTTCTCCTTCCTGTTCAGTATGGCCAGCCTTCTTTTCCTCTTCCTTTTCACTCACATCAGGCTTCTTGTCATCACTTTCTTTCATAGACACGACAGGAATGGTCCGGTAATTACCACCAACGGTCTTCTTTTCATCACTGTCATTCCTAGGCAAGACTGGAATTGTCTTGTAATTTTCTCTGATGGGCTTCTCCTCTTCGCTTTCTTTCTTAGGCCCAAGTGGAGTGGTCTTGTAATTTCTTTCCATTGCCCTGCCATCTTGATGCTCACTACTTGCAGAATGGTTCTTCACTGATGATATGTCATTGTGATCTCCAGAGCTATCCTTAGCAGCAGGCTTCTGATCATGATGACCATTTTCAAACCATGAAAAGGGAATAATCTTGATCTTCGGTGAAGGAGGTGCTTCCTCAGACACCTTTGGACTCTCATCCACCTCCTTCAACTGTTTAGCTTCTTGTTTCGGCTCATCATATCCTGCTGGCATCCAAATGATTGGCCACTGAAATTGTTTCGCCTTCTGATCATCCTGCTCTTGTTGCTTCACATGCCCTGTCCTCTTGTCACTCACAGGAACCCATCCACTAAAGAACTGAGGTGGCAATTCAGCACTTGTTCCATTCTCCTTGTCTTTCATGTTGCTGGATGGAAGCCATATCACGGGGTATTGGTAATTTGGGTGGCGAATTATACTTGAATTATCTGCACCCTCCTGCTTGCTCTCAGGCTTCACCTCAGGCCTTTCTTCTTCAATTTTCACATTGCTCTTCTCTCCCCCATGGCAAGCATGGTTTGGACACCCACAGCAATGGCTCTTGAACTTGCCGTAACTGTGTGGTGCTTGATCAACAAGGTAAGGTGGCGGTGGGACAATGTAAGAAGGGCAGGCATTCATATAATGCGGAAACGGCCCATGGTAATATAGATGTGGAGGCGGAAGTTCTTGAGGGAATGGGGGTCTGAAACTGTAGTAACCAGGATCAGCAGTATATGTGTGGTTGCAGCAGCCATGGAACTCAGGAGTGCGCAGGTGGCTCATGCTAGCATTGTACGGCCAAGGTACATAGCTCGGTGGTCGATAAGATGGGTCCATTGCCATCCGTGGGTGACCAGCTTCACATCCGGGAGGGGGGTAATATGGGTAAGGAGCACGATCTCTGTAATGTGAGTAGTATGGATCCATGTACTGATTTGCTGGATACATTATTTACTAGATTATATACTAGTATGATAAATGCCTGGACCTGTTCAACAGGTTATGAGGCGGTGATACCTGCAAGAATGTGGAAAAAAATATAGATTAAGTTCACAGGATCTAAGTTCGGATATAATTGGGATATAATTGGGCACCAAAACTAAAAATTCACTGAGCAGCCCGTGATAGAATCAGTGGAGACTATGAATAAGAAGAACCAGCTAATCAACGTTCATAAAGAAAGGTTACCCAACGTTCATAGCAATTTAGAAATTTTTACAATGAAAATTCAGGAATAATGTGCATAGCAGTTTAGTAACCACGATGATAATTCAGAAATTGGTTCTGCCATGTCAGATTCCTTTTGTTTTGCTGATCAAGCAATTATAGTTTTACCTAGACTTTCAAAGTACGAAAAACCATACTTGTCACTCAATAAGCACTGTTATACACAACATGCATACACACGCGCTACTTCATTGACGCTCAATGAGAATGGATAATAATTAATTAATCAGAAAACGACGGAAGAAGCTTAGAATAAATTTCTCCGCTGTGATGTTTGTATGCAAGATGCAGGCCAAGCTTTAACCTCACCCAGGGGACACGGTTATATAACAATAACCAGAAAATCATGAAAATTCAGATGCATAGACCATGCATCCAATCCTCTCAAGTGCTCATAAAACTAATGTACTACACGTGATTTTTCTTTCAGTAATTTTCCTGTGATTATTGGAAGAATACAGTGCATTTTTGGCAAAACATGTGCACATGTACCAATATTAGTAAGGACCAGTTTGTGACTGTTGTGCTGAGCGGCACTTATTTTTCAAAGTTGCTGTGAAAAAATGTTATAAAATATCTAGCACCCCATTTGGCAAATCAGAGTATAGTTTAACAAATTGTGTCATCCAATAGTTGAACCTTCCCTAATTTCTATCAAGTAGATATTTCCTTTAGTGACTCCTTCCATCTCTGTTATCTGGAACACAACAGTATCTTCTTTTTCAACATAGGTTTAAAAAAGTAACGGTTTTGCTATTGCACAGTACTAAATTTTTTTCTGTCACCTAAAGTTGCAGTGCACTAATTCACCCCTCCTAAAGTTACTCTCAATCACCTAAAATTACAGTATAAAAAATTGACTGAATATGAAGAAAAAACTATCGCCTGTGCAATAGTCCCTCCCGAAAACTAACTAGGTTATGCTTTGTTACCCCTCTTTAAAAAAATTACAAATCAATATTAGATGGGGCATATATACATTACCTAAAAATAAATTGAATTTTATGTAAAAAAATTAAATCGGCTATTTGCCCCTACCTAACAGTCAAGTCTACATCTGTATCTAATCTTCAATTTGATTTATTTTTATAAGTTGGGACAGATTTGCCATCATCTGCTTATTAACTAATTTGCTTTTAAGATTCGCAAACTTTTTTAAAAGAGCTGTACGGAAGCAAACCCTTCGTTTTAACTTCTTATTGTATTTCTTGGGAAGGCAGCTGGATTTGGCGGATGTGTGATGGGGAATGGGCTTCTGGTTGTCTCAAGCTCGTCAGATGGTGTGTTCCCGACGTTTCCACCGTCCATGATGCGTGCTAGGAACGTGATATTTGTTTGAAGAACTTCTTAAATAGTTTCACCCCAAATGTAAAATTGTTGAAGACTCAGTTTCAATTTGCAAAACCCGTATTTCTTTGGAACAGGGCTTTGGCGTTTTGGTGGGTTATAAACATCACATGTGACGGGAACTCCAGAGTTTTCGCCAATCACGGGGAGGTTGATCTGAAATGCGTTCCAGTTTCATTCCTTCGTCCGTCGTAATTAGCACTCGGTGGTTCTGTCCTTACAGATCTCAAATAGTAAATCAAGAATGCAAACTAAGCAAAGCAGAGGGCCATCCTTACAGTGCGGGGAGCCAGAAACAGCAGCAGAGTACGGATGAGACGAACCACCACCAGACTTGAATCCACGGGGCCGAGTGACGTCAGCTGCCGGCGGGCGATGCGGTCCACGAACCCAATTCGTCGTCCTCCTCTCTCTCTCTCTCTTTCTTCTCGCGAGCGCGTTTCTTGCTTTCTTGCTTTCGTATGGGGAAGGAAGAGGAAGGGCGGGGGTATTAATGCGGAGGCGGAAGCGAAGCGAAGCGCGGAGAGCGTTCGGGAGATTTCGCGATGTGGGCGACCCGCGGACGCTTCTGGACGGTTCCACCGACCACCAACCGTCTCCATCCTGTTTCTAGAGATGAAAATAGAGGTGGCCACTGACCGGGTTTAATCATGTCGGTCCGTAGTTTGGTATTATTAGTCTAGTCCAAGTACGATACGATCTATTTAGTTAATGAGTTGTGTTTTTGCTAAGAGCGTAGCACGTCAGGCCAGCACGGCACGGCATGATTCAGCCCGGTTGCTAACGGTTGTAAACGGGCCGTACCGGTACGGCATGGCCCGATCCAGCGAATATAGCCGTATTTTGCCCATTGGGATGTAAAAAATTCAAAAAATGTGAAATTTTTTCTATAAATAGGGGACATTCGGCCTCCATTTTTCATACCTCAAACCTAACTCTCATGTCTCTGTTTAGCTGTGAAAAATCCAGTAATATTTACGCAAATTTGGCAAAATTAGTGAAAAATTCGTACAAAATTCAAAAATCTTCAAAGAATTTTCTGAGAGCTACAAAAGAGGTAATAGTGTCATCTTATTTTAATTTTTTGCTATTATTTGTTGATTCAATAGTAAGTTAATTGTTCTTTACTATTTCAATTTACAGTTGATTCAATGGAGAACTACGATTTTCAACTCTCCGAATTTGGCCTCTCGGTGGAGGATATGCAATCCTTTCAAGAAGGATATCCATCCGCGGAAGGTACATATCCACAACAAACTAGAGAGCCAAAGGAAGCGACGGCCCCGGTGGCGCAGGGTCCAATCGATCCATCTTCTGCTGGCTCAACAAGTGTATCCACAACCCATAGCACAGGTACAAAAATGTAATAGCCCAGCTGTTTATTTCAAAAAAATTTGAAAAAAAAACCTTAAATTAAATTAATTTGGTTTAAAATAAAAACATATGTTTTGGTACCTAAATTCTATTTTTGGATTTGCCCTGGATTTCTGTTTTTCAAAAAGCTAGATTTAAAACATATTTTAAGTAAAACCTAAAAATATTATTAAATAAAATGATATTTTGATTTTCTATAAAAAATCCTATGTCAAATTAATTATTTAGATTTATTTGGCTTTTATTTGGTTTTCTGAGTTTTCTGGAATTTAAAAATCCATTTTAAATTAAAAAGGTATTTTCAATATAAAAATATAATACCAACATTAGTTGAAAATATTTTTATTAAGTCCAAAACATTTCTAGGAACTTCTGTGAATTTTTCTAGAATTTTTTGAAGTTAATTCATATTTTTCTGAGCTTTATTGAGTTTCCTAGGCTTTTCTGAAAATCAAAAATCTAAAACCCTAAACCCTCCCCGTGGGCGACACATGGACGGCCAAATGCTGCCCACGTCGCCGCCGCTCTTCCACCCCGCCTCCCTCTCGGGCCGCCACCTGGCCGACCTAGATCGGCCACACCCGCCGCGTCGGCCTATCCATGTCGTCCGCCTTGCGCCCGCGCCCGCCGCCCGATCCCCCTTCCTCGCCACGCGGCGCCATCCCGGCCGCCCGTGCCTCCCCTCTCCCTCCGTCTCTCTGCTCTGCAAGCCCTGCCTGTTGGCTCGTCCCCTTCCTTGCGCCCCTTCTTCCCCGCAAGCGCCGCCGCCAAGCCGCAACGGCCGCCCGCCCTAACCGGCCTCCTCTCTCCCCGCATGCGCTGCCACTTCCCCACCTCCTCTCCCGCACGACCCACGCCCTACACACCCACCTTCTTCCCCCCATTTCGCGCTGGCCACCCGTAACCACCGCCACACCGCGCCTACTCCGGCGACGAATTGCCGCCGGCCTACCCCTCCCCGACCCCTATAAAAGCCCCTCCCGTCCCCGCCCCTCCGCCCGGCTCGAGCGCCACCGGACCGCCGTCGCACCGGGAGACCTGAGCCGCCACCGCCCCTCCTCGCCGCCGACCACCTGCGGTAAAGCCCGAAACATCCCCCGAGATCCCCGCGCACTCCTCTCCGTCCTCCGGCTCTCGCCGCCGGCCGCCATGCTGCCGCTCGCCAGTGAGCCGTGGTGCCCGAGCTCGGTCACCGGCCAGCAGCCACGTCAACTCGCCCGGCCCACGTGGCTGCCACTTGGCGCCCGGTGGCCACCACCTCGGCTCCCCTTTGCCACGCAAGCGCCACCCCACCCCCTTGCCATCTCACCACCACCCCCCGTCCATGGACCTAGTCCACATGGACCAGGGCCCACTGTCAGCCCCTCACCCACAATTTCCAGTAGAAAAATAATTCGGCCAAAATAAAAATCCCAGGGCTGACGCAAAACAATTTCCTTTAGAAAAATAATTTCAAAAAAATCTTTTTTTCCTTTTTCCCTGATTTTAAACTTCCCGGAGCCCGTTCTTCTTCGTCCTAACACCGATTGAGCCCATTCAAATTTCTAAATTCATAAAAAAAATCCCCTCTATCCATTTCTGGCCTCAATTCAAACTTTTGTAGTTAATTGGAATTTATTTGATTTTGGTGGGTTATTTTCACGTGTAGATTTCAACGATTCGGGAGAATTCAAAGACAAAGATTTGCACCAATTTGAAGAGCAAGGCAAGTCACACTCCTTGATCATGTTGATCCCAGATTTCAAAATAAAATTATGTTATTTTAAATTATTCTGCATGCATATTTCTAATCAACGTATTTCAATTCAGTTTTAAATTTAGCTATTGCCTACTTGTTATCATCTCCATTGACCTTGAATTACCTTGATACTTTGTAACCCTAGAACAAAACTCTAGTTAGTACACTAGTATGGTTAGAGATTATTTGGACAGCTAATGCTTAGCCTAACTTAGAAATATCTTTGGGCTAGATATCTTTTCACATAAAATGATGAACTTTTCACATGAAATGATAAGCTTTTCAAATATACTTTTGACTTTGGTGAGTCAAGGAGGCTTACGAAATATTTTAAAAACAAAATATAAAAACTAGTTTAGACTTAGGCAATTGGTTAGTTGATGGGTGCAGGCATGCTCTGTAGGTTGTAGCCACAGGGTTAATTGTCGTGCACAGGGGAATGTGGTTGGGCCTAAGTCAATTAAGGATCGGTCTGTGAGCTACTGTTGCAAAGCCCTATCGTACTACCACATGGCTGGTATGAGACAGCCCTGGCTGAATAATTTGCGAAGTCCCAACCTGATTCAAGTTGTAGGTTGAAAGTGAGCGTGGTTGGTGCCATGAGAAGTCTCACTTGGGCGAGCGTGGTTAAGCCATGTAAAGTCTCGCTCAGGCTCAAGAGGGGGTCCCGATCTGGTGGATTCCTTACTGGGGTGAAACCTTAAAGTTAGCTTGGCCAGGTTGAAGGCTTTGCATTGTAAAGGCCTTGTCACGATTCATCGCCGCACACCTAAGGAAGTGTGTAATCGCGTGGAAATATGGGATGATTGTGTCTTGTGGGTAAAGCTGTACAACCTCTGCAGAGTGTATAATCTATCCTGGATAGCCGTGCCCACGGTCATGGGCATGCTGAGTAAAAGTTTTTCATGGATTAGACTTTGATTTTCAAAAATATTTTTGAAAACCTTATGGATGGATAGAATCCGGGAGAGATTGAAACCTGGTGGATGGATGGAATATATCAGAGTTGCGTAGTTAAAGCGTGTGGATGGATGAAATCCATATGTGACCCTTTGGAAAAGATGGTCCGGGTGGGATGCCCGTGAATAGGTTGGTGTTTGGTCAAAACCTGCACTGACGGTATTATTTTCGATTACAATTACTGTTTTTACTTACTACATTAAATTCAGCAATTTCACTCTATTTATTGTATTTCATTAAATGCTGTTTTATGCAAACTAACCCTATAAGCCTTCCATTGAAGCCTTTATCATTATGTTGCATTTTTCCGTGTGATTTGCGGAGTACAAGTTTGTACTCACCTTGCAACCTCCATACAGAGGAAGATGCCGTCGACTACGGTGAAGATTTGGACGGGTAGGCCACGTCTTACTGTCGTTTGCCTGAGGGCAGGCTTGGGCTTCGCTTCGTTTCAGTTTGCTTCCGCAGTTATTTGCTTTATTTATCTTTGCCAATGGGCGTTGATGTAAGACTTGGCCATAAGGTCGTACTCTTTTATTTAATATAATTGATCATCTGTGTTTGATATTTATCTTTCTTGTACT
Source organism: Dendrocalamus latiflorus (assembly GCA_017311315.1). Taxonomy (NCBI): domain Eukaryota; kingdom Viridiplantae; phylum Streptophyta; class Magnoliopsida; order Poales; family Poaceae; genus Dendrocalamus; species Dendrocalamus latiflorus. Next base: position 39,503,880 of record CM029609.1, read on the forward strand.
GTGTGCACTAGTTGATCCTGGACTAGTGCGATTTACACAGAGGATCCAGGAGTCATTACTCCGGGTTCTGACAAAAAAGAACAAGAGCTACTACATCAGGAGTCTGGAATGATTTTGACAAGAAGTTCAAGACTGACGATGATGGGAATTCGGTGAGGTATGCTGCTTGTAAAATTTGTGGTAATGAATTGTCTGCAAAATCTTCAGGTGGGATGGGTCACCTGCAACGGAAAGTTGCAAAAGAAAGCAAGAAATATAAATGCGCCAAATGCAGCTGCAATATAACTTCGACGACTCGATACGTACTTGGGAGTACAACCCAAAGGTAGTCCGGGAATCTCTTTGTAGATTAATTTCTTCTCAAGATTTACCTTTAAATTTTTGTGAGTTTGATGCTTTTCAAAAATATATTAGGACTGCTCATAACCCTCGATTTAGTGTTGTATCTAGGCAAGCCACAACTAGAGATTTAATTAAATATTATAACAATTATCGTGAAAAATTGAAAGAAATATTTCATACATGTACATTCTCTATTGCTTTGACATCAAACATATGGAGTGGTAGGGTTAGAGAGGATTATATTAGTGTTGTTGCTCATTATGTTAATGATGACTGGGTAATAGAAAAAGGAATTATAGGATTTAAATTAATTAATGTTTCGCATACTGCTGAAAAATATTGCAGAATATATTATTAAAGTTATAGAAGATTTTAGCCTCATGGATAAGATTTTTTCTATCACTTTAGATAATGTAGCTGCAAACACTAAAACTATAGAAATTCTTACTCCTTTGTTTCATACTTATACACAATCTTTCTTACTGCATCAACATCGTGCTTGTCATATTATTAATCTTATTGTTAAATCTAGTTTAAAAAGATTAAATGTTTGTATTGATTCTTTTAGAGATGCAATTTCATATATTAATTGTTCTAACCAACGAATAGCCGCATATAAGAGCTTTTGCATAACAATGAACGTCCGTCCTAGAAAATTTGGCTTAGACATACCTATTAGATAGAACTCTACTTACCTTATACTTAAATATATATTGCCATATAAGAGCACATTATCTGTTTTTCTTCACACCCAAAGTCATCGATCTCGTAGCTCCTCCAATAGAACCCAAGTTAGAGACCATAAACTTACTGAGAACGATTAGATTGGTAGTGAAAAATATTTTCTTTTTTAGAACTTTTTCATAAAGCTACACTTTATCTTTCTGGAGTATACTATCCAACATCTTCTCTAATTGTTCATAACACTCTTGAAATTTCCACTCACCTAAAGGCTTTTGAAAATGATCCTATACTACGAGATGCTATAGTTGCCATGCAAACTAAGTTTTTAAAATATTGGAGGAAAATTCCTATTTTATATGTGTTGGCCATTGTTTTGGATCCTACGGCCAAACTTCAAGGGTTTATAAATGTATTACAACTTTTAAATGATGCTACTGGTTTAGATTATTGTATATACTATAGAGTAGTTAAGGATAAATTATATGAGGTATATGAGAAATACAAAAATAAGTTTGGATCCGTGCGTTTGGAAAGACCCCCGGTAGCCCCTAGCACCTCTAGGGGAACTATGCAATGGGGCAAGATTTTTTGTTCTTCCTCTAGAGATTCTCGTGTAGGTGCAGGTACACATCAATCAGGAGGAAGAAGGCGATAAAGCACTGGAGACCAATCAAGCTATCTCAACAGTGATAGCGTCAGCTTCGAGTAAGAGTTGAACATCCTCTCATGGTGGCAACCCCAGAAAGTAACATATCTAGTACTATCCATATTAGCGCGGGATGTGTTGATTGTTCTTGTCTCTATAGTCTCCTCAGAGTCAATCTTCAGTCTATCTGGAAGAATAATTGAGGTTCGACGAACAAGTCTCTCGAACGAGATGGTCGAAATCCTTCTGACCATCAAAGATTGGGAACAAACTGAATCAAGACTCCAAAATACTGGAGAGAATAGAGATTTAGAAGAATCTTTTGAGAATTTATATCTAGATAGCAATGAATAGAATTTTCAATATTTTTCTTCAGATGTAGTCACTAGTGAGCTTTATAGACTATACTCTTTTTTTCTTTAGCAAGGTTTTCTCAAGTTGAACTTTTACTTTGTAAAATTTTTAATGAGGCAGTCATCCCATGTAATTTAATAATTTAATAAAGCTCATCATTTCATTGAAAATAATTATCTTGATAATTAATAATGTCTACAATTTTCTATAATTTTTCTACAATTTTATAATTTTCTGCAATTTTATGAATTTTTCTCTTTTTCCCGGCTTAACGGGCCGACCAGGCCGGCACGGCCTGTTAAGTCCTAACCGTGTCCGTGCCGACATGGCACGGTCGTGGACCGTGCCTAAATGGGTCGTGCCTCAGCCAGGCCCGTGCCATGCCGGCCCGACACGGCCCATTGGCTAGCACTTGATGAAAAGTGGATATGAATTATCTATATATTTAATTATCGTATTTAATAGGATATAAATATAATATATATTTTTTATCTGATAAATATTTTTATCCTATTCATATTCGAATTCATATAAAAATAAAGACGCGAATATGGTATGAACTTTTATCATCCGAAATATTATTTTATCCAGACTATCTGTATTCATATTTGACGAAACAATATGCATATTTTATTACAATACGACTAATTAATTGAGCAAGTTTTTTTAATTGAACGTGAATTCATATTTCTTTAGGTGAAGTAAATGAATTAGAATGATTAAACGTGATTGTGCGAGAATAAAATATCATTAATGCTTTTATACTACATAAGTTATGAGGATATCTAGATCTGATCGAATTGAGTAGATATTCAATTCAAATTAATAGTCGTTACGATATTCGATTCATATTCGTATTCAAAAATATTCGGATTCATATTTATATGTGTTTACAAATACAAATACGAATGTGGTTTGAATACTATTTGATCCATTTTCACCACTACCTGTTCTGTCCTTCAGTCCCTTGCAACTTGTCTCATCCATATCCCAGACGGGACCAGTACTTCTTCGTCCGTTTTCTACTTAATAGGTTTAACCAGATTTGGCCCATTCCATGCAGCGATGGCTTTTAGAAGCCAAAATTTGTTTAAAACGTGTTAGTTTCTTAACGTGACTTTTTCCTTTGTATTATCTACGGAGATATAACGAAATTTTTTTACTATTTTTTTCTTTATTTTCTTTAGTTGAATACCTCAGAAAACATAAATGGTTACTACAATATCATTTTAATCAAAAGATAAAAGACATAACACTTAAGAAAAAAGTAGTTTTCTTCCGCAACTACTTGGCACTTCACTGTATGTTTTTCCTTACTACTCGTGCTTTGTATCTCCTCGTTGTTTGCGCAACTTACCCTATCCACACGAAACAAATTTTGGCCAATGGTTTTTCTGGTTCACGATTTGGCAAAAAAATAATTCGGCAAGATTCTCTGAAAATACAACCAAATTTCAAAGGAAAGCTATTTTAAAAATAATTAATCCAAACAATGGCCAATGGAACTGGTAAAATTTAGGGTCTGTTCTTTTTGACTGAAGCTTATGGTTTTTGGTTGCGGCTTGTGACTTTTAGGCTGTTCGTACGAGAGATTACAGAGTAACAGAAACTCATGTGTAATTTTTACCAATATAAATAAAGTCGGTACAGTATATACTATAATTAACTAACTAGTAGATCTCATCTTAAAAGAACACTCCGTTTAAAAGTTAGTTACTATTAAAAAAAATTAAAAACTGAAATCAAAAGCTAAAAATCAGGACCTTACATTGGTGCCAGCCATCACCAAGGACCCAAGGGCGTCCAGTTAACCACACACAGATCTAGCCTTCATGGGCCGTTATTGGGCCGACATCCTGAACCCAAGCAAGTACCGAGGATTTTATGGGCCAGTCTTAGAATGTCTCCTGGTTGGGCCGAAAATTTAATGTAGGGTGGCCGCCTAATCAAGCCGGCAGAAATCTAAAATTCCCATTTCTCACGAGCACCTCATCTCAGCCGTTCCTCTCCTATTGAACGGTCCACGATCCCCTCCTATCCACAATAATATTATCCTTCTCCTCTCTTCCTCCCAAAACCCCCGCTCCTCATCGCCATGGCCACCGCCACGCTCCCTCTCCGCCTCCTCCCATCCAAAGCCCTAACCCTCCCCTCCGCGCCCTTCCTCCCCGCGCGCAGATCACTCGCCGTGGCCGCCTCCGAGCCACGCCGCTGGCGGCTCCTCGCCTCCGCCGAGGAGGCGCCTGTGGAGGCCGAGGCGGAGGTGGTGGAGGCTGCTGAAGGGGTCGTTGAGGAGGAGGAGGAGGAGGATGAGGCCGAGGTGCCCGAGCCCGTCGAGGCCCAGCTGGCCGCCGCGGGCGCCGGGAAGGACGCCGACATCTTCGCCGTTGTCATGGTGGGTTGGCCTCGCTCGCTCGCTCGCTCGCTCGCTTGTACACTCACTGGCCTCCGAAGTTGCAATATTTGTCCATATAATTGACAATACTAGCGCCTTATCTGCGCAGCATTAGCCGCGGTCTTGTAATTTGTAAATAGTTTCCAGGAATAGGAACGGCACTCGAGCTAGCTGTATCTTGTGGTGAAGTAAGCATTTTAGGCTTCTGTTGCGCTGCACAAGAAATAGTTAGGATGCGCTCATGAATACCAACAGAAATGTGCACTCACTACTGATTAGGATGTGCTGGACACAGTGTTAGCAAAATGATGTTGACAATTGCGGAGTTTCCAAATGATTTCATAGTGATAGTTCTAGGTTTCTTCTAGGATCTCTAGGGTAGATCTAGCGGGGTCTATCCTTTCTCTAGGTTCTTGATCTTGATGTATACCGAAAGGGAGTGGGGTACCAACCTTCAGACGTAGAGGAAGAGGTGGCCATCTCGGCGGCGGTCGGAGAAGAGCGGCGAGGGCGGCGGCGGTGGCGGCGGCGCAGATCTGGAGAAGACGCAGAAGAGCCGGTGGAGCTTCCCGTCGCTGCAGCGCTTCCCTCTAGATCGGTTAGGGTTTGTTGGTGGGGAAGGTGGCGGCACCGGTGAACCTCGTCGTCCGTGCCGCCCGGCCCCCACCTCTTTATTTATAGCGCTGGCGACAGGGGCCCACCAGCCATAATGGGCTGGGCGCCCCCGATCAGGGCGCGAGCAAGGGGGGGATTTGGCCGTTGGGCCAAATCCCCTGAGATCATTCTAACATTCTCCCCCTTGATCTCAATCTATACTTTATCTTTAATTACTTTTGACTTTACACATTCCATCGCAGATTAATGCATAGAACATGTCTCATCGTCACGGTCAATCGCCGATAGATTCAACAGTTACAATACACCTCTCTGTTCTGAAACAGTTACTTTAATCTTTGGGCCATCTTTTAGTCCAGGAATCATAGGCTTTCCCTTAAACCCATGCCGGCTACATGTTCTCTGAACACGTTGGGTGGTAAGCCTTTAGTGAGCGGATCCGCTAACATCTTTGCGGTACTTATATGCTCAAGACTTATAATTTGATCCCGAACTTTATCTTTCACAACATAGTACTTTATGTCAATGTGTTTGGCAGCACCACTTGACTTATTGTTGTGGGCATACGTTACTGCGGGTTCATTATCGCAGTACAACTTAAGTGGTCTATTGATGTCGTCAACCACTTTTAAACCGGGTATGAACTTCTTTAGCCAGTTCACCTGCCCCGTAGCCTCATAACATGCTACAAACTCGGCATACATTGTGGACGATGTAGTGACGGTTTGTTTTGAGCTTTTCCACGATATAGCTCCTTTAGCGAGAGTGAATACATATCCGGATGTAGACTTTCTATCATCTCCCGCAAAATCAGAATCTGTATACCCCACTATATGGAGTGAATCTGATCTTCTGTATGTCATCATGAGGCCTTTTGTTCCTTGCAAATAACGCAAGACTTTCTTTATCAATTTCCAATGTTCTATTCCAGGATTGCTCTGGAATCTGCCAAGTAACCCGGTAACAAATGCTAAGTCAGGGCGTGTGCACACTTGAGCATACTGTAAGCTTCCGACAGCTGAAGCATATGGAACCGATTTCATTTGTTCGAGCTCGTACTGGTTCCTGGGGCATTGAAAATCCCCATATCTGTCGCCCTTGACTATAGGTGCAGGTGATGGACTACATTTATGCATACCAAATTTCTTTAAGACTTTCTCTATGTATGCCTTTTGTGACAGTCCCAATACCCCTTTGTTTCTATCTCGGTGAATTTCGATCCCTAGAACGAATGAAGCTTCACCAAGATCTTTCATATCGAAGTTTGAGGACAAAAACGTCTTTGTCTCCAGTAGCAGACTAACATCACTACTAGCTAGCAGGATATCATCCACATACAGGATTAGGAAGATAAACTTCCCATCTTTAAACTTTGCATAAACACAGTTGTCCTCTACATTCTCTTTAAACCCAAATTTTCTTATTGTACTGTCAAACTTCAAGTACCACTGTCTTGAAGCTTGCTTTAACCCATAAATCGATTTCTTTAGGCGGCATCCCATTCTTTCATTTCCTTCCATGACAAAACCTTTTGGTTGTGCCATGTAAACATTTTCCTCCAAATCCCCATTAAGAAATGCCGTCTTTACATCCATCTGATGTAACTCTAAATCATAATGTGCTACTAATGCCATTATGATTCTGAAGGAATCTTTACATGAGACTGGAGAAAAGGTCTCATTGTAATCAATCCCTTCTCTTTGCGTGAATCCTTTTGCCACAAGTCGCGCTTTGTATCTTTCTATATTCCCTTGGGAGTCATGTTTTGTCTTGTAGACCCATTTACAGCCTACTGTTTTGGCTCCTTTAGGAATAATTTCCAAGTCCCAGACTTTATTAGTCTTCATGGACCTCATTTCCTCTTCCATGGCCTCAAGCCATTTTGAGGAATTTTCGCTTCTCATGGCTTCTTCAAATGAGGTGGGATCATCCTCCATTTGAAATTCCTCTGTATTATAAATCTGATAATCATTAGAAATAGCTGATCTTCTTACTCTTTGAGACCTCCTCGGGGCCTCCTCATTTGGTACATCTACTGTTTGAGGCTGCTGTTGCTCCCCCTCATTTGTGGCAATAGGTTCTATATGTTCCTGAAGAACAGGTTCTTCATTCTCATTCATTGTTGCCACGGGAGGAACAATAACAGGTGCTGGCACCACAGTGTCTTGCACCGTCGGTGCAGCGACAGCAGGTAGTGTGAAGAATGGCTCTTGAATCATCGGAGTGGGCGCAAACACCCGCTTCTCTTCAAGGTCAATCTCTCGAGCTACCATGCTCCCCCTCATCATTTCATCCTCTAAGAAGACAGCATGTCTCGTTTCTACAAATTTTGTGTATCTGTCTGGACAGTAGAAACGATAACCTTTTGACTTTTCAGGGTAGCCAATGAAATGGCAACTTACTGTTTTGGGATCAAGTTTCCCAAGGTTTGGGTTAAATACTTTAGCCTCAGCAGGACTCCCCCACACACGTAAGTGCTTTAGTGAGGGAACTCTTCCTGTCCACAACTCGTACGGTGTTTTGGGCACCGACTTACTAGGCACTCTGTTGAGAATATGAATAGCGGTTTTCAACGCCTCCATCCATAAACTCAATGGGAGTGTGGAGTAGCTCATCATACTTCGCACCATATCCATCAGGGTACGGTTGCGTCTTTCAGCTACTCCATTTTGCTGAGGTTCGCCCGGCATAGAATACTGGGCCACTATTCCATTTTCCTGTAAAAACCTCGCAAAGGGTCCAGGAACTTGTCCATATGGGGTATGTCGACCGTAGTACTCCCCCCCACGATCTGATCGGACTATCTTAATCTTTAAATCGTGTTGGTTTTCAATTTCAGCCTTAAATATCTTGAATTTGTCCAAGGCTTCATTTCTTTCTTTGATTGGATAAATATATCCATAACGGGAGTAATCATCTGTGAATGTTATGAACGAGTCATATCCATCCACACTTTTCACAGGAAAAGGACCACAAATATCTGTGTGAATAATTTGTAGAACTCCTGTGCTTCTTTTAGCGTCTTTTTTTAATTTTCTTTACATATTTTCCTTTAATGCATTCTCTGCATTGTTCTAAGTCTGAGAACTCTAATGGAGGAAGAATATCATTCTTTACTAGTCTTTCTATTCTCCCCCTCGAAATATGGCCTAAACGACAGTGCCATAATTTCGACGACTCATCTAGAGTTCTCTTTCGTTTTCTGTTTACATTCGTAGACGAGGATTCAATCACTTTCTCGCACGCAACGTTCTCATTATCGCATACGACATTCACATCATCACACAATGATAACAAATAAAGCTCATTCTGTAATATGGCAATACCAACACATTCTTTATTAAACATTATTTCGCACTTGCCATTTCCAAAATTGCAATCATAACCATCTTTGTCCAAATTTGACACACTAATCAAATTCCTCTGTAAAGAGGGTACAAAAAGGACATCACTAAGTAAAAGAGTGGAGCCATTAGCTAATTCTAATGAAAGATCGCCAACGGCTTCAACTTCAGCTTCGACTCCATTTGCGACTTTAACGCATCTTTCTTTTCTTTGCGTAGTCCTCGTCGAACGGAATCCCTGTAATGAATTAGCAACATGAACAGTTGCTCCTGAGTCAATCCACCAAGTGGATTTCGAATATTTCACATACAGGCATTCATTAATAAAGGTAATAATGTTCTCACCTTTCTTAGCCATTATCATCTTTAAATAGTCAGGACAATCTTTCTTGTAGTGTCCCGTCTTCTTGCAGTGAAGGCACTGGTCTTTGTCTACAACAAATTTGTTCTGTTGAGGCTGATGTACAGAGGCTTTGCCCTTGTTCTTTGAGAAGGGGTTACTGTGGTAATTCTTTTTCTTGTTTTCCCTCACAAAGTTGATAGAACCACCATGTGAGGTTTTGATTCTTTCCTCCTCTTGCACGCACATGGCTATGCACTTTTCCATGTCCCATTTTTCGGGCTGCATATTATAGTTGACAACAAAAGTGTCAAACTCTTTTGGCAAAGAAGCAAAAACCAAATGAATAAGGAACTCATCCTTGAGAGCCAAATCCATCGGTTTCAGTTTAGATGCCAAGTTGCTCATTCTAAGAATGTGCTCTCTTATGCCATTGCCACCGCCAGAATACCTCTCTGTTACCAGCTGCTTAATCAGCTGTGTAGCATAAGTCTTTGAAGAGCCAGTGAACTGACTCTTTATTTTATCGAGATATTCAGTGACAGTGTCACACTCTGCAATTGAGCCCAAAATAGCAGGTTCAATTGTGTTCTTTATCACAGCCATACATTTCTTGTTGGCTGTGGTCCATTTCTTATGATCAAGATCATAAGACATCTGAAAGGGAGCATGATCCCTCTGTCTTTTCTGCCATGCAGTGTCATCCTCATTCTGTTCCCTCACTGGTGCCAGAGGCTCAGTGGGACGTGCTGTAGTGAGGACCCAGTCCACCTCAGCCAAGATAAAAGCTAAATCTAACTTTTTCTTCCACTCTCCATAATTATCACCTTTGAGAGTGGGGATTTCTCTAATACAACTCATTAAGTTGTATCCTCCTGAAAAAATATTTCAAATACAGTGAGAACGTAACATCAAAATTATATGCCTTATTTCCAACGTTGGTCAAAAATACGACATACAATTTTAAAAAACAATTCTATCATACATTAAATCTACATCACCGTTGGGCAGAAATAGAAATAATGCATGAAATCAACATTAAAAAATTTATAATACTGATATTAACAACGTTGGTCAGTAAATAACAGTATCATAAATCTCTGGGAATTTTAATCTATTTTGCCAAAATTAAATTCTCCCGTTGGTTCGAATTTAATAATGAAAAACAATCAATATTAACTTTTGCAGCGGAAACTGTAATTATTCAAAAATAATTCATATTTCAGAAGCATTATTCTGTACACTTTTAATCTCTGAAAAATTAACACGTTGGTGCAAAACCTACAGAGATTTTAAATCAAATTTCATTCAAATTCAACAACAAATACTTCTGAAAATCAACAAATATCAAAAAAACAGATTTTACTGTGCATTAGGCCATTTCGGCCTGTTCCATGCGGCCGCGGCCCATCGTGGCCCGTTCAGCCCAGCCGGGCGCGCGCGCAGCGATGGCCCAACAGCACGCAGCCGGCCCACTCCGCTCCCACGCGCCCAGCCCATCCTCACGCCACCCCATTCCGCACCGTCCGATCTTCTAGGTTTCTTCTAGGATCTCTAGGGTAGATCTAGCGGGGTCTATCCTTTCTCTAGGTTCTTGATCTTGATGTATACCGAAAGGGAGTGGGGTACCAACCTTCAGACGTAGAGGAAGAGGTGGCCATCTCGGCGGCGGTCGGAGAAGAGCGGCGAGGGCGGCGGCGGTGGCGGCGGCGCAGATCTGGAGAAGACGCAGAAGAGCCGGTGGAGCTTCCCGTCGCTGCAGCGCTTCCCTCTAGATCGGTTAGGGTTTGTTGGTGGGGAAGGTGGCGGCACCGGTGAACCTCGTCGTCCGTGCCGCCCGGCCCCCACCTCTTTATTTATAGCGCTGGCGACAGGGGCCCACCAGCCATAATGGGCTGGGCGCCCCCGATCAGGGCGCGAGCAAGGGGGGGGATTTGGCCGTTGGGCCAAATCCCCTGAGATCATTCTAACACATAGTAGTCTTGCAATGAATGGTTTGGGTGTGCTCGCTAGTATGCTGAAATGTGCAAGAATGCATCTGCGGAGGGCTTCTGTGTGCTTTACTTCGCATGAGCATTGTGAATAATGAGGAAACTATTGTGATCATTTTTTTCTTTCTTGCAGATTGGGTCGAGACAGTACATTGTGATGCCGGGTCGGTATATATACACACAGAGGCTGAAAGGCGCCAGTGTCAATGATCAGGTTTAGTTCTTGTTGTTGCGACTCCAAGTTGATGTAAGATATTGTAGGTTATGGTATGTTGCATGGTTTCCCTCCAGCATTTTTGGATGGGAAGGAAATCCATTGGAGAATCACCTTAGTGCTTGGATAATCACCGTACTGCATCCGTGTTCTTAGAACAGTAGTTAACCGTAATGCAATCTTTTGTTTTAGTTGTTGAGTCACACTTGTCTGGTATAGCAAATACGTAGCCTATCCTTTGCAACTTCACATACATGTGACCTCCAGAGCCTATTCAGTTCAGTCCTGGTGTAGCAGTGTGTGTATTAGCTTCATTCTGCTCCCCATGATGACACTCCTCTAATCCAAAGTCCCAGTTCCACACATTCATATAGGTCCTCAGCATCACTTGTATTTTACCAGAAATTTCACTCCCAGATAATTCTTGATGTGCAGATCATATTAAACAAGGTACTACTAGTGTCAACTAGAGAAAAAGCTTATATTGGCATGCCAGTAGTGACCAATGCTGCCGTTCATGCAGTGGTTGAAGAACAGGTATGCCCTGCACATGCTGTGGGATTAATCATGGATATACAAAATTAGTTGACACTGGTTTCTACTTTCTCCTCCATTATTTGTTCCACAGGGACGGGATGATAAGGTGATAGTCTTCAAGTACAAGAAGAAGAAGAAGTACCAGAGGAAAATTGGTCACAGACAGGTAAAGCATCTCCAATTACCGTCCTCGTGAAAGGTGGAAGTATAATGATAAATACTGGTTCAGTTTCTACATTCCAAACTTCTAAACAATCTGAATACATTAAGTTTACCATTCTGTTATTGTGCAGCCAAATACAAGGTTAAGAATTACTGGCATAAGTGGATATGAGGACTACCCTGCTGACCCGATACTCGAGGCTGTTCCAGCTTAAGTGTAATTGTAAGTTCTTTAGTTACAGACGGCTGGTAGTACATTAGAATGCAAGTGTTACCTTTTCGTGTCCGGAAGGACATTTTTTTTCTCACAAAATCCACTTTGTTCATGTGTTCCAAATGCTGCCAGTCATCCAGTGGTTCCATCCTTTATTCCACCAGCCCTCTTTGTTCATTTTGAAATTGTGTATGCTAGCCAATTGTATTATTTTAAATATGCCTAACGAGAGGGAAAAAAACATTTCACTATAATATGGACGTTTTAGCTTTGGCTTGTGCAGTTTGCCCAGTTGTTGATACACACGCTGCATAACATTGTTATTTTTACTATTTGTTTTTTATGACATATATGCTCTGAATGTGTTTAGCTTATTGTCATAATATTTTGAGTTGCAGTTTGTGCAGAAGTCTTGCCACTTCAGGTCCTTAAGAAAGAATAATGTCATAGGCCCGTAACTCCGTAAGTATGTTTTAGTGATACTTGGTATTAGAATCTTTCGGCAAGTTCTGAGTGTGATGTGGTCCTTCATTCCTAGTCGTACTACAGTTCTGGATTCTAGTTGTTTCAGCCTTCTTTAGGCCCAAGTTCAAACCCTTCTGAAAGTAAGGATGTAACTATGGTAAGGGTTCAGAAACTGAATTTGATCAAGCTAAACCATCATGCTAGCTGCTTTTCTGAAGAGAAAACTTGTTGTCAATAAGTTCTTATACCCACATGGATTGTTGAATAAAGAAGGGGCGTATCTATAGTGCTTGCAGATGTGAAAGTAGCAAATTCAAGTGCAAGAAAAAAAACTATTGTTCATGCATGGAGTACAATTCTAATTCGACTAGCTTATAGGTCTTAATTCCTTGGCCATTATATCTTCAGAAACACCAAGTTCTTTAGCTGGTATATATACGATCATCTGGTGCTCACAATCCTGGAGTGCTACCTGGAAAGGATACCTGATTTAATTCATCTTGTAATATCACCACTTTTGTCTGACTAAGCTGTGGTTTTATAGCCCATACAGGCATCAGCATCCACTGGTTGCTTCTAAATCCCAAGTTCCATATATTAATCCATTGTTCAACTGTGACAACTTGGCGCTTATACATGCATTTACCAGAGAGCAATACGCGGATTAATTACTTCATGGTCAATTGCTGGTCTTGCTGGACATCAGCAAAGTTCTTTTCTATTTAAGTCTTACCAGCTTCAGTAACCTGCTGCCAAATCCTATTGTTTATTTAGTCAGAGGCCCCCGTGGCAACCGGGTTAAAGACAAGAAGAGATGACGGTAGCTCGATTGCCATCCAATATTTTTCTCTTATATCCGGGAACACAATCTTGCTTGACAGCATTAGGAAAATCTTCATTTGAAAATGTTCCAGGGTACATTAGGATTGAAGATGGCATGTGTAGGACAGTTTCCTAGTCAAAGTCTCAAAGATCGCCTTTAAATATGTACAGTGGCAACAGAGAGTCGCAACATGCATGCGACACCAGCTCCTGCTTGGACTCGAGTAAAATTGCACGACAGGTATGCAATTAAACTAATTCACTCATACCTCAGTATTAGCCTAGTAGCTCCCTGACATTGCTTAGTGCTAAGCTGAAATTCAGGTTTGGTGTGTGAAGGCTAGGCATGCCCGTACAGGTAACACAAACCAATAGAATCTCCGATGTAACGTGTAATTACCCTTTCGATTAAATTAAGTACTTTTCTAGCCAAGAACAACAAAAAGGGAACCAAGCTGTCTGCTTTGGGTCCCCCCCCCCCCCCCCCCCCACCAAATTCCAAGTCATTTTCCTTCTGTTGTGATTTCCAGGTCGATCGATCGATCGATGGATTCCACGCGTGGAGACGTAGGCTATTAAAACTGCCCAATCTTGGCCATGCCGCCATGTGTGCTCCTGCACGCGTGATTGATTTGCAATTTAATCACTCGTCGCGACGGGACAACGCATCGTGAGTAGATTCCACGTCGAGCAGGAAAACGACGCACAGTTTCCTTTGGGATCTTAAAGTGCATATTCTCCGACATGAACGTGTCCAGCGGATCTCCTTTTTTTGTTTCCTGTTTATCTTATGTTCGTTTATGTACTTCCTCTTTTCGACAATACAAATCTAATTTTCTTGGAAAGCTTTGTCCTACAATCAGAATCCCTATAACGCGAGTAAGGGGGTGTTTGGGACTGCTCCACAAACTCTGCTCCACAAACTCCACCGTGGAGCAGCTCCACAAAAAACCTAGAGTTTGTGGAGTACCCCTTTAGGTGCTCTCACAACTCCACCTTTTTTTCCTCGAACAGAGTGCGTGGAGCTGAACCTGTTTGGCTAAAAAACGTGGAGCGGAGCTGAAAAACGTGGAGTGGAGCAGTCCCAAACACCCCCTAAGTGTTGCAACGCGCACACGCGTACACATGGTAGGGGGCACCGAGCGAGTGGGACCCACCATGACGCATCAAGCACACAGAAGAGAGAAAAAAAAACCCATCCTCCCCTCTTGCCTGCCTTACCGCCGCCACCATGGTATGGCCCATTGCCGCCTTCCCTTCCCTCTTCTCGCCACCATCGACTTTGATCATAGCCAGATTTGAGCTCCCCCATCGGCACCAGTTCTCCATCAGGAGTGGTGGCGGCGCCCTCAAATCCAGATAGATTGAGTTGTATCCTTGTTGCCGGTGCCACGATCCATCACCATGGTGATCGAGCGGAGAAGAAGATAGGGGAGAGATCTTGGATTGAGAGTGAATTTTCAAGTTGAAAGTTTCAGCACCATGGTGATCAGGCAGAGAAGAATGTTTATGAAATTTCAAGTTGAAAGTTTATGCAAATATGCAGTTGAAAGTGAAATTCTGTGTTGAATGCTTATGAAAAGTGAATTTCTGTTGAAAGTTTATGAAAATCTACAGTTGAAAGTGAAATTCCAAGTTGAATGTTTTTACGAAATCTCGAATTGAAAGTGATTTCTAACGTAGCAAGTTTTTGAAAACTTGAGTTGAAAGTTTTAGTTAGGAAGGAGGGGAAGGAATTTGAAGGGAGAGAAAGGAGGAGGGTGTGTGCGTGCGTTAACGCATGCGCATGAATTAGCACAATCCTCTCACAAAATAAGTCTATTTGTCAAAGAGTAGCTATTACAATATTTTTATTCTATACTCTTGATTTAATGTTGAAAAATTAGATAAGTAATTATACTATGCTATTTAATAAAGACATGTATGATCTAATAATATATTTATATATGGTGAGCTTGAATTTATAACGCTGAGAGGACTATCATTGTTGGATCATCAGTCGGAAACCTACTAGGAGTTTATGAGCACCTTGTTAAATTTACTGCACTTTGGGTAAATTAAGTGGTTCGTGTCGCATGGATGACTTCATGCACGCCTCAGCTCCTCACTAGTAAGCTCTGAGCCTCTGACCGAACGTGACAGGTTCTCTTAGAAATTATCTCGTGTTTTTCGTACGTCCCACTTATTTTAGCTTAAATTTCTGATTTATTTTTACTATTTATAAAATTTTGTCTTTTTTTAACTTTTGGCTTTTTTGCCCTTTTTCTCGTATTTGTTTGCGTTGTCCGTGATGAGCTAACATATTTTTTTCTATTTTTTTAAAAAAAATTTAAATTTAATTACGCTAAATAAGCCACCTTCAGTTACAGTGTAATTTCAGTTATAAGCCACAATTTTTTAGCCCAATCGAGCAGGGTCTTATGGAGTTGGCTCACCTCAGATGCAGAGATTCTCTGGCATTCCAATTGTAATGGCAGATGCCAACAATAATTTGCCATTCTTACATCTACAGCCGTCCGATCGAACAACATATTGATGTATGAGATCAACCCATACATTAAAAATGCCACGGTGGCAGTTGCTACAGTACCGATGGAACTTAGCCATCGGTTTTTTTTTGTCTAAGTGCTGATATTAGTAATGCCATGGCGCTATCACACTTGAATGGCAGAGGATACGCATCCGCTGACCTCATAGGTTACGATCGATATATTGGTTTTGGCAAGACAATCTCCAAAAGGCATAGAAATGGAAGCGATCGAAAATGAAACAAAGAAAAAGGCAAATCTTACGCAAGAAAAGGATGGTCATATCCCTACAATTTAAAAGGTAGAGTTAGTGGTGATAGTCGTTTATCTGTCCTTCTGAACCTTCCTTGCACCTTTTTACAAAATCTTTAACAAAAATAGAAAAAACAGTTTACTAAAAAACAAATTCTATCATACTCAAAATTCTCTAACAAAAATAACAACAAAGCTCTCCCGGGTACGCGGTAGAGCTAAGGCATGGAGACATAGCACGGCCGAGTGCAGAGATTAAGCTAACAATATGGGCTAAGCAGGCTAATCTCAATAATATTAACTCAATATGCTAAAATAATATAAATTTCCTATCCATAACAAAGTACATATGTTCAGCTTATGATCATAAAGTCATATACCCGATCGACAAAACTGAAATATCACTGTGATGAATGACAAAGCATGCACTTTCACATCATTGGCTGCTAGTTCCCATGCTATACGGTGAAGGCCTGCATCATCGATCACTTCGTGCATCATGCATGCCTTCGTTCCCCTAACTTTGCTGAGCATTTTCCTAGATGTTTCCTTGGAACTGAAAACAACCCCCCTTTCCTCTCACTCAACGAGGCAACAAAAAAAATGATCTCTCCGACGAATCAATAGCATCATCAAATAGGTCCAAAAGATATCGCACATCAAACTAACAAAAAGCTGTAATTAAACCTAACAATCGAAAGATCCGCTTTTAGAACCACGTACAGGAAGTCGTGAATTAAAAAATGGCATCGTGTTTAGTGTTAACCTAAGGGCAAAGTTGGTCGTCCTCGTCGACGCAAATTAATTTACAATGATCATGTAAACATCGTCGCCTCGTCATCTTCGGAAAGTGCCAGGAAGCTACGTAAACTAAACAAGGATAATTGTTAAACACCAGTTAACAAAACTGCCCAATATACAGGTATAGCAAAAGGGATAGATGCCTTTCCATAAAGGCACCTTTTATGCCACCCATTCAATATCCTTATAAAGCAATGTACAGTCTCAGATTTTATTAATGAAAAACATCAGTTCATTACAATCACTTGTCTCAATCTTTCACAATACGTTATCAGCACACAGTGAAAAAAAAGAAGACAAGGTAATGGCACTATGTGAGAATCACCGACATGCATTTCTAGAGATTCTTGCTTTAGTCGATTCCCTGCACGAAACTCTGCACGCTCTTCTTGCTCCTCTCCATGCGAAGCCTCCTCCTCCACCACAACCGGCGACCACCGTCATCGCCACCGGCCATGGTTCTGTGCCGCGTCGTCGTCGTCCATGGGAGGCACACGGCACCTTACCTCCGGCGAAGGCTCCACGCTATGGACCGCTCCGGCGACCGGCGCACGCCTCTGCGGCGACAAACCGCCGTCCCGGCCTCCGAATCCGCACCCCTCCACCGGCCTCCTCCGCAGAGGACGCCTTCTCCTCAACGTAACCAGAGAAGAAGAGGGGGGAGGGGGCGCGACGCCACCGGTATGGCCGGCGAGGCGGCACCTGAGCCCGACGCGGCCGGTGCGGCTGGCGCTCGGCGTGGAGGCGCCCGGAGCGGCGTGGTGGTCGACCCGGACGCGCGGCTTGACCGGAACAAGGGTGGCGCGGTCGGCGAAGTGGGCCGGCGTGGCCGGCGACGCCGGTGGAGGCCCCAGTGCGAGCGTTCAGCCCGACGCGACGCGCGCAGGCGGCACGGCCGACGAGGCGCGGTGTGGCAATCAGCGTTGGCGCACGGCGCCCGCGGCGGCCTGCGGCCGGCGGCGCAGCCCGGCGCGACGATGCCCGTGGCCGAGGCGGCGGCGGCGTCCCCCGTTGGCGGTGCCCGCGCGATGGAGACGGCCGGCGGCTAGGGTTTGGGGAGTTAGGAAACCCTAACTCCCTCCTCCCTCATTTATATATGGCAGCCCAAAATGGGCTTTTAGCCCATTAAAATCCCACCTCCCACATGGGCCTAAAGGCCAAATGGACTTTAGCCCAGGTTGCCGCAAATTTGCATTTCCCCCCTAGCATTCATGAAAATGCAGAATTTTTTATTTTTAAATAAATTTGTATTGTAGTATTTGCAGTATACTCCTTGTACTTGTTTATAATTGTACCCGTTAATCTGTACTTTTATAAATTAGCATTTCAGTCCCTACAGGATCTGAAAATTATATAATTATTCAAATAAATGTGCATGCACATTTCTATAACTTTTACATATTTAGGATTATTTTATTGCAATTTACTTACAATTTTAATTGCAACCATATTTAAATTTGCTCTAGCTAGCAAATTTAAAATTTAAAATTCCTATTTAGTGAGTACCATTGTACTTAATAATTTGTAATTTTTTCCAAAATATTATACCTACCATAAATACCATAAAATCACAATTTATGGCACTTTGCTTGTACGCTATGCCATACAAATTGGTGTTCACCACCAATATTGTGATTATACGGTATTATAAATATAACCACATGTTATATTTAATTTGGGTATATATTCTTTTGGATCACAATACTCATATTGTTTTCCATATATTTTTCATTTTATTACAACATTACCAAACACATTAATTTACCTCATGTAAATTAATCATATATGGTGTACTTTTCATGTAGGTTTTAAATGGCTACCAAAGATTTTGAGCCTCTCGCTCTCGATGGTTCCAATTACCCTACATGGGCTATGGACTTAAAAATCAACCTCACCACACGTTGGTTGCAAAGGGTAATATTTGATCCTCCAAATGATCAAATTCCGCCAGATATTGTGATATATTCCGTTTTAAGCATAATACGAAATCACATACATCCAGATTTAAAGGCGGAATATTTGTATGAGGAGAATCCACTCACTCTATGGTTAGCCCTCAAAAATAGATATGAACAGCAGAAAGCTGTTATCTTACCTGAGGCTAATCATGAATGGGCACATCTTCGACTCCAAGACTTCAAAATTGTTGGAGACTATAATCATGCCCTTCATGCTATTTGCTCCAAGTTGCGGTTGTGTGAAAAGGAACCAACGGATGCAGATAAAATAGAGAAGACTCTATCTAGTATGCTCCCATCTGACAAGGTCCTACAGCAGCAATGGCGTGCTGCAAATTACCAAACTTATTTTGATCTTATGCATACTATGCTTCAGGCAGAAAAGCATGCTGAACTTCTTTTAAAGAATAATCAGCAACGTCCCATTAGGGCTGCTCCACTTCCTGAAATTCATGCTAATCAAAATAACAAAAAGTTCAGTGGCTCAAAAGACCACTCAAAGAACTTTAAAGGTAAAAACAAACGCAATATGAAGCAAAAACCAAGTGGATTCAAGAAAGGTAAAGGCAATTATGGTAAGAAGATTGACAAAACTGAAATTTGTCAAAAATATGGTTGCTACAACCATCCTACCAAGAAATGCCGC
The DNA here is from genome assembly GCA_017311315.1 of Dendrocalamus latiflorus. Lineage (NCBI taxonomy): Eukaryota > Viridiplantae > Streptophyta > Magnoliopsida > Poales > Poaceae > Dendrocalamus > Dendrocalamus latiflorus. The sequence continues at coordinate 39,523,190 of CM029609.1, forward strand.
ACCCCGAAGCATCTTGTGAACCTCTACCTTCAGTCTTTGGCTCACGGCAAGAATGCTCAAGAGAAGAGATTTGAAGCACACTTCAATCTCACATCCAACAATGATGAAGCCGGATGCTCTCAACAGTTCCTTCAAGAACTCAAAGACACATGTGCTTCTACAAAGAAGGTTGATCTCATGTGCACCGAGGACACCCTTGAAGAATTTCATTCTCAAGACATGTTTGGAGATCTCAGTTAGACTCCTCGTTCCATAGCTAATAAGTACTATAATGTTGTAATATAAATAATGTTGTCATCTATATTGTAATCTTGTATGCTACAATCATATATCGAACATATTTAGTATTGTAAAATAAAGTTTGTATGTATTCTATATATACTCCTACAAAAATTTCATTAAATTCTTCTTTTGTGTATATAGATTTTTGGAGTCGATCCAATGGAGAAGGAATTATGCCTTGTGGATAGTGGTACCACAAACTCTATACTTAGGGACACAAAATATTTCCTAACTCTTACTAGAAGGAAAGGAAATATTTTAACCATCGCTAGACGCGATGCAACGATAGTAGGCTCTGGTCGCGCCTCTATCACTCTCCCTATGGATACACAATTGGAAATTGATGATGCACTCTTGTATCCCGATTCAACACGTACCCTACTTAGTTATAGAGATATCCGTCAGAATGGTTTCCATGTTGAAACCCGAAATGACAACAAAGAGGAATATCTCCTCTTAACCAAACACAACGGATATGGCAAACAAGTACTAGAAAAAATTCCATCTTTAAACTCCGGATTGTACTATACATACATCAAACCCGTTCAACATATTACGTACAAAGTAATTTTCCAAAACACTAACGCATTCCAAACATGGCATGATCGCCTTGGCCATTCAGGCATTGGAATGATGAGAAAAATTCTTAGCAATTCAATTGGTCATACATATCTCAAAACAAAATTTTCGGAATCCTCAGATTTTGTGTGCACTTCTTGTGCCACCGGAAAATTGATTTTAAGACCCTCTTATCTTAAAATCAGAGCTGAACCACTTAAATTCCTTGAACGCATTCAAGGAGATATATGTGGTCCTATACAACCATTGTGTGGACCGTTCAGATATTTCATGGTTCTCATTGACGCATCTACTAGATGGTCACATGTATGTCTTTTATCCACACGAAACCATGCATTTGCTAAGTTAATTGGTCAAATAATCCAATTACGAGCACATTATCCTGAATATCGAATTCAATCAATTCGAATGGACAATGCTGCTAAATTTACATCCCATGCCTTCAATGACTATTGTATGGCTCTTGGGATATAAGTTCAACACTCTGTTCCATATGTCCATACACAAAGTGGTTTAGCAGAATCTCTTATCAAGATAATCAAGCTCATTGCAAGACCATTACTACAGAATTGCAACTTACCAACGTCATGTTGGGGTCATGCAGTTTTACACGCTGCTGACTTAATACAATTGCGTCCAACTGCTTATCATAGCACTTCCCCACTACAATTAGTACGTGGAAATCCACCAGATATTTCCCATCTGCGAAAGTTCGGCTGCGCTACATACGTACCGATCTCACCACCGCAGCGTACCTCAATGGGACCGCACAGGAAAATTGGGATCTATGTTGGGTATAAATCTCCGTCAATTATAAAATACCTCGAGCCCCTCACAGGGGACCTGTTTACGGCCCGGTACGCTGATTGCATTTCAATGAGGAACATTTCCCGGCATTAGGGGGAGACAACAAGTACCAAACAGAATGCCAGGAAATTAATTGGAATGTACAAGGCATTCCTGCCTCAGATCCACGTACCAGAGAAACTGAACTTCAAGTTCAGAAAATCATTCATTTGCAAAACATTGCAAATAACCTGCAAGATGCATTTACTGATTATAAGGGTGTCACAAAATCCTATAATCCTGCCAGAAATGTACCTGAAAGAGTGGAGGTACCGCAAAATACCACTCAACTTCCAGTTCAAAATAAGAGGGGGAGAAGTACGGTACAAATGGCGGATACAGCTTCTAACAAGTGACAAAGGAAACAAAAGAATGTAAATGCAGATCAACCTCAAGTTGATAGACACCAAATGATCCTTGAACCAAGATCAACAGTGCACTCAAATACTGATCCTGGGACATCGGAATACCCCGACTCAAATGTTTTGGGAAATAACATTGAGTCAACAGGGGTCCAAAAAATTTTCACTAACTATATTGATTCTGGAGAATCATACGATCGTAAGACTACAATTGTCGACATTTATTTCTCCACAACAATTGCAAACAATCTTCAAAATGATCCAGATCCCAAAACCATGGCAGAGTGCAAACAGCGCTCGGACTGGAATCAATGGAAGGATGTAATTCAAGCGGAGTTAGCCTCGCTCAAGAAAAGAAATGTATTCACCAATGTGATACATACACCTCCCAAAGTATTCCCTGTCGGTTTCAAATGGGTTTTCGTCCGCAAACAGAATGAAAATAATGAGGTGGTGAGATACAAAGCAAGGCTTGTAGCACAAGGGTTCACGCAGAGACCCGGCATTGATTTCAATGAAACTTATTCTCCAGTAATGAGTGGAATAACATTCCGATACTTAATCTCATTGGCAGTTAAAAATCATCTATCTTTTCAATTGATGGATGTAGTGACTGTATATCTTTATGGGTCATTTGATTCGGATATATACATGAAAGTTCCCGATGGAATTTCAATTCCGAATCCGAACGCAAATCGCAATATGTATTGTGTAAAATTAAACAAGTCTTTATACAGCTTGAAACAGTCGGGTAGAATGTGGTACAACCGACTAAGTGAGTTCCTAACCAAAAAGGGATACTCTAACAATGATGATTGCCCATGCGTATTCATCAAAAGATCCTCAACAGGATTTTGTATTATATCTGTGTATGTTGATAATCTTAATATCATTGGTAACACACAAGATATAGATGAAGCATGTAATCATCTTATGACGGAATTTGAAATGAAGGATTTGGGTAAAACCAAATTTTGCTTAGGTATACAACTTGAGCACTTTCATTCAGGCATCCTAGTGCATCAATCAGCCTATGTCCACAAAATATTGGAGAAATTCAATATGACAAAGCATATCCATCGAAAACCCCCATGGTTGTTCGATCTCTCGACAGGGACAAAGATCCATTTAGACCCCGAGATGACAATGAAGAGTTATTGGGACCCGAGATTCCATATCTCAGTGCCATCAGAGCGTTTGTGTACCTTGCAAATTGCACCCGGCCGGATATTGCATTTGCGGTAAATCTACTTGCTAGATATAGTGCTGCTCCAACCAAAAGACATTGGGTGGGAGTGAAGAACATCTTTAGATATCTTCAAGGCTCTAAAGATCTCGGTCTATTCTTTCAGAAGAATAAAAATGTGGATTTAATAGGATATACAGATGCTGGCTATTTATCAGATCCCCATAATGCCAGATCTCAAACAGGCTTTGTATTTTTACATGGTGGAACAGCCATCTCTTGGAAGTCTTCGAAACAGACTCTAGTGGCTACATCCACTAATCATTCTGAAATAATTGCATTATATGAAGCATCACGTGAGTGTGTATGGCTTCGCAGAATGATTAACCACATACAACAATCATGTGGTATAGGTGCTATTGCATCACCTACCATTATCTACGAAGATAATGCTGCTTGCGTTGTTCAAATGCAAACGGGTTACATAAAGAGCAATATCACAAAACATATTGCACCCAAACTATTTTACCCACATGAATTGCAAGAAAGTGGGGAAATAAATATTCTGCAAACTAAGTCTTGTGATAATCTTGCAGACTTATTCACCAAGTCATTACCAACTTCCACATTCCAAAAATGTGTTCATGAAATTGGTATGCGAAGACTACGTGATTTGCAGATGTCAGGGGGAGAAATCTCCTAAGACTTAACCCGTTCAATACAATATTGTACTCTTTTCCCTTTATGAGTTTTCCCTCTAAGGTTTTTCATCAAAGGTTTTTTATGAGGCAATATAACAATGTAATCATAAATATATCTCTATTTTCCCACAAGGGTTTTAAAGAGATATAATCAAATATATGCTATATCATTTTTCTCCTTAAATTTTCCCACTGAGTTTTAAAGGAGTTTTTCATGGTATATCTACTCTATCAGTTCTCCTCATATTTTTCCTACAGGGTTTTGGAGGAGTTATTTCAAGATGATGAATCAAGGTGATCATGTGAAGATACATTGGTCAAGAGGGAGTGTTAAACACCAGTTAACAAAACTGCCCAATGTACAGTTATAGCAAAAGGGACAGATGCCTTTCTATAAAGGCACCTTTTGTGCCACCCATTCAACATCTTTATAAAGCAATGTACAGTCTCAGATTTTGTTAATGAAAAGCATCAGTTCATTACAATCACTTGTCTCAATCTTTCACAATAATAATAAAAAAACACATCGAAATATTTAGCATGTAATTGAAACCTACAAGGACTTCCCCATTTATAATTAGGGGGATTTTTCTTGGACGAGGGTAACATTTGATCTTAGTGATTCTTTGGGCCGTTGATTCTAATGATACGAGTTTAATTCCTGTGTGTAAATAATAAGATGCTGCTGCTTTGGTTTCACGGAAGGGAAAACTGTCACGACCTGTTCTGACACGATCTTTATAGCAAGAAACAATAATTGTCCTCCCTGAATTATTTCGCAAAGTAACACAAACAATCTTAAAACCAAATTGAAGTGCTGAGACATGCGTGAGTAGGGGTGAAAACCGATCGGATATTTCCCGACCGACCGACCGCCGAATCCGAGTCGGATCGAATTCGGATAGTCATATCGGATAATTATCGGATTCGGAGTCGGATTCAGATAGTTGTTTTCGGATACGGATTCGGATTCGGGAGCGGACTATCCGACGGATACGGATACTATCCGGAATTTTATCGGATAATACCCGGATATAGTTTTCGGATATCCGGCCCATCAGCCAAATCATCATTTTCAGCCCATCAACCCATTAGCAAATCCAAATAAATTCCAACAAATGCAATAAATGCAAATAACACCAAAAAAATTCCAGAAAATGCACAAAAAATACTATAAATCTAGGAGAACCTAGGGAAATAACATAAACTATTTTTAGCTTTTAGAAAATAGTTAAAATAAGTTTTTTTTGCTCTTGGCTTAAAAATAAAATCTAAAAAATCCAAATAAATTTCAACAAATCCAATAAAATATGGGATATGATATGGAATGAGTAATATCCGACCGAATTCGATCCCTGTCACTTTGCTACCTGGATTATGTGCTAAAGCAGCTATTTCCATCAAGAAAAAAGAAGATATGCTAAAAAAAGGTTCAGCCATATGAATATATGATATATATCTCTCGGATCCTCATGTTTCATTCACTGGGATCGTTGGTAAGAATCCACCTTTGATTTAGTATTGAGTGTTGACTGCAGCTTTTTACTAGTGAAACTGTACCTTTTGGAACTGTAATCATCTGTATTATCCACCTATATTATCTGTTTCCGAGCCGAATTCGTTATATATCCGTCCCGACGGTACCGTATTCGAAACTCCGAATATTCCGAATTCGTATTCGTATCCGGTCTTACCGTATTCGACTCCAAATCCAAAAAAAATATGGATTAGGATACGGTTTAAGCAATATCCGACCGAATCTGATCCGTTTACACCCCTATGCGTGAGCACCTAAGAATTTTCACAGTACCAAATCGCATTGCTCTTTTGTTCCCTTCTTCCATTTAGGACGGTATCTGCTGGACGTAACTTCTTTTCTTAAAAAAAATTGAAAAAAAACACTTTTGATGTTCGTATTGGGTGCAACTTGGAAAGATGTGATGTGACGCGGAACAAAAGATCTATGGGGCATAGGAGGCCACACCGACGAAAAAAACAAAAGATCTGTGGGGGATAGCCCAAGGATCCCAGGAGGCGCCACGTCCTCTCTGGCAGGGAAACCCAAGGCGCCGAGAGAGCGACCCAGACGCCACCGCCGCCGCCGCGACCACCCATCGCTCGGCGCGTCGGGCCCGCGTGGCAGTCACGGCGGAAATGGAACCCGGGCCCACCACATCACGTGGGACCCACCGCGTGCCACGAAGGCGTCTCTGTATATCTGGACCCACATGTCGGATGGAGGGGAATCTACTGTACTGGGACGTCTCTCTTTTTTCTACCGTATAAACCTAGATCCCATTGTTGAGCAAGGGAGGCCATCGTCGCCATTCCTGTCTCAATCCGCACTGCCCAATCCCAAACCCCTCTCTCGTCTCTCGTTCCAGACCTGCAGGCTGCAGCCTACCTCTCGCGGCGGCGGCGGCGGCTGTTTCTTCCCCGTTCGTCTCAAATCCTCACGCCAACATCATTTGACCCTCGAAGCGACGGAATTCTTCTCCTGTAGGCGTCGTCGTCGTCCTCCTCCGCACTGCCGGACTGGCGTGGAGTGGGGATCCATCCGGGCTTGGATTGATCTCTTCTTTCGCTGGTAAGGAAGCCCTAGCTTGCTTGGATTGTTGTTATAAGAGTGGGCTTTGTCCTTGGGGGGGGGGGGGGGGGGGGGGTCTCTTTTCTTCGCTGTGAGCAATCTCATCCGAATCATCCTTTCTGGGATGGACAGTCCAGTCCATGGAGTTCGTTGCGGATTTGTTTGCTGCGTGGTGGAGTACCGGTAGCAGTTTATTTTCCATATTTTGGTAGGCTCAACTGAACCCCCATGACCCACGTTAGGTCTGTCGAGAATAGCTTTACAACGTTGTGCTCGATATATGGTCTTGATGACTTAAAAAATTACATCAGCAAATGATACTCTTGTAAGAAGAACATGTATGTAAAGAGGTTAAAGTTAAGTTTTTGTTTGGAGGTATGGAACGTTCCAAGTATTCCTCCAGCTGATTGACTTGTAGCTGTAGGTAAACAACAATGATCATACATTTTTCATATCAACAAGGAAGCATTGGGAGTATAACTGATATTTTCATACATTTAGATCTGGTGCTGTTTGCACTGTGTTTGCCATTTTGAATTATATGTAACAAGCATGGTAGGTTTTTCTTTATGAGTTAAATGGTGTGAAAAGCACAACCTTTGGCTGTTCCTTTTCAGTGAATCTCCAAATCATCCTCGATCTGCGCTTCCAAAGTGAATAGGTCATTAGGTTTCTCTGTTTAGTAATTTAGTACAAAACATTTCTTCTTTTGAAGGTTTTATCTGGATAAGGATTGAAACCAAATTGGGGTGAGAAGAATCTAGAATATTCTTGTCCTATAGATTTTGCAGGCGCCTTAGATATAAACTTGATTACTATAGTCCCTATCTAGTAAAATAGTGCAGTCCTATCAACCCTTTTCTGGCAGATATATGCTGCTTCTCGCCTTTTTCCAGTGATAAGACATGCAGTATTCTTCTTCCTTATACATGTAAGCTTTGGTACGCATGATCGAATTTTCCGGTACAAATTTCTAGTCAGTTGGTGAATATATGCTCTGTTTCTGCCTTCTTGAAAGGTTCAGTCCCAGAGCTATCGTATTTTATTTAACACACAGGATGCTGTGTTTATCTTTGAAAGCTGGACTAGCAAAATTCTTAGCTACTTTGCCTGATTTCGGTGAAAGAATGCTAGCTTTGTATAGATTACTAGTGTTATGCTTATTTGGTCACATACTCACATTTTCTATTGACTGTTGCTAATTTTTGGCTTCTGTTTTCCCATTTGCAGAGCACACTTGCTGAGTTTTAGGGTTATGTGCTTCAAGTATAAGTGGCATATTGCTCTTTGATTCTTACTGGTAATGCTCAGAAGCTTCAACTTCCTCTATTTAAAGGAAATAATAGTTTAAATATTAGGGCATTGTTGACTGTTAAGTGATTCACAATGAAATTGAACCTGCTATGATGCCCTAACTTAGGACTGAGGCAACTCTTGCCAACACAACTCAAATAAAGTGAATACCATAATATACCACTCCCCGGACTGAGCAGGTTGCTTTTGTGTTTTTATTGTGCTATTTGACGACTAGATCATTCTTGTATTATTCAACTGTCTCATATGGTACCATTTCACTTTGGTGGATGAAATTTCATTTTTGGATTTCTCTTTCACGGCACAATTGTATTTCCTCTATTTTGTTATTGTGCTTGCTATACAGTAAGAGGGGATCCTATTTTCAATTCCTAAATTTTAGACTAAATTTCAGAGACATGCAATTCAAGTTGTCCTGTTGTCATATAAACCTTCCTATCTTTTCTTCATGTTCATAGCATATAGCAAGAGTCGACATTATATTGCAGGTGGTAGTATTATATTTATGGACTTGAATACCCTAAAACACACTGGAGCCCAATTTTCTTTCAGCTGTATCATGTGTCCCTAATTTGTTGTGTATTGATTGAATTTGTACATTATTTCAACTCATGAACATTGATTACACCTGTGTCCTTTCACTGTCTGCAGATCATAATTCACTTGGTCAGATGAAAGCCCAGGTTGGTTATACTGAAGTATAGCATCATCACTGCTTTGTGAACAAATAGCATATCTCTGCACAGAGCACTGGAAAATGGATCGTAGAGATACTTCAGGGTTTGTTAGCGGTGGTTGCAAAGATAAAATGGACTGCTAATTACCCTAGATTTTCTAATTTGGTAGTTTTGTTGACCATTATTTAATCCGGAAGTGAGGCCAGCTGGTACTTTTCCATAAAGATTGGCTGGGTTTGGGATACTGTGGTATTCTTTGCGACTGGGAGCAATGGACCCCAGACTTGGATGGTCAGCGTTTACAATAAATTTCTCAAATCCAAATGCTTTTGTGAAAGAGTTCCCTGTCATTGCGCCAGCCAGCCATCCAACAGCTAGTTCTAGTCAACTTGATGTGCCAGCTCAGTGCAGTTCGTACAACCTGCCTAGAGGGACCAAGAGAAAGTTCAATGGCTTGTCACTAGGTCTGGGCAACTCATCAAGCTCAGATTCCAGCAAGCAAAGCATGGGTACTGGCCACACTGTATCTTCTGCTAAGGTTAGCGATGATGGTTCTTCTATTGATTTGGACTTAAACTATGTTACTCTGGGCAATGAAGGTACTTCCAGGCTTGATAAGCAGGCTTGTGATTCTAGGAGAGCTTTGGCGATGGCTGGGTTGGATCTTGAATTATCTTTGTCTGTCGGACCATTCCAATCTGCTATTACTGGCGCAGACTTAACTGCAGCAACTGAAGATAACAACACATGTCTGCAGCCATACATCATGGACTTAGTGCCAACAGTCGATGAAGGATCTACATCTGCTCGCCGACCATCTGGTGGTCAGTTACTTTCTTTCCTTAATAAGAATGCAAAGATGAGTTGGGTTTCGCCGAGGCAAGTGTTCCCAGGTAGCTCTAACCAGACTCAAGGTCCAGCTCCAATGCCAACATTGCTTCAACTACAAAAAAGTCCAGCAGCCTGTACTTCCGGGTTTGTCCGTCCACAGCACCGTAGCAGTAGCACAAAAAATTGTTCATACCAAGGATGCGTAAAAGGAGCCAGAGGTTCGTCAGGGCGCTGCATTGCGCATGGTGGGGGTAGAAGGTGCCAGAAAGAGGGTTGTGGCAAAGGAGCTGAGGGCAAGACCATATTTTGTAAAGCTCATGGTGGGGGGAGGCGCTGCGAGCACCTTGGTTGCACCAAGAGCGCCGAAGGCCGTACTGATTTCTGCATAGCCCATGGAGGTGGCCGTCGCTGTAGCCATAAAGGATGCAAAAGAGCAGCAAGAGGAAAATCTGGCCTCTGTATTAAGCATGGTGGTGGGAAAAGGTGTCAATATGAGAACTGCACAAAGAGTGCAGAAGGGCGCTCAGGCCTGTGCATTGCGCATGGAGGTGGGCGCCGCTGTCAGCATGTTGGTTGTGGCAAGGGTGCTCAGGGCAGTACTAATTTCTGCAAGGCTCATGGTGGTGGCAAGAGATGCATGCACCCCAATTGTACTAAGGGTGCCGAGGGAAGCACACCATTCTGCAAAGGCCACGGAGGAGGCAAGCGTTGTTCAGCTGAAGGTTGCACAAAAAGTGTGCATGGTGGGACCGAATTTTGTGTTGCCCATGGAGGTGGGAAGAGGTGTGTGGTAGAAGGATGCACGAAGAGTGCAAGAGGTCGTACTGACCGCTGTGTCGGTCATGGTGGGGGCAAGAGATGCAAATTTGCTGGTTGTGATAAGAGCGCGCAGGGAAGCACTGATTTTTGCAAGGCACATGGAGGAGGCAAACGCTGCTTGTGGGGCCATCCAGGGTCCGACCTTGGAGTTGGTGGCCCTCCTTGTGAGCGTCTTGCAAGAGGCAAAAAAGGCCTGTGTGTTCAACACAATCCGGTGCTGATTGACAATCGTGTCCATGGGGGTCGAACACTGAGTGCGATCAGTATTATCAGCAATACCCTTGCCCATGGAGATGGTCCTTCAAACACTGAAACGACCAGGCGCAGCATTTTCGTGCATCCTGTGGGCGCTCCTCGTCGTGTGCCGGTCCCAGCTCCTGAGGCCCGGGTGCATGGTGGCAACATTCTGTCAATGTTTGCTAAAGGTACAAGTTTTGGAAATAAATCCACCAACAACGTGGAGGCTAGCACCTCGGCACCTCACAACTGGAAATCCACCAATGATATGGAGGCTAGTACTTCCAGCCGCCGCAACTGGCTGTAGTGCCTGAAATCGCAGCCTGCCCTCCAATTGGATATGGTTCATTTCTTCTGGCAAATATCTTCTATTCCTGTCCTCTAGCGTGAAAGCTATGGTGTGATTGTGTGAACTGTTGTCTTATGATTTATAAGCAGTATTGTATTATAGTGGTCGTGAGTGCTTTGTAATAACAATCCCTCTGTGTAGTAAATAAAAGGGGAAAGGTAACATGATAGGTGTTCGAGTGTGAATTTTAGGTCTTGTATTGAAGGTCTGTGGTGGTCTCCATTTATGAATGCAGATAGCATTTGTCCTGTGGGAGATTCGTGTCAATGCATCTTTGAAACATCGGTGTTGCTGCTGTTGTATACAACATATGTTGTGTTTCCAATTTGTTCTCTATCTTAATATAAGAAACTTATGATATGCTCCTATGTTGTAGATGGTGTGTTTGTCAAGTAGTCAATTGTCATGGTTGTTTGTCTGCATCATCTGTGTTTAGTGCTAACTTGTCAGACACTAGTGTGGGGCTTGTATTATGTTTCTGCATGCATGCCTCCTTTCAGGACAGAGTTTGAATGTTTACTTATTAGAAGATATTTCATATTTATTTAGAATATTTTTAGATCTGGATATACATGTGTTTCTATGACCTGAATATGTCGTCTAGCTGTACATCAAGATCAACCAAGCATCCCAATAATTCCAGATGCACTTCTCCGCTTGCATGCATTATGCATAGCGGCTTCGTCTCAGTTATCATTTCAGATACACACACCAGCCTGATTCCAGAAGCTTAAATGAAACAAGCCAAACAGCAGGGATAAATGGATAACGCGCAGTGCTGAAATAATTGATTCAGCAACAGTGACGATAAGAAGATTTTTATTTAGTTTTAAATTTGGCTCTGCCAATAATGCCTGCAAATAATTGGCTTGGCAAGAATGCACTGCTGCTGAAATGGTGCGATGGATAGATGTCTTCTGATCTCAACCTGATCATCATAAGAAAGGAAGGAAGAGTGCAAGCACGCTTGTTCACTCGATGAATGCGACCACACCGATACACGCCATCTGAAAATAAGAAGCAATTATTTGTTAGCTCTGTAGTACGCTACTGCTCGCCGCATCTGCATGAACATTGAACAGTATGACGCATTTCGCGCCATCTGCGTCGCTGCGACCCCACCGGGGAGCTATCAGGGACTATCAGATGTGCAGGAGCACGCTGGCAATCTGACTGAAGCAAACAACAATTTGATTTGGCTTCTGAATTGGTACTGGTGATGATATTTTCGAATGCTAAATATGAACAAAGTGTTTACCGAATGCTGAAGAACATGAAAGTTCAGGCAAATTATTGTGGCCAGTTTTGAGGAGTTTTTTTTTGCCTAAACTGGGGAGATTGGTTTCCAGGTGTAAAAGGGCCTGGAGTGTATTTTGTACTTCCTCGCTCTACTTATCGGAGTAGAATTTCTACTCTCCTGCATTCATTTCAAACGAAATAAACAAACTTTCTCCCTTTTGTTTTCCTTTAAGAAAGTCAATTAGATTACCAATGATATACGAATTTGGTAAAACAACTGTTTGCCAGTCTTTGTGGCAATTGCTACTTTCCGGGTGTCACAAACTCACAAAGAACATTCTGAACAGGACAGGGCATTGTCTTGTTGGAAACAATGCAGGATAGGAGTAACTGGATTTGGATTCTTCATTGTAGCTTACAGGACAAGTCTTGGTAGAGAAGCACGCAAATGGGAAAGGCTAGGAAAAAACAAAACCAAAAACAAACCAAAACCTAGCAGTTCCTTGTTCCCAGAATCTTATTGTTTGACGATTCCCTAAACCAAAAGGAATGTTTAAATTGTGAGCATACCAGTGGTGATCAGTTCTTAAGCCTATGAAAAAAAGAGAGAACTCCCCATGACAGAGATTTTCGAATGAGGAGATTGACAAAACAATAAAAGAACTCCCCATTGACAAAGCGTCGGGATCGGATGGCTTTAATGGTCTTTTTCTCAGAAAATGCTAGCATATTATCGAGAATGATTTCTACAGGCTGTGTGGGGACTTTTATGGTAACAAGATTGCCTTACAACTTGTTCACAAAAATCAATATGTTTATCAAAACAAGAACAATTCAAGGTTGCCTAGCTTGAGCCTATGATATAGGCATCGATGCCAACAATCCAAAAAGGAAATCATTATTTTGAAACTAGATTTTGAGAAAGCCTTTGATGACCATCCAAGTATTACAAAAGGAAAGGATTTGATGACCGATGGATTAGCTGGATTAAGAACCTTCTCAGCTCTGGTACGTCCTCAGTATTATTAAACTTGAGTACTTGGGTAATGCTTCCATTGTTAAAGAGGAATTAGATAGGGGAACCCTCTATCACCGCTTCTCTTCGTCCTTGCAGCGGATCTCTTACAGACAATTATAAATGAAGCATATAGAAGAAATCTTCTCAATCTTCCAATTCCCTTGACAACAGAGGAGGACTTCCTCATAGTGCAATATGATGATGATACCTTGGTCATAATGGAAGCGGACGCAAGACAATTATTTTGTTTGAAGGGTCTATCGAACACATTTGCATCTTCTACTGGGCTGAAAGTTCATTAAAGCAAGTTTTTCATGCAGTAGCGGAGCCATGATTTTTCGGAAGACTAGGCGCAATGCGGTTACAAGTAAAGCTAATAAGTGCGAACAAATTCATTTACACATGACACAACTGCAATAGTTTTAAAATCCAACACACATTTGAATGTTCATAGATGAAAAGAAAATAAAGATATGAAAATAAATACCTCACTACCTCAGTACGACATTACGAAAACTTGCGGTTATGCTAAACTTGTGCTTTTATGAGTTCCATCATTTGCGAGGCTTTTCATATCAACCAAAAACCACCTCATTTTTGAAAATTGATATTTTATAGTTCGCAATTTCAGTCCATGAAAATTCATAGTGATAGCACTAGCGGTCCCGATCTTTCGATGAAAGTGGTAGATTCGATTAGGGAAGGAGATGATGTTGACGACCCGACTACAACCATCCAAGGATATTGCGCCTTAGCGATCGATACACCAACTCCAGAGGTTGTTCGTGACCTTGTCGGCGCACAATCAACCTAACCACGAGGGTACTTGTTCCTGCAAGCAATCGAAGAACATGCAAGAACAAGATGAACAGCAACCCAATTGCAAATAAAAGATGTAGGTTTCAATCGAAACAGAATCACGATGGGGTTCCGAAGACAAGTATTTGGACGGTCTCGCCGACACGCGCGAATACAAGGCGAAGTAGCAAAAGCTAACTTAGTCTATCAAAACCCAAACCCTAGAAGAGGGTGCGACTGCCTATTTAAGAGAATATGAGAGGTGGAGGGTCAGCCAAAACACATGGAAGCCGAATAGGACTCGATTACAAGGCCCAAGGACCACTTTGACTCGGACTGGAAAAGTGATGTGACTTGTTTGGCAATTTTCGACCGGCTCAGATGGAATTATGAGGTGAGGCTAGATCCATCTGAAAGTAGACTTCAAGAGCTTTCCAACGAGTACTCACGGGCCCCGAGAAACCTTCTGGATCAAAAGTTATGGCCGTTTGAAGTAGACGCTGTTGGAAGGCTGAATCCGAGTCAAACTCGCGAATAGGACTTAGGTTGCGCTTGACGGTTCCACTTCTATACTTGAGCTTACGTGGTTCTTCCCCATGGTTCCTAAGGACAATTAAATCATCACAAGAATTAAGTAGTATTCCATTCTTTGAAACATTTGTATGCAAACTTAGGAACGCATTCACCTGATGGTTAAGTTGACGTGCTCGTGCTCAAGTCATTGGCCCTTGTATTTCAGTTTGTTGAGCTTGTTTTGGAGTTGGCACAGTTGTATCCATGGAAAGTATGTCCTCATCACATAGTTTATTAACTTTAGCTCATAATCATATAACTATATAACATAAGTTTGTTGGTCATTGGAAAATCCTTTCAACTGAACCTAGATTTGAACTACATGATCCAATTTAGAACAACACTCTGAATTCTTAAGCTAAACTTGTCAAACATCTGAATCCTTGAACCTAGATTGAACCTAAATTCTTAAGCTACTTGAACCTAGATTCCACATAGAGGCACACACATTACAAACATGAAACATCTGAATTCATAAGCTTCTGAGTTCTGACTGGCCTCACTTGACCTGAGCTAGGCAGCCACATGACACTTGATCTCTGCTAGCTTTAGCTTGCTGCCCCTCGTGGCCTCGCCAAACACTGGCCCCTTGCTGCGTCGAGATCTGAGAGGGGGAGCCTACCTAGTTGGCCAACCGCCGCGCCGATCTGAGAGGTAGAGAGGGGGAGGCTGGGAGTCCAACCACCACTTCGAGGGAAGCATCAAGCAGGGAGAATGGGGGGAATGAATTAGGTTTAGGGAGGGTAGTGACCAAGTGACTGCATCTGCTTGTTTGCTCGATTGCTCAGGATGAATCATGGACTGATTCACTGATGGAGTCATGGAAAATTGCAGAATTGGACGACGCTGGGTTGGGCAACCGGCCAAGCCATGCCTATGATGTATGAGCCACCTGCCAACCTCAATGCTTTGCCTATCAGCCCAGCCTACGAGTGCCAACCAAGCTGCCAAGGCCCATGTCACCAAGTCACCTTGGTGCCCTGCTCGTCGCCACTTGCCAGACGCTAGTGCCCAAGAACTGCTGATTTTTGAGGGCATTGTGGTAATTTCCAAATTTGAAAAAGAAAAAAAAAGGAGAGGTGGGTCCCACTCGTCAGTGGGACAGGGGAAGAGATAAGGTTGGAGACTTATGTCTCCAGCCCTATCCTTGCGCGTGAGTAGACATCGACCTTGACTGGCTCTTGAGCATGGCTAGCTCTTGCGATGACGACGGCGACGCAGGAAGCGCCAACGGGCCATGTGCCTCGGCGCTAGCTGTTGGTCGCAGCCACACCAGTCACCTCGCCACTCCTTCATTTAAGTCGGCCTCCCTCTCCTCTTTGACAGACCAAAAGTAGTGAGTCCCCTAACCCTTGATTGCTTCCCCTTCTCTGGTTGGATCTCGATTTGAGCATTGGTACTATGGCTCAACCATGTTCCTCACCAGCGTGGACGACAATGTGGTCCAGATTTTTCCCCTTTGGCATTCCTCGTGCGGTTCCTTGTGCCATCTCTCTTTGAGGCTGGTAGTGAGGGGTTTGGGGATTTTGCCCTTGAAGGTTGAATCCGGCTGGCTCTTGATCAATTTGAGGGAGAGGGACTCTGTGCTTGTTGCTTGGTGTTCGATGGTGCTCTTGGCTGGAGCATCTTGGTTGGTCTTGTGCAGTATACTTCTGTACCTCAGCTTTGTTCTTCGATGTGTCCCAATTTGCGAAGAGTGGCATTATAACTCCATCAACCTTACCTAGCATTTGCAGTACAACGAGGCAATTGATTTTCTGGGACAACGCCTTTTTGGCATGCCTTGTCGTTTCTTCTCCGTCTAAAACTCAATTTGATCCGAGAAACAAGTTTAGCTTTGAGCTCTAGTCGTATTGCTTATTGCTATCATTTAGTCTTTATTGTCTCAGGATGTTACTTTCAGTTGGGCTTAGCTGAATTGAATCACCTAGTTATGTGATCTGTAGCGGTTCAGTATCCATTAAACCTGCACTTCTATTGGTCAAAGGCTTTATTGCTAAACTTGAGTCTTTCTGATTCATTTCACTGAATGTTACTCAAATTTTGTTGACTGACTGAACTACAGATTCTGTGATCATCTTATTTGATGGTCTTCTGTTAGACAAAAGTACATAAATTGTTTTCATTGTGGATATAAAAGATCTCTTGACAGTTTATTAAAGCATTTTAGAACTCAAAGTCTAAACGTTTTTGTTACATCAAATTTGTGAAGAGTATAGATAAGTATTGAGAAGGCCAAGATTTCATCTTATGTAATTATGCAACTGAGAGCAAAAAAAAAAAAAGAGCACTATGTTGATTTTATTTGTTTTGTTGTCTCTTTATGTGAGCATACTGTTGGGTTAATTGACATGGAAGATCTACATGTTTATATGTTTATTATGTCAATTAAATGCTGCCTAAATTGTGTTTTATTCATTTTAATTATTACTAGAATTAAAACTAAAAGATGCTAAAACTGCAAATTTTACAACAGGAACTCAGACTCACTGCTCGTCGTTGGCGAGCCCGAGTGGCCGCCTAGGATCGCCGGACGGTGCCTCTGCCCCTGCACTTGCATGGTACCTATTAATGTTAATGAACACAAAATGTCTATTCTAGCAAACACCTTTGAATGCCAAGTTGGTACTCTTCCTTTCACTTATTTGGGCGTACCTCTGGGAACAACAAGGCCAAGCCCAAGAGTGCATGATTTTTCACCACCGGTTAATCGAATAGAGAGAAGACTATCTAGTTGTGTGGCTTATCTTTCTTATGGTGGTCTACTTACAATGATTAGCTTGGTACTATCTCACTTTCCAACCTTTTACATGTGCTCTCTCAAGATTCTAGTGACGATCATTAATAATACTGATGGCTAGAAAGCACTGCATTTGGAGTGGTTCGGACCTAAACAAAAAAGGTGAAAATTTAGCCGCTTGGGACCTAGTATGTAAACCAAAAAAAACGAGGTCTTCGAGTCATTAACTTGCAAACACAAAATGATGTGCTCCTAATGAAGAATTTGTAGAAGTTCTATATGTTAAAACTTTGATCCAGGAAAAAACACACACATTGCAAATAATCTGAGAGAACACAAAAGAATTTCTAAATTTCTCTTTTCTCTTATTTGCTCCACTTTTTCCTTGATTTTCTCACAAAACTGGCTACAAGCCTCCTCAATATATAGGCTAATACTCTCCTACTAGCATGGGTATTCGAATTTCAAGTTGGACACGACTTCAACTTGAGTTACACATGAAGATGGACTATACTACGACTTAAACTCTAAGTCAAGATTATTTCTAACAATCTCCTCCTTAATCTTGACTTGACATACTCTAGTTTTAGTCTCAATGCATTATGATTACTAGCCATGCCTCCATATGAAGCGTTCTACATGCAAGCTACATGTAGGAACTCAACTTAATTGGCACAGGTTCATCCAGATGCAAAGATTCTAAAATATTGAGGCAGTCGGTCTTAACTATAACTTACTAAACTCATACTTGACACAAAACGGTGACACATCTCCTCAACGTTCTGATTTATTTTCACCTTACTTGAGTTTGGACGGTAACACATCTTCTCAATGTTCCTGACTCAACTCATCATCAGAGCACTGTTGATTCATCATCGCTGAGCACTTCAGCAACAAACACTTTCTTCATCTTCGGCTTGTGGCATTCTGAAGCAAAATGTCCATAATCGTTACAATTATAACACCTCACTTTTGCCTTATCAAACTTCCGATTCTAACGGCCTTGGCCATTACCCCTGGAAGTGTTCTTACCTTCACGCTTCGATGATCGGATCTCCCACTCAGCACGGGTCAACAAGAGCTGTTTGTCGCCTTTGTTGCTATTGCCGTGGATGCATTCCTCATACGCCTTAAGACGACCGATGACCTCCTCCATGGTTATTGTCTTTAGATCTCCAAATTGCTCTATAACTGAAGCAATTGGGAGAAACTGTGAGGGAACAGCACGAAGCAATTTCTTCACTACGTACAACTCTTCCACCTTCTCGCCAAGGGCTCAAATCTTATTGACGATGACCATCAATCGGACGGCGAAGTCATTGATCAACTCCGCTTCCTTCATACGCAGCACCTCAAACTCGGTCTTGAGAGTTTGTACCTTTGCTTCCTTCACATGATCAACACCAAGATGCATTGTCTTTAACGCCTCCCACGCGGTTTTGGCCATCTCCTTTTCGGCTAGTAGGAAGAGCGTCTCCTCTGAGATGCCCTGATAGATGGTCGCCAATGCCATCTGATCCTTGCGCACATCGACGTTGCCATTCTCGATCGCGTTCCACACTCCTTGAGCCTTCATATACACCTTCATCTTGATTGCCCATGCTGTATAATTGCTCAACGTGAGCATCGGATAATGCAGCAAGACAGCAGAACTCTCCTTCGCCATCATACTGGATGATGCCTCGTCACCGGTGACACCACTTTCCAAAGAACGCGACATGATCTTGAGCACAGATCAAGAAATCGGGCTACTTTGAAGCAGCTCTTGAACCGAGAGAACAGAGAAAAAACTGCACTGTTTTTTCTTTTTTCTTTTCTCTTGGACTTGCTCTTGCTGTCTTGAATTTTTTCTTCACACGCGGATGGAAGAAAAGAAACCGATGTTGCTTGCTTTTTCTCTCCTCGCGTTGCATACTTTTATTTCTGGAACAAGAAGCCAACTCGAAAACCCACAAGCGAGATGTATCGAGACAGACTAGCTCTGAGACGGCAGGCAATACGGCTTGGAATCGTCTTTTTCCTGCTGAGCGCGGACCGGGAAAACAAAAGCAGTCGCTGGCTGTCCAGCCACATGTCTATCTTGTCTTTTCCTCTCTCGATGCCACTCGAATCGAGGCAAAACAGAAGGATGTGCCACTTTTCTTTTTCACGCACTGTTGCTTTGCCTCTCTCTCTCTCTCTCTCCTGTCTTGAAGCAATGGCCTGCTGCACACTTTTTTCTTTTCTTGCCACAGAAACTTTTTGACTTGCGTCAGCTCCTTGCCATTGCTCCCGATGATGGCTTGCACTGCTACTGCGTGTGGATTGAAACAGACGACGAGGGACCGCGCTGCTACCTTGCCTCAGAAGTGCTGCGCGTGGAGGACTAAGGATGAAGCACCGCACGAGACGGAATCGTCGAGACGATTTTTTTCAGTGACTCGCTTGTCGCCTAGGCTCTGATACCACTTGTTAAAACTTTGATCCAGGAGAAAATGCACACATTGCAAATAATCTGAGAGAACACGGAAGTATTTCTGAATTTCTTTATTCTCTTATTTGCTCCCCTTTTCCTTGATTTTCTCACAAAACTGGCTACAAGCCTACTCAATATATAGGCTAATACTCTTCTACTAGTATGCGTATTCGGACTTCAAGTTGGACACAACTTCAACTTGAGTTACACACGGAGACAGACTCTACTATAACTTGAACTCTAAGTTAAAATTATTTTTAACACTATAGTCATCGTGATATTCCTTAGGTGAAGTTGATTTGGGACAAGTATTATGTCAATAATATACCTCACAATACAAGAAGCCAAGGATCTTTCTGGTGGCGAGATGTGATGAAAAGCATTACAGTTTATAGAGGAATTGCTATGGTAACGATTGCTGTCGTGATATTCCTTAGGTGAAGTTGATTTGGGACAAGTATTATGTCAATAATATACCTCACAATACAAGAAGCCAAGGATCTTTCTGGTGGCGAGATGTGATGAAAAGCATTACAGTTTATAGAGGAATTGCTATGGTAACGATTGCTGTCGGTACATTAGTTCTATTTTGGCTGGATTTCTGGAATTCCAACTTCTACGTTAAAATATCCAGAGCTCCACTTTGGCTGAAAATCAGCAAATATCAGTGGCTGGTCTACTTCAAAACCCAGTTATAACAGAGCTATTCAATTTACTATTGTCTGTTGAAGCTTTTGAAGGATATAATGTGTTCATACAAGACATGAAACGATTTCTGCCAATTAATTAATAATTGTCCAGATAGTTGGACGTCCTACATATGAGGCTCAGCACAATATTTATCTCAACAATACACTATAAGTTTTGTTTCAACGCTCTAATTCTCCCACGATCTCTCAAATGGATTTGGAAAAGCAAATGTGTTATTAAACTCAAGGTATTTGCATGGTTACTTCTAATGGGCAGACTAAATACAAAAGACATACTGTGTAGAAGGCATTATCATATTGAGGATGATTGTGCTCTGTGTCAAGATAAAGAGGAGAAAACACTTCATCACTTATTCTTCAATTATTTGTTTTACATGGAAAGCTTTATTATTGTAGCATGGCACATTTGGAACAAAGGAATGTCAAATTAAGTATTTGAGAATGTCACACCGAATATCGCTAATTGGAAAAAGCTTTAAAGGTGAACTCGCGCTGCACCGAGTTAAGGAAGAGCATCAATAAAATATCACTAGAAACAACTGTTTGATGGGAGGGCTGTCACATACGCTAGCTATTTTCTTTTCCCGTGTACATAAAACCTTTTCATATTAATACATATACAAATATAATGACAATCAGAGAACTCACAATTCACAAACTTTTACTACAACGACACCGGCTTTCGCATAGCTGAATACAGGAAGCAAATAATAATCATATTACAACATACGGATCAGCCTGTAACTAGTTCTACTTACATGGCACAAACACTAGACATGATATGTAGATAACATTGTGCATGATCGTATGATCGGTACTCGGTAGATCCATACTGCAGGATCCCATCGATTTCCCATTAAATCCACCCTGCCTATCATCAACTGTCCGTTTAGAAATCAATGCTCTGGATCCAAGCATACACTTCGACATAATATTTTATTTAAGAAGTCGAGGAGGAGCTGTTCGGAGATTTCGTCTGTGACAACCCAAGTGGCCGTGTCCTGATCAACTTGAAACTCCAGCATCGCCATCTCCTGTTCTACCCCATCATGATGAAGATCTGATGGAAGTCGCGGAGGATATTGGCGTTGTGGATGGCGCCGCCCAGGTACGTGAGTCTGTGGTTGTAGGTCCAGTGCAGCAGCCGATTCTTCTCTCGACGAAGGCTCAATATCCCAGACAACGGCTAAATAGAGGTTGCTGGCCATGGGACAAAAGGCAAGGATGGAAAGGACCTCTTCCCAAACCAGATTATTCTGCTACTTTGACTTTAGGAGATTTCCTTTTGCCCAAATTGGATGAAGAAAGGTTGCGTTCGTCTTCCATTCCGGCCATCCAGATGCAGAGTGCTCTTCGCGCAGATCCACAGAAATCCCGGATCCGGTTTCCTCGGTTGGTTCAAAATTCAAATGAGTCAGCTACTGGGCCTCAAGTTGGATCTTCAGCTTCTGTGGGCCCAAAATATTCATGGGCTGTCCGCAACCCTGGTCTTGTTTTGCTGAGACGGCGACTTTCCCATAGTCAAAGAAACCCTCTGAGAGACCGACGCACCTACGCACAAGTTCTTATGGCTGCGGCGGCGGAGAAAAGTGGGGCTGGTAACGGTGGTAGTGGCGGCGGCGGTCCAGGCGGCGGCGGTCCAGGCAATCGTATCTTCGGCGGCCGTGCTGCTCGGGGTGGTCGACCACCCAGGCCATTCGTCCGGGGGCGTGGTCGCGGCCGTGATCACCTTGGCGGACGGGCAGGCGGACAAATCGAATTTTTGCATACTCGTGGCCCTCCGAGTGGTGAATGTAGTGCCCCTCAGGTCACTCGCGGCGGAAATAGGGCTGGAATTCTACCTGAAGAAGCCATCAGGAAGCCAAAGGAATTGGGGGAGGGTGCTGGTTGGCAAGCTGGGAAACACAAGGGAGCTCACCTGATTACTGCCGATCCTATTCCAAAGAAGAAGAAGAAGCTTGTGTTGTGTTGCGAGATTTGTGAGGAGGAACACTTTACTTCTCATTGTCCACTCTTGCATGGCCCAAAACCAGCAGCTACGTTCAATGGCCTGGCCGGAGATGGTCTTGGGTTTTTCCAAATTCCTTACAGTTCAGCGGCAAAGGCTCCTAAGAAGGCTTCAGCGACGGCATTGATCAAGATTGTGGAGGGCACGGTTTCAGCTGATTTGGTCAGGAAGGAGCTTGCTAGGGCCATTCCTGTTAAGTGGGATTGGGTGGTGCGGGAGCATGGTACTAATGCTTATATTGTGCCTTTCCCTTGTCAGGTGGAACTTCAGCGAATGATTAGTATGCGGCGTCTCCGAACTGATAATAATGAGGGTGTTATGTTTTTTGAGGAATGGAACAATGATATCATACCTAAACAGAAACTGCAACAGGTTTGGGTGCAGGTCTATGGTGTTCCTTATGAAATCAGGTCATTTCTTCCTCTTTGGGCAGTGGGTTCCATCCTTGGTGCTACCATGAAAGTGGACATGAGATCAATGAGAAAAACAGGGGTGGTCCGGTTATTGGTGGCGGTTCTTGATGTTGATTGTATACCGGATGATGCTGATATAGTGGTTGATGATAACTTATATGGAATATTTTTCAAAGTTGACCAGGTAGTCACTGGCAACAACGGGGAACCAGATGAATTTGATGAGGATGATGATCTTGACCAGGGGGATAAGGATAAGAATAAAGAGATGGACCAAGAGATGGAAGAGGTCCAACATCATACATTTGGTTCCGGTACCTCAAATTTTCCAACCTTAGCAACTAATCAGAACAAGGGGGTAAATGCTGACCAAGCTCCACTAGATGCTGATTCATCCGAGCAACAGCTAGTGGGGAATGTTACTGATTGGGCAGTCAAGCTGCACTGGAAGACGGCTTAGTAAATTTCACTCCCAATGGACTGATGCATGTTGATAATGAGTTGGCCCCTGATATTATCACTTCATGTCACATACAAAATCATACTTCAGAGGTGGTTGCTGTTGCAATTGGAACTGCAATTGGTTCCAGTTCACAGTCCATCCTGCAGCAGGACGCCAGAGAAATCTCTTCTTCCATCAAGACGTCACACCTATACTCAGAGGCTAACAGTCCAGTAATGGAGAAAATTCAGATATTGGATACAAAAACTGATGCTGTACAGTCAAATGATCAACATTCAATTGTTGCTGTGCAGTTGGGTACGCAAGGTCTTGCTGAGTGCCATGTTGTCCCGGAATTAGTGGTTGAGCATGACGCTCAACAGTATACACAATTCTCTTCGGTAAGTCCAAATTACAATGACTTACCACGTCACTTGCTACAATTTTTGTCTAAGAAGAACGGCATCAAAGCCAATATTTCTAATGTGGCCATGGCAAATGCTCTCCAACTCTTGGTCTCGGTTAATGGAATGGATGAAATTCAGTCAATACAATCTAAGGGGAGAAAGGCTAGCAAGAGGACAGCAGCTATGGGGGATCTCAACATTTTGGAGAAAGCTAAGAATTTTGTAGCCAAAAAGAATTCTCTGGATCAAGGTACTTGCATATCCTTCCCCTCTTTTACTGATTCTTCTGTTGTTTCCAGAATTCATAGCCTAGGTGTTTCCCTTGGTAAAGATAATAGCACCATTTTATCTTCTGTTACCAAACTAAAAAATATAGAGATAGATAGGTTAAAAATGTCGGCTAAACATAATCCTAGTTGCAGCAATTCTCCCTCTCCTATACTTAATCTGGATGAGGGTGAACGGGACTTATTTCATGCACACCTCAATCACATTTGTGGGGATTCAGATGAGTGTGTGCAAGAGGACAATCTGGACCTTATTTGCTGTGAGTTTTTAGCCACACATCGCCGGAAAAAATCATTTTCTAGACATAAAAACATAGGGAGATCGATTCCCACCAAACCATTAACACCATCTAAACTCGGTCTCAAATGAAAGGAGTCTTCTGGAATAGCAGAGGTCTTGGTGACTTGGCTAAACATGGGTATTTAGAAGATATGGTTAAAGAGGAGCATATTGATTTTATTGCTCTGATGGAGACGGGTCGGGATCACTTCTCAGATGCGATCCTTAAAAAACTTTGTGGTGGCAAAGAATTTATTTGGCACTGCATGGCACCACATGGTCGCTCTGGGGGCATTCTCCTTGGGGTGGACCTAAGGGTTTTTGACATTGGATCTATTGACGAAGGTGATTTTTATGTTAAATTCACACTTCGTAATAAACAAGATGACTTTAAATGGGCTCTGTTTGCAGTATATGGCCCTGCACAACAGCAGCATAAAGAAAACTTCTTAGCTGAGATGGCTCGCATTTGTAGTAAAGAGTCATTACCTTATTTGATTGGAGGTGATTTCAACATTATGCGCTGCCCCGAAGATAAAAACAAAGATAATTTTGACACAAAATGGCCAAATATTTTTAACATGGTCATCCAATCCCTAGATCTCAGGGAGATAGAGATGTCGGGTCGCCACTATACTTGGGCGAGTAGTGGGGATGACCCAACATATGAAAAACTAGATAGGGTTTTGGTTAGTACAGACTGGGAAGAGAAATTTCCTCTTACCACAGTACTAGCCAAAGATAGAAGTAACTCAGACCATACACCTTTGTTAGTGAACACAGGAGCCTCTTCGAATAATAGACATCAACCTCTATTTAAATTTGAACAAGGATGGTTGTTGAGAGAGGGTTTCTATGATACGGTGGCTGAGGTTTGGCAATTAGAAAACAAAGGTATTTCAGCCATTCAGAAATGGCAAAATAAAATAAGATCCCTCAGGCAATTCTTAAGAGGGTGGGCCAAAAATATAGCTGGCCACAACAAAAAAGAAAAGAAACAGCTCGTCTCGATGATAGATGAGCTAGATAAAAAGGCGGAAAATACTGTGCTTTCAGACCAGGAAATAAATTTGAAACGCTACCTCAATGAACGATTAGTTCATTTGCTGAGGGAAGAAGAACTGAAATGGTATGCACGAGCTAAAACAAAAGACCTCCTGGAAGGGGATAATAACACACAATATTTTCATTTGGTGGCTAATGGAAAATACCGTAAGCAACGAATTTTCAAACTAGAACAAGATGATGGAGTTATAGTGGGTGATGCTCAATTAAAAGCATATATCACAAATTACTACAAAGGGCTTTTTGGACCACCAGAGGATAATAATTTCAGTATGGTGGAAAACCAAATTCATGATATAACGCAGGTCACTGAAGAAGAAAATAATATACTCGTCTCCCCGTTTACGGAGAAGGAGATAAAAGAGGCAGTGTTCCAAATGGAACATAATAAATCGCCAGGACCTGATGGGTTTCCAGCAGAGTTTTTTCAAGTTTTTTGGGATATTATAAAAAGTGACCTTTTGGCCCTCTTCAATGATTTCTATGAAGAGCGTCTTCCCTTGCATAGCCTAAATTTTGGAGTAATAACACTCCTCCCAAAATTAAAAGAGGCAACTAAGATACAGCAATATAGGCCCATTTGTTTGCTCAATGTGAGCTTTAAGATTTTTACCAAAGTAGCCACAAATAGACTCATGGGAGTGGCTAGTAATGTGGTACAACCGTCACAAACAGCTTTTATGCCAGGGCGAAACATCATGGAAGGGGTGGTCATTTTACATGAAACCATCCATGAATTACACAGCAAAAAGCTGGATGGGGTGATTCTTAAGATAGACTTTGAAAAGGCCTATGATAAGGTAAAATGGTCTTTTCTCCAGCAAACCCTCCGTATGAAGGGTTTTAGCCATACTTGGTGCAGGTGGATTGAAAAGTACGTTTCGGGAGGGAGTGTAGGCATCAAGATAAATGATGATGTAGGACATTACTTTCAAACAAAAAAAGGACTTCGGCAAGGTGATCCTTTGTCACCTATTCTTTTCAATATAGTAGCTGACATGCTCTCGATTTTAATTAAGCGGGCAAAGGATGATGGCCAAATTAAAGGAATCATTCCTCACCTTGTGGATGATGGATTGTCTATATTGCAATATGCAGATGATACAATCCTGTTTATGGACCATGATTTTGAGCAGGCTAAGAATATGAAATTACTGCTCTGTGTTTTTGAACAATTATCAGGTCTAAAAATTAATTTCCATAAAAGTGAGATTTTTTGTTTTGGACAGGCTAAACAGTTCGAACAAGATTATACTAATCTGTTTGGCTGTAATTTAGGTTTGTTCCCTTTTAGGTACTTAGGAATCCCGATGCACCACCGAAAACTTCAAAATTTGGAGTGGGGTGTTATAGAAGACAGATTTAAAAAGAAACTAAGTTCTTGGAAGGCTAAGCATTTATCATATGGGGGTAGACTGGTGTTGTTGAATTCAGTTCTCAGTGGCCTTCCTATGTTTATGATGTCGTTCTTTGAAATCCCAAAGGGTGTTCTTAAAAGACTGAATTTTTACCGGTCAAGATTTTTTTGGCAAGGCAATTACGATAAACAAAAGTATCGCCTCGCTAAATGGAACATCCTTTGTCGTCCAAAAGATCAAGGTGGGTTGGGTATACCTGACCTTTGGATCAAGAATAAATGTCTTCTTAGTAAATGGCTTTTCAAATTGTTGAACGAAGACGGAACTTGGCAAAATTTGCTGAGAAATAAATATTTGAGCTCGAAATGCCTTACTCAGGTTAAATCTAAACCTGGGGATTCGCATTTTTGGAAAGGTTTGTTAAGGATCAGGGAGGATTTCCTGGGTTGTGGGTCTTTCAAAATAAAAGATGGCTCGCAAACTAGATTCTGGGAAGACACTTGGGTAGGATCTTCACCCCTAAAAGATCAATTTCCCAGTCTTTACAACATAGCAAACAACCCTCATGTAACTGTGGAGACGGTTATGAATCAAGTGCCTATTAATGTCTCTTTTCGCAGAGCTTTAACAGGGGATAAATTGATGGCTTGGCAAAACCTAGTAGCTAAAATAGTTCATGTTCAAATTTCAAATGATAGGGATGTTTTTAACTGGGATTTACATAATCATGGTCAATTCTCGGTACGGTCTATGTATGCGTACTTGATGAACCAGGGTATTCCCTTCATTCATAGATTCATTTGGAATTTGAAGCTCCCGCTCAAGATAAAAATCTTCCTTTGGTACCTCCAAAGAGGTGTTATCTTAACAAAGGACAATTTAGCTAAGAGGAGATGGACTGGCAGTCAAAAATGCAGCTTCTGTGATCATAATGAAACCATAAATCACCTTTTTTTTGATTGCTGTCATGCTAAAATTATTTGGAATATTGTTCAAATTGCTACTGGGTTAACCCCACCTAGATCTATTTCTCATTTGCTTGGAGGCTGGCTCACGGGCATTGGGACGGAGGATAAGAAACAAATTTTTGTGGGGGCTGCTGCTATTATTTATGCAATTTGGTGTACTCGTAATGACATTGTCTTTGCGCAAAAACAAAATATTTCTTTTATGCAGGCTATCTTCAGAGGAGCATATTGGTTGCGGTTCTGGGCGCTGCTGCAGCGTGAAGATAAAAGGGAGACGTTTAGATTGGCAAGCAAAGCGTTGGAGGTTATAGCTTTACATGTGTTTGCTAATAATGGGTGGCAAAGTAATAATAGACTTTGCATATGATTTATTCTAGTTTAGGACTCTCTTATTCTTTATCTTTGTCAGCAAATAAACAATAATGCTGTAAGCAGAAACGATGTAAGTCTCGGCTGTGTGCGGTTGCAGAGGCCGGAATTTTATTCCATTATCTAAAAATTGGATGCAAAATGGATGGCTCGATCAGCTCTAAATTAACCGGGTGAATTTAAGTGGAAAACTCGAGGGAGAACACACATCCATATGTATAGTAATCCATGCGAGGTGAACTGCAACGGTCAGGGCATCGGAGACTGAGAGGAAAGGTAGCTAGTACTGGTCAGGCCAGAGGAATGCCCCCATGGCGAACCTCCTCTTGGTCTCGACGTCGCCGGCGATGGGGAGGCCGTACTCCCGGAGCAGGCAGTCGACGCGCCACTCCGGCATCGTCTCGTAGTCCGCCTTCTTGTACCGCGGGTAGTGCAGCGGCATCTGGAAGCCACCGTAGCCGCCGCCGCCGCCGCACTTGTCCTTGATCTGCTGCCCATGACCAGCTGCAACCACAGGCTTGCTGGTTGCCTTGGGCTGCAGGCTCACCACACTAGAACCCAAGGAGCCCATGGTAGGCAGCTGCTGCTAGCTACCTTCCAGGTTTATATGTGTACAATTCTTGATTGTTGCAAGAGGTTGTTCATGTGTGTTGGGGTATTTATAGGGGAGCAATGGCATGCAAGGCGGTCGTAAAAGCGCTCGTGCGGGCCGTTAGATCAAGGATCAACAGTCCGGATCAAGCATAGCTGCATTATTGATCTATACCTGTTTTAAAAAAATTAATAGACCTAGCCATGGGGTGTTTTCTTAATTGCGGTTGATGACTTTTAGCTGTAGATGATGATTTTTATCTATATTTTTTTTGACATAGTAGCAGACAGCAGAGACGCCGACGTAGATAACGTATACGGTTTTGTGTCTGGGAAGCTATTTAGAGAATTCGCTTTAAGAGATCATTTCATTTTGATGTTTAGCCTTTTGATTTTTGAAGAAGCGAAAAATAGAAGCTAAGAGCAAAATAAAAACAGAGCCTATGCCTTGACGCCGGCAATATACGATTGTTAATCAATGCGCTCATATAGTTGAGGACAGTGCAACCCCATACGAAAACGCATTGGACACATATGGGATGTATGATTGGGGTGTTTAATTATTTTGCTTCTAGGAGACGTGAGAGGAAATCTGGTGTGCTCAGATTGGAAGACGACAGCAACACCACCTCCTCCTGCGGAGATTCAGGTTGGCAGGTGGACTTATGTTTCGACTATTTGAGAGGGTATTAATTGTTGAAAATGCTGTGTGTAGCTAGGATGAGGCGTGTTACTTCTGGCGGTTTAAGGTACCGAGCATGCAATAATTCTCAATCGCTCCAGAGATGCTGAAAAAAAAATCAGATCATGCATGGCTAATGTACCGTGGTTAGCCGAAAAGCTACTAGCTTGTTCATACAATCCTAATGCAAATCTCAGCAATCTAGTTACAAAGATAGCTTCCAGTTACCTTTGAACCGACGCAAATGAAAAGCCTTATGTCACAAGCTAATATTATTGCACCACATGTGTTTGAATTCAGGGTATGTCTTCCGCTAAAAAAATCAGAATATATCTGCACAGTGATTTAAACTCAGCCCTCTTCTTCTTCTTCGTTTCCCCGGTTAAAACGGAAAAGCAGTCCACATGTGCCGCGAGGAGGAAAAGAGTCGAGAGAAATTAAGGACAATCGGGAAAAATAAATACAACGAGAGAGTAATAGGTAGTCATGCTATTTGGACGATTTGTTCTAGTCATCGATAATGATGATTGATAGTACTCCAGTTGCTTGGGATCTTCAATTAGCAGACATCAGTTGGAGCTTGGAAGGCTTAGATAGCCTAAGCCTGTCATTGGTTGCATTTTGCTTGCACAACAAAGGAAACACCTGTGTTGCCGCTACCAAAAATGTCCGTGTCCGGGCTCCCTGATTCTGTTCTTTTCCTTGGTTTGCTTCTCCAACTTAGCCACTGCATTTGGTCGCGAATCTTCGAGATGGAATGTTTGTGGAAAAGAAATTTGATGGGAGTTATGTCCTGTCTTAAAGTACCATGGTTTTTGGTTGAAATCGATACTATAACAGCTATTAGTTCTTTTAAGATATTTAATTAAAAAAATAAAAATAATATCGTTATATCTTTATGAATAATACAAAGAAAAAGAGAAAAAATCACGTTAAAATCTAATATATTCTAAATGAATTTAGTTTTCTAAAAACTAAAAGCTATTGATGTTTGGAACGGGCTAATGCATGCCGTGAGGGCTCGGATCTCAAATCATTCGGCAGGGTAACAGTGCAAAGCAGATGTCAGTTATTTGTGAGACCATGTGGAGGTCATCCTATGGTTGTGATGAGTAATTGACTTTTATATTAGAGTATCTGCGGAGGGTGAGTTTGGTTTTTGAGGAGTTTGCAAAAGATCAATTTTTTGTTTACGAGTTAGTATGGCCTACGACTACTGGAGTATTCGCTGTTTACGACTTTGTAGTTGGTCGGTTCAATCGGCTGTGTGTTGATCGGTCCGATCGGCAGGTCTGATCGGCATTTGTGCGAGATCGGCAGAACAACCACGAGGTGGTCGAAAACTTCAGTGCCTGAACGAACATAGATGGTCGATGGTCATAGTTTACTGTCTGATCATGATCGGTAGTCGTAAGCCGTGGTGTTCGGTAGTCGTAAGTTGTGGCGATCGATAGTCATAGCCTGTGTGATCGATGGTTGTAGCAATCGGTTGTGATAGTCGTAGGTTTCTAGTAAGTACTCCTTGGCTTCGAGTACCTCATTTCTTGAACATCCGAGTACTCGTGTCAGACCAGCTAGTGATCAGACTAGCTTATCTCGGTGGTCTGAGGTTGTTTTCTAGAATTCTTGAGTTCTGGTCATGGTTTGACCTTGGTGTTGTTGCTAATATGCACATGGGTTTATTGCTTGGTTTAGGATTAGAA
This sequence comes from Dendrocalamus latiflorus, assembly GCA_017311315.1. Taxonomy (NCBI): domain Eukaryota; kingdom Viridiplantae; phylum Streptophyta; class Magnoliopsida; order Poales; family Poaceae; genus Dendrocalamus; species Dendrocalamus latiflorus. The sequence goes on from CM029609.1 coordinate 39,554,066, forward strand.
TATGTAATTTAGGTGCATACTTTTTGCACTGTACATTATATGATAAATTGCACAAATTGATGATCTTGTGTATTGTACGGTGCTATGTGATAGTTTGCTTGTTGGTGTTATTTGCAGGACTTCGGAACTAGATCATGGTGAGGCATAGGAGGACCGGAACTACACACAAGGTGGTGCTGAGATCCAGAACGGTCAAGGAGACACAGAAGATGACTGAGGCTTGCGGGGTGGTTGCAAGCCGGGACAACGAGAAACCAGAGCAGGAGCTATCGGTGGTTGACATGACGAGCAATGGCAAGGTGGACCGGAACTAGGCTAAGGAAGGAGCCGAGGTCCTGTGCGGTCGAGGATGCCGGGTGTCGTCATGCGCGAGGAGAAGCACATGGTGCGCCAAGTGACTTGGGTCGCTTGTAAGCAAGGACGGTTCGGTGGGATCTGGTACGTGAGAGGCTTAACGACAAGTCATTAGGGCTACATGGAAGATGGTGAAGTATGGGCGATGCTTCGTGGCAAAGGAAGCGGGAAGCTTCGAGAAAGGCGATAGAGGGGCATTTTTGTAAATTGCCCAATACAGGAAAAAGTGGCGGTGTGTGAAACTGCGGCGTTGTCCTAAGTGGTTTAGGTCTTGTATGTGCTAAAAATGTGAAGTGGATTAAGTGCTGATTCACTAATAGGTTAATAGTTGTAAGCCATTTTGAGAAGCGTGCGTAAGAGTAAAATCCGGTGTATGGTGGAGTTAACGGGTTATCCCCGTTTTGGCCTAATGGGTGGATCCATTAGGTTTTGGTTCATATTATGATCCTATAAGGGGGGGAGAGGCAAGAGTTAGGGTTTGAGAAGGTTGGCTAGGCCTTTTGGTGGCTAGCTCCTCCCACCCATGGGAGTTAGGTTAGAGAGTGGGTGTATGCTCAACTTTAGAGCTCTGTCCTCCTGAGTGGAGTCGCTGTAAAACCAATCATCTCAAGTGAGCAATACATTAATCTTTGATCTACCTTTTGTGTATCTTTTGTCTGATTGATTTTGCTCTGGTTTTAAGTTGGTTTTTCTTCTCTCAACCCCTTCCTAATCTTGTTCTGTTGTTCTTGTTTTGATTAGGTTGATCTCTCTTCTGCTCCTCTCTTGATCTTGCTGTGTCAAGGATATGGACGAGATGGAGATAATCTCTTGAGATCGACCTCCAATCATTTAGGCACTTCAACAACAAGTTTATCAAGAAATCCTATATTTACTTGATTTTGGTCCCGTCGAGTGATTTCTTGATCTGAATGTTTTTGGCTTAATTTCATTGATGCTCTGACTCGCTGTGACATGTGGGAATGTAATCAAATGCATCTTGGCTATCTTTAACCCATGAGCAAATTCTGATCAATAATTTCGGTTTTAGATCTCAATTCATGTGTCCTTACTCAAATCACAAAAAGGTCTCATCTTAGTCATGGATTTTTTATCGAAGATTGAAATAGCCCCTCGAGACCTTAAGCAATTTGTATACAATGTTTCATGGTCATTTGATCTTTTAATAAAAAAGATATGTGGATTTTAGATCTTGTGGTCGTGCGATTGCTCTGTTCTTCCGAATCATTTTCGACCGCATCTGGTTTCGACCATGGTCAAGTTTCAAATCGCATCACATTTGATTTTGACCACTCAATGATTTTAGATCTGGTGGTCATGTGCCTCTTCTAATATTTCTAGTTGTTTACGACCATATCTGCTTTCGATCGCTCAATAGTCTTAGATCGTGTGGTCGTGTGCCTCTTCTAATTCTTTTAGTCCATCGAAAGTTCTGTCGATTTTGGTTCTTGTGACAACTCTATTCTTCTGGGAAAAATGGTAGTATTGCAAGCTTTGTAGCGGTAGTACCAGAGTCTCTGTTCTCCGACCACTTTGGTTTTTAACCATTCAGTGGTCGTCGACCACAATGGTCGAGGTTCAACTTGTTGTGACTACTTCGGTTTTGACTGCTTACATATCGACCACTCACTGGTAAGTGATCTCACCAGTCAGATTTCAACTTGCTTCAAACACTTGGGTTGTGACCACTCTCAGGTCCTGGACCACATTGGTTGTTTGACCGCACATATTGGTCTTCAACCATATAGGTTACGATCACATCAGTTTCTCGACCGCACGCTGGTCATCGACCACGTCGGTCTTCGACAACATTGGCCTTCGACAATATCAGTTTCGACACGTTGGTTCCGACCATGTTGGTTATGATCATGTTGGCTACGACCACGTTGGTTTCAACCATAGTGGCTTCGACCATATTGGTTCCAACCACAGTGCCTTCGATCATGTTGGTTTTCGACTGCGTTGGTTTTTGACCGCTCTTTGGTCTTCGACTACTATAGTTGAAATCTGACCACGGTGTTTTCTAATCTGGTCGTTCTCAGCTCTATGATCCCGACAGGCGGTTGAATTCCAACTGGGAGTTGAAATCCGACTATGTTGGGATCTGACTGGCAGTCAATCTCCGACCATGGTGATCCCTGTCCGATAGTCTATTTTTGACTACGTTGGAATCCGACTAGCAGTCGATCTCCAACCACGGTGATCCCTGTCTGATAATCTATTTCCAACTACGTTGGGATTCGACTGGCAGTCGATCTCCGACCACGATAAATTCCATCCGATAGTTGATTCCCGACTACGTTGAACTTCCACTGGTAGTCTAATTTTAACCACGTTGTCAGATTTCGACTACGTTGTTTTTTCTGCTAACTTGTTGTGTTTGACTCTGTTTCTTTGGTTTTCAAGTGAGATTCCTACCTTAATCTTTATAATTTTGTTATTATTGGAGAAAAGGAATAAGTGAATACTTGAGAAAAAATTTTAAGATACTATTCACCCTCCTCTATTATCTATTCGGTCCTACATTATTAAAGGAGAAATAGATGTGTGGTACCTTACGAGCTACGACTAAAGCAGCTTATTGACTGAAGACAAGTCTTCACTGAATTACGCACCTAGCGTTTTATATTAATTGCTGTACCTAGGATTTGTTTCAACTTTGAAGCTAACGTTTCAGCAGTTTATTGGCTTGTTCTTTTACGTTGTGATTTATAAATTTCAACTATAATTCATTAGTTTTGCTGAGAGAATCTTAAAGACAAAAGATAAAAATAGATGGAAAACAAAAGAAAAGGGGCCTATAATTGACTCGTGTGACCAGCGCTTCTGCGGATTGGAGGGCCGAAGTTCCTTGGGCATGGACTACAATTGCTTAGCTAAGGCCCTGCCTATATGAGATGTGGCCCAACTCTTGTACAACATCTGAAGGATATTGAAATGCTTGTGTTCAACAGTCAACACAAATGTACAACTACTCTAGTACATCATATTATTCTGTACTATGTGGTCTTGGACTCTTAATTATACTGATAGCTTATTGCTGTAACTGATAATTATTAGCCTTAGTGTGAATATTTATATAAACAAATTAAATACTAATAAATTAATAAACTACTTTAACAAAATCTATCAAAAAGTCAATAAAAAAACCATCTTATTTATATATTGATGAAAGCCATAAGAAACACAACCTGAAAAGGAGTAGATTCGACTGAATCTGAACCGCTCAAACTTGTCAGCTCAGTCGGGGTTCCTCGGGTCCAAGATTCCTTGCCTGATCGAGGGCAAGCACCACAGTTTTGCATGTTCCTTCCTCTTGAAAGTGCCAGGCGCATTCAATGAGCTTTGACGATTTCACTCTAGATGCTGTTCGGCTGTTCCTCCCACATAGGATTCTGCATCTCTGGCCTCTTTTTTTTTCTTTTGCAAAATGAGAGGGATTTTAACATGTACCACACCCATATGACTCTGAATAATTGCATTGGTCAACACTTTCTTGTGTTGATAATGCAATGTTGTCTACACTACTAAAAATTGGTGCAACACTTGTGTTGATGATGCAGTGTTGTCTGTACTGCTAAATGCAGTTCTGTTCAACACCTTGTTAGGATAGGATGGAGGGCAGGGAATACCATGCAAACATTTCCAAGCAGACAAGCCTACAACCCAAAGAAAATCAGACAAACTCGCCCACTCCTGTCCTGTTTGTTTGGACAACACATGGGACGAGCAACACATGAGAGACTCAAGCGTCGCCTTGCCTTGCCGGCGTGCCTCCATTCTTGCCCACTGAAACCACACAGGAGACACACACACAAGATGACACAAGAGACACACACCCATGACCCATTCCCTATACATTTTATTATTTCCATTGCAAACTAGTGCTGTATTGTACTACTAGTATATCAGTGTGCCTTGACGTTTCTTGCTAGTGTCCAAAGGTCTCAACCCAGTCAGTGCTGTAGCTGAGCTGAGGCAAAGCAGTGAGGCCTGGCAGGCAGGCGGCACCTCCCTGTATCTTCCTGGCAGCATTAGAATCCAACAGTCTAAACGATGCCTTTAAAGCAGCCAAATCAAAGCTCAGGGCATGCACAAAAAGCTAAAGGAGAGTGTAGAAAAATATTGCTACCGCTACGCTAGTTACAATGGATTTCTCTAGGACCAACAGTGTCATGCATTGATATTTGTGCATGAATGCCCATCAGTCATCACCATTTCACTTTCACCACAGTCACACCTCTCTCTCTCTCTTGAAACATCTTTTTCTGGTGGAGTTCCTTCCATAGGATGACAGAGTACTGGTGTACTGGGATACTAGTAGTAATCAAGTATGCGGCATCTCATATAGGCGGTACTTTATCTTGTTGCTTTTAATTCACTATCTTTTATTTTATCTTTTTTTGATTTTTTAGTTTTTTTTATTCCTTCGCATTATCTATGATAGATTAATCTGTTTTTTATTTTTAAATTAAATTACAACAAATAAGCTACCAACAATTATAATAAAAAAATAAGTTAGTTACAGTGAAAAAAGTCATAAACTATCGTCAATCTGAGCGTCCTGAAAGTTCGAAGAAGATGTGTGTAAGTGAAGTTGGTTTGTTATTGAATTGACTACAAAAATATTCAGGACCGCTTCTGACTTTTGGCTTTTAGTTTTTTAATTTCGTTTTTCTAGCTTTTGGCTTTTTGTATTTTCTTTTTTCTCTTATTTCTTTGTATTGTTTATGATAATATAACTTTTTTAATTTTTTAAATTTAATTACATTGAAAAGCTAACAGCAATTATAGTATAAAAAAAGCCGCTATATTGCAAAAATGCCAGAAGCTTGGGCTTAAAAGCCCAAATGAGGCATTGAAAATAAGTAGATAAGTATGGTTGGTTAATTTGGGACCCAAGCCTAAGCTTTGCAATAGACATGCGTCTTGTTTTTTTTGCTTTTAAGTGGGTTTTATCTTTTAACTTTTTTCACCGATTACTATTTATTAAATTAATAAATTATAGCTAAAAATAGTAGAAAAACAAGCCCTTGATCTTTTCCTCGTAAAGGGGGCTGGTGTCTTCTCCTTTTGATCACTGCCTCTCCTTTTCCTTCTTTTCGGTGCTGATTGATTTACCGTACTGATGCTTTAGGTTAAAGAGGTGAGGTTATTGGACATCGATTATTAGGTTGTTAGTACCTTCTGAGTGCCTCAGAGCTCACTGAAAGAAGCTAGGAAGGATTGATGTTGAGTACATGTGGAGTAGGTTATTAATTTAGTCGATGCAAATCAGCACACATCAAGTCTCAGCATCCTATGTTCCTTATATAATTTTGTTTGAGCATGAAAATATGAAAGCACAATTTTATATACAGAAAGAGAAGTGTGGTCGATGGTTTCACCGTACTACTGTACAGTTTGTGTAATATAGGATGATATCTGCTAGAAACAACTGTACATCATTTTGAAAATAGAGAAGTTTCAGCTCAAGAAAAAACATGTGTTTGAGTGTGATCATAGCACACGCCTCAGGAAGGAAGCAGATACTACCATTAGAGATCTTTTTCGTGTCTGCGAGAATGTGCAGTGTCAGAGAGACAATTATCCTGCTCTGCCCATAACCATACGCAGTTACACACACAAAAGACGGATGAAACGCGCGCCTGGCTTTGTTCTGCTGCTGATGCTGCTTCCTCCTCTCCTCGGCTCTTCCCCGCCCTTTTCAGGTGGATTGGGTTCTCCACCCGTACCAACATTGGGTGGGTGATTGCCTGATTGGCAGCCACTTGGAGCAGCAAAAGATTGGTCAACTTGCATGGTTGTCTGGTGTTCTTTCTTTAGCTGTGATCGTTTTGACTTCAGCTTTTAGCTTCCGGTTTATTTTCCACTATTCATAAAATTTGTCTTTTTTTTGAACTTTTGGATTTTTGTTGAGCTTTTTTCCGGTTCTTTTTTCCCGTATTTGTTTGTATTATACGTAATGGGCTAACATATTTTTTAATTTTTTAAATTTAATTATGCTAAATAAGTCTCTGTTAGCTACAATATTTTTTCAGCCAGCTACAGTGCTTTTCAGCCATAAGCCACCAAAAATAAGCCCATATTATTCCTTTGACGATTTGTGCGGCTTCGGCTTCTGGCTTATTTTTCACTATTCATAAGTTTCGTCTTTTTCTGAACTTTTGGCTTTTTGTTGAGCTTTTTTGCCGGTTCTTTTTTTTCCGTATTTGTTTGTATTATACGTAATGGGCTAAGATATCTTTTATATTTTTAAATTTTTTTAAATTTAATTATGCTAAATAAGCATCTGTCAGCTACAGTGCTTTTTTCAGCCAGCTACAGTGTTTTCAGCCATAAGCCATGAGCTTTTCAGCCGAACCGATCACCACATATTTAGCTTTGGTACAATTTTTCTCCGATAGGCCGGTTTATATACTGTTACTAGCAAATATAAAATAATCTAACTTTACCAAAATCAATTCATATGCGGTTTAATTTAGCATGGATGCAGAGCTTCAGTTTATTGAATTAACTTGAAAACAATAAGCCTGTTTGGTCCTGAAATTGTATTGCATGTCCATGGTTAAAGATGAAGTTAGGCGAAACAGATATGTAGTTTATTTACAATATTATAGACTTATTGAAATTTGCTAATACTATGGAGTATTTTAGTTTTGTTCACATCTCCACAGATACTTTTTTTATTTATTCAAGTTGTATTGCACAATAGTAGTATAAATTTAACGTGGAGTTAAACAGTATAATAGGAAAAGGCTTGCATGAAAATTTTTTGGAACAAACTCAAAACATACCCACAATAAAAAATTAATAAACACATTAATTTTGTTCCGATAGTACTTAGAATTGTGCTACATCAATTAGGACAGTGGATTACCAATGGGTGATGTCCAACTAGCCTTCTCTTTTTTCAAAATTTATTTGTCTAAAAAGTATTTACAGTGCTTTCCTCTCACGAGAGGGAGAGAGAGGGAGTCATGATGATAGCAAAGGTTCAATCCAACTGAGCATCAACCTACTTTTTTGCATGCATGCGAAACAGGCACCTCCCTGTGCATGCCTGCCTCAAGCAAATCCAGATGAACTAGTTGAGCTGACTGATAGAACAGCAAATTATGTAGGGACTGTACTGCCTGCCCAGCTGTGGCCTGAACCATCATTCACCCATTTCACCCACCATGCCCTGTCTCTTGCTGCTTCTACATTGCAAAAGCGAAAAACAAGAGAGGGAGAAAAGAAAAATCAATTAATTAAACCTGGCCTATATATATTTGTAACGGCTAATAATTCCAAAAGTAACATCATGTAGGCTCTACGATATATATGGTGTCACAATCATGCATGGCTCTTCAATCATCAAACTACACACTTTAGCTTTTGTGCTAGAATGATGATGTATCGACTCCTATCATGGATGTGTGTGTGATATCCATCTTTTGCTTTTTGTGTTGGAATCATGGGCACATGTTAGTAGAAATTACGTAGCAAAGCTGTATCGGTGCTCATTTGCACGAGACAAGTATAATATTTACAAAATTAGCTATATATGTATCATATTTATAAAAATGGCACTTCTATTGTTCAATGGGTAGGCGACAGCGCCGGCGAGGTGACACGTGGCGAGGCCACTGGCGGTAGACAACCTGTCGTCCGATGAGGGGGCAATAGACATTTAGTCGGCTGATTAACCGGCTTAATTACCTTCCCTAATTTTTTTTGCATATAGTGTTTATTTGAATTTTTAAATATATCAAATAAGCTCAAAAATTACTAAAATTTATATACAGTCTTCCGACATAACGTACCTCACAGTGTAATTTTTGGATAATTTTATCCTTTGTAAATGTTACTCAATAATTCATAAAATTTTAATATTTGTACGAGTTATCACATATAGCAAACAAGCTCTAAAAATTACGAAATTTTATGTGAAGCCTTTCGACACAGTTATAGTTATTGTATAATTTTTTAAAAGTTTTATGTGATCCGAATTGGCCATGTTTATTTGGGTTAATTTACCCATAAATTCATGATTAAATTAACCCTAATAAATATGGAAAATTCGGACCACATAAAATTTCTAAAAATTACACAACAAATATCACTATGTTGTAAGACTTTATCTAAAATTTTGTAATTTTTGGAGCTCGTTTGCTATATGCAAAAACTCATAAAAGTATTAAAATTATATAAATGTTTTAGCAACATTGATAAGGGATAAAATTACTCAAAAATTACACTGCTAAGTACGTTGTGTTAGAAGTATGTATATAAATTTTCATAAATTTTTAATCTTATGATATATTTAAAAATTCAAATAAAACATTAAGAAAAAAATAGAATAGGTAATTAAGCTGGCTTAATTATTTGTCCTAATTTTTTGGTCAGTGTTTGTTTGAATTTTTATATATATTAAATAAGCTCAAATAAAGTGTGTTGTGTCAGGTGTCTGGGCATAAAATTTTATAATTTTTTGACTTCATTTGCTATATTTAAAAATTTAAACAAATATGATATAAAATTACGAATTTAAGAAGTGATTAATCTGGCTTAATCACCTGTCGTCCCGTGGGTGAGCGACAAGCACCTGTCATCTGGTGGGTGGGCGACAAGCGTTTGCCATCTACTCATGGGGCGGCAGGTGCCACGTGCCGCCTCGTCGGCGCTGCCGCCCGCCCACCGGACGGCAGAAATGTTATTTTTGCAAATACAGTGCACATATGGTTAGTTTTATAAATACCGTGTATAACAGTGTCAAATCTGGCTTTATCTCTATTTGCACAGACAACACGGTAATAGTGTCGATGCAGTATGGGTAAAAACATGTAATTTGGCTGTTATGAAATGCTAAGGACATAGGGGAGACGATGGTTTCCTTACAAATTTAGTCCTTGGAACCCGGCGATTATTTGTGAATTATCTAGAAAAGAAAGCATTCACTTGCAGCATACGAGATCTAAAATGTGAGTTTTTTTGGGCTACGGTTGATGGTTTATGACTACAGTTGATTTTTAGCTCTAGTGCGAGAGCTTATACGAACGAACCGAATATCATTAAGCCGCTTCAAAAAATTGTCTCAATAAACCATCTCAAAAAAGCAGTAGAATAGCCATACTGTTTATTTATCATTACTATTATAAAAAAAACGACTTGGTGGTTGTACGTCCATTCTCTTTCAACTATTCTATTCCCTTAACTTCTCACTATTCTCCACTTTTTAATCGATCAGATCAACTATCTTCTATAATATGATTATCTATATATTCAATAAATTTCGTTGCAACGCACTATTAAAAGAAAGTTATGAGTCTAAACTGAAAAGAACGAGCCGTTTCGTACACTCGAATTTCCTGGGAGAATCCTACAATTAAAATTAAGACTAATCAACTTGAGGCCAAAATGAACAAAGAGATGGGATGATCAATCCATTTGTGCGACCTCTTTTTAAAATGCTCTGGACGTGATCCATCGTCAGAGATTTCCGAGTGCTAAGATTGAAAAGGAACAGACACTAAGGGCCTGTTTGGAACAAAGAAATGCAAAACAGAGGAATGATAGGAAGCGCAGGAACGGAGGAAAGTGAAAAGCGGAAAACTACAGGAATACAAACCATAGGAACGAAAAATGTGGACCGTTTGAATTGCAGAAAATAAATTTGAATCTTCACATCTTCAGTTATCGAATTGATTACCTTTTTCTTGTGAGAGCTCGCCATCCCCTCCAGATTGAAGAGCACCAAAACCTTGTTCTGGTGCTGCAGGCGGAAGGGGTGGAGTTGGTTTTTGTCCCCCAGATGCACTTCGGTGTCGCGGATTCGTCATCTGCCCGAACTGGAGGACGGCGAGCACGTCCGTGGCTAGGGATTAGGCCATGGCGGGAGGGAGAGAAGCAGTGGCGGGAGGGAGAAAGGCGATGGCGGGAGGGAGTCGAGACAGCAAGCGCTGCGTTCCTTCTGTTCCCTTGGGTTGGAGTGGATTTTCCAGTTCCCGTGTTTTGGGTATGTATCGATACCTTTCCTATGGAATGGAAGGATTCGTTCCTTCGTTCCAAACGGCAGGTCTCCGTTCCTATCCTATAATTCCTGTTCCCATGAAATTCCCGTACGGATCCTCCAATCCAAACACGCCCTAAGCAATTCTAAGATCTTTCTGCACTTGCTACATGTTAGCTTTAACACACTTGCATCTGCGATTCTTCATGCATGCATCTACAGATGATCTATCTGACGGATCGCGTTTGACTTGACACCACGCCAGGGCAATGCCTCGTCGATCTGCGAGTTTTTGGCGCTTTTGACCGTTTTTGAGTCGTATTTGCATTAATGACGTCGGACGTCGTTGTGACCGTGCGGCGGGGCACCAGAGGCCGATACGTAGGGAGTGCTGCACAGCAGCCGTGTGCCAAAGGCCTACCGTATGATCATCGTGTGACAGAGATGGATACCGTACGGCTATCATACGATAGGTGATTAGTGTTCGTGTTAATTACTTTAATTAGCATAATTAAAGAATTTATTTACATGCACTGTATGTAGAAATTTTTAGATATAGTCAATGAGCTCAAAAACTTTCGAATTTTTTTGTAGAGCTTTCCGATACAGCATACTACATTGTGCAATTTATTTGTAATTTTATCCATTCGTGTAGGATCAAATAATGCAATCAAAGAGGGTGAATGATTGCCTCTACTTTTTGGAATCTCTTAGTGCTCGGTGAAAGCTTCGACCGCTCGGTGCTCAACTGCTGCAATCGATCACTCAGTGTTCGACTTCTTGCTCGTTCGCTCGGTTTTGATTTTCAACCGGTTTGTACGTGCTCGAAATCTTTAAGACCGGGAGTAGAACCTCTCGATCACTTGCGCCTTTGAGTAACCAGCACTTTCGAGCACTCGTATTTTCTCTGTTTTCCTGGCAACGATTTGACACCTTTGCTAGTTGTCGTAAGCTTCAATTCAACTGCAATCACTAGCAACGTTTCGAGCAAATCAAGAACCAGATTGATTCAAGATGACATTTGTTGCTGGATTTTCATGGATTTACAGAGTGCCCTTACAAGCACCCCAAAAATCCTAGCCAAAAACTAAAACCTCTTCAATCTACTCCACCAAAACCTTGTGTTAACGCTTAGCTTTTCCATGCTTTTATAGGCTAACGCCCCAAATCGTATTCTCATCAAACACAGACACCAAACTCTATCCGTTTCGAAAATCAAGGGACCAAAAACCTTTCCAAATACATGTTTTCATAATATCTAAACCTTCCAAGTTATGGACTCCTTCTATAATTCTTTCAACTCAACACGTGTTGAAGATTTCAAGACTGCACCTCATATAACTTCTCCACACACCAACCACATTTGATCTCCACATGCATTAGCGTGAGCCCGACCACCTCGTGACATCCTCGATCGTTTGGACCTCAGATTCCCCCTCCTAGTCCCGGTCCCCCTCGTCATCGATCATGATTGTCTCCACGCCCAACCTATATATGCAAAGACCAAATAATATTTTCCCTGGCATAAGTTATTCCCAACTTGATCGACATTAGTCCACACACGCAAACCACACCCATAACCATCAATAAGTACAAACCAAATCATCTACGATCTCAATTTCCACGCTATCCAGAAATCAACCATAGACCACTCAATAAATCTAGTCAGACCGCCATGCCTAGGCTGGTCAAACCGCTAGTCCAACACACACGAGTACTCAAGGTACTCGAAGATCGTAAGAATTGAAGTACTCGAAGCTTACGAGTACCGACCATAAAACCTACAGCAACCAATCACAAAGCCTACGACTACCGATCGTAAAGTCTACGATAACCGATCGTAAAGCCTACAACTACTGATCACAAAGTTTATAGCTACCGATCACCGACCAGGCATCGTAGCACCGACTACTGATCACCAAGTACCGATTATGTACTGTAGCTATCGACTATCGACCGGTTACTATAGCAGCGACCATCGACCATGTATTGTAGTTACGACCAACGACCGGTTCACTATAGGTTGTGATCATCCTAGGTCGTTTTGCCGTGCTCGATCTACCACGGACGTCATGCCCGACCTACCACGGACGTCATGCCGTGGTCGACATATCGTGGTTGCTCTGCCGTGGTCGACCTACCGTGTTCGTTCTGCTGTGTTCGACCTGCTGTGATCGAAATTTGCCAATTCCTATTTTGCAAAAGTGCACCGTCTAAAACTTTCATAAATGCAAGTTTCAATGTAACCCAATTGTCAGTTATTCATCATCACTATATGCACGACCTATCCACATGATCTAACAATCTCTCCCTTGATGAATACATTGACAAACACAGCAAAATCTCTTGACTGGGTTGAGTTTTGAAAGAAAAGTAAAATTTGCGAAAAGAAAGTTTCAAAGCTGTAGAGAAAATACAACAGAAAACTCCGACCCCCCCTCAATACAAGAGAGCAAATTAAGCAAATACATCAAATTTTCCTCCAATTTATCCTATATTTCTCCCCCTTTGGCAATATAATCATCAAGAACTCCAAAGAGAGAGAAAATACTAAGAAGGAGCGATGAGAGTAAACATCCAGAAGCTTTGTAGATTATTCAAGCCACTATGCATTGATTTAAGAATTTAACCAAACCACTTTTTTAATAGAGTCCTCTATAAAGTCATATATCATATAGAACTGTCAAAACTAGTCTTTAATATGATTAAGCAAATTAAATTAATGACAAGCATTTCAACATGATCAAAACCAATTAGAAGGAGCACAATGAGATATCACACCGAAAAGTGAAAGCCTAAAAGTGAATCAAACTTTAAATCTAGACGAGCTAGCAGTCTCATCTAACAACCTATTGCTCCACACTCAATTCTTAAGTATGTGGCATGCTTGTAGTATACTTATTTTCACGATAGCACACTAAGCATATTTATTTTTATTTGTGCACTTTTTGTGCCTTTTCTTTTTATTTAACCATGACATACTTGAAACATACATCTTTTCAACTTTCTCTTTCTCATATTTTTTATAACAAGCCAACTTGAGTGAACATAAAAGATTGCAATATGAAACATATGAACCTCATAGCTAAGATTTAAAATAAACTCACAATCAAGCTAATCTTTTAGATGAACATCATAAATTACTATTTATAATCAATCTAGTCAAAATATTTCGCCATATCATATTTTAGTTCAAGTATAGTAAAATAATTTTAATCAGTCATGATCAAAGCTATACAATATATGAGTAAATATGATAAAGATATCTCTATAACTCATTTGATTTCAATGACTTGGACTTAAAGAATTATCTGACAAATATAATAAATAAAGTTTTTGAAATTTTTCAACAACAATCTTCCCCTTAGAATAACCCCAAAGAATGCAACACACCCAAATCACTTCGCAAAAGGGCAAGACGAGAAGAAACAAGCAGTTTTAATAGAATAAGGCCAATCCGAAAATCTAACTCAACTAAGAGTTGGACAACATCACCTTTTTCACAAGGTCTCTTAGAAATTGAGATCACTTAGAAGTGAAAGTGAAGAACCATCAAGTGTTCCAATCAAGCAATGACATAAAAGACTTAGAACGCAATCAAGCCAATGTTCTCCATCCCGTGTTAGCAGTTTTTACATCACAAAAAGCATCGATCTCACAGTACTGTGGTTAGTGAAATAAGATTTAGGAACTTAGTACTATGACACACAACAAACAGGAGTAATAGCAGGCAATGATAAAAATTTAAGTGAAGAATTAACCATTGTCAAAATTTGATCAGATCGCTGTTAAAATTCGATCAGACCGCTGTTGAAAAGCTTGTCAAATTCTTTGTTGTTCTTCTTACCTTTAGCATCATCATTGTTGTGATCGTCGTCGTCATAACTCTCATATTCAACATCACTCAAATCAAGACGCTCAATAGCGGATATGATCTTTTCAGCAAACTTGCGATGGAGATTGCCACCTTTGGTACTGTTGCTCTTCAATGACTGACGATGATGGTTCTTGTTTTCCTTGATAACCTTCCCCTTGAGCTTGGGGCAGTCCATCTTAATATGGCCTGGCTCGCCACACTCACAGCATCTGATCATGCCTGAAGTGCCTCCTTACTTTCTCATCCTCTTGTTGTTGAGTGCATTGGATGCATGTGAGGAGTTCAACACTATATCCTCTTCAGGGAGTTACTCGAATTGTTCTTCTAAAAAAGAAGACAAAGAAACACAAGACAAAGAACTCGACGAATGTTGGATCCCGGAGCAACAACTCCGAAACCCTCTGTGTAAATCGCACTAGTTCAGGAACAGTTAGTGCACACAGTAGAACAAAGATACATATCAAGCATAAATGACCAACTATATTAAATAAAAGAGTACGACCTTATGACCAAGTCTTACATTAGGATTATTAATAACACAAATAAAGGAAATAACAGTGGAAACAAGCTGATAAATAGCGAAGCCCGACAGCCTGCCCACAGGCAAACAACTGTAAGGCGCGGTCTACTCATCCAGGTTATCACCATAGTCGAAGTCATCCTCCTTTGAGAGGAGATAGTAAGGTGAGTACAAAATTGTACTCTACAAGTCACACGGAATATGCAATATAATGATAAAGGCAACAAAGAAAGGCATATAGGGTTATTTGAGCATAAAACAACAATTAATGAAATACAGTAATTATATTGAAATTGTTGAATTTAATACAGTAGGTAAAAACAAAACTGTAAATGAAATTAATACCGTTAGTGCAGGCTCCGACCAAACACTAACCTAATCACGGGCATCCCACCTGGATCATCTTTTCCAAAAGATCTCTTATGGATCCCATCCATCTACAAGGTTTCCATAAACCATTTTGAAAACAAAGTCTAATCCGTGAAAAACCTTACTCAACATGCACATGACCGTGGGCACGGCTATATAAGATAGATTATACACTCTGCAGAGATTGTACAGCTTTACCCACAAGACATAATCATCCCATATTGCCACCAGATGAACACACTACCTTTGGTGTGCGGCGAGGAGATCATGACAAGGCCTTTACAATGCAAAGCTTTCAACCTGGCCAAGCTAACTCTAAGGTTTCACCCAGTAAGGAATCCACCAGACTGGGACCCCCTCTTGAGCCGAGTGAGACTTCTTATGGCCTATGCCATGCTCACTTTCAACCTACGACATGACTCAGGTTGGGACCCACAAATTAATCAGCCAGGACTGTCCCATACCAGCCTTATGGTAGTACGATAGGGCTTTACAACAGTAGCTCACAGACCGGTCTTTAATTGACTTAAGCTCAACCATATACCCTCTGTGCCCGACAATTAACACTGTGTCACCAAACAACAGTGCATGTTTGCACCCACCACCTAATCATTAGCCTAAGTCTAAGCCAAATTTTATATTTTATTTTAAAATATTTCGTAATATTTCTTGACTCTCCGAAGTCAAGAATATATTTGTAAAGCTTATCATTTTATGTGAAAAGTTTAGCCCAAAATAAAGATTATGTTTAAGCAGGTCTAAGCATTTGATATAAAATTCTCTATTGCATACTAGTATACTAACTAGAATTTTATTCTAGGGTGACAAGGTATAATGTTGCATAAGATCAAAGGTGTCAATAACAATTAGGGATTAACTAAGTTTAAAACTGGAATTGAAATACTTGAATAAACATATGCATGCAATATAATTTAAATCAACATAATTTTATTTATAAACTGGGATCAATATAATCAAGGTGTATGACTTGCCTTACTCCACAGTTTGGTGTGAATCGTCGTCGAGGAATTCTTCCGAATTATCATAGTCTACACGTGAAAATAACCTACCAAATTCAAATAAAATTGAAATAAATTCAAATAAACTCTAAAAATTTAAATTAAGGGCATAAATGGATAGATTGGAATTTTTATGAATTTAGGAATTTGAACAGGCTCAATCGGAGTTAGGACGAAGGAAAACGGGCTCTCGGAAGTTTAAAATCAGAGAAAAGAAAAAGGCTAATTTTCTGGAATTATTTTTTTTGAAGGAAAATGGATTTATGGCGTCAGCCCTGGGATTTTATTTTTGGCTAAATTATTTTTATAAAGGAAAATCAGGTTTATGAAATCAGCATGATGTTAGTCCTGATTGATTTTTTTCAGACCAGAGACTGACAGGTGGGCCCTGGTCTATGGAATTTTGGACACATCTGGCCCTGTAGACGCCCAAAATTCCGCATCTGGCCCCCATTGCGCAAAAATTCCAAAACTAGCACCCGCCCGACCGTGCGTCTCTGCCGTGCCGCCACGTGTCCTGGTCGTGCGGTGTGGTACCGCACGACCGCACTGTTCACGAGTCGTGCGGTACCACACCGCACGACCGCCCTGCCTACCCGCCCGAGCGCGCGACCTCCCCCTCCGACCGCGTGACTGCTCTGCCCGACCGCGAGAATCTCTGCCGACCGCGCGACCTCCCCCTCCGGCCGCACGTCTCTTTGATGTCTCATCCGTCCGCCGAAAGCATTGCACACTGGCTTTTTTTGATGCCGCTGGCACACGCGTCTGCAACCCGGTTGCATGGCCCCTCCACATGACTGATGAATGCATGTTTAAATGCCTTGAACAACAGATGCATACGATACAGGAAGCTCATTTGCATTTGGAGTGAAGACCGAGCGAGAGCGAGGAAGGCAGTGAAGGAAAGTGAGGAGTGAAAACACAAAGGTTTGAGTTGTCTTCGTTTGGAATCAGCGGATTTGGCAAGTACAAAAGTTGTAGATCATCTCGTGAGCTTCAAGAAGAGGTAAGTTTTATGCCCGTGCAACTATAATTTTATGTATGTTATTAGGCTAGAATTAAGCAAACCATCTTGTGTTACTGTTATTTTATGTCAATGTTTGATACGCTATGTATGTATAGCAAATCTACCATATGTTAGGCATGATGTATTGTAGTGTATGTAGTGTTTTCCTTTTTTTGTGAACATACGTACTGTAATGTAGTTTCATTTAGGTGGAAAGTATGAACTTGTAGTGTGTAGACATTGAGAAAATACATATTTATGTTAGAGCATTTGTAGGTGATAACAATAGTAGGAGGATTAGAAACATATGATTAGTACGCTTAGGGAAGAACTACATACAGTGTGGTAGGTGGTAAAAATAAATTAGAAATAAATTTGATAGATTAGAATTAAAATATAATAACAGTAATACAAAGTTATAGTACAATTACATAAAGACTATATTAAGTAAAAGTTAGAAAAGATTGTAGTATAATAATGTTGTACTTTTATGTTGAAGTTACGTATTGTAATGTAGTTAGTTATTGGTGAACATATGTGCTTACATGTGTAGGTGTTGAAAAAGTAAATATTTATGTTGGAGCATTTGTAGGTGCTAGCAACCGTAGTTAGATTAGACACAATTTGTATAATTAGTAGGCTTAGTGAATGACCGTAGTATGAAGGTCATTTGATGGAAATAAAAATGAAATGAATATGTAATTTGATGTATGTTACAATTTGAAAGTAAAATAGTTAGAAATAAATTGTAGATTTAGAAATACAAACCAAATACTAATCGAAACTGTTAATGTTATAATGGGGTAGTGGGTGTTTGATGGTACGATTGTTACATGCTGTGTACTAAAATGGTTGATTATTCACTTATGTTAGGTACGCAATGGCTGGCATTCAAGATTTGTTCGTGTTTTATGGGAGTGGTCTCGTACGCGATGGGGCGTATGGGGCGGACCTGTCAAATTGCGACCGGACTGTGGAGAGGGCAGAATCATTCGCACATGGTTGGTTCGGATGCTGCTAGTGGAGATGTAGAGCCTGGGTTCATCTCCAGCGGTCATGAAGACGCTTCTGCGGGAGAACATGTGGGCGAGGAAGTGGGTGATGAAGACCTCAGGAGGCGTGCGGAGAATTTCCAGGCCAACGAAGGTGTGGACAAGAGGTGGTGGGCCGCCCGCATTGATTGTCATGAGTACCTTAGGGACCAGGTGGAAGAAGTGGGCAGCGAGGAGGACGAGGAGGTGGAAACAGACAGTTCTGGAGAGGACGAGGATGGCGAAGCTGCAACTGGAGGGGTGGTAGGTCGTGTTATGACCACGGACGGTGCGTACGTGTCGTCCAGACTCGACGACAACGCAGCGGCAGCCCTAGTTCTGCCACAGGCGGAGGAGGGAGAATGGGGGTTCAGCGAGGCTGCACTCATTTTGGGGCAGTGCTTCCGTAGTAAGAGTGCTGTGCAGCAGGCTATTGCTAGACATGCCGTCAACATAAGCCGGACGTATCGGGTGCATAGGTCAAACCCGGACACGTACATTGTGAAGTGTGTCGACGGGTCCTGTCCTGGCAAAGTTCGTGCACAGCGGTACAAGGGCGTTGGCACGGAGTTCCGGATAACGGTGCTGCAAGATCACAGTTGCGAGCTTGCGGGGCCTGTACATAGGCACCGCAACATGACATCATCGTATGTTGCGGAGCTGGTCACCCACCTCATCCAGGCGGATGTGTCCATTTCCCCGAAGGTTCTAATGGCAGAAGTAGCAAACACGGTGGGATTCGAAGTGAGCTACAAGAAGGTATGGCAGGCCAAGCGAAAGGTGTTGCACCATATGTATAGGACATACGAGGAGGCGTACTACCTGGTCCCAAGAATGCTGCAGCAAATTGCACAATTAAACCCAGGGACGTACATAAACAAACATGAGAGGGTTCATCCTACGGAGGTCCCAAATTGTTTCATACTTGACAAAGTGTTTTGGGCCTTCCATCAGGCGATACAAGGTTTTAGATGGTGCCGTCCGGTGCTAACTATAGATGGGACGTTCCTATCCGGTAAGTACAAGGGTACTATCCTCACCGCAGTTGCAGCTGATGCAAATGACCAGTTACTCCCAGTGGCATTTGCAATTGTGGAGAATGAGAATACGGATAGTTGGCTTTGGTTTCTTGCCAATGTGAAGCATGCCATAGTGCAAGATCGCCTTGAAGTGTGTGTCATCTCCGACCGCAATGCAGGCTTGCTGTCAGCGTTGCGAACGTTGCAGAATGGAACGCAGCCTCCCTTCCAGTGGAGTGATGTGAAGAACCGTTGGTGCATGAGGCATATTGCAGTGAACTTCCACAGAAGGTTCCGTAGTAAGGACCTAATGAAGATGTTGAAGAAGCTATGCATGCAGAACCAGAAGCGAAAGTTCAACACCTTGTGGAGGCAGCTCGATTAGGAGGCTACCAAGCATGTGCATACAGAAGCAGGGGTCGTGGAGGGGGGCTCCACAAGAGTCGGGGTATTCACACAATGGGTTCAGTCCAATGCACCTGACTTGAAAATGTGGTTTTTGTTGCACGACACCGGTGGGGCAAGGTATGGGATCATGACAACCAACATGTCCGAGATTTACAATGGTGTCTTGAAGAGTGTCAGATCCCTGCCGATCACGGCAACCGTGGGCAAGAGTTGGAACCGTACCGTCGGGTACTTTGTGAATAGAGCCATGATGGCGAAGAAGCACTTGGACGAAAACAAGCAATACTCTGAGGTCATGCAGGCCTTCATGGATAGGAAGATGGAGAAGGGTCGATCTCACATTGCTCAGCCCATTGATGGCTTAAGGAGGAAGTTTGAGGTCCGCCTCAGGTAGAAGTATGTCATGGGTCACATTAGAGGGGAGCGCAAGCAGGTATGCACGATTGATGATAAAGCATCTTGCACCTGCAACAAGCCCCAACTTCTGCACAAGCCATGCTCCCATGTGTACGCGGCCTGCGTTGTATGGCACCAGGCGTTGACACAGTACATCTCAAAGTACTACGACATGCAGCACTTGTATGCAACCTGGAGTGCAGAGTTCCATTCCTACGGGGTAGACATGCACTACAGGGAATTATGGCCAGGGGAGATAAAGTGGGTGCCCAACGATACACTGAAGCATGTCGGTCGTGGAAGACGACAAAGCCATCGCATCCGCAATGATATGGATGACAGCCAGCGAGGGGATCGTGTTCGGCACCCGAAGTATAGGCTATGCAAGTTGATTGGCCACTCCCTCAGCTAGTGCCCAAACAGGCCGACATCAAGCAACTCTCCGTAGTACCAACCACAATGTTTTCTTGTACCCATTGTTGCTTCCATGTGTTGTGTGCGTTGCGATGTACCCTGCATTATTCAGGAGGTGTACGCTCCATTGTTGGCTCCATGTATCTATGTCATGCACATTACCATGTTATGTATGTTTTCGTACATTCCATATGTTTCCTTGTCGTGTGGGTCATATTCGTATGCACATTTTATGTATGTTTTGGTACATTCCATACGTTTCCCTGTCGTTACATTTGTTGTTAATTATGTTGTCATTTGTTGCACATTTTGTTATAAATTTAGACTCACTTGTTATCCTTCTTTGGCAGGACATGGCGTTCGAGTTGCTAGACCCCCGTTGGGATGAGCACCACCGATGCCATGCGTGGTCGTCGGGAGACACACAAGGGCCTCCTTGCTTCGTCCTTAGGGGCCCCCGAGAGAACTGGCGTCTCGACTAGCGGTACATCCCACTACTGCGGGACACCGGGCTGTTGCCCATTGCCCGCATGTTGGATCTACCGCATGCGTTCCAGTATGATGCGCCGCTGCTGTCCGCTCTCGTTGATCGATGGAGGCCGGAGACTCACAGCTTCCACTTCCGGTGGAGGGAGATGATGGTTACTCTGCAGGACGTGACGATGCTTACAGGTCTACCCGTCCGTGGTGCTGCTGTAGTGCCATCCCAAAGGCAGCAGATTGGAAGGTCCGTCTGGTCACCGGTTCGGTCATCCGATCCCAGACAACGCAGCTGGTGTGCCACATGGATGGCTTCGTCGGTACATGACCTGTCCTGGACACGCACATGAGGAGGAGGTGCGGACACACTTTGTTGCATACCTGCTATATCTGTTCAGGTGGGTCTTGTTCTCTAGCACCACTGGAGACTCCGTGCAGCCTAGCTACATACACCTACCAGAGTCCTTAGCGGATGGCTGGCCTAGTCAGGTGCCACAGTATAGCTGGGGATCAGCAGTTCTTAGCGCCACATACCGAGGCTTGTGTGACGTCTCGCGGCGCAGCGCGGCCAGCGAGCCGATCCTAGCCGTCTGCTAAATTCTCCTTCAGTTGTGGTCGTGGGAAACTTCCCCATTGGCAGACCTTACTTTGGTCGTGTTGTGCACCCTTATGACCTCAGCCCGCAGTTCTACGGCCTCGGTGGTGGCGATGACCCCGTTGATGGGCCCACAATGGGTACACGTTGGACACATGGTCAATTGAGGTGGGCTAGGCACAGACCGAGAAGTGCGTACATGGATTTCCACAACAGGTTCAAGATTCTGCACGAGGCCGACATAGTCTGGTGGCCATAGACTCCACGATTCATTATGGACACGGCCCCCACGCGTTATCATCTCAGTGCGGGCAGGATCACAGGTACTGGTTGATGACCTGCCACTTGGTGTTCTCGCACTGCGCTTCGGACCGGCGGTTGGACAATTGCCAACTATTTGTTCATCCACTCAATTGCCATTTATGTCTAACCATATGTTCTTCTTGCAGCAATTGCGACAGGATAGCTCGTTGCTATAGCCATCGTCATCACGGAGGGCGACGGTGGAGCAAGCGCGCTCTCCAGGCCGACGGGGGCCCACTCCAGAGAGCGACCCTGACTCGGCGCAGCAACCAGAGGGGGCGATGCCCTCGTTCACCCCTAGCGTGCAGTTCAACCTACAAGACCGGGACAGGTGGTTTGGGCAGACCTATCAAGGATACACATCGCAGGAGTACATGCGCGACTACCCGTCGACATCGTCATTTCGACAGCCACATACCCCGGTATGCACTAATGTATTAAGCTAAACATGTCTATTTCAAAGCCATCTAATCACACTGGCAAAAAATGCAGGTTTACTCGGAGCAACAGGGCCATGACGTTCACGGTGGGTCATCGGCTATTCAGAGTACCCAGGTAAATGCCTTGTGATATTAAGATTCATTACAAACATCGCTGCCCATGTCCTAATTCACCTGTACCATCTCAGCAGCCCATAGACCCCTCGTCGACCGAATGGCTGGGCTCTATTTTCGGGCCACCAACGCAAGACCCCACGCAGCCGTACGCAGTCCTCCCAGTATGACCTTCGAGATGCACCGCACTCGCCTACCCGGTTCACCTTCTCGGAGGATCACATACGACGTCCGAGGAGACGACGAGATTCATAATGAGTTTATTGTACTTCAGATTGTGTAACGTCGCATGATTTCCTGTGTTCGTACTGTTCTGTGCTTATAAAATTATTTGAACTACAATTAAGGCTTCATTCCAATATGACAAGTATGCACGCATGTGGGCGTGACAAAAGAGGGCAGCTTTGCGTGTAGACGTGACAAAAGAGGGCAGCTTTGCACAGAGACGTGACAAAAGAGGGCAGCTTTGCTCAGTGAGATGACAAAATATGCCAGCTTTGCGCAGTGAGATGACAAAACGGGGCAGCTTTGCTCAGTTACATGACAAAAGAGGCCAGCTTTGCCCAGTGATATGACAAAAGAGTACAGCTTTGCGCAAGGACATGACAAAACAGGCCAGCTTTACCCAATGAAACGACAAAACGGGGCAGCTTTGCTCAGTTAGATGACAACAGACTACAGCTTTGCGTAGTGACCTGACATAACGGGGCAGCTTTGCTCAGTGAGATGACAAAAGACAGTAGCTTTGTGTAGTGACATGATAAAAGAGGCCAGCTTTGCTCAGTGAGATGACAAAAGAGGGCAGCTTTGCTCAGTGACATGAGAAAAGAGGCCAGCTTTGCTCAGTGACATGACAAAACAGGGCAGCTTTACGCAGTGAGATAACATAATAGGACAGCTTTGCTCAGTGAGATGACAAAATAGACTAGCTTTGCTCAGTGAGACGACCAAAGAGGGCAGCTTTGCGCAGTGAGATAACAGAATAGGGCAGCTTTGCTCAGTGAGATGACAAAATAGGCCAGCTTTGCTCAGTGAGATGACTAAAGAGGGCAGCTTTGCGCAGTGAGATAACATAATAGGGCAGCTTTGCTCAGTGAGATGACAAAATAGGCCAGCTTTGCTCAGTGAGATGATAAAAGAGGGCAGCTTTGTGCAGAGACATGACAAAAGAGAGGACCTTTGCCAGGTGACATGACAAAAGAGGGCTATAAATCACATGCCTACCCTTTGGCTTATAAAATGAGCTGCAATGAATCTACAAGAGAACACTACACAATCTAACACTGCATCATACCTTTCTTCTCCACATCGAGATGAACAACAAGAATCTAAAGGAATGGCAAAAATTCGCGGACAACATAAATGAGAAAATTAGGAAGGCTAGGGAGGAGTCCCGCAAGAAGGCAGAAAGGGCTGCGGCGGCTCGCGAGGAACAAGGGTTGCTGTGGCTACGAGGTCAACTCCCCCGGCTTGCGAGGAACAAGCAAGGGCTGCTGCGGCTACGAGGTCAGCTCCCCGCAATGAGCGGCCGAGTAGCAACAACCCCATCCCGGACGTCCCCACCGAGCGTTCGCCGCAACTCCCACCTGAGGGGGGAGACACCCCCCTTTGTTGGTGCGGGGACACGTGCAAGTTCTTCAAGTCTAAGCGCCGCATCAGCCTAGGTATGCGTTACTGGGGTTGCGCAAACTACTCCAGTGACTACCCCAACCGGCGTTTTGACACCGCAACCTATCGGCAGCCGGTAACGACCACATGCACCATTTTCCCCTACCTTTTCTCCTTCACAGCATGCACTAACAATCTCTCCCCTGTATTTACAGTCTCCGGAGCCCCTGTGTGGCTACCACAAATGGATCGATCTTGAGATCCACCCTGTGGACCAATGGACCCTCGACTTCGAGGAGTGGAATGTCACACGGGACAAAGAGTTGCTGGAGGAGGAGCACCGTAAGAACGAGCACACCCCGCGTATACAACGCGAGACACAAGCTCATCTCCAAGCGTGCACGCGTAGGGAGCGGGAGGCTCGCGAGATGGAGCACGAGAGAAAGAGGGAAATGGCGGCTAAGGCAAAAGAGACCGCGGAGGAGTTCAACGCCGAGCGGGCAAGGAAGGGAAAGTGGCCCCGGTCTACACAGTAGGTCGTTCGCGCAGTTGGGTAGGTTAGTTGCTTATCGTGCTATATGTTATGCATGTAATAAAAATGTACGCGGCATGTTACTCCCAGCTGTATTATGAAGTTTATTATCTTGTCTTTTCGCATTCCATGATTGTTAGTGCAAAGCTAACATTACAACTACAAACTATCATTACAACTTCATCAGATTTTATTATCTCCCAGCTGTATTTTTATGCATCTACAACTTACAATGAACATAAACTATCATTACAACTTCATCATATTTTTTTTACCATTTCACAACTACAAAAACAACAAAACTTACAAAATCACGGAGATTGCAAACTCTACAAATAGACTAAACCCTAAAAGTCACTTACCACTTTATGTATCGACAGTTCTACGCTCAATCATTCCTAAAAAAATTTACCAAATTTTTTTTACATCTACAACTTACAATGAACATAAACTATCATTACAACTTCATCATATTTTTTTACCATTTCACAACTACAAAAATAACAAAACTTACACAAATCACGGCGATTGCAAACCCTAAAAAAAGACCAAACCCTAAAAGTCACTTACCACTTTATGCATCGACTGTTCTACGTTCAATCATTTCTAAAAAAATTTAACAAATTTTTTTATGCATCTACAACTTACAATGAACTTAAACTTTTATTACAACTTTATCTATTTTTCCCAGTTTATAACTACAAAATTGCCAAAACTTAAAACAATCACGGCGATTGCAAACCCTAGCAACTGAACAAACCCTAAAATTCACTGCGCTCAACGATCTACAGTGTAAACGTGCGGTCGGGCTTGCAGTTGTGCGGTCGGGACGGAGTCGCGCGGTCGGAGGGGGAGGTCACGCGCTCGGGCCGGTGGGCAGGGCGGTCGTGCGGTGTGGTACCGCACGACCCGTGAACAGTGCGGTCGTGCAGTATCACACCGCATGACCGGGACACGTGGCGGTACGGTAGAGACGCGCGGTCGGGCGGGTGCTAGTTTTGGAATTTTTGCGCAATGGGGGCCATATGCGGAATTTTGGGCGTCTACAGGGCCAGATGTGTCCAAAATTCTGGTCTATGTGGACCGAGTCCATGGACCAAAGGATTGCTGAGGTGGCAGTGATGATTGTGTGGCATCCAGGTGCCAGGTGACTGGGCTAATTTGCTGACGTGGCAAGCCAGCTAGTGACACGTGGCTACCACGCAGACCAAAGTGCAAACTTGGCTCGGGCCCCCGAGGTGGCTGCTGACGGTGCTGCCTTGTGCTGAGGTGGTAGGCCACAGGGTGCCACACGACAGCCATGTGAGGAGAGATGATTGAGGGAGGGGTTTGGGGCAGTGTGAGGAGAGGAGTCTCGGGGAGGGTTTAAATAGGGTCAGGGAGGGGCAGGCCAGCGGTAATTCGTCACCGGAGAAGTCAGGGAGGTGGCAGCGGTTGCAGGCGGATTAGGCCGTGTGGGCTCGGGGAGTGGGGGAGGCAGGTGCGGGGATGGCGGGGTTGGCACGGGTCTCTCGGGAAGAAGGGAAAAAGAGGGGGGAGTTGCGGAAATGGCGGAACGGCCGTGCAGTGCGAGGAGGAAGAAGGAGCGCAGGGAAGAAGACGACCGGGGTGGCTGACAGGTGGGTCCTGCTGTGCAGAGAGATGAAAGAGGGGAGGCGCGAGCGGCAGAGGCCGATGGATAAGGATCAGACGGCCAGGAGGAAAAAAGAGGCGGCGGATGGGTGAGATGGGCCAGGACGACGTGAGCAAGATTGGGCTGTCCACGTGTCGGCCGAAGAGAAGGGGCAAGCGAGATGGCGAGTGGTGACGTGGAGAGATCTGGACCGTCCACGTGTCGCTCGAAAGGATAGGGTGGGAGATTTAAATTTTAATTTGGACTTTGAATTTTCAGAAAACCCGAGAAAAGAAAATAAAGCTCAAAAAATACCAAATAAATTCCAAAAATTTCAGAAAAATTCACAGAAATTCCTGGAGATGTTTTGGACTTAGGAAAAATATTTTCAACTTAAAGTTGGTCTCATTTTTATACTTAAAATACTTTTAAATTTAAAAATAGATTTTAACTCCAGAAAACCAGATAAAAGCCAATAAATCCAAATAATTAATTTAAAATAAAAAATAAAAATATCCTTTTATTTAATAATATTTTTGGGTTTTTAATTAAAATTACTTTTCAAATCCAGCCTTTTTTAAAAAATAGAAAATCAAGGAAATTCAAAATAAAATTTAGGCAATCAAAACACTTATTTTTTATTTTAAACCAAATTAATTTAATTTAATAATAAGTTTTACCCAAAAATTGAAATAAACAGCTGGGCTGTTACAACGAAGCAGCCTGCACAGAGTTAGTTACAAGTGCTAGAGATGAAGACTTCTCAGTTTTAGATGGCAAAGCTTCTATCTCAGAGGTTCTCAATCTAGAATAAAGATCATATATGGTTAAAGTATCTAAATCAACAATTTGATTAATAGTTATGACAACCAGCAACCACTCAGAACAATATGCAAAATGTTAGTTGCATTATCTTCATCAGCAGGAATCACATTAACAATATGCAAATCACTCAAGATTTTCTCAAAACGGGCAAAGAGATCATTAATAGATTCACCAGGTTCATAGCAAAATCAGAGTACTCTTTTTGATACAGATTTTTACGCATTTTCTTTATCTTCGTGGTTACTTCATGATAATCACAAAGAGTTTTTCATATTAAGTGGGCAGAATTAATATGAGCTACTCAATCAAATTCTTTGAGAGAACGAGGAACAGAAAGTTAAGAGTTTGAGCATTTAAATAAACATCTGCTTTATTTAGAATAGTAACAACAACAGGAACCTCATAAGGTCTAGAAACCTTATTCCAAACATCACTACCTTAGTCTCAATATAAATTTGCATATGACACTTCTAAACAGTAAAATCAGTGCTATCTAGCATAGAGGATAATTTACATATCTCTCTGACGCCATAGCAATCTGCTCTGATACACGTGTAGGATCGAATACTGTAATCAAAGGGGGTGAATGATTGCCTGTGTTTTTTGAGATCTTTTAGTGCTCGGTGAAGACTTCGACGGCTTAGTGCTCAACCGCCCAATCAATCGCTCAGTGTTCGGCCCCTTAATCGATCGCATTCTCATTTTTCTCCTCTTCTCTACTCCCTCCTAATCTTGCCTAGCTGCTCTTCTAAATTCCCTCACCTATCCTCCTGGGCGATGCACTGATTCCGTGACACCTACGAGCTGCACAGCCACCCGGGATGATGCCCTTGCGCACGGGATTGCTGGCACACGTTGGCAGCAACGAGCAATGCAGGGCTGACATGCGGCAGCCTCCTTCGCGCGGGCGAGCGCCAACATGCGCTGGCGCAGGAGGCTGCCACGTGGCGATGAACAGCTGGCCCAAATGAGCGAAAGCGCGCAGCCGTGTGAACACGATTTCAACTGGGTGACGCGACGATTTCTGGTGAGCAGGGAAAAGCGCGCGCTGGCGGGAGGCTTCACGCGCGGGCGACATGGCGACCGGCGGCTGGCAACGGCGTTGGAGGCACGGATGCATGGCGAAGGGCGATGGAAATTGGCAGCTTCTTTTTGGCGTACGTCGGTGGATTTTCTGGCGGCTAGGGATTATAACCTCATGATTTTTTGGCTAATCTCTCCCATGTTTCCTTTTACCTTGGCACATCTCCTAATCCGATTCCAAGTGGCTGCATGCAAGACCCGTTCCAAGAACCAATCCATCCCTCTAAAATCTCACACATGCCCTTTTGTATATCTTTTTTCTGTATTTACACATAGGTCCTCAAAAGGGTATTTCTAAAATATTACAGTTTAGATCTAATCTTATATCCATGGTAGATTGTAGTTGTGCGGGCACCAGGACGGTTGCTCAAAGGAGCTCCTTTCACTACAGTGTTGGAGTCAAAGGTTACCGACCCAAAGATGGGTTCTTTGGGATTAATGACTACCAAGTCCTAGGGGCAAAAATTCATCGGATGGAGGTAGGTTAGGATTAAACAATGTAAAAACCTTGCCATGGTCACTCTCATCGGGTACCTTTTGGTATCGCGAGTCATGGTCGACATGGGGAGATGATTGTGTCTTGGCTGTAAAGTGTACAAGCTCTGCAGAGTATAAATCTATTCGAATAGCTGTGTCACTAGTCATGGACGGCTTAGTGAATCTTCCACCTTAGTAGTTTTATGTGTTGTAAAACGGTTTGGGGGTATGTGTAGATGGGGAAATCCATGGATAACTTGGATGGCAAAGGGTTTGCCACTGTTTTATTATTTTGGGCAGCAAACCTCTCATTTAATTGTTGTTAATTATACTTTACTATTATTTTATTTTCTAATGTTAAATGCTCTTACAAATTTCGGTTGCAATCTATTATTCATTATTGCAAATGAAACCTCGCCTTGTGCAAAAAAGGAAGGCTTGGTAATATAGCCATCTCCCTTGAAATAACCTTGCATATTATATAATATTTGCTTTAAAGTCTTGCAGAGTACAATTTCGTACTCATGATTGCCTATTGAACATATTCAGAAGATGTGGAAGAAAACTCGTCATATGGTTACTTCTATGTCACGTGTTTTGGCGATGATGATGCCGATCTTTAAGGTTCAATCCCAGTCAGTTTCCTGTAGTTAGGCTGAGCAATACTAGCTAGCTTTCGTTGTATCTTTATCTTCCTTTCTGCTGCAATTTCATGTCATGTTAACTGTTTGGCTGGTCGGCCCTTTTGTTCTAAAACCAGTCTCTTATGACTTAATTTTGGTTATTAAGTATATTGTGTTACTCTATATAGCTGATCATGAATAAATATGCTATGAATGTTGTTGTATGTATGTGCTAGCCACTAATCATGGGACTAGCACGGTAAACATATAGGATTTGGAATTAATTTCCTGGGTTTGACAGCGTTGGTATCAGAGCCATACTGACTTTATGGTTGACCATAGTTAGGAATGGCCATTAGTTTAAGAACTTATGATTTTGAAATTTTATTTGTGAATATTACCAAATGTTTGTGAAAAATGTACACTATTATTGCTGCACTCCTTATCCTACTTAGTATCTTATTGCTACTTTTCTCTCATTTTATTTACAACCGGTTGCTAATTCTTCCCTTCTTCAAAATATGTAGGTGGCCTAAATTTTTCATGACCAAAGTGATGGTTGGCCTAGATTCCTCCGTATATGCTATGGAAACTAGGAGAAAGTGATAACCTTTTTACTCTATCTTGGATGAAGGTCAAACGGGGATATAAGTAAAGCACAAAGACACCAAATGTGGTTCGGCCTGCTATGACGTAGTGACCGAAACAGAAGTTGGAACATTGGACTCGGATTGTGTTTGAGCTAGAGGTCGATTCGGACTCTAGTCCCACCAAGGAGTTCGGATAAAGAAACACAAACCGACTCAGATTGTGCTCTCAAGATGGTGCACGGTAAAAGATGGAAGTTTTTTTTTGTTTGCTAATTGAGGGAATTAACCATCAATTTTGTAGGGTTTATGTGAACACAACGATTAAGCAACGCAAAAGTAAACACACGGATCAGCACTAAAACAAAACTCTAATGGACAAAGACTTAACAAAATGTACAAGAAATAAACAGATTAAACTACGGTTTTAGTATTGCAATTTTCGGTTTGATGGACAAAAGGATAGAAAACGAATCTAACTACGGGTAAAGAAGTTCTCACCGAGTAAACCTAGAATCTGATACCACATGATACGGGGAGAGGTCACAATCTTCTCAGTGAGGAACCGTAAATAGTTGATGCGAAGTAGACAATGTCACTAGTTGAACACTCGCGCCAATGCACGAACCCTCAACTCTTCGGAATACGCCCAAAACACACCGGATAATTGTTCGTCACGAGACTACAAACGACGAATGCCAAGTCCCCAATTCCCAATGGAACGACGGCTTGACCTTGAATTGCATAACGAATAATGGATCACCTAGTTCTCTCTCAAAGTCCTCGCATGAACTCTGCTGTTGAAAGAATAAGCAATAGCTATGTTTCAATCTTATGCATAAAATTGGTCGGCCCCTAAAGGCTGCCAATACAAGGCTTATATAGCCCCTTGGGACATCCATATGGTCCCCAAACCAAGTACAACTCAACCCTATATGGTTTTGGATACGAACTCTCACAAAAAGGAAATTATATTTTTCACCTGTCATATTGTTTCTGTCATAAATTTTTATCCATGATGAATTTGAAGGTGGGACCAGATCAATTGCGTAGCCCTTGAAATTATCTTTCCAACGAGTACAAGAACACCTGAATCGGACTCCGTTTGTGAAAGTTATGACCTTTTTATTAACTGCCTGTCAGGCTATCCTGAACCGAATCCGAATTGAATCCTGAGTTGAATCCGAGTTTGAATTGGATTGAGCACATGGGAAGTCCGAATTTGGCTTGAAAATCTTATCCAAAACTTGTAGTTTAAGTCCTTGGGCTCCTCCCTTTTGCTCTCCCAAGTCTTCACATGAGTCATACCTAAGAATACATAAAATACTAGCATGAGGTAGTATTCCAAGTTCATCATCAATTAAAGGAAACTCCTTAAGAAACAAAAGCACCTGTTTGTTTAAACGCTTGGCTCTTGCCCTCGTCATTGGGCCATCTGGTTCTTGGTTATTCTCATGCATGCTTGGAGTGGAAGATGTATATGTAATGGGGATGTCCTCATCAGTATGTGCATGACCACCAATAGGAGAAGATGTATAAGTGTTACAAATAGGTGTATTTGATAGTTGTTACAAATCCTACGGTATTATTCTTGGTGGATTTGATCTTGGTAGATTAAACTAGAAGGATAATTGCTAATAGAAGGAAATTAAGAATGGGGAGATAATCTGATTAATGCGGTGGCCAAGAATTGAAGAATGTTGGAGGAATTACCCTAGGTAAGGTATAAGCAGTCAAATGGGTTTTAGTGGAGCAATTAATTTGGTGGATCTAATGGAACCATGTAGGCATTAGGGAATTGATATCTTTGATATCATTGTCCTTGAGTTGGCATTAATCTAAGATAAATAGGTGAATAATAATTGGTGGAAATCGTGATTAATTTTGGCGCTATGAGTTTTCTATGGGTCAACTGGCGGATCCTTAGGTATTAGAGTTGAGAGTTATATGATTATGCCATTGGAGTTAACAAAGGATTTTTTTTAAAAAAATATTTGTGGAACAATACCACCGTGTGGAATTAATAGAATATTGAGAATGAGAAGTCAATTGTAGTGGATTTGAAGAAGATTATTGGGGATAATTAAATTTCTAAACATTGTGGGGATTAAATAGATGGAGGATTGGATTATGGATATGGTGTATGACCTTGTTAGGTGGAATCCATCGTAAACTTAGAATTACCCTGGTTGGAGTTGATTACTGGGAGATATATGATCGATATTGATTAAGATAATTAGAGTATTGGAGGATTGACGTTGATTGGAAGAATATGTGAAATTAAGTGATCCTTGTGCAATTTGAATGGATGATAGGTGACCGATGGAACTATTGTAGTTGGTGGGCTTGTTCAAATTGGTGCAGTAGGATAACTTTTTTGAGTTTGGCTATACTCTAAGATGCTAAGTGGACAAGAATTGATGGGATTCATGATTAATTGTTGGGATTAATCTAGGAATTAATATTATGTATTTGAGCTATATGTAATGGAGTATGGAAGCGCATATGGATGGCACTAGAAGTGTATTGCAAAAGCAAGGATGAATATTTTGAGAGTTTCACAAATGGGATTTTGAATGATCTTATAAAAAAAATTCAGCTATGTGGGAAGTACAGGATGATGGATCAGAATACTAATGTGAATTGATTGAGTAAATAAAATTTTGACAGGTATCGTTTGCTTATTGAAGTTATAAGGAGTATGGACTTAATTTGGTGGATGTTACTAATCTCTAAGAGATTAAGTAAAGTTGGATGCCTACGACCTATGATCACCAAAGCATTGAATTCAGTGGAATAACCTAATAGGGATAAAGTGGTGAGGAGAAAGTTAGGACTATATTTGATATAAAGATTCACCTTAGATGAATGACCTCCTTGAGGATTCAATTTGCTCTGGTTAGAGATAAATCGGGAAGATATTTAGTTTGGCAAGACAATGTAAATTCAAGTAACAGTAGGTATTAGACAATTAGAGTGAAGAGCATGTGATTGAGGAGTGATGAATGCCACGCCGCATCATAAAGGCGTGAATTTTATTTTGGGTGGAATAGTATGATTAAAGAGAAGATGCCAACTGAGAAATGATTATAGGATTGATTGGGTTGCACATGTTCATTGGAATAATTAATATCAGTGGGATTATTCAAATCAATATGGCAATAGAAGACGGTAATATTGGGTTTGTGCATAAGATATGATTATGTTTTGGTGGGTAGTTATTCCAAAGATTGGGTAGTCCGTAAACAAATAAATGGGCGATGGCATGATGGAGGCCGTGATTGATTATTGGAAGTCAATGGTTTTTACAT
The DNA here is from genome assembly GCA_017311315.1 of Dendrocalamus latiflorus. Classification (NCBI taxonomy): domain Eukaryota; kingdom Viridiplantae; phylum Streptophyta; class Magnoliopsida; order Poales; family Poaceae; genus Dendrocalamus; species Dendrocalamus latiflorus. The sequence goes on from CM029609.1 coordinate 39,587,063, forward strand.
TCTTACTTGGTAGAGCTCTAAGTGACAAAGAAGATAATTCGAAGTTTAACATTGGATTTTAGTGTAGGATTATAAGAATAAGAGTGAAATAAGTGGTGGGTTGCATGAATAGTGACGTAACTACGCTTAAGGTTCAAAATACTAGGATCCTATGATTGAAAGCTGTGATGAAATGTTGTGGATACTTGTGGATATATGAAACAAGGATCGAATTGGGATACATGATGGAATTGAGAAATAAATATCATCGAAGGATTAAATATGGGATTTGATTGTGATTGATACCTAAGTGCAAGTTTGATTAATTGTTGAGAATAGGCCCAAAAAGATGATCTCTAAGTTGGATTCAATATAGATGGAGTATGGTGGTTTAAATGAATTAAATTTGGATAATGCCAAATGAATGTAAGAATGAGTGGTATCTATAACTGAGTGATGGGAGAATAAAAGGGCATGGAGTAACATAATGGAACGAAATAGTTAAGTGCAAAGGATCTCATGAAGAGTCCCAGCAAATTAGACGATACTAATAAAATAATCATGTGATATAAATGTGTAATGGAAGGGGCATATTAGTGGCACTATTGGTTATGGAAAGAGATTAGAGGAGTAGGATCTTGGTACATACAACACATTGAGGATTTATTGAGGTGATACTCCTTAATGAACTAACTATGTTGAGAAAATACGTTGGATTCATTATGTAAGGCTAAGTAGGGAATCTAAATTTAGATAAAGATGAACTTAAATGAGTTACAAAGAACACCTAGTTTAATATTGGTGGGTTGGGCAATCTAGATACTTACTGAAGAATAAAGGCATTGGATGTTCAGCCATGATTAATGAGTATACTATTACCCTATTGGAGGTTGATTAGACATGAAGCCCTAAAGGATTAATTAACTAATGGGATATGGAAGAACGTCAGATATAAGAGGACCTGATTGTACTGATGGGAAAGTTGGAAGATAGAAAATATTGAATCATCACCATGTCAACTCCCATTGATATTGAGATTAGTATAAATTTGATAGAACATGGAATTAAGTTATGAATAATTAACCTCATATTTCTAATTGATGGATTATAGGTGAAGGAATGTGAACTTTCCTGCTGGTAATATAAGGGTTATTTTGGAAGAATCCTAGGATAGAAGTCAAAAAGTAAGTAAAATAGAATGGAGGGATGATATGGTGGTTTCATTTGGAGATTCAAATGCCGAAAATGCCATGATTGAGGTGTTGATGGGATTGCAAGTGGTGCAAAAATAATATTGTGAGGAAATCTTAATTTAGTTGTGGTCACTTAAGGAAAATAATTTGAAAACCATTCGAGTGTAATTGCGGATTGTTATGGATAGATTATGACTATGGTATGTAATGGGTTCCTAGTGGTTTTTGAGAATCAAAGCAATAGAATTTATAAGCCCTTGTTGATTGGTGGAAAATTTTTATAAGGAGATATATTCAGTGACCAAGATATTAAACACTTATGAGATATAAGTTCAAGCCCATAGGGTTTTGGTGATTGATATGCAAATTGTAATAAGGATATAGAGTGTTATCGCAAAAGCGGTGAGATCAATGTGTGATGGAGTAATGTGTCGGTAGACTTTTCTAGGAGAATTAACTGAGTGGAGATTGCTGAAACCAAATATAGTAAAATGGTGGTTGAGATTGATTTCAGAATTAGAAGTATCTTAGAATGATACTCAGTGGATGTTGTCGAGACTCTAATATGCAAATCCAGACCTCTCTGTGTATACCACACTAGTACAGGATCATGCTAGTGCACACAGTGTAAACATAGATAAAGTATCGACCATACACTCAATTAATAAAGGAAAAGATAAAAATATTATTAATTATCAGAGTTGTGACCTTACTGCCAACTTACAATTAATAGCCTGAAGGGCTTAATAAACTAGCAGCGGAAAACAAAAGAAAAGCGTAGTAGCCATTCGACATGCACACATGCAATCGACTGGGAAGTGAAGTCCTAATCCGCAAAATCATCGAACTATCCTCCTTCAGGTACCTTCTGCTGATATAGTTCCTCTTCTTTAACTGAGCAACAATAGGCATAAAGCCGTGAGCACTTTGGTACTCAGCAAGTCGTTTGTAACAAAGAATACAATATAGTATGCAAGGTTTACCAAATGATGGCTAAGTGGTTAGAAAACAATAATTTGAAGTAAATACAATAAACAGATTGAAAGCGAACTTTGAAAATGATTAATAAGTAAATAAATAAAGGAATTGAGAGTAACCACAAGTGAACTGACCATTCACTCCAATGAACCACCCGTGAACTAACCGTTCACGTAATGAACCACTAGTGAACAGACCATTTACTTCCCAACTTAACACAACCAAGTTTTTATGAAAACTCTACTCTTCATGTGAAATCACTGAGCATTATCTATAACCGTGGACACGGCTACTCAAATAGTTTTACACTCTGTAGAGGTTGCACAACTTTATCCACATGATGTTATCATCTCTATGTAAAAGAAAATCATAACAATGCTTTTACGATGCTCAATCTCAACCTAATCTCGCCTGCTAAGATTTTGCCATCGAGTAGGCTAACTACTTAGTCGATAATTGTCCCCTCTTGCGCCAATAAAACATAAGTGATGAAATCAAAGTTGAAACTTCACAAATTATTATGCTAGGTCAATCCCATACTAGACATGTGGTTGTGCGATAAGACTCAAATTAATGGCACATATAGTTAAGACTTAGATATTACCCAGGTGAAACATCCACATACCTGCAGTGCTAACCACACTTCCCCGTTTACTGTATGATCATTCGTACAAGTGAAAACTATTTTGTATAACCACTACCAATGACACTACCCATGCTAAGGTGCACAAATTTTATAGCTGTGGCTGACCACCACGATTTAATATCTCATTAAGTCAAAATTAATTAATTGATCACATGCGACGATAACCCAATGGAATCATGGCATTTAAATTATCGAGAAGAAATTAATCAAATAAGTAATTAACTAGCAATACAAAGGTTTTATAACAAAAATAGCGATGCATGATAATTTAAAACAAAATAACACATAATAGATTTTAAAACTACGTTTAATATGATCAAAGGACATGACTTGTCTTGGCCTTGATCAGTTAATTGCTCTGGATCTTCATATCATCCTTCAACTCCTTCGAAGGCGTTATTTAATGAGAGAGAAAATGAAACGAAGCACAAAATCAAATTAAATAAAATTCAAATGAACTCCAAAAACATGAAAACTAGAACCAAAAGATAGAGCTCAATTTTAGATGAATTTAGAAAAAAGAATCGAGTCAGGTGGAGTTAGGACAGAGGAGAATGGGCTCTTGGAAAATCTAATCTAAAGAAAATACTGGAAATTTAAAAATTCTACTGTGATGTAGACTCGATGCACGGAATAGCTAGTCTACGGTGGACTTAGCTCAGCTGGCTCACAGGTCTATGGCATTGTGTGGCTAGCAAGTGGGACCCAATTGTCAGTGACTTGGCTCATGGCGGACCAGGTTTAAGGAGAAGTCGAACCGATGGCTGGTGTGGGTGCATGCTGGCATGGGTGGGCTGTGCAGTGCGGCGTGCTAACCGTCAATGAGGCGGAACGGCGGGGTGGGCGGGATACTCAACGGCGGTGATGGACAGTGAGGCGGCGATGAAGGCAATGGTGATTAGGGAACGGCGACGACGTGACCTTCGGCGAGATCGACGGCGAAGCACGACGAGCGGCTCAGGATGACAAAAGTGAGGCGTAGGCTCGATTTTTATACATGGACGCCGAGGAGACCACAGGTTGCATGGACTATAGCGTTGTGGCAGACACGGACGCCGAGACCGACGCAGAGACGATGGTGGATGGACCCTGAGCGGGACATGGCGGCGAGCTCGATGAGAATGATGAACAGCGCACGGGCCCTTGGAAGGATGACACGTGGCTTGGGGACGATCAAACGGCTAGTGCAAATGGCACAGATGAACAGTACTTGCGAATCTAGATGCTTGACACATGTCGCTTGACAAGATCCGGCAGTCGAGGCGAACTTGAGCCAGGTAGTCGACGTGTGGCAGCGGCCAGATCAGATGGCTGGCGTGGATTGGGTCGAAGGGAAAAGGTGGGCTGGCTTTAAGGATTCAGCCCAAAGGCCTTTAGGGATATTTTTAATATTTTCTAATACCAGAAATTCAACTAAATTCACTTAAGATCTAGAAAATAGCAAATAAATCCAGAAAAATCCCAGAAAATTCTAGAAAAGAAAAACCTCAAGACTTAAGGAACTCAAATAAAATACTTTCAGCAAATGTTCATGTTTATTTTAGTCATATTAAATCCTTTTAATGAATGAAAATTCATTTTAAGCTTGAGTTAAATCCAGAAAAATTCAAATGATGAATTTTCTTTAAAAACCTTCGAATAAACATAGGAAAATAGGATGTTACAGTTGTTTAAGGACATTTGGAGAATTGTAAGCAAAGTAGGGATTTAGATTTATGTTCTGTAGAAAATTGGATGGTTACAAGGCAACTAAGTCTCCCTGCCTCTGCAGAAATCATTATTGACATTGTTCTGATAAGCCTAGGTCCTCAAGCCACCTGTCGTAGCACCACCCAGACTCTCTCTAGCTCATGTTATGACCTAGTTAGCTTGCTTTGCTCTCCTGCTCCAATGCCATTGCTTGACCGAGGTTCCCCGCCACCATGCGCCATCATGCCATCGCCTCCGTCCACCTTTCCATCCACTATTACCACCCATAGGTTTGCCTAGATTTTGCCATTCCATTTTGCTAGTTCCTAAGCTGCTCCCCAGCTACATCACTGCTGACAAGCTCGACATTGAGCCCGGCCGAAGCACCTTTTCTCTGCCTTCTCTTCTTTCTACCTCTAACATGGATAATTAGAGGTATAGTTAGCGTTAATGATAGTAATTAAGGTTAGTAAGTCACTGACATGTGGACCCAATAGGTTAATTAATTAAAAATATGATTTAAACCTTTTTGAAGAAATGTGTTACTCGCATGTGGACCCTGCTTGTCAGTTTATTTTGAAAAATAAAAAATTCTAACCGGTAGGCCCCACTAGTCAGCTTATCGACATAATAAATCCAGTTTTCTCCTTCGTAAAGAAAACTATATATGAAAATAAAAATTCTTGCACATTATTTTCTCTTTCTTTTTTAGCATTTTCTAAGTGGTGTGATCTATAAGAAGCGGATGGTTTGATGTGAGGTGGTAGCCTTTACTATATAAACCTTGTGTTGAGTTAAGTCATGATAGGACTCTAAGATTTGGGTTAGGGTTTACTTGTGTTGGAGCCTTGTGTATATGTGCTCTATACTTAGAGCTCTACTATCTCGAGTGATTGGTTGTAAAATATTCCTTTAGAAGTAAAATGAACATTCAAAGTTTATCCAAGTAAGTTGTGCCATTGATCTGTTATTGTGATTTTGTTTTGCTTGACTTTCTTGTTTGGATTTCTCTCTTCATCATCTTTTCTGATGTCAAGGATGTGTAAGACGTAAATATATCTCCTAGAGATAAGATCTCATCTATCTAAGCATGATCTAGAGGAAGTTCTTGAGTTTGCTCGGTTTTCCTCAAGAGAGAGGTGATTTGGGGATTTTGCTCTTGTGGGGGTTTGGCTTTAATTCATTTTGTGGTCTAGTTTACTATGACATGTGAGAATCTATCCAAGGTCAGCTAGATAATCTAGGACCCATGAGCAAGAACAGATCGATATTTTTCTCTTTTGTTTGGTTTGCAACTCTCCTTGTTTTGGATAAAGGTTGGAATTTTGGTATCAATCAAGACAATCCATGATTGAAATAGGTTCCTGATATCCTTAAGAGTGTTTTTGCTAAGTTTCACTGCATTTGGATCAGTTGTTTGAGAGTTGGATCTTTTCTTGGATTTGGTACAGTGCTTATTGCACTGTTTCTGGCATGAGCAATCAGATCGACACCTCAGGCGGTCTAACCGTCAGATGGTCAAACCGATGTTAACCTGGTGGTTAGACTGATGAGGTTGATCTAGCAATCGGTCAAACCACAAATTTGCCTGAGGTCAAACCAATGTCCTTGGCCTTTTGCTTTGAGTGAAAGGGTTTATGTTTTTGTTGCGTTGTGTTGATATTTGAGGAAAAATTTTGAGAAAATTATTCATCCCTCTAACTTGTTATACCCGAACCTAAGAGATAGTCTAAGAGATTGTTCGTTCAAAAAGGGGCTAAGTAATCCAAGAATCACAAAGGATTGTAAATTCTAAAGTTGTCAGCAGGTCGGGGCCAAGCATGACATGCTCGACTAGCCTTCTCACCGAAAACAAAGCATGGCCCAGCCATGGCACCATAATCATCATCATGCACGCTAGCAAGGGTAGCTTACACAACATGTTGCTTTGCCCTCTTTACTTTCTCTCTGCAGAGATGGTACTGTGGTCCTGTTACAAAGAGTTTCTCACTTTTGATTTTTAGAAGTGAAAAATTGAATGAAATAGTCTCTTAAGATAGTTTTTATAAATTATTTATAGGAGTCACCATAAGAGCTACTTTAAATGGAATATCTTTTCAACGTAAGTATCCCTTACTCTCTTAATTTTTCTTGCAATTTATCAAAACCTAAAAGCTACAGAAAAAATTAAAAGCAATAATATTTTTAAATAGAGTTCATGCAAGCAGTATTAGATGGAAAGAAAGGCGTGAGCGAGGAGACCTGTTGCATTAAACAATCCAAGGCAACGGGGATTCGTACTTATGTTGTGAGCGCTAGGAGAGAGAGACTGGAGAGAGAGAGAGAGAGAGAGAGAGAGAGAGAGAGAGAGAGGTGGTGAGATAGCCGTTTCATCACAGGTGACGACTGTCCTAGGAGGATGAGTGGTTCTCGTTTTAATTCCGTGGGGTCGGTTAGCCTCTGGTGATCCCCCCTCTCTTTTTTCCTGCGAGGTTCTGCTTGGTTGCCGCTTTGCTGAACAAAGGGAAAAGGCGAAAACAAATCTCATCCTACGCCTTCCTTTTCTCTTTCACTTCCTTCTCTTTATGTTTTTCTTTCTTTCCCCCCTTTGACCTCCCTTTCTTCTCTTTTGCTCTTTTTCAGTGGTTTCCTTTTGTTTTCCTTGTTGTTCTTTTTTCGCAAATTATATATTTGTAACTTTATTTTTGTTTGCTATGCTTCTAGTCTCATTTTAACACGTATTATTGTAGTAAGGCGGCTATATATTGCAGATATGAATTTGTTCATGGCATCTGTTTCACTACGCAATACTTCGCCTTGCTCATTTTGACTTCAACTTCTGGTTTCTAATTCATTATTCTTTAATTTTGTTTTTCGAGCTTTTTAGCTTATTTTGGGTTTTTTACCTTTTCTTTTTTCCATATTTATTTGCATTGTCTGTAATAGGATAACACTTTTTTCTATTTTTAAAATTTTAAATTTAATTACACCAAAAACTACCAGCTGTTACAGTGCAAAATAAACCAGTTACAGTAAAAAAAGTCAAAAGCCCAACTGAGCACAGTCATTCATCTGTTTCATTATATTGTCTATAGCCTCAAGAGCGTCCGTCTCAATATATTTGTCTATTGAGGGAATCTAGAGGGTATGTATTGCAATTTTCCTCTCTCCACCCATGCTTAAAAGATTTGAAAAGGTTAAGGTTATGGTGTATCATTTAACAGGGGCATGTATGGTCATTTCTCGCTAAGTATTTCTTAGATTTAGTATTTTTTTAGTCTGTGCTATGGTGGACTGTAAAAAAAATATAGTGAAATGGAGTGAGTAGCGGATGAGCCTCTTCTTTTCAGCTTCTAAAAGCCGTTTTTGGTTTTTCTACAGTAATTATTTTTCAAACTGAGTGTTTTTTCACGGTGAGATCTATAAGTTGATCGTAGTATATATATACTGTAGTGACTTTATTTATATCGGGCAAAACCATACGTGAGTTTCTGTTACTCCATACTCACTTTCATGAACAGCTGAAATGTCATAAACTGTAACAAAAAACCATAAACCGAAGAAAAAAAAGAACAGACGCAAGAGATGGTGCCACATTGGGTGAGCACACATGCGGCCGGATTTTGGTTTAATTTACTGGCGATAGCTGGATCACCGCGATCGATCGATACACAAGAGCTAGCTACCTAGCTAGCTCAGTTTCTTCGCCTTCGCCAATCACACGGACGTAGTGTGCCGTGCATCAACCGATCAAATGCAATGCACACTCCGTTTCTCACTCTCGATCGATGGGTGTCTCCCCTTGCAATCGAATCGCACGTCGAGGGAGGCAGACGCCGGCAATGCATGTCCAAGTCCATCATGATCAATCGATGCAACAACCTGCAGAGCACCTCGCGCTGGATGATCGATCAGCTACAGGCAGCGTTGGCGTTAGCCGTGGTGCATGTAGAGCCCACGCCAGTTCCCCCTGGAAAATCATTGGACCTGCATGGGGCCATGCACGCTCCGATCGATCGGCTGCAGCCGCTGAACAACTGCTTGGTTTTCCGTCTGTCTGGTCGAAAATTTCGACAGCAAAAGGATCACATGAAACTGAGAGAGAGAAGAAAAAAACTCGACGTTCTCAAAGCATAGGAGAAATGGATCGAGTGGATGGACAGCACGGAGCGATCGACACCACGAAAGCTGGAGATTCATCTCGAGACCAAGCATGTCGTGCCAAAATTCTAGGCGGCATTCTTGTGCGTCTGAATTCGTTTCCAGTGCCAAAGTTGGGCACAGCACAATCATGCATGCCCATTATTGTGATGAGTGGTTGCGATAACGTACGTCGATCGTCGTCACCGTCTCTAACGACCGAAATTGCAGCGTGCTTTCACAAGTGCATTATGATCAAAGGGACATCTCTATTTTTTTAACTGCTTGATATATGATAAAGCAAGAGAAAAAAAAGAAATATTACATTAACCCTACCGATAAAACTTCACAGGCAAGCGGCCACTAGCACCACTTCAAACAACTCACACATAGCACACCATGCAACTAAGGGAAGAACAACACACCCTAACGCTATACACGCTAAAGGTTCTAACTGAATTTCAAACTATAAGCAGAGGACCACAATTATACGAAGCTTAAGAGAGAATGGAAGCAAAGGCAAGATGAACTATAGCTCTACCACGGTTAAAGAACCACGGACCACGGTAAGCACCATACACTAGCAGGACAAACAACATAGAACTTTAGAATGAAGATGGCAAGGAAGCGGCCCTTCCGCTCAGGTGATGATAGTGGACGACACAGAAAAGAAGCCGATAGGTCTGACACCACTCCCCCTCCTCCCACACGGCTCATCAACGGTGGCTTGCTTGGTCACAAGATCGAAACAGAACTACTGAACATGAGCCTCCGAAGTAATGCTCCTATTCAGGACGATGACTCGGACGGTGGAACACCGAAGTCTTTGGGCTTCTTCAAACAACCGGCCCAGTACTTAGGGAGAAAGCCCCCGACAACAACAGCAAGGCTAGGCCTTGACCAAGAGCCCACCGGTGAGCAGAGCGACAGACGACTGCAAATCCAGAGCGAAGCGGCAGACGGCTGCAAGTCCAAAGAGGAAGGGGTCTGTCTTAGGTTTGGCGGCGGGGAAGACTCCTGGCATCGATGAATTTCGGTGGAATCCATGCGTTTCATGAGCCGGCCGATCGGCGGAGGACCCCTGAGTGATGATGAATGAAGGTAATGGAGAGGACGTAGAATGCTTCGGGAATGGCAGGGAGGAAGACTCTTGGGCGAGGACAACGTTGGGCCACGACTCTGGTGATAGGGCAGACTCCTAGGCGACGGCGAATGGCGGTTGATGATTGGAGATGATGAAGGTTAATGAAGGGCGAAGAAGGCTGGTGATGGTTGGAGAGGGCTAGCACTGGTGGTGGCTGTAGAACACAAGTGGGGGCTGGGTGCTACCTTTGCCAGCAGCAGGCTCACATCCAGATCTAGCGATGCCATCGTCGTGAGACGACTCAGTTGGATGTGGGGACGAGGGCGACACCACCCATATGCACCGCACAGACACTCCCTCATCGCTCCCGCCCTCGTACACGACACGTCGACCGAGTAGCAACAGGAAGTCGGCATCATCGTGCTCTTCTTCTTCAGATCTGGTGGCGACATGACAAGATCAGTTGAATGTGGGGCCATCGGTGGGTCCACCCTGGTGACCAGCATACTCGCGTCCACTTCGTGCTGCCCACATCGCCGAGTTTGTTGAAGATCTAAAAATGAATCGATGACGCTAGTGGCAAAAAGACAAAAGCGGCCCTAGATGTGGAACGACGAGGAGGGATGAGGAAGAAAAGAAGGAAGAGAGGAGGAGATGCAGCTGAGAGGCCCGCCGTTGTTGCCGCACCAGCGGCAATGGCAGCGAGGGGGCATCGGTGGAGGGGGCCTTTGGCGGCGTGGGCTGGTTGCCCCCTGAGTCGCTCGTGGGAGTGGTTTAGGAGGTTCTGGTACGTGGGTTGCAACATAGAGGATCATTTCTATTTGATTAATCCCTAAATGTATGCGTGATCTTGGTCACACAAGCTTGATAGCACAATTGAATAACGAGTTAAGGCCCTACTTGGAAAGGATAGGCTTCGCATAAAGCAACGCATTTCCCACATGAATCTACACAAAATCCGCATGTTCCAAACGGGATATAACCTAAAACAACTAATACACGGGAGATGAGAAAAATGAAAATGTACATCAGGAGAAGCAACATATTTTTATTTGCGAGAAGAATGGAAACCATCATAAAATTTCTATTGTATTCTTCCACTTTTTAGTGAATTTCATTTGAATTAGTACTATTTCACCCCTTTATCAATTATAATTACATTGCATAGCTTATTTGGCCCCCGCAATCTAAATTCCTAACTCCACCCTGCAATTGGTGTGGCAGTGGGACTTTAGTTGTCTGGTACATGATCAGAGTTCAATTTTTTTGTGGATTTTCTACTATGTATTCCACGGTAAAAACTTGTGATAAAGATGACTAAACTAACCAAAATTATTTGCTCTAAAGAGAGGCATTAGAGATGGGCTGTGTTTTCTTCCCTCAAGACAAACCCAGTAGCTTATACCATGGCATCAACTTAATAGATTAATCTCTACAACTTAAAGACGGAATTGGTGGTGACAGTTCACCACCAGTGGTTCATCTACCTTCTAAAACCATCAAATCTAGCTGCCTATCGCCAATCCAAGGGTCCAGACCCTACATGCACCGCACCCCGCTCTAGGTCTCGCGCTGCCCTCCCTTCCCAAAGATCTACCAAGTCTTTATTATATCTGAAAAGTTGAACGGAACGGTTCTATAGAAAGGTTATTATATCCAATCAGGGAGCTATAATAAGCATTAGATCAACCTAGCGCATCATCCTTATGATCTAGAGTAACCCAATCACATATTGCTCCTGAAAATACCGGTCTTCCCAACAAGCATGTGTCTCATTGGGCATGAATGGTTGGCAAACCACTTGATGTGATATCTCGTTTAATTAAACGGTCCAATCAGATAAGCCATTAAGTGGGCGCTTGCAAAGTGGACATATATGTGCTTGCTTGCTTTGATTGGGCAATTGGGACACAAAAACTGGTTGCTCATTCGTTATCCACTTTCTTTCCTTGGTCGCCCGGGAACAACAAAACCGATTGCTATGCGATAATTGCACTAAGCCCTACCAAGTGTGCTCGAAATTTCACATGACCCCTAAACCTTAGGCCATGTTTGTACTGAGAAGTCTGAAACCAATATAAACACCTAGCTTCTTAAAGCGGCTTCTCCACTCCTTTTGCTTCCGTCTCGCTTCTAGGATAAGTCAAAGGGTCACGGGCATGCCACGTATCCCATTCCTCTTGCTCTCGTCTCGTGCACGTATCTTTCATTCACTTTTTGTACCGCTCGTCCTCTCATTCTCAAAGACTTTTTTTCAGTTGTTACTATTCTTTTTTAGTTAAAAGTTATCAAGCGTAGCTAAAATCTATCAGCAAAAGTCAATACGAATACCTCTAAATCTTTGGATTAGTATTCATCATAAGAGGATAAGCACATACAACCCAAGTTTCACAATAAGCTCCCTGATGAACAAAAACTAAAACATGATTTGTCAGTGTAACACCTATCAGTTAAAGTTACTTGTCGACATGCAAGTGAATTGGCAATTGGGCGTGAAAGATGACGACGTACGTAAATTTTGTCGCCCGGAGTGCCATTTTTTTTATGTCAACACGGGAGAATACAATGGCACATGTGTTCTGTGGACGTCTAAAGCCTGAGTAAATTTAATAGGTATTACGTAGGAAAAGAAGCATTCTACGAAAATGGCCAATTTTGGCAGGTCGTAAACAGGACCTAAATGGCCAATTTTGCCGGTCGTAAACAGGACCTAAATGGCCAACTTGGCAGGGCTTTGGACCCTACTGCCGCATTTTAGGACCTGCGAAAATTTGTGCAAAACAGGAGGAGTTTGATGAAATTATTCCCGATTGGTTTTGAGGCTCGTAATTTCGCCCGCCAAAAAAAGAGTCCAGCTGCTTTGCATTGCCAGCGAGTGGTATCCGTCCGTCCATCGTGCATGCTGCCACGGCAAGATTTCTCATGTACTACACCCGCTCCTTAAATGCACCTCTTAATTCTGCCGAACAACCGATCCACCAACCTTTTATCTTCTTCATTCACATGCCTGTGATGGGTTTGAGCTGACGCAGCGCTAGAAAGCAGCAACAAGGAGAGAACTGTTCTTCAAATTATTTTTTTGGAAGATGCGAATATACGAGCACTAAGTAGCTATATAACCATTGTAGAGTACTGTCCATTTAGTGCACGCTAAACAGCGTAAGTAGAAATTTCATAAGAAACCGTTCAGTAATCATAATAAGTAACATGGTAAGAATATAGCTGTTTATATTGGATTTTACTTAAAGAAGCTAAAAGTTTATATAAATATCTGATTTTTTGGAGCGGCTTATTACTTTATCGCTCTTATCTCGCTCAGAGATAAAGTAAGTGTCACATGTATAATACACCGTACTTCTCTAATCTTTATCTTTTGTACGTATCTCTTTATTAATTTTTCTGTTACAACTATTTACTTTTTTTGGGTCAAAAATCACCTCGCGTAATCGAAAGCTATAAGCCTAACCTGAACACCACTGTGTTTACGTACTGTTTAGCTAAGGACCAAGGTTTGGTGCCCTTGGACTTTGGAGAGCAACAAGATGTGGTCTGTACGGCTAAACGAAGGAAGAAAAGAAGAGGAGTATTTGCAAGGGACAAGCAGCGGTGGTGGAGGTTCTGAGGAACAAGTACCGCGTGGCTGAGCTGCTGATCCTTTCCATAAACTAACAATTTCTTCTGTACCCCTCCTTGCCCTTTATTTCTTCTCCCAAAGAAAAGAGAGAGGAGAACAAAAGGCAAGGCGAGAGGGAGGCTTTGGCTTTGCTCTGCTCAGCTTGGGGTGGCTGACCGACCGCGCGAGAGGGAGAGAAAGAGACGCTTATGATTGCCTCGACCTCGACCTCTTCCACCTGTTCCCTAGCCCGGACCAGCCCCCTCCCCCTGTAACCCCGCGAACGCTCCTTGAACTCTTCCCGGTTTTCTTGATTCCTCCCCCGGTCCGTCGCACCGCTATTCTTGGCGCCGCCTTCTTGTTGCTGGCGTTCTTGGCTCGCGGGTATAGTTCGCCGGTTTCTTGAGTTCTTGGGGCCGCGCATTGGCCGGCCGTGGACGGGCGGGTGGGTGTTCTTGGTTGGCTGTGCTGTTTGATGAGGTGGTGGCGGTGGTGGTGAGGATTGAGGAATAGCATTGTGAATGGAGGGGGTGGAGGGTTTGGGTTCTTCGTGTTCGGCGGCGCCGCCGGCGCCGCAGAAGCAGCAGCAGCAGCAGATACGGGTGGTGCGGTGCCCCAGGTGCGAGAAGTTCTTGCCGGAGCTCCCCAACTACTCCGTCTACGTCTGCGGCGGATGCGGCGCCACTCTCCAAGGTTTCTTCTTCTTCTTTCCCCTGTTTCTTTTATCTTGCCTTGCACCTACCTATTCTGTACTTCTGTATTCTGTTCTGTTCTCGTTAGGCAGCTGGTTTTTGTTTATTTGTTACCTCTGCATTAGTGTTCGTGAATTGTTTATCTAAAACCAGGATTAATTTGTTCAACTTTGTTCCCTAATTTTTTGGTTAAATTCTAGACAAATGGATTTGCTCCCAGCTTTATTCAAAGCTACAAGGATTACTCTGTTCAATTTGTGCCGCATCTGGGTTATCTGGCCTTTTCCGTTTCCACCTTTTTTTTCCTGGGACGCAGATTTCTTTCACCTCATTTTGTCTGCTTTCCGGTTTGTAAAGATTCCATTTTTTAAAAGTTTTTTTGTTGGTTTCTTTAGCTTCAATTATTCGGGCAATTTTGATCTTTTTATTTCCATATTTTAATCTTTAGCTTCAATAAATCCTATTTTAAGAGGTAATGTTTTTTGCTTTCCATTTTGCAAAATGTTTGTTTTTTTCCCTTTTTTTCACTGCCTTTAACTTCGCGTTGATTTGGCATCATTCCTGCCTCTCATATCGTAGTGAAATTCAAAGAGGGATAACTTCCAATTTGGTGAACTCCAACTCAGTTTTGCTGCAATTTTGCAAAAGCGTTGTTTTTAACTAAGTTTATATCCGAAGCTTGCCTTCAAAGTTGCAACCAATACTTGAAGGTTCCTCGCAAAAAGAAAAAAAAACAATACTTGAAGGTGTACAACTTGTGGGCACTGTGTTTTCGTTTTCTTGTTTCCATCTAAATGAGAAGGGTCGTTGTGTGGGATATTTACCTTGATTTTTAAGCTTCCAACTAGCTAATGTTAGGTTAGAAAATTCTGATGAGTCTAAACAAATGTAATTTTTTTTAATAAAACTGCTTAAACATCCAGGTTGGATTTTTAAGTATGCATTTTCCTGGCTGAAGCAGCTGAACATATATCGTTCGTGAAATATTAATCATCATTCTGACAAGTCGTCTCATTTTTTTGTTTCCAAATTGGAAAAAGTTGAAACCCGTTGGTTTTTTAAGCTTAGTACTCTAATTATCGCATATTTCTTACAGTAGAGAAATGGCTGTAAGTTGTCACCAGTGCTGCAGAAAGGTTTCATTTTGTTTGAGACTTTGAGTCAGTCCCAAGCCTTTCGAAAACGAGGAAATAGAACCGGCCCCAATTATTTTAACAAGATCATTTTGTTCTGCTGGGTCCGTATTTCCACTTAAATTTCGCCTTTTGTCAATACTTTAGGGAGTGCCAAGTACATTTTCATAGTTTATTGCTACAGTTGCGCAATCTGGAGCCAAAAGGCAGTGTTTCTAGATTAGATTGTGCGGAAGTAGTAGTCTTAATTTGCACATTTTTTGAAGAATCCTCATTCGCAATACTATGATTTGGAAAGACTCCATTTCTGTCTTGTTTGTGCTGAATTGTACATCAAATTTGTAATATGTGAGTATAGAACTAACTATTTTCTTCTCTGGGCAATTTTGCAGCAAAGAAGAATTCAGCATCTGAGACTTCAGATAAATCTGAAGGTGAACATGTGAAGTACCTTGAAGTGCTGGAGAGTTTACCAGAGAAGAAAGGAGCATCAGTTGAAGCCACTCTTCAGACTGTCGGAGAAGCAGATGCCAAAAGAGTCGAAGTTAGGACAGAAGAGAAATTAGTACCCAATAGAATGGTGGCTGTGCACAGCAATTCTGGATATAGCTGTAATGACAACCCAATTCCAAGAGAGCCAAGCACCTTGAAGTTTGAATCTGCACTTAGAGATGACAGAAGGGAAATTCGGGAGGCCAAGTACAGGCGCATTCGTAATGAGGAGAAAGGAGAAGCAAAGCAGCCAATGAGAGTAAGAGACAGATCTCCGAGGTCTCTGGTTGACAGCATTTCTCCTAATGCTTACCCTGGAGAAGGCCCTTCTGATTACCGTATGAAGTCGGGACTCCGACATGCCAACGGTGTGCATGCCGACAGGAGGAATTTGGATGGTCCTAGCAGAGTCAGTGGTCTTGAGAAAGATCGTGCTGAGCTTTTACAGATGCTTGATGATTTGAGGGACCAGGTACAGAGATCCTGCGAGATTGCTGACAAGCCAAGTGGAAGTACTTGTACAGATAGAGTGGCGGATGCCTCAGGTTCCTATAATCCTCATGAACGGTTGAGTCGGCTGCGGCATGGCTCACCTCAGTTGCAGCGGAACGGTTCTCAGCGCTCACCATCCTTGAATGGGCAAACTCCTGGCATTCCGAATGCATATGCATCAGTGCCTGCACAGCAAGATCTTCATGGATATGGGGAGCCCATCACACACATGGGGGCTCCTAGCTATCCTGTTGGTTCATTTCCTTGGAGAAATTTTGACAATTATTTCTTTGGACAGTATGATCCTGACCCTCTCATCTCTTACCACCATGATGGATTCTACCATCAGCCTGCTTGTTCTTGCCTACACTGTTACCACCGTGAGTTCTTACCTGTTCAGGGGCCTCCACTGGGTTTCAACCATCACAGGGCGCCATATGTTATGAACAATCACGGGTTGTACCCTGTAGTCGGTCCCCTGATGTTTGGTGCACAGAATTACAATTCAAGGGGTATCAATGCTTCATTGCAGCGCAATCACATGAGGGCCACCCTGAGTAAGAAACCTGCACAAACTTGTGAACCTATTGCATGTGGTGCCCCATTTACCATATGCTACAACTGCTATGAAGTGCTGCAACTTCCCAAGAAGTCTCTCTTGCTGGGGAAGGATGAGTACAAGTTATGTTGCGGGTCATGCTCGCATGCAATTGTGGTTAAGCTTGATGGAAGCAGGCTTGATGTTGCAGCACCTTCACCAATTTCACACATATCTGCTGGAAGTAAAAATAGCTCAAATGATGGCCATGGAGGCAATGCGAATACTGCTACCGGCGAGAGACTGCTTCCGCTTTATAGTTTTTCTGCAGGAAGTCATGGCTCTCAAGAAAAAGATCTACCCTCAAATTCAAGCGAAGCCGAAAAAATGAAAGGTATATCATCATCATCTAGTATTTCTGAGGATGAGAATAGCCCTGAAAGATCTAATTCACAGACGGACACCCCTGGGTCTAGGGATCTTCCTCCTGAAGCTGAAGTGGTTACCCGTGTTCCGAGTTTACCTCTTCGCGATCATTTTGGATATTCGCCATCGGAGATGGTGGTTGATGGGTTAGGAAAAGGAAGCAGCAGTACCCGGTCTGAACATGAGAAGGCTGTATTACCTGAAAGTTTCAAGCAGAACATTGTAAAAGATGTACCTATGGCGAGTGTGATGGACCTGTCAGATGATGAGTACGATGGTCCTGAACACAGTCAACATCCAGGAGATGTGGCGCAATATGTAGATCACCCTAGGGCCATGAAAATGGGTGATTCATTTTTCACCAATCTCATAAAGAAGAGTTTTAAAATTAACAACGGAATGGGCAATGGCAGAGCAAAGGTATTCATTAATGGCTATCCCATGTCTGATCGTGCTGTCAGGAAGGCTGAGAAGATAGCTGGACCAATCTATCCTGGCGAATACTGGTAAATTCCACCTTCTGTATGCATTTGAGTCTCTTCACTTATATTGCTGTTGTGTTATAATATACAACATTCAGCATTGTTGACACTTGACATTTCGTTCTTGTATCCTATTGCTTAGGTATGATTACTGTGCCGGGTTCTGGGGTGTAATGGGACAATCCTGCCTTGGCATGATACCTGTAAGAGAAGTTATATTGTGGTTAATATGTCGAGTTACCCTGTCATATCCTGATCAAAGCTTTTAAACTGGATCTCCATGTTGCAGCCATACATTCCGGAACTTAATTATCCTATGCCCAAGAACTGCGCTGGTGGAAATACAGGTGTGTTTGTCAATGGGAGGGAACTTCACCAGAAGGATTTGGATTTACTCGTGGGTCGAGGACTCCCAGATTCTCCTGGTAGATCATATAGAGTTGAGATTTCTGGTAAAGTGTATGATGAAGTCTCTGGTGAAGAGCTTTATTGCCTTGGCAAGCTTGCACCAACGTAAGTAACTTATACTGACTTTAAATTCTTCGAATTCACTTCACAATCAGAAGTTCTCATGAACAATGTTAAAATGTCTTGCACTGCTATTGTTCCATGTGGCATGCTCATGCTCATTTAGCAAGCTGTGGTAGCTATGACGTACATATCAAGCACTTTGTTGTTATTACGATTATGTCAGAGCTGTTGTCAGAAAAATCTTTATTCTGTTAATTTGATAGACTGAAATACTGTAGTATGTGTGGTGTTCGTCATCAGCTTTTATGATATAGCAAAATATAGAAGCAAGAAGCTTCATAAATTGTGGAAAATCCTTGTTTTGAAAAGTATTGTGAAAAGTGCAGTTATCTTGTATCGCACAAATACATTTCTGAAATTAAGTGGTAGTTGACGTGGCAGCACACGCCATTTCCCATTTGCATGCTTGTTGGAGAAAGCTCTTACATCATATAGGTTGAGACGAAGCATAGGGATCCTTTGATGTTGCCACCTCTTTGAATTTAGTCCTGCTGTAGTCCATAGATATGCTTAAGATAGTAAAAAAATGTCAAGATCAGGCCTCTTTGCAGATAGATTGTAGGTCTTTTGATTGAATGTTTCCCTCCCGCTTCATTATAACTCTCTTATACATATCATAGATATATCTGGCATACTAACTACTGATTGTAACGTGGGAGCATTGATGTAGATGCTGTGAGTCTATGATTATTCAATTTAAAAGAATGAACTTTTTTTGTTAGGATCATCGCAAAAACCAAAAAGGCTGTTAGGATAAGTTTCTGTGCCACGTTGAGATCTTTCTTGTGCTTTTATCATACGCGGAATCCTATTTCCATGTTCGAAATTCTAGGTCACTGCTATAGATATGTGCCTTGGGCTGTGGATTTATTTGTTTGATACCTGAGGTTGTACTGACAATTGATCTACGCAAACAGTGTCGAGAAGATGAAGCGCGGGTTCGGGATGCGAGCACCAAGGATCATCCACTGAAAGTGGGGTCAAAACTGGCCCTCATTGCACTACAACCACAGAGGTTCTTGGAGGCAGTCAATCGAGTCGATGAGCCACCTGTAGAATTCCAGATCGTTTTCGAAGTTCTGGTTCTCCTCTGTAGATGCTAGCAGTGTGTCATGCTTGCCTGCTTGTTGCTGTGCTGCCTCACTTGACTGAGCTCTGATGTAATTTGTGATGGCCTCGAGCAGGTGGCTGTCTGAAAATTTTATCCAATGGAAGTTTTGCGTTGTGTGGCTTTGGTTGTTTTTAATTACAAAGGAGGACGCGCACTTACGGACATCACACCACACGCATATACATACGTGTGCTTGACTTACACGCATGCTAGGTATTAATTTTCCAACGGATGGCCGAAATGGCAGAAGGCCTATTGGGCCAGCGTAGTCAGACCCATTCCATCGGAAATTTTTGTACGGATAACCTTTTTTTATTCGGAAATACAGAAATATACCCGCGGAAATTTTTTTTACAAAAATAGCCTCCAGTCGCCCAATGAGGGGAGCGACTAGAGCATTTCGCCCACCCGGGAAGTGACATTTAAAGAATCTGCGAACCGTTGGGCGAATCAGCGCTGTCGCCTGCACGTTAAGCGACTTAATTTAAGTCGCTGTACGGTTGGGCGACTGCATTGCAGTCGCCCAACGCTAGGGCGACATGGGGGGGGGGGGGGGTTAAGGCGGCCTGCCCAGCCGGCTCCCACTACCAACCACCTTTTTCACTCATTCAGCAAACACATTCAGCGCACAGAGAAGAGGAAGAAGGAAAAGAAACAAGGGGGAGAAGAGAGGAAGGAGGGGAAGAAGAGGAGAAGGAGAGGAAGGAGGGGAAGAAGAGAAGGAGAGGAGGTGAGGGAGGAAGGAGGGGAAGAAGAGGAGAGGAGGAGGTGAGGGAGGAAGGAGGGGAAGAAACTATTCCATCAATTTGGATTCAGGTATTTTTTTGGATTATGTTGTATTTGCATTATTATTTATATGAAATGTTGGTGTTAATAAAAATTATAGATGTAGAATTATTAGTTGTTAGTATGGAAATATTATTGTAGAAAAGGTTTGGTATGCAATTTGTAGTATGGTAGTATAGAAATTTTAGCAAAGTTTGTGGTATAGGAAGTTTAGTATTGTGCGATATTATTTGACATGTCACAAAATTGAAATATATATGCAGACCGACATCATCAATGTCCACTACATTGAGAGTGTATTACGGAGCTGGAACCATTCGTGAAGGTCCGAATGGTGTGGATTTGAGCGATTTTCCGCAAGTCACTCTCGTACTTCCAGATGACGAGAATGCTCGAATGGGAGATGTGCAGCTTTGGCTGACCCGGAGTTTTTCGTTGAACCCCAAGGTGTACATCGTCGTCGTGCAAGGGCTTTGGAGCCGGTCTCCCACGGACATCAGATGGGAGTTGAAGACATTGGTGCGCTCTGCCACATGGAAGGGTTTTGTGCTAGGGTGCCGACGTCGTGGATACGAGTGTGTGCTGCTTGTGCAACCGTGCTCAGTACAAGCAGCTGAGGAAGCTCATGCAACAGCCGTTGTTGTGGGAGGTGCTAGCAGCTCGGGCGGGCCGCATGTTGGCGGACATGATGAAGTTGCTCGTCATGAAGCCGATGCGGTACATGAAGGAGAGGTACAGCCGTCAAGCCATAGAGAGCCAACTGGGCAAGCCGATGAAGGAGAGTATAATGAGTACATTGTGCAGCAGATGGACTCTGATGACGAGAGGGCATGGGATGAAGAGGAAGCTGTAGAGGACGACGACGAGGACAGTTCCGATGAGGATGAAGTTCCTATCCCCAAGGAATGGAACCGGTTTAATGCGGACGGTCTTTCCGCACATGATGAGCATGAATCACAATGGGAGTACCATGAGACAGAG
The DNA here is from genome assembly GCA_017311315.1 of Dendrocalamus latiflorus. Lineage (NCBI taxonomy): Eukaryota > Viridiplantae > Streptophyta > Magnoliopsida > Poales > Poaceae > Dendrocalamus > Dendrocalamus latiflorus. The sequence goes on from CM029609.1 coordinate 39,608,028, forward strand.
GTTCGGTTGCATGCTATGTTTGCTGACAAGGAAGCGTTGCAGGATGCCATCAAGCTTTGGGCCCTTTCAATGCAGCGGACATTTCGCGTCGTCAAATCAAGCCAGGAGCAGTACACTGTGAAGTGCGAGCAGACTGGTTGCCCTTGGCGGGTGCACGCCCGTAAACCTAAGTATGAGACTCATTGGATTGTGTCCAAGGTTGAGCCGCACTCCTGCATTCTAAACACTGTCTTGGCGAGACATCGTAACCTGACATCCGGATTTATAGCCAATCTCATGTATGGGGAGATAGTGCAGAAGAAGGACATGGCAGCCACGCATATTGTGGTAGCTATTGAGAATAAATTCAAGTATAAGATTAGCTACGCGAAGGCGTGGCGTGCCAAGCAAAAGGCGTTGGAAAAACGTTTTGGCACTTTCGAGGCGGCGTACGACAACCTTCCTCGTATGCTTAATGTCCTACAGGAAAGGAACCCGGGCACGTATATCGCCCTCCACGAGAAGCCGTCCATAAGTCCGCCAGGGTATGCGGTGTTGCAGAGAGCAATGTTTGCATTTGGTGCTAGCATCGAAGCATTCAGGCACATGCTGCCAGTGATATCAATTGACGGGACCTTCTTGACAGGCAAATACAAGGGGCATATCCTGACGGCCATAGGCGTTGACTGTAACAATCAAATATTGCCGCTGGCCATTGCATTTGTGGAGAGTGAGAATTACGAGAGCTGGCTGTGGTTTCTCCGACATGTGAGGGCTGGAGTTGTAGCCACTCGGCCTGGTGTGTGCGTAATCCATGATTGCCACGCCGGTATTATCAAGGCAATAAGAAAACTTCAAGAAGACCCCGAGTAGCCATTTCCTTGGCCGGACATGAGGAACCGGTGGTGCAGTCGTCACTTAGGGGCAAACTTTTTTAAGCAATTCCCTAAACAATCTTTGATGAAGCTATTCAATAGGCTGGCTAGGCAAAACCAACAGAGAAAATTTGATGCTTTGTGGAGGTTGTTGGATGAGCACACTAGGAAGAACGTCGAAGAGAGGAGCAAGGAGCCGGTCACTCCTGGGGCGGCACAACCACAATGCTTGCCACCAATCGATGCGCCTAACCCAAGTGGTCCAAGAAGAAGGAGCTCACGAAACATCAGGTGCTTCGCGCAGTGGATAGAGGGGGAACCGTTGGAGAAGTGGTCGCTGTTGCACGACACGGATGGCGCAAGGTACGGAATAATGACAACTAACCTTGCCGAGGTGTACAATTGGGTTCTAAGGGGTCTCCGTTCTCAGCCCCTTGTCGCCATCATGGAAGGTGTTCTTCACAGCACAATCCGGTACTTCAGGGAGAGGCACGCGAGTGCTGCACTTCATGCGGCCAATCCCGGAGCTCTGTATTCGGCAAAAATTACTGCGTACATGGAGATGAAGGCACAAAAGGGTCAGTTGCACACAGTGCAGGTCATGGGCAACAGGGAGCATCGTTTCGAGGTGATACTCCGTGATAGAGCCGGATTTGGGACGGCTCGTTCACTTGTTACCCACGAGGTATGTCTTGGAGATCATGGAAATGAACCTAGCTGCACGTGCAACAAGCTTAAGTTGTTACACAAACCATGCTCTCATGTCCTCGCTGCATGCGGGACCGTGGGTATGGATCCTTCGAACTTCATGTCCGAGTTCTTCTTTAAGGGGAGGGTACTGCAGGCTTGGTGTGGGGAGCTCCGAGGGTTCAGGGTGGTGGGAAACTTCGCCACTTTGAACATTGCATCGAGGACCTGGGTTCCGGATGTTAACATGTTGAAGGGTGGGAAGGGTCGGCGACAGAGCCGACGTATTAGGAATGACATGGATGAATCACAAGCTGGAACACCGGGTGCACGTTGTGGTCGATGCGGTCAGGAGGGGCACACAGCTAGACGATGCAATGCATGTCCTGATCAGTAGTTACATGACTTTTCTGTAATGTAGTTGGTTATGTACTTATTTAGTACATGTATTTGCTGTTTGTTAAAATGAGATACTTTTGTGGCTCGTGCACAAGACAATGAATTCATGACATGCTTAACAACATTGCACATTATTTCGATCGACCCTCGTACATACTACGGTACAACCATACACATCGTTGCTTATATGCCAAATGAGCCTCGTGGCACCCACATGGAGAACTGCTGAAGTGGACGCCTCGGACGGGGCTGGCCATCGTGGTAGTGGCACGCACATATGCAACTTGGGTTTGCACAGTAACATGTCGGATCGTACGAGCTTTCTATGTTGACAACCTCCGCGTTTCCCCTCTCGCGTTGCATCTGTTGGCGGAGGTCATTGTTCTCCTCATTGAGAGTCTCCATTCGGTACTCCAAGTCCATTATTCGGTCCCATAAAGTACCCACATAACGGTCAATATACCGTTCATGAGGAGGGTCGATCCAGTGGGAGAAGTTGCATTTCCCCATCTGCGAAAAAGGACAGTAAACATGGAGGGTCCATAAGCAATAACAAAAATGTACTATTAGTAATTTGTACCCCGGAGCGTGGGCATCGGAAGAAACGGCGCCCGCCATCGTTCGGCCCTTCCAGGACCTGCACGACCACGTACTCATTGTGTCTGCATTTCGGCCACGCTGGTTGCGCACGCCGGCTTGGTATCAAGCAGTACTGTGGACCGAACATCTCCCTCCTTTCCAAGGGAAGGTCTTCCTTCGGTGACCCATATCCGACTGGCCCCTCATCTTCCGCCATGGTATGTTCCACCACGAAATAGAAGGTACTTCTTTGTTCGATTTACAGGGTTTTCTGGCTACAACTTCATGGGACCTCAACCGTGCTATTTATATCGAATGGCGGGACAAAAGAGGGCTGTTTTGCCCAGAGACATGACAACATCCCTCAGCTTTACTCGGTGAGATGACAACACATGCCAGCTTTACGCAGTGATATAACAAAACGGGGCAGCTTTGCTCAGTCAGATTACAACACATGCCAGCTAAACTGCCTAAATAAAGGCACGATCTGAAAAGCCTTCATAGGGATATTTATTGCTACACTGGAATCCTGAGGATAATCCAGGCCTATCGCTCCAGAAACCAACAAAATAGGGGCGTAGGCTGTAGCCTTTACAGTGAGTGTTCACGTCATAGGCCTGTATCCTTTCCAGTGAGTTTTCATGTCACCTTAGCTTGTTGTTTCAGAAATTATGATTACTGGCCTCTGAGAAGGCAATGTTGTAGCACTTATTTCCTGCAAACGACTGAAAAGGCTACGTTGTACCAGATACATTGAATGGTCCAACCTCTGAAAAGGCTACGAACTATGAATTTATTACGAGGCTACATGCTCTGAAAAGCCTACATAGGGACATTTATTGCACCAGATCCTGAAAAAGCGAAAAGATTCGCATGTTGTCCTCTCCATGGACTATGCCCACTGCACCAGATAACCTGCCTACATAAAGGCCTCCTATGTCTTCCATACTACATCTCCTCCTCAAGCCATCACAATACTACTACACAACAATGTCTTCCTGGAGGTCCGACCCATTTGGAGTGCCGGAGTGGCATGAGCGCCCGAAGTGCCATTGCGGCTTTAGGACCTTGTTGGGAGTCTGCACGGATCGAGTACAACGAGCCAACTACGGCCGTAGGTTCTTCAAGTGTCCAGACCTGGATGACGACTTCGTGGTAACAACGACAACTAAATTATTTATTTTTTGTTATCGTTTTTCAACTTGATCCATGACATCTACCACGCCACACATAGCCTTGCAAGTTCATCGAATGGGTGGATCGGGTGCCGCCGGCATGGCCACAGAACCGGGCAGTGGAGGTGGAAAACAAAGGACAATAATTTGTCAAGATGACTCAGGCTCGCGAGGTGGAACGACAGATGCAGCTTGAGCAAGAGCGCCGCGTGAGGGTGGACCAAAACCGTCTGAAGGGCAAGGAGGATGAGCTGCAAAGGAGGCGGGAGCAGTTAAGTCTGCGTGAAGCAGCCATCAAGCGTCAGGAGGAAGAGCTTCAAGCTCGTGAGGCGGCTCTCAAGACCAAGAGTGACCGGAACAAGGATGCAGCGAAGCCATCTTCAAGGCGCGATAAAAAGGGGAAACAACCACGCTACACCCAGTAGACAAAATGTAATAGACCTAGCAAGTTATATTCCCTAAGGCATGTTAGGACTAGTGGTGGAGTTCTGAACATTACAAGTACATGGTTCCACACATTACTAATAGTACTGTCGGAGTTGCTCTTAGTCGCATATCATGCTATATGTTATGCATGTAATAACAATGTACGCGGCATGTTATTATGAAGTTTATTTCTATTGACATAAGCTTATATTATCTAGCATGTTCGCATTAAATGATTCAGATAGCAAGTCATACCGGTTCTCTCCGTAAACTATTTCTCAGCAACATCAAAATATCACTTACCACTCTATGTATCTATCGTTCTACGGCCAATCATTCTTATAAAAAATTTGGAATTTTTTTTGTGCACCTACAACATACAGTGCACATAAACTTTTATTACAACTATACCGGATTTTTTCTCTGTTTCAAACTACAAAATTGCCAAAACTCTACAAAAATCAGGGGGACTGAATGAAGTCACCTACCTACTGGGCGACTGCATTACAAGTCGCTTAGCCATTGGGCGACTTCCTTAAATCGCCCAGTGAGAAAGCGACTCCATGATGTCACTTTCCCGTGAAGCGACATAAACTCTTGTCGCTTCCCGGGTGGGCGACAGGCTCTAGTCGCCCACTCATTGGGCGACTAGAGGCTATTTTTGTAAAAAAAATTTCCGCGGGTATATTTCTGTATTTCCGAATAAAAAAAAAGGTTATCCGTACAAAAAATTCCATTCCATCGTAAGCCCATTTGGTTGCGGCTCGTGATCCCTTTATCGTCTGGGCCGTCAATTTCTCTCCTTCCGGCACCTCCTGCCGCAATCGTTGCCGTCCGTTTCGACCAATGCCATCTGGGCGATCTCGGTCCGACCCCACCTCGTAACTTTCGGAATGTTTCGAACCGGACCAACGAGCATGCGTCATGGCCTGTGACGGGCTGGGCAGCTGCCGAGCCGCACCAGCACAAAGGGAGCAGTGCGTGCGTGCATTCTCTTTGGGTCTGTTTATTATAGCTGTGGCTTATAATTTTTGGTTAATATTTTTGAATTTGAGTTGTTTGTGATAAAGATTATAGAGAGATACTCGCTTTTGATTTTAGATAGTACATATATTAGACTTTTAACGTGTACTATAATTAACTTATATATCACATTTTAAAAAAATACTCTATTTAAAAGTTAGATACTATAATAAAAATTAAAAACTGATTTCAAAAACCGAAAAGAACAAAGGCTTTTGTGTGCCGATCGATGCAATCCATCGTGCATGCAAGAGTTGGTGCGTGCGTGCTTGGTGTCCTTTGTGTGCAATGTTTTTTTAACGCCTCTATTGCCCAACAGTTACATTTGTGCTGCCATTGTGCCATGCATTCCCTATTTGGCATTGTAGCATGTGAACTCATACTATTTGGCTGCTGCGTGCGTCCCCACTGCTCTCTGTGCTGCTGCCGAACAGCTGCGGCCCGGGCCCGCCACCTGCTGTGACATACGCTCTTCTCCTTCTCCTGTACCAACTCGTCTCCTGCTGCCGACTACAGTGGCACAGCAGGTGACATGTGTTATCTTTCGATCTTTAAAAAGAGCTATTTTTTTTTGCAAAAATGGGTGTTATGGGGGCAAAATTGAAAAAAAAATTACAATAGTGCTAGATACATGAATAGTTCAAAATACATCCATGTAGGACCGAGAATAGTGACTATAGAGGATGAATAGGAACCAACCCATTTAAAATATTTTTAAAATCTTTTCCAAAGAGAAAGTTAAAACTCTTCACTAAATAACTATGAGAAGCTATAAAGATCATAGACCAATCACGCACAAGAAAAGATCCAAGAAAAACCAAGCAAAACGAGCCTTGACAGCGTCGGTGGTCGGACCTCTACAGAGGCAATGGTCTGATCACTATAAATAGTTAAAACAGGCTAATGAATAGTAGTCAGACCGTCGGGAATAGTATTAGTTAGACCGGGTAAACAATACAATTAGGAACAAAGCAAACTTTCAGCACTATTTTAAATTCGAAAATCATTGAAACTTTGGATCCACAACTCTAAATGACTTGAAACTTGAATGAATACTAGATCATGACCTTAAAAACATATCACAAGTAAAGATCAATAAAGAACTTAAGAAAATTAGAACCTATTGGCTCTTGAACTTCTGTTACACCAAAATCGAGCTAAAACCATAAATTGATCCAACTCTCAAACCAAAGCTCCAAATAACTTGGAATTTGGTATGCATCTTCTCTAGGATGTTCGGAAGCTATTCTAATCAATGATCAATAAAACGTTGCCAAAGTTCTGAACATTTTTTTTATTTAAAAGAAAGTTGCACCAAACCGAGCAAAAGAGAGAATCTCGATTTGCTCTTCCTCGTGAGTTCTTGATGATCTAGATAATCTTGGATGGGTTCTCGTATATCATAACAAGCTAGATCATAATACGAACTTAAGCCAAAATGCCCACAAGATTAAAACCCCAAAATCACCCCTCCTTGAGCCAAAACCAGGCAAATATAAGAACTTGCAAATACAAGTGCCTAAATAGAAGAGATCTGATCTCTAAAATACATCTTTATCACTTGCACATCCTTGTCACATAGCAAGATCAAGGGGAGAAGAGAAAATACCAAAAACCAGGCCAAATCAAGATTTTATCGCAAGAGCAAAAGAGGAAATTACTTGGACGAATTTTGATCTCTATTGATACTTAGAGATGAATGTTTACAGCCACTCCCTAGTCACTTCACAAGCCTAAGAATGATAAAAGGCTCAGCCATAAGAGTCTCTCACATCTCCCATAAAGTTTTTGTTTCAAGAACCCTAACTCCTCTCAAGGCTTGACATGAGCTCTCCCAAAAACGTAACCTAGCCACCCCTCTCTCTCTCTCTCCTTTTATATGAAGGCTCACAAAGGAAACCATAACCAGCACCTCTACTTGTATTTCTTCTACTTACATGGGCTAACCCGTTAACCTAACACCATATTGGGTTTTACACTTACACATGTGCACTTAAAAGCGCTCACATCCATTAGCCCATTAGTGAATTAACACTTGATCTACTTCACATTTTCAGTATATACAAGACTTAAACCACTTAGACCAATGCCACGGTTTTGCGCACCGTCACTTTTCGATACTGGGAAATTTTACCAAAATACCCCTCTACCACCTTCCATGGAGTTTTTCGTTTTATTTACTATGAAGCATCACACATGCTTCAACATCTTTCATGTGGCCCTAGAGACTTGATGCTAAGCCTTTCACGCATTTGGATACCACTGAATTGTCCTCGCTTGCAAATAAATCCACCATGTCCACTACCGATGGCTCCCTCTCTGGTTCCACGTCGTCCCAGTTTGCAACCACCCTGCAGACTTTGGTCAGCTTTGGCGGCTCTTTGATCGTCTGAACCTCAGCTCCTCTTGAGTGGACTCGATGCTTGTGCTTAACAAGACGAAAGCAAAACTCAACAATGTGCCCATCCTTGTTAAAAAAGACATAATGATACTTATCTTTGAGAGGTGTAGTAGAATGTAAGGAAGAAACACCCTTATCTTTAGAAGTCCCTTGGATAATACCAGAAGAACCAAAAGAAGCATCAAAAGTTAAGCAAGAGCTATTGAAGTAGTGACACAAGTGCCATCAAGTGACTCAATAGAAGCACGAGAAGAATCCAAATTTGATTGCAAAGAAGCAAGATCAACTTTTAAAATATCAATCTCTGAGTGAAAAGCAACACAAGAGTCACAAGACTTGGTGCTCATATCATCACGCACTATCTTCAAAGAATCAAGCTCATTCTTCAAGACATTGCAAGATGTGCAAAAGATTGAAGATATATTGATAATATGCGTGGAATGCTAAACATGAACTTCATTTAATAAGGTAGCACAAATTTTGCAAAAGAGTAAATCATCATCAAGCAATTTCTTAGTTTCTAAACCCATGCTAGGAGGAATAGACTTAAGGTTATCAATTTCAGCTGCCATTATCTAATTGCTCAAGATAATTGAAAAAGCTCAAATTCTATTTTTTTATTTTCATCTCTAGCAAGTTCAAGTTGTTGTACATATGTGAAATGAGCCAATTTTAACTTCTCAATTTCAACAAGCATGCTAGCATAAGAATCATGTTCAGCTTTTAGATTTCTAGCCATAAACTTAAGATTGCCTATCTCCAATCTAGCAAAATCAAGATCATGATGTAAGACAACACAAGAATCATATGGCATAGAAGCATTTTATCTAAGCAATTTATTTATTTTTAGATTTTAAGCATATAAGAGAAGTTTTTAATTTATCATTTTCAACATGCAGGGAATCACATGACTCACAAGATAAAGGAGATTTCAACCTAGCAATTTTATCAAGCAATTCACTCTTCTTCATCTCTAGACTATTCACAAGATTCTCAAAAGTATCAATTCTTGAATTTAGAGTCAACATTGTAATATCCTGTTTTTCAGTGCCTTTTTGTAGTTTCTAAAATAAAATTAACCATTTGGATTTTTCTTAAATTAATTAAAGCTTAATATGAATTTTTATAAATTAAAAAGATTTAATTCGAATAAAATAAATTTCAATTAAATCAAAACTAGTTTTACTTGAGTTCCTTGTGACGCAAGGAATTTTTCTATATTTTCTTCGATTTTTTTAAATTTGTTTGCTATTTTGTAGAGCTCAATTTTTAATTCTTTTTCTGAAATTCAGAAAACCCTTGAAAATCCAGATTAACCCCTTGGGCCGAATCTCAGCCGACCCAGTTGCTTTTCTCTCTTTGTGGCCTGCTTGCTCCACATTTGGCCCAATTCCCTCTAGCCTGGCCTGCCACTTCTAGTCCAAACCACGATAGCCTGCCTCGCCCTCGTGCCATGCGTCACCCATTGTCACCTTGCCCATGCCACATCCGCACCATCCGTTGTTTCCCTCTCCGTGTTGCCACTGACATGTGGAGCCTACATGTCAGGCACATTGTTCTTCGTCTCCACACCATTGTCCACCTCGTCGCCACCTCGAACTCTCTGCTGTAGCTATTCTGGAGTCCTTGATGCCTGTGCCATGTGCGCTTCGATCACCTCAACATCCATGCCATACATAGCGGCTGCCCCTGTCGTTTTCCGCACCCCAGTGCCACCCATCGTCTTTGTCCTCACGCTGTTGCTGCCAAAGCTAGGGTCACCGTTGTTTTCTTCATCTCCGACGCTAACCAATCACTCCATCATTCATCTTTGCCGTCAATTGAGTCCACCAATCGCCTGACAGCTGCTGAGTCTTCTGACGAATGTCGCCCTACTCCGTTGTTCACTTTCATCATCATCTAGCCGCGCTGCCTCATACACAATGCCACTGCTTCGCCCGTCGTGTGTCCGTTCGGTTGCTGAAGTGTCACCTCGGTCGTCTTGCCATGCTAACGTTAATGCTTGCGTCATCGTGTGCCATATCACCCTTTAGTTTTTCCATAGACCCTGTCCATTGTGAGCTGTGTCTCTGTGCCATGTGTCTCACATGCCATACCATTGTTCTGTAGACCTGAGCTGTGCCACATCAGCAGTACACGTGTGCGCCATGTCACTACCACCTTACCAAGTATCACTTACGTGTCTCGCCACGTGTCTGCCACATCAGCCCTAGTGCCATGTTAGCCAAGCCTTGTCAAAGCCCACTGTTCCATGTGCAGAGTCTATCGTAGACCATGAATCAAGCCGTGGATTTGGTCCAAAGACCAAGGGGCCTACTTGTCAGTCTCTAAGCCGATTCCTTTAGAAAATAATTTGACTAAAATTAAAATACATGCTGACGTCATAAATCTGAATTTTCTTTAGGAAAATAATTGTAGAAAAGCTAAGAGCTCATTCTCCTTCATACGAACTCTGATTGACCTGATTCTTCTTTCTAAATTCATCTAAAATTGAGTTTTATCTTTTGGTTATGGTTTGATGGTTTTTGGATTTTATTTGAAGTAGGAGTTGAAGGCCAAGAAGTGGTAACTAGCAAAGCCAAGATAAGTCATGATCTTTGATCATGTTGAACCTATTATTTTAAATTTATTTATTATTATTTTGTTTAAATTATTATGCATTGCTAATTTAATATAAACCCTTGTAACAGGTAGTTATTATCCAAATTTGATTAATCCCTCACTTGCTAATTTGAATGCCATGATTTCATTGTCTCCCTAGGATAAGTAATTATCTAGTGATGTAATACTAGTATCTATTTGGGTTGTACGCTTAGTATGCCTAGCCATGCTTATAGTACATTAGACTTATCATCATATATTGATTAATTAATTAACTTTGACTATGGAATAGTGGTGGTCAGCAACAGTTATAAATTTGAATACCATAACATGGGTAGTGTCATTGGTGTTGGTTAAACAAAGTGGTTTTCACTTGGACAAGTGTTGTGTAGTAAAGGGGAATTGTGATCAACACTTCTGGGATGTGGATATCTTGCTTGGGTAATATCTAAGAACTTAACTTTGTTTATCATTGATCAGTGCTTTATCATACAACCACATGTCTAGTATAGATAGACTTGGCTGATTAATTTGTAAAATTTCAATCTTGATTTCGCCATTGAGATGTTATGTTGGCGCAAGAGGGGCTTTTCCAACTAGGTGGTTAGCTTACTTGGCAGCAAAACCTTAGCAGGCAAGATAAGTTTGAGATTGAGTATTATAAAGGTCTTGTTGTGATCTTCTTGGTTGACATACATAAGAAAACATGTTATATCGGTGATGCCACAAGATAGTCATATCATATGGGTAAAGTTGTGCAACCTCTGTAGATTATGAAACTATTTGAATAGCCATGTCCTCAGTTATGGACAATACTTGGTGATTTCACATGAGGGGTAGAAATTTTGTAAAACCTAGTTGGGTTAAGTTTGGAAGTGAATGGCTAGTTCACTGGTGGTTCATTACGTAAATGGTTAGTTTACGGGTGGTTTATTAGGTGGATAGTCAGTTCACTTGTGGATAATTTAGTTCCTTTGACTTAATTACTTATTGCCTGTTTTTGACGTTTGGTTTCAATCTAAATATTTATTTACTCTAAATGTTGCCTTTCACAAAGTAACCACTTAGCTACCATTTGTTAAGCCTTGCATAATTATTTTACATCTTGCTATAAACGACTTGTTGAATACTCTATATACTCACGACTATATCCTTACTTACTCAGTTATTGAAGAAGAGCCATATCAGACTGAAGTACATGAAGAAGGTTTTTTTGATAACTTCACCACTACAACAAAATGAACATATTAAGACGTTTTGTTTAAGACGCTTTGAATCATGCATGCCTCTCTTTTTAGAACCACAATTGAAATAGAGACGCAGTTTGAGACGCTCTAAAGGGTTGCACGCTATTAAATTCTATTAAAACGGCTGCTGAGATGTTTTGGAGTACGTCTCATGTATAGAGACGAAATTTTAGATGTCTTATTTATCATTTGTGTAGCACCCTCAAAAATATCTCTAACCAACTCTCTCTCCTCCCTCCATCTATCCCTAACCTCTCTCTCTCCCGTAAACACTAACCATAATCTCTCTATCTCTCCTCGTGACTCTCTCTCCTGTTATCACTCTTTCCATCCGTTCCAATCTCTTTCCCAAAACGAACTCTCCTTTTATCAATCGCATTCTCTCTCTCCCGTGCGTCACCAATCTCGCTCTCTTCTCCCCGAGCGACGTCTCCCTGGCGCCGGCGTGCGGCAGCGGCTCAGCGCGCAGCAGCACGGGCGTGTGGCGGCTCGGTGCATGGCTGCGGCGGTGCGGCACGCAGCGCCATGGGCGCGAGGCGGCGGCGCAACGCACGGCGCGAGGTGCGCAGCGGTGGCGCGACACGAGGCGGCGTGGCGCGAGGCGCATGACGGCGCGGGCGCGCCGGCACAAGCGGAGCGGCACGGGCGCGACGCAATAGAGGCAGAGCGGTGCGGCCCGAGGCGGCGTGGCGGGCGCGATGCGGCCGAGGCGGAGCGGCGCGGTTGCGCGCGCGAGCGTAGCCATGGCGACGGCGGCAGCGTGCGGGCAGCGGCGTCGCGCGGTGTTCGGCGAAATGCTGGAGCGAGTCGGCGGGTCTCTCGGTAGTGCACGCGAGGTGTTCGACGGAATGCCTGAGCGGCAGGGCGTCTTCGGCTGCCTCGGTTGTTTCGGGTCTGCAATTGGCTGTGCGTGCCGTGAGCTGCAGTGGTACTAGTGGTACCGTAGCCATTGCTCCGTGGTGGGCTGGCGGCCTTGGTCGTTGCCATGTGGTGAGGTCCAAAGATGGGGACTTTTCCTGGAGCACGGTCGGTGGAAATGAATGATGCCAAGATGGTTTCTAAGCACGGGGAAGAGAAAAGGACTTGGGCCAGAGCAGTCGGGTCACATTTGGTCTTCGAGGGAACGTTCGGACGGTTGTGCATCCCATATCCTTCATGCAGCGAATCCGCCGAACGTATGTAAGGCAAGTACCTCGCGGCCGTAACCTTTACGTTTCACATATCATGTGTTTCCAGAATACATGTCACCTTGCTATTGATTACCATTATCATATCACTAAAGTTACCTAATAATTGCCAATCGCTAAGTCACCTGGCTAATTGCTAAAGTTACCTGGCCATTATCATATCACCAAAGTATCTGGCTAGCATCATATCACTAAAGTTATCTGGTTATTAACGTATCACTAATGCTTGTCTGGTTATTATCATATCGTTCATACTTGCTTAGGTTTTAGACTCTTAATATTGTATTCTTGCAACGATGTTATAGGCTAGCTTGTTCACATGCTTTTAGGTTTATTAGAATGCTCGATTAATAATGTTCTAGAATTCATACCTTAAATGAGTGTTTTAGAATCTATGCTTAAATCGTTAATGGAGGTAGCTTATGAACATGATTTAACTTAGGATTACATTGTTGATACTCTTTTGATATTAGGGCTGCTATGTTTTAGTTTCGCATATTATGTCTCAATAATTGCTGATGCTGTATTTGAGTCATGAATGATGTATGTATTAAATCTGTTAATCTGACTAATAATCACTTATCACATAATAAAACTTGATTGGTTAATAACCTTGTGCTGGATTAGTTATCTTTGTACCTGAAGTAGTGAATGTTTCAAATTGTGCAGATTCAAGTGTTATTACACAACCAGACCGTTATTTGATGATTGTTACAAGTGGAGGCCTCAATCAACAGAGAACAGGGGTAAGATGTATGCCACGCTGTTGCTGTTCAAATAGACAAATATTATGATGCTTGTAGATGGATAGGACAAAGAATGCAAGCAACCAGTTTGCACACGTATGCGGACAACTTTATGGTCTTGATATGCTCTAATTGCACTAGCCTTGGAGTTAATTGAATTTGTAATGAGCATTGTCATAATGTCATTTACTATAATCTTCTCCAAAATGCCGAGGATCCTTGAGTTTTCTTCATGCTAGATATCTTGATTTGAGGTTAGTGGAACAATATTGTCAAGTGGCTAAACTAATACTGGATTCATTATTAGAATTGACCCAAAATATTCTGATGTAGAAATACAAATGCACAAGGAAGCTAACTTATTGATACACTGCTAGATTAGATCAATGGAACAATATTGTCAAGTGGCTAAACTAATACTGGATTCATTATTAGAATTGATCCAAAATATTCTGATGTAGAAATACAAATGCACAAGGAAGCTAACTAATTAATTTGTGTTTGTATTGTTCTCACTGCTTTCTTTTATTCTTTGTTTTGCTGAACCTTTGTGTTCCTATTGTTCCTATAATTAGCTTACAAAGTTTCTTGATGAGTATTGGTTTCACATTTTATATAAAACCGAGAGGCCGTTGTAACTTTGTAAGCTTTTGGAGCTGTAATCATCCGTACTATCCGCCTATATTATCCGTTTTCGAGCCGAATCTGCATGTCCGTCCCGACGGTACCGTATTCGAAACTCCGAATATTCCGAATTCGTATTCGTATCCGGTCTTACCGTATTCGACTCTGAATCCGGAGAAAAAATGTGGGTTAGGATACGGTTTAAGCAATAAACGTTCTACTCGCTGGGTATGCCACTTCTAGTTTAATTAACTGAACTTGTACCGTAAGATTTTTCATGATTTCTCATATCTGATATTTTGTTGTTAATATTGCTATGTTTGCAGGATATGGAGGACTATGAAAAGAAATGCAGAGTGGAAGACCCGATGCACAATTTTCTGACTGAAGAAATAGACCTGATGATTTATTATAGCAGTTTAAAAAAAGATGTGTGTCAAATTGGAGGATGTTTTACCGATATGTGTTTATCGCATATTAGATTTTTATTTAGTTGTGAACTCTGTTGATTTAAATGGATGCTATAATTATTTGTAAACCTCTCTTATGTAAACTTCTTTGGGGTTTGGAGGGTGCAATGGTGACGAATTTGTCAATTGCCAATGGTTTGCCCGGGGTGTGGTTTGGTTCCAGTTGTAGTTGGTTTGTTTTTTCTTATAACAGTATATCTGTTGTGCTGCGCCCATTCCTTATATTTTATAAAATATGTACTCAATATTATGGTGCTGCCTATAAAATTATTATATATACATGTATATAATAAATATATGGAATACTATATTCTCATACAGATACGTATTTGTGTGTATAGAAGAAAATATATACCAATCAAAATAAAAATACATACTACATAGGACATCTTGAGACGGCACATAACGTCTCAAGGCACGTGCCTATGTTAATTGAGACGTGGTGCAACCGTTTTTATAAAAGCGTCTCTAACTTTATAGGGATACAGTGCATATGTCTCTAATGAACGTCTCAAATAATATAGGCACGCCTTAGAGAGCGTCTCTATATTTTTGAGACGGTTCATGTAGAGACGTTTCTATGACGCTTTATAAAAGCGTCTTAGTTGTCTGTGGGAGACGAAACAGAACATCTCTAACCTACAAATATGATGTCTCCCCACGGATGTTTTGTTGTAGTGCACGGATTAGGACTTTGCTTCCTAGTTGACTGTCTATGGGTATGTCGATTGTCCACTTCACTTATCATTGTTTTTCCGCTGCTAGTTTTTGCTAAGCCCTTCAGGCTATTAATTATAAGCTTAGTCATAAGGTCGAAACTTTGATAATCAGTAATATTTGAGTCTTTTCTAGTTAATCATGATCATGGTCAATATATAATCTATATTTTCACTGAGTGCACTAGCGTGATCCTAAATTAGTGCAAAATACATAGAGAGTCCAAATTTGCATATTTGAGTATTGACAAACGTCCTCAATGAGTTTCTCTTTGCTCACCTTGTTTAGCTTGAGTCAAAGATCATCCTCGACAAGAACCCGGTTGACAAACTTGTGGTAGTTGCACTTCTTGTGCTTCATGTCATGGGCTTGGGAACGCTAATAAGAGTTCTTCTCCTCCTTAGATTCCAAAGGTGTCTTACCTCTGAAACAAGGACAACTCAAAGAAGAGTGGCCAACGACACCACAAAGGTCACCAGCCTCATCAAGGTCACCAGCCAAAAAGTTACAAGATGAATCAAAAGATCTACAAGACCTCACAATAGCTGCCATGCTCATGATTAGTTAAGATCACTTAAAGAGTAAACCTTGCTCTAATATCACTTGTAGGACCGTGAACGGTGACTAGCGGAGGTGAATAGAAGCCAACCCGTTTAAAAGCCTTTCAAAATATTTTCCAAAGAGAAAGTCAAAGCAGTTCACTCGAATAGCTATGAGAAGCTATGAAGATCAGATATCAATCACACAAGGAATGATATAAGAAAAAACCAAGCAAAACGAGATATGACTACCCTAGCGTTCTGGCATCTATATGGGGCAACAGTCTAACCACTATGAACAGTAAAAATAGGCTAATGAATAGTAGTTGACCACTATGAATAGCACCAGTCAGACTGGATGAACAGTTAGGTCAGACCATGTGTACAACAAAATCAAGAATAGAGTATATTTTCAGCACTATTTTAAATCTAAAAAATCGATAAAAATTTTGATCCATAACTCCAAATGATATGAAACTTAAACTATGGCTAGATCAT
Source organism: Dendrocalamus latiflorus (assembly GCA_017311315.1). Classification (NCBI taxonomy): domain Eukaryota; kingdom Viridiplantae; phylum Streptophyta; class Magnoliopsida; order Poales; family Poaceae; genus Dendrocalamus; species Dendrocalamus latiflorus. The sequence goes on from CM029609.1 coordinate 39,624,201, forward strand.
GACCTTAAGAACCTATCCCAACTAAAGACCAAGAAATAACTTACGAAAATTGGGACCTATTGGCTCTTGAATCTCTGTTGCACCAAAACCGATCTAAAACTACAATTGACCCAACTCTCAAACCAAAACTCTAAATCACTTGAAATTTGGTATACACCTTTCCTAAGATGTATGGAAGCTATTACAATCAACGATCAAGAAAATCATTCCCAAAGTTTTGACATTTTTCCGTTTGAAGGAAAGTTGCACCAAAACCAGGCAAAAGAGAGAAATCTCGATCTGCTCTTGCTCGTGAGTTCTTGATGATCTACATGACCTTGGATGGATTCTCACATGTCATAGCAAGCTAAATTACAACACAAAATCAAGCCAAAATATGCACAAGACCAAAACCCCAAAAGCACCCTTTCTTGAACCAAAATTGGGCAAACACAAGAACTTACAAATACAAGTATATATATGGATGAGATCTGGTCTCCAAGACGCACCTTCATCACTTCACAAGCCTAAAAACGATAAAAAGCTCAGCCACAAAGGCGTCTCATTTCTCCCCCAAAGTTCTCTCCTAGAACACTAACTCCTCTTAAGGCTAGGCATGAACTCTCCCAAAAACTTAGCTACATCTCTCCCTCATTATATATTGAGGCACGCAAGTGAAATCATAACCAGTACCTCTAGTTAGATTTCATCCACTTATGTGGGTTAATCCGTTAACCCAACACCATATTAGATTTTACACTTACACATGCATGCTTCTCGAAGCGCTCACTTCCATTAACCCATGAGTGAATTAACACTTGATTCACTTCACATTTTCAGCACATACAAGACCAAAACCACTTAGGCCAACGCTTGGTTTCGCACACTGCCACCTTTTCAGTATTGGGCAATTTACCAAAATATCCATCTAAAGCCTTCTATGAAGTTTCTCGCTTCCTTTGTTACGAAGTATCGGCCATGTTTTACCATCCTCTATATGGCCCCAATGACTTACTACCATACCTCTCATGCATTTAGATCCCACCGAATCGTCCTCGTTTGCAAACGACCCGAGTCACCTAGCACACCACATGCTTCTCTTTGCGCATTATGGTATCCAGCTTCCTCGACCACACTGGACTTTAGCTCCTCCCTGAGCTTTAGTCCTAATCCAATTTGCTATTGCCCATCATGTATATCACTAGTAGAACTTGCTCCAGTTCCTCGTCATCCCAGCTTGCGACCACCATGCGGGCCTCAATCATCTTCAGCGGCTCTATGATCATCTGGACCTAGGCTCCTCCTGAGCGTAGTACCAATCCCTTGACCGTGTTGGACCTAAGCTCTCCTAGCTTAGTTCCGATCCCATCCACCTCACCATGATGTAGTTTCAAAGTCCTACAACCGACACAAATAAGTAAACCATCATGTAGTACCGCACGATACACATGGTCATCAATTGACACAATCAATCCATACAATGCACCATGCAAAATATATGCAAGCAAACCACTGATCATAAACGTAAGACCAAATAATAAGCTTATGTGAACACAAGCAATGATCTAGGTCACCCAAACTCATCCCACGACTCAAAATCATCAATAACCGAAACCTGGTTGTGCCTCACTGCCAAGCCAACTGACCACACCTCTATAGCGGTTAGACCATTAGTACTGATTGGTTTGAGCCAGAAATCAGCACTGGTTGGACCGCTGATGGCCTAGTCAGATAGGCCTGTATGTTGACAGCTCGAAAAATCTGACAACTTTGTAAATTCTCAAAAATTAAACTCAAACTTTGCAATCTCTCTGAACCAAAAATCAATAGCTCATCACAACCATGGGGTGACCTCCACATGGTCTCACAATTGAAAGCATCTAGGCCCCTAAAAATGATTTTGGTAATTAATGAAATTATGCGAATATGGGACTAACGTGTTTTGTGAGCTTGAGAAGGGTTAGTCCACACATGAGCGACAAGATGCAAGCCAAAGGATACGTGTGAAGATCAAATTGACTCAAGACAAAGGTATTCTTAGAATAGGACACCTTTAGAATTTTACCGGTCTTAGGTGAATGGTGGAAGACCGGATTTTAGGTTAAATGATCGTACCATCAAGAGGGATCTTGGTTAATAACTTGATAGCATATATCTAGTGCCATTTGGATTATATTGTTAAGCTTGCATTCATGAAAATCCGATTCAAAAATCAAGTTTGTGCTTGTCTGGAAAAGCGGTAATACCACACATTACAACGTCGGTACTACCGGCTAGCGGTAGTACCGTGCTCAGATGCGGTAGTACCGCAGAGCGGTAGCTCCGTTTTTGGAGTGGAACGCTTTTTCCAGAGAGTACCACTCGAACCCGGTTGGAGCTTGGCGAAACGGAAGTACCGGACGTTTCAACGACGGTACTACCGCTGCGAGCGGTAGTACCGCATTTACGAGCGGTATTTCCGGAGTCCGGAAGAACCGGAGGATGAGCGGCATGCTTTTTCCAGAGAGTGCCTCCGGTTGATCTCGGATTTTAACCAGAACGGAAGTACCGGCATTTACAACGTCGGTACTACCGCATGAAGCGGTAGTACCGCATTCAGAGCGGTACTTCCGGAGTCCGGTTGATCCGAAGCTCAAGCGGTACGTAATTTCCAGAGAGCGGCATTTTGAGGACCCTTCGGATTTTGGCCAAAGCGGTAGTACCGCGCCGACGTTGCGGAACTACCGGAGAGTGGTAGTACCGCAAAGTTCAACGGCGGTAGTACCGCGCCGCCAAATCCAACGGTCACTGTGCTTGTCTGACAGAGCCGTTCTGACGCAAGATTTGGGAGCGGTAGTACCGGCCCCAGAAGGGCGGTAGTACCGCTCATCCTGATTTTTGCGGGAAACTTGTGCCAAACGGCTAGTTTGGTTGGTGGAGGCTATAAATACCTCCACCACTGCACAGGGGCAATAGTTAGTGACTCATTGCACATTTATTAAGCCCTAGAGCATTCACTTCACCTCAATTCTTTCTTTGCACATCAAAGTGAGGTGGTTGAGCATTTAGTGCTAGATTTAAATTGCAAATCCATTTGGCACTAGGTTTGCATTCAAGTGAACAACGGGATCTTTTACTCTTAGTGCTTGCCGGCACTTGGACGATCCGGAGAAGGATTGGCTCGGTGATCTTCTCAAGAAGATTGTGAGAAGACCCGGCATATTGTGAAGGTTGGAGCTCGCCTACCCGGAGTGGGGAAGAGCTACACTAGTGATCGAGGTGTTTGGCTCAATTCGTGGAGCCGGTCCGATACGTCCGGGCTTACCTCAACGTGGACTAGGGGAAACCGGCAAGTTTCCGATTACCACGGTAAAAACATCGGTTGTGTCTCTTGTCTCTTTAGCTCTTGTTCATTTGCTTCATTGTGATCATTTATTTGTTTAGAGCTAAGTTGTTAACTAGAATTGTATTGGATTAATTGCTTTACATCTTTGTCTCTTAAAATTGTGAAGAATTAATCTAGTAAACAAGAAAAATTTAAAAGCCTCCTATTCACCCCCCCTCTAGTCGGTATCCTTGATCCTACAAGTGGTATCAGAGCTTGGTCTCTCACATTTAGACTTAACCGTCTAGAGAGAAAAGGATGGCTAGTGAGGGGATTGCGGTAGGAAAGGCACCTCTATTTGATGGCTCAAATTATGCTTATTGGAAGATTAGAATGTCAATTTATTTAAAGGCCATGAGTCCTAATATTTGGAAAATTGTAAATGATGGTTACGTCATGTCACTTGATCCCGACAACCCAACGGAACAAGATGGGTGTAACACTCATTTAGATGCCCAAGCCATGAATGCTCTCTTTGGAGCCTTAAACGCGGATGAATTCAATAGAGTGAGCAGTCTTGAGACGGCTCACGCTATTTGGACCACCCTCTCGGAAATTCACGAAGGGACATCCACGGTTAAGGAAGCAAAATTGCATCGGCTTAGGATTAAGTATGAGACATTCATAATGTTGCCCCATGAGGACATCAATGAGATGTACACACGGCTAAACAACATTGTGAATGAGCTCAAAGGCCTTGGAACTAACCTCTCCGATCTTGATATTGTGAGAAAGATGCTTAGGGCACTACCGGAGAAGTATGAGATGTTGGTGACACTCTTCCTCAACTCACCGGAGCTAGCAAGGATGACGCCAACACAACTCTTGGGCAACTTAATTACCAATGAGTTATACAAGAAGGACATGGAGGAACTTTTGGAGCAATCCACCTCCAAAGGAAAGAAGATCACCGCCTTCAAGGCAAAGGCGGTGGCAAGTGAAGAGTCCGAAGATGAAGAAGAAGACTCCGAAGAAGAACTTGCCCTCCTTATGAGAAGGATGAACAAGTTCATGAGAAGACGCTCAAGTCGAGGAGGAGGCTATGATAAAGGCAAGAAGTGGCAATCATCCTCCAAAAACAAGTATAGCAACATCCGTTGCTATGAGTGCGATGAGAAGGGGCATATAGCTTCTCAATGTCCCACAAAGAAGGATGACAAGGAGAAGTCATCCAAGAAGAAAGGCTATCAAGGCAAGAAGAAGTTTTTCAAGAAGCTCCACAAAGACGGCAAAAATGAAGCCCACATTGGTGAGTGGGATTCTGATGCGGAATACTCCGACTCCGATTCTAGCGAGGATGAGTCTCCCAAGAAGAAGGGACTTGTCGGCATCGCCATCAAGGAAGCTCCATCTCTATTCTCCACTCCCACATGTCTTATGGCAAAAGGGGAGAAGGTAAAAACTCTAGATGACGATGAACCCTCCTATGATGATTTGATGGACATGTTAGTAGAACTAAATAAATTTCTTGGAAAAGAAAAGTCAAAATTCAAGGTCTTGAAGAGGGAGCACATAACTCTTCAAAAATCCTATGAGGAGCTAAAGGAAGCTCATGACTTGCTTCTCCGAGAAAATAAAAAGAAGTCTAGTGCTAGTACTGGTATAACTTGCAATATTTTGAATAAGATGCCTAGTGTAGAAAAAGTAACATCTAGCATGTCAACCTCTTGTGATGATTTACTTTCTATGCCATGTTCTTCTAAGATTGATTCATCTAATGCTTTTTCTCATGATCATGATGATATGCTAGTAGGTGAAAATAAAAATTTAAGAGAACAAGTTCTAAAATTGAATAAAAGTTTGGAAAGAGCATACAAGGGAAAAGACACCCTTGATAAGTTGTTAAGCGGGCAAAGATGCTCTTTTAACAAGGAAGGACTTGGGTACATTCCCAAGAAAGGTAAGAAACCGGCATATAAACCTCCAAGGTTTGTAAATGAGAATGGTAAGTATTGTACTAAATGCCGCAATGTAGGACATATGGTAAATGATTGTTCTAGAAATAATGTGCATTCCATTGGCTTGTATGATTCTTGCTATATGCTTAAAAAATCTAAAAATGGAAATGTAATTGCTCATTTTATTGGCACCTCGATTTTGGGTGCTAAAAGGAAATTCATTTGGGTGCCCAAAACCTTGGTTACTAACCTCCAAGGACCCAAACAAATTTGGGTACCTAAAAAGGCTTGATTTTCTTTTGTAGGTAAATTACAAAACCGGTGGAAGGCATTGGGTGTTGGATAGCGGTTGCACCCAACACATGACCGGAGACCGGAAGATGTTCACTACCTTTGAGAGTGGAAGCAATGACAAGATCACATTTGGTGATAATAGCAAAGGAAAGGTATTGGGTTTGGGTAAAATTGCTATCTCAAACGACCTTTCAATTTCTAATGTATCTCTAGTTGAAACATTAAATTTTAATTTGCTATCCGTTGCTCAACTATGTGATCTAGGCTTAACTTGCTCATTCTCAAAAGAAAATGTTGTAATCTCAAAAGATAATAATAATGAACTTGTTTTCAAAGGTTTTAGATTTGGAAATCTTTATTTAGTAGATTTCACTTCAAATGATGCATGCTTAAAAACTTGTTTAATTGCAAAAACTTCTTTGGGTTGGCTTTGGCATAGGAGACTAGGTCATGTGGGTATGGTACAACTTAAAAAGCTTTTCAAAGATGATCTAGTGATTGGCTTGAAAGATGTGAAGTTTGAGAAAAATCGACTTTGTAGTGCTTGTCAAGCCGGAAAACAAGTCGCTAGTTCTCACCCTTCCAAAAGTATCATGTCAACCTCTAGGCCATTGGAGCTCTTACACATGGATTTCTTTGGGCCAACAACCTATAAGAGCATCGGAGGAAATAGCTATTGTTTAGTCATTGTGGATGATCACTCTAGATACACATGGGTCTTCTTCCTAAATGACAAGAGTGAAACCTCCGGGATTTTCAAAAGTTTTTCAAAAAGGGCCCAAAACGAATTTGATTTTAAAATAAAGAAAATAAGAAGTGACAATGGTTCCGAGTTCAAGAACACAAAAGTTGAAGATTTTTGTGATGAACTTGGAATAAAGCACGAACTTTCCACAACCTACACTCCGGAGCAAAATGGAGTTGTAGAAAGGAAAAATCGCACATTAATTGAAATGGCCAGGACAATGCTTAATGAATATAATACTTCCGACAAATTTTGGGCGGAAGCAATCAACACCGCTTGTCATGTCATAAATCGCCTTTATTTACATCGTCTTTTGAAAAAGACTTCCTATGAGCTTCTTGTTGGAAGAAAACCGAACATCTCTTACTTTAGAGTATTTGGTTGCAAATGCTATATTCTAAGAAAGGGTGTTCGGCTCTCTAAATTTCAAAGTCGTTGTAATGAAGGTTTCCTATTAGGTTATTTTTCAAATAGTAAAGCATATAGAGTTTATAACAAAAACTCGGGTTTAGTTGAAGAATCATGTGATGTACAATTTGATGAGACTAATGGCTCTCAAGAAGAGCAAGAAAACTTGGATGATGTAGGCAATGAAGGCTTGCGCAAAGCTATGGAAAACATGCAAATTGGAGACATCAAGCCAAAGGAAGATCCATCTTGACCAAACTCATCAAAGCAAGTAGAGCCTCCCACATCGTCTACTCCAAGTAATATACAAGTCATCGAAGATGAACAAAAGGATCAACAACAAAACAACTTCAAGATTCATAATGCGACTGCCAAGGATCATCCAATAGATCAAATATTGGGTGATGTGAGTAAGGGTGTTCAAACTCGCTCTAGAGTAGCTTCATTTTGTGAACATTACTCTTTTGTTTCTTCTCTTGAGCCTAAACTTGTAGATGAGGCTCTAGATGATCCGGATTGGGTGAATGCCATGCATGAAGAATTAAACAACTTCGCTCAAAATGACGTATGGACCTTAGTGGAGAGACCCGTAGAGCACAATGTGATTGGGACCAAATGGGTCTTCCGAAACAAACAAGATGAGAATGGCATTGTGGTAAGAAACAAGGCAAGGTTAGTAGCTCAAGGCTATACTCAAGTCGAAGGGTTAGGCTATGATGAAATATTTGCACCCGTTGCTAGACTTGAGTCAATTAGAATCTTGCTTGCCTTTGCATCTAGCTTTGATATTAAATTATTTCAAATGGATGTTAAAAGTGCTTTCTTAAATGGAACAATCCCCGAACTTGTATTTGTTGAACAACCTCCGGGGTTCGAAGATCCTAAATGTCCTAATCATGTTTATAAACTTTCAAAGGCATTGTATGGTTTAAAACAAGCTCCTAGAGCTTGGTATGAACGCCTTAGAAATTTCCTTGTCTCGAAAGGATTTAAAATTGGTAAGGTAGATACAACCCTATTCACAAAAATCATTGGTGATGATTTCTTTGTCTGCCAAATTTATGTTGATGACATTATATTTGGTTCAACTAACCAAGATTTTTGCGATGAATTTGGTGATATGATGTCTAGGGAGTTTGAGATGTCCATGATAGGAGAATTGAGCTATTTTCTTGGACTTCAAATCAAGCAACACAAAGATGAGACATTTGTTAGCCAAACAAAGTATACTAAAGATCTTTTCAAGAAGTTCGGCATGGAAGATGCAAAACCCATCAAGATACCAATGGCAACCAACGGGCATCTAGACCTCGACGAAAGAGGTAAGTCGGTAGATTCAAAGCTTTATAGATCCATGATTGGGAGTTTGCTTTATCTTACCGCATCTAGGCCCGATATCATGTTTAGTGTTTGCATGTGTGCTCGCTTTCAAGCTTCACCAAAAGAGTGTCATTTAAAAGCCGTAAAGAGAATCTTGAGATATTTGAAACATTCCCCAAATATAGGGCTTTGGTATCCCAAAGGTGCTAAACTCGAGTTAATGGGATATTCGGATTCCGATTATGCGGGTTGCAAAGTGGATAGAAAAAGCACCTCGGGAAGTTGTCAATTTCTAGGTAGATCCCTAGTGTCTTGGTCCTCAAAGAAACAAAACTCCGTAGCACTCTCAACCGCCGAAGCCGAATATGTTTCCACCGGGAGTTGTTGTGCTCAATTATTATGGATGAGGCAAACATTGTTGGATTATGGAATAAACTTTGATAAAGTGCCTTTATTGTGTGACAATGAAAGTGCCGTGAAAATATCCAATAACCCAGTCCAACACTCAAGAACCAAGCATATAGACATACGCCACCACTTCTTGAGAGACCATGTTAGCAAGGGAGATATTTGTATTAGCCACATCCGGACCGAAGACCAATTAGCGGATATCTTCACCAAGCCATTGGACGAAAACCGTTTTTGTAAGCTTAGGAGTGAATTAAATGTCTTGGATTACTCAAATGTTGCATAAATTTATGGTAAATTTAAATGCATGCTTTTTGAGGAAGCTTGAAAGGTTGTTTGAAATTATGTGTTTTATGCAAAGGGTTTTGATTTATTAAAGGTAAAATGCAAAAGTATTTGAATATAATAATTTGTTCTATTTAATGCATAATGATCCTTAATGACTTTAGTTGAATGCAAAAAACTAGGGATCATTTGCATCTATAGTCCTAAAGTTCAAATTCTGTGAAGTCTCAGAAAATGCGGAACTACCGCTGCCTTCTGCGGTACTTCCGGGGAACGGTACTTCCGTCCGAGGAAGCGGTACTACCGCGTGGTGGTACTACCGGCCGCATCTGCGGTACTACCGGACTTGCATTTAAGGGGGAGCAACCGCCCGAACCCGAGGGTTTACCTCTGTTGGTCCCCTCTTCGTTTCCTCTCTTCGGTACTACCGTTCTCACTTCCGTCCGAGCCCGTACACCTCCTCTCCTCGTTCTCTCTCTCTCGTGAAAAACACCCAAAAGCCGCATCCAAATGCTTCGAATCCAATGGTGATTTCTTCACTTCTTCAACTCAAATCAATTCCCCAGGATTCAACTCCTCCGATTCTTAAGGTATTTCGAATCAAATTATCTTTTTGATCCTCTGTTAAACCCTAGGTTTTGTATAGGTTCAAATTTGAAATAAACTCCTTTTTGCTGCTCAAATCCAAGAAAATTTGGATATAATTGGTGTTTGAGGATGTATATGAACACATTACATGGATTCAATCCAAGAAAAACACCGCAAATACATTCACATTTCCTAAACCCTAGAATCTGCCAGGAAACGGAACTACCGCCCGACTAGTGCGGTACTACCGCCTAGCGGTACTACCGGACCTGAACGGCGGTACTACCGGTTTTTCTGACATTGCAGCAATTTCAATCCATTTCCTTTCAATCTAACTTGGCTACTTCCTTGATTCTCATGATCTTTTCTTCTTGTTCCTAGATGCCTAAAACAAGAGCAGCGAGCAAAAAGTCCTACCTTACAGGAGATTCTTCTGGAACTCCCGCTCTTCCTTCATCTGAGACCGTGCAGAAGGATGCCCAAGACAAGGGCAAGGCTTCTCTTCCAGAGTCTGAGTCTGATTCTGACACCGAGTCTGAACGGGCCTCACGCGAGAGTTCCCCCATGGAAGCTTCTGAGGAGGACTTAGCCGACAGAGAGGATCTTGAGATTGATCTCAAGAAAATCTCGCCAGATGAATATGCTCGCCTCCGTCACACCAACCAGTATGAGTTTCCATCAAACTCAATCGATCCACAATTCCATACCAAGTTTCAGGAGAAGATATTTAATGAGATGTATGGAACAGATCGCCAGTTTGCAGAACACAAATACATTGACTGGGATCACATCGATGGCATTGACAAGTATGATGGGACATACAGACGCTTCCGGGATGCAGGCCTTCATGAGCTTGTGGCTTTGAAACGGGACTATAATCCGGGGATGATTCGTCAGTTTTATGCCACTGTGCATGTTGCTCCTGATCTTCAGCACATGAGATGGATGACAGTATGCACGAGATTGGATGCCACCAAACATGAATTTGAGGTGGCGATTAGAGCAGAGCTGAGCGCTCATGGGAAGATTCACGACAAGCCAGCTCTTGATGTTCATCCCATGTATCCCTTCTACAACCCTGCTGAGAAGTTTTCACTTGGTAAAAATGTTGGGCTCCATCCAATACCCTCTCTCATCAACCGCATCATTAACCACACTATTCTCCCTAAGGGTGGTAATTATGATGCCATTAGAGGCCGTGTTTGGAACATGATTGACTCCATTATGAAGGGGGAGAAGTTTGATGTTGTGGATGTAATCATGAGGGAGATAGTTGCCTCCAAAAATGATCGCTACAAACGCATCTACTATGCGCCCTACATCATGGCCTTGATTGACTCTAAGTTCCTCTATCGTGGAGGACGCGGTGGTGTGCATAAGCGATACAAGCCACGACTGGAGCCTCCCATTCCCACTGGTCTTCGTGGCCATCGCTCCGCGGATCCAGGAGCAGGCTCATCCTCTGGAGCAGCAGCAGCAGCAGAAACAGCCACTCAGTCACAGGAGCCTAGCCAGCCCACTCTTCAGCAGATCCACACTTCTATGCTTGAGGGCTTCTCTTCTATCAACTCCAGGATGGATAGGATGGATGAGCGTCTGGACTCCATTGACAGCAGATTGACCTCGTTAGATGGTCGGGTTGCCGATCTGGAGCGCTCTCCCTCGCCTCGTCGCTACGGTCGCCGCCGTCGTACTGCTCGTGATCCTCCCTCGCCTTCTCAGGGTTGACCTCTTTTTGGTACTTGATGCCAAAGGGGGAGAATGAATTGGGGGCTAACACTACACTTTACTTTTGGAACTATGGGCTTATCTACTATCGTGTTCGTATTATCTCTAATGGATGTAATGAACTTATTAGATGCAATGATGGATGTAATGAACTTATGTTTTGGATCTTTATAATCGTATGTGTTGATGTTACTATTTGTTGTTATCTTGTTGCCAAATTGTTTATCTACTCACATTTGATATCATAACTTTGTCTTGTGCATCTTGTATGAATTATTGTAATCTTTATCCATGCACATATTTAGGGGGAGTCACACTCTCTCTTGGACTTCAAAATGAAAAGAGTTCAGTTTATCTAAACAAGTCTTATTGCATAAGATCTACTCTCTCATTTTAAAGTCCACATAGAATATACAATTTGTTGTCAAACAATTTGATATATTCAATCTTTCATTTCTCAAAATTTGGATTGTCATCAATTACCAAAAAGGGGGAGATTGAAAGCATCTAGGCCCCTAAAAATGATTTTGGTAATTAATGAAATTATGCGAATATGGGACTAACGTGTTTTGTGAGCTTGAGAAGGGTTAGTCCACACATGAGCGACAAGATGCAAGCCAAAGGATACGTGTGAAGATCAAATTGACTCAAGACAAAGGTATTCTTAGAATAGGACACCTTTTGAATTTTACCGGTCTTAGGTGAATGGTGGAAGACCGGATTTTAGGTTAAATGATCGTACCATCAAGAGGGATCTTGGTTAATAACTTGATAGCATATATCTAGTGCCATTTGGATTATATTGTTAAGCTTGCATTCATGAAAATCCGATTCAAAAATCAAGTTTGTGCTCTGTCTGGAAAAGCGGTAGTACCGCACATTACAACGTCGGTACTACCGGCTAGCGGTAGTACCGTGCTCAGATGCGGTAGTACCGCAGAGCGGTAGCTCCGTTTTTGGAGCGGAACGCTTTTTCCAGAGAGTACCTCTCGAACTCGGTTGGAGCTCGGCGAAACGGAAGTACCGGACGTTTCAACGACGGTACTACCGCTGCGAGCGGTAGTACCGCATTTACGAGCGGTATTTCCGGAGTCCGGAAGAACCGGAGGATGAGCGGCATGCTTTTTCCAGAGAGTGCCTCCGGTTGATCTCGGATTTTAACCAGAACGGAAGTACCGGCATTTACAACGTCGGTACTATCGCATGAAGCGGTAGTACCGCATTCAGAGCGGTACTTCCGGAGTCCGGTTGATCCGAAGCTCAAGCGGTACGTAATTTCCAGAGAGAGGCATTTTGAGGACCCTTCGGATTTTGGCCAAAGCGGTAGTACCGCGCCGACGTTGCGGAACTACCGGAGAGCGGTAGTACCGCAAAGTTCAACGGCGGTAGTACCGCGCCGCCAAATCCAACGGTCACTGTGCTCGTCTGATAGAGCCGTTCTGACGCAAGATTTGGGAGCGGTAGTACCGGCCCCAGAAGGGCGGTAGTACCGCTCATCCTGATTTTTGCGGGAAACTTGTGCCAAACGGCTAGTTTGGTTGGTGGAGGCTATAAATACCTCCACCACTGCACAGGGGCAATAGTTAGTGACTCATTGCACATTTCTTAAGCCCTAGAGCATTCACTTCACCTCAATTCTTTCTTTGCATATCAAAGTGAGGTGGTTGAGCATTTAGTGCTAGATTTAAATTGCAAATCCATTTGGCACTAGGTTTGCATTCAAGTGAACAACGGGATCTTTTACTCTTAGTGCTTGCCGGCACTTGGACGATCCGGAGAAGGATTGGCTCGGTGATCTTCTCAAGAAGATTGTGAGAAGACCCGGCATATTGTGAAGGTTGGAGCTCGCCTACCCGGAGTGGGGAAGAGCTACACTAGTGATCGAGGTGTTTGGCTCAATTCGTGGAGCCGGTCCGATACGTCCGGGCTTACCTCAACGTGGACTAGGGGAAACCGGCAAGTTTCCGATTACCACGGTAAAAACATCGGTTGTGTCTCTTGTCTCTTTAGCTCTTGTTCATTTGCTTCATTGTGATCATTTATTTGTTTAGAGTTAAGTTGTTAACTAGAATTGTATTGGATTAATTGCTTTACATCTTTGTCTCTTAAAATTGTGAAGAATTAATCTAGTAAACAAGAAAAATTTAAAAACCTCCTATTCACCCCCCTCTAGTCGGTATCCTTGATCCTACAACAATCCCTGATGTGAAAAATGATATGACAAGAAAATGACAAATAAAGTAAGTAGATCGTTGGTGAAGTGGCTATATATATTTTTGTATTCTATCGTGCAATGTCATCTTGTAATCCCAAACAAAAAATGAAACAATTCAGTAGGTTATACTTATATATGTATCTATCTAACCCATCTCTCCTTGTTCTCCCTATTTGTTATCACCTCTCTCTCCCCTCTCCACCAATGTTGCATAGCGACGTGGCATCCGGTGGCAAGTTGTGGCTCGCGGATGGCGGCGCGGTGCCTAGCGATGGGTGTTGGTGTCACGGTCGGCAGCGGATAGCGATGCAGTAGGCGGCATGGTTGGGAGAGGTTGGATCTATGACAACACAGCGAGATACGGTCGGATCCGGTGTTTTCGTCACTTCTGGCCGCTGGGTCCGCCGTCTTCCTTGGCTTAGGGCATCGGATTGGGGTTGACCTAGCCCACAGCCACTAGATACGATGTCCCCAACGTTGGGACATCGGATTGGCCGTCTCTAAAGTCGCCGCCACCGGATCGTCCATCTGTGAGGTCGATGTTGCCGGATCCACCATTGCTGAGATTGCCACTTTAGATATGCCCTTCTTGAGCCCACCAGCTTCATGATTCTTCCTCACTTCCGGTGGTGTATACCTCGTCTGAGCCGATGTACTCTACCTCCCTGTTCGTTGTCTGTGCCGGTGTACTCCTCGTCCCGATCATTGACCTCGGTGGTGTACACTTCCGTTACATTGACATCCTCGGTGGTATACACCAGCGTCTCGTTGTCCACACTGGTGTGCTTCCACTACTACAAAAGAGGCTATACTAGACGGCTACATCACAGACGGTTTGACAAAACCGTCTGTGATTGACACTAACACAAACGGTTTTAATTTGGACACCGTCTGTGTTAGTGGTCGAGTATCACAGACGGTCCTTACCAATGAACCGTCTGTGATACTTTAGTATCACAGGCGGTTTAAAATAAATAACCGTCTGTGATAATCTGAAATTATCACAGACGGTTTTTTATTAAAAACCGTCTGTGTTGTGTAGACTATCACAGCCAGTTGTTGTTAAGAACCGTCTGGGAATGTTCACAGACGGTTTTTTACAAGAATCGGCTGTGATGTCCCTTTGTCTGTCATATTCTAGATCAGAGGTTAATATATAAGTACACATTGCTTCTAATAACTTAACTACAGAACTACTGAGACAAGAGGTCACAAATTAAAGGCAAATTTATTAATTTCAATTAGAGGGAAATTCATTACATAAGTCGCACAGGTAAAGAGTTTCCCAGATTGTAATCTTTTGGGCTTCGTACGCTTCTTCTTCGACTTTGGGACTTGGAGGATCAGTCGCTGAATTCTCGAACGCTGTTAAGATTGCCCTTGTCCTCTGCACTTCCTCGTGCAGCCTGGGCAAATGATCAGCAGCATCCATCATGTCGTACAGGATAGCATTAAAACATTCCTCACAATCTGCCGTTTCTGCATGAGCGGCAAGGCTATCCATCAGTCTGTGCAATGCGAGTAGAGCTTCTTCCGCATTGCGCACATTGTGGAGAAGAACCAGGGTGAGAGCTGTTTCCCTTTCTTGAGCGGCAGCGAGACGCCTCCGTCGACGGCGGAGGATCAGGTCAAGCTGACGGATGCAAGAAAGTCGGGGAAGGAGAGCAGGGCGGGTGCGGAGAAGGTGCTCCAGATGCAAATTGCTGGCCGCCTGTGTAAGGTTCCGGCCGAACAATTCGTGATGAACAGATGAGAGGAAGCAGATGATCACAAGAACAGTAGTAGAAGCCATGTTGTATTGTATATATATTGTATTGTACGTACGTAGAAGACCTGGATTAGGAGCGCATATTTAACCTTTAGCACAAACGGTTCGTATACCCAAACATTAATGATATAGACGCTTCGTATAACGATCGAGAGACGTTAATTAGACGATCGAAACACGAAGCGTTCTGGCATCGAAACACGCGCGAAGCAGTTCTGGTATGAAGCTTATGACAGACGGTTTTTTATAAAAAACCGTCTGTGATAATATACTGGACGGCTACATCACAGACGGTTCATACGGAACCGTCTGTGATTAAACTGTCACAGACGGTTTAAACTGGCAACCGTCGGTGATAACTAAACATCACAGACGGCTCGTATTAAGAACCGTCTGTGATAACTAAACATCACAGACGGCTCGTATTAAGAACCGTCTGTGATATTTATTATCACACACGGTTCGCGTTAATAACCGTCTGTGATAATTACATACCACCAATAATTGGCGTGTGATATCACGTGTCACCAATAATTCGCGTATACCCAGGATTTCGATCTCACCCGTCCATTCTCTCCACATCGAATGGCTGGCACCAGTTCCTCCCACGGCCAGGCCCTTATTAATAACTCCCCATCAACCTTTCCACCGGTACTAGTCACGCGTGAGTTCATCCACTAGCTAGCTTCCTGCATGCATCTCCCCTCCGCTGTGAGCTAGCACCTCCATATCGCGGCACGTTCGGTTCATACTAAACAACACACTCTTGCCGTAAGTGTCGTAAGTGTGTCTTGTTTAGTGTGGACCGTCGTGCCGCGAAGGGTTTGTTAGCTTGTTATCCTGTAATAGATCGATCTGAATGTGTTGTTGAGTTTTTGTGCTTGCCTCTGTATTTGCATGTTCCTCGACGATGCCGACTATTGTCGAGATGTGATGTCCACTCCGACAATCCTTCTTTTTCCTGCAAAATTCAAGGCAATTTTATTACAAAAGTTCAAAAAAAGACATTTCCAGATTTTTCAGCAGCCGACGTTGCCGACTTCTTCTCTGAGCGACTATCCATCTGCTTTTTCCCACTTCTTTTCTTCATCCGAGGCCTGCAGCTGTGTCTTGAGGAATGCCACATCTGAAGACCCAAGAGCTGGTCAAGAACTGGTCTTCAGATGTGGCATTCCTCAAGACACAGCAGCAGGCCTCGGATGAAGAAAAGAAGTGGGAAGAAGCAGATGGATAGTCGCTCAGCAGTATCACAGACGGTTCTATTAACGAACCGTCTGTGATAAAACAATCACAGACGGTTATTAACACGAACCGTCTGTGATAGTATGCATCACAGACGGTTCGTGTTAAGAACCGTCTGTGATAATGTAGACTATCACAGACGGTTATTTATGTGAACCGTCTATGATAGGCAACAATCACCGACGGTTATTAAGTTGAACCGTCTGTGATATTGCTTGTATCACAAACGGTTCATATTAGTAACCGTCGGTGATAATTCACAGACGGTTATTAATACGAACCGTCTGTGATATATCATTTTCACAGACCGTTTGTGGTTGGAACCGTCTGTGATATTCTGCGTAGTATTAATTGCTTGGCGTACTTGCTTGAAGGATGTCGACACCGATCTGTCTTCATTGCGCTTCATCGGTGGAGCAAGGCGGCCGGCTTTAGGAAGTTGGGGGCGAAAAAATATCACCGTCTTCTTAGTGATCTGATCAGAGGTTAGTATACTTAACATTCTTAGTGATCTGATCAGAGATTAGTACTCAATTACATAACATTCTTAGTGATCTGATCAGAGGTTAGTAGTAGGGGTAATAATCATTTTTGACACCCATTTGTCACTTGTGTAGCGTAGATGGACCGAAGCTGGATGTATATTGAGAACCGTGTGTGTGAAGAGTACATTACTGGCGTGCCTGCTTTTAGAAGGGCGGCCGAGCTGGATATGTTGAAGAAGGGGATGATATATATGTATTGCCCATGTATTGATTGTGATAATCTCAAGATGTTTAGCAACTCAGCGCAGATTGAAGCTCACTTGATTCGAAGGGGTTTCAGAAAAGGGTACAAATGTTGGACCAGTCACGGTGAAGAAAAAAGTACACAAGAAGGTAGTTATGACATAGTCGAGGGAGGCAACGATATACCAGATGTGGACTGTTCTTTCGATCATGAGGATAGGTCGCAGGATGACAATCTGGATCAGATGTTACGTGATGCAGAAGGGAACTATAGTGAGAGAGAGTTTGGTAAATTCGAGGGCTTGATGGAGGACTCGGAGAAACCTTTGTTCCCGGGCTGCAAGCCGCAATACACGAGGTTGTCATCAGTTCTAGAACTGCTAAAATTGAAGGCAAGCAATGGTTGGTCCGACAAGAGTTTCACGGCATTATTAGGTCTCCTAGTGGACATGCTTCCAACGGGAAATGTGTTGCCGAGAACCACCTACCAAGCCAAGAAGATTCTTTGTCCATTAGGAATGGAAGTAGAAAGAATACATGCATGTCGGAATGATTGTATCCTGTACCGTAAAGAGTATGCTAGCTTACATGTTTGTCCGGTGTGCAAAGCATCCCGATACAAGCGTAAAAATGACTCTGATGATGGGAAGGGCATCGAGGTGAAGCAAGGACCTCCTGCTAAGGTGATGTGGTATCTTCCTGTAATCCCCCGTTTGAAGCGTTTATTTGCAAACCGCAAGGATGCAAGATTGATGCGTTGGCACTACGAGCAGCGTAAGAAAGACGGAATGATAAGACATGTTGCTGATTCTACCCAGTGGAGGAACATCGATAGGATGTTTGTAGATTTCGGTGTGGAACCGAGAAATATAAGGTTTGGGTTGAGTACAGATGGAATGAATCCTTTTGGTAACATGAGCAGCCGACATAGCACCTGGCCCGTGACTCTGTGCATGTACAACCTTCCTCCTTGGCTGTGTATGAAGCGGAAATATATTTTGATGTCACTACTTATCCAAGGGCCGAAGCAACCTGGCAACGATATTGATGTGTTCCTAGCCCCATTGGTGGAAGATCTTGCAACACTGTGGAATGAAGGGGTACATGTATGGGATGCGGACAAACGAGAGAACTTCACTCTACGGGCCATGTTGTTCTGCACCATTAATGATTTTCCTGCCCTTGGTAACCTGTCAGGGTTTAGTATAAAAGGAGCCAAAGCGTGTCCGCACTGCTTAGATTATACGGAGAGTGTGTGGTTGAACAACTCCCGAAAAACTGTGTACATGCGTCACCGTAGGTTCCTTCCAAAGTATCACCCATACCGCAAGATGAAGAAACAATTTGACGGAAAAAAAGAGGATGACTCAGTACCAAGACCTTTTAGCGGGAAAGAGGTGTATGATATGGTTAAGGATATAAATGTTGTGTTTGGAAAGGGACGTAAATTGAGGAAGAACATGTGGAAAAAGAGGTCAATATTTTGGGACTTGCCTTATTGGGAGCACTTAGAAGTTCGCAATTGCATCGATGTCATGCACGTAGAGAAGAATGTATGTGACAGTTTGATTGGTCTCTTACTGAACATTCCTGACAAAACAAAGGATGGTGTTAACGCAAGGCGTGACTTGGTCGCTATGAACATCAGGACCGAGTTAGCACCGATAGAGACCGATAAAGGCCGGACGTACCTTCCCCCAGCATGTTACACTCTGTCTAAGTCCGAGAGAACTGAATTGTGTCAGTCCTTAAATGGTGTGAAAGTTCCATCCGGTCACTCGACAAGCATGAAGAAACTTGTTTCCATGGAACATTTGAAATTAATTGGCATGAAGTCTCACGACTGTCATGTGCTAATGACTCAAATGCTACCTGTTGCAATTAGAAGTATTTTGCCGAACAAGGTTCGAGTGACAATCATAAGGCTATGTTATTTCTTCAACGCAATTGCTCAGAAGGTCATTGATCCGGATGGACTAGATGCTCTGCAAACCGAGGTGGTGACAACTCTATGTCATCTAGAGATGTATTTCCCTCCATCATTTTTTGATATCATGGTCCATCTCATTGTCCACCTTGTGAAAGAGATAAAAATATGTGGCCCCGTATTTCTACGTCATATGTACCCTTTCGAGAGGTACATGGGAATTCTGAAGTCCTATGTACGCAATCGATCTCGACCGGAGGGTAGCATCATCGAAGGTTATACAACAGAAGAGGTCATTGAATTCTGCATCGGCTACATTTCTCAGGTAGAGCCGATAGGTGTACCTCTATCTCGTCACGAGGGGAGGTTAGAGGGTATAGGGACTATCGGGAGGAAAGCAATAACCCCGGATCAAAATATGTATGCTCAAGCCCATTTCATGGTTTTACAACACATGACTGAAGTGACCCCATATATTGAAGAGCACAAGGACATGCTACGTCAGGAGAATGCAGGCCAGTCAGAAGTTTGGATCACGAGACAACACAACCGTCAGTTCAACGAATGGTTGAAGGCGCAATTGACTAGGAGGTCGTCAAATGAAACACTACAATGGTTGGCAAAAGGGCCAAAATTTACAATTGTGACATGGCAAGGATACGACATTAATGGCTACACATTTTATACAACAGATCAAGATAGAAAGAACACAGTGCAGAACTCAGGTGTCCGCATAGATGCCTATGATTCGCACGGCAGAACCGCTGGCCCAAGCTCGTACTACGGGCTTGTAGAGGAGATTTGGGAGCTTGACTACGTAATTTTCAAAATTCCTCTATTTCGGTGCCGTTGGGTCCAACTCCCACGGGGTGTAAAGGTTGACAAGTACGGCGTCACTACCGTGGACCTCGAATGTGTAGGATACAAAGACGAACCATTCGTACTCGCGAGGCAAGTTGTTCAAGTATTTTATGTAACCGACCCGGCAAATAAGAAGCGCCATGTAGTTCTTCAGGGAAAAAGAAGGATTGTCGGGGTTGAGAATGTTGTGGATGAGGAAGAGTACAATCAATTTGATGATTTGCCTCCATTCGGAGACGGCATCAGGCTCGATGAAGAACAAGGCGATGAAGCAAGCTATATGCGTATCGATCATCGTGAAGGGCTTTATTTAAAATGATATAGCCAAAGTGTAATAAATGATATAGGTTATGCTTGTGTTTTTCATAAATGTATGTATGTTCCATTGTAATTGTAAAATGACTAAGGAACCCATGCATTGTAATTGTAAAATGACTAAGGAACCCATGCATTGTAATTGTAAAATGACTAAGGAACTAAGAAATAGTTATATTTATGGTTATGCTTGCGTTTTTCATAAATGACATAGGAACCTAGCTAGCTGCGGGTATTTATAGTGAACTATCACAGGCGGTTTATCAAAAGAAACCGTCTGTGATAACACATCACAGCCGGTTCTATCGATATAACCGTCTGTGATAATATGGGTAGCAGGGGTGGGAGGGAGCAAAACCTAGCTAGCAGGGGCGCTGCAGAGTGGAGACAAGAGACTGCGGCAGAGCGGACTCCGCAGACCTAGCGCGGGTATTTAAAGATGATCTATCACAGACGGTTCTATAAATATAACCGTTTGTGATATCATTATCACAGACGGTTCTATCTATAGAACCGTTTGTGATAGGCATTATCACAGACGGTTCTATCTATAGAACCGTCTGTGATAATGCCTATCACAAACGGTTCTATAGATAGAACCGTCTGTGATAATGATATCACAAACGGTTATATTTATAGAACCGTCTGTGATAGATCATCTTTAAATACCCGCGCTAGGTCTGCGGAGTCCGCTCTGCCGCAGTCTCTTGTCTCCACTCTGCAGCGCCCCTGCTAGCTAGGTTTTGCTCCCTCCCACCGCCGCTCCCTCCCGACGCCGCCGGTCCCTCCCGAAGCCGCCGGTCCCTCCTGACGCCGCTCCCTCCCGAAGCCGGCGGTCCCCCCCGACGCCGGTCCCTCCCTCCCGACGCCGCCGCTCCCGACGCCGCCGCTCCCGACGCCGCCGCTCCCTCCCTACGCCGCTCCCTCCCGAAGCCGGCGGTCCCCCCCGACGCCGGTCCCTCCCTCCCGACGCCGCCGCTCCCTCCCGACGCCGCTCCCTCCCGTAGCCGGCGGTCCCGCCCGACGCCGGTCCCTCCCTCCCGACGCCGCCGCTCCCGACGCCGCCGCTCCCTCCCGACGCCGCTCCCTCCCGTAGCCGGCGGTATATATATGCTTCACATGTATATGCTTCACATGTATATGCTTCACATGATATATATATGCTTCACATGTATATGCTATATATATGCTTCACATGTATATGCTTCACATGTATATGCTTCACATGATATATATATGCTTCACATGTATATGCTTCACATGTATATGCTTCACATGATATATATATGCTTCACATGTATATGCTTCACATGATATATATATGCTTCACATGATATATATATGCTTCACATGTATATGCTTCACATGATATATATATGCTTCACATGTATATGCTTCACATGTATATATATGCTTCACATGATATATATATGCTTCACATGTATATGCTTCACATGTATATATATGCTTCACATGTTATATGCTTCGCAAGGTCTATTTGGAAGGCCCATAGCTCACTGCAATTAGCTAATCGTTAGAACTTTGTCAAAGGGCATAAAGCAAGTGACACACTCCAGTGCTCACTTCAGTTAGTTTTTTCTTAGAAGAGAGATGGCGTCCACACAGTCTTCGTCGTCGTCATCTGGGTCTCACGCTCCCAAGACTGCGAAATCTAAACGTGGCCGAGGAGTATCGAAAAGGCCAGAGGGCCGAAGGACCATCACGGTGGTCTCTCCGGATGGGGTCCCTCTGGAACCGTCGAAAGCAGCGTCATCATTTCGGACTACCTGCGGGATAATTGGAAGGCAACGGGTCCCCATCACCATAGCAAGCTGGAAAGATTTGACAAAGGATCACAAAAATCAGCTATGGGAGGAACTTACAAATTCGTTCGAGTTCCCAGCAGAAGCACAGGGACTCGTGCAACGGCAAGCGCTCCTCGCGATGGGAAAAGCATGAAAGAATTTTAAGAGCACTCTTGTGACGAAGTACGTGGCCGAGGATGTCACGCCCTTCACGAAGTATCCTTTCGTGTCGCCGGAAACATGGGAGGCCTTTGTGCAGATGAAGACGACGCCCGAATTTGTACAACAAAGTGCGGCGCACAAGGATCTCCAGTCACAAAACACGCACCCTCACAGACTCGGCACTGCTGGGTACGCGGGTAAAATCCCGCAATGGAGGATGCAGGATGAGGTCGCAATCCGATCGGAGGCCTCTCCGCCATTTGCCGGGATCGCAAACGAGCGCGCTCGAAACTGGTTAAGAGCGAGGTCATCAACCACATCTTCGGGTGTCTCTTTCAAGAACCCCGCAGATGAGGAAGTGTCCCAACGCATGGTAAAATATGTTAAACAACATACTTGTTAACACCTCTTGAACTTCATGGGTTCAAAAATAACATGATTAATTGCCTCTTGCAGCAATCATTGACTACCGAATCTTCTCGTGGCTCCTTTGAAGAATATAGGGAGATAGATTTACTATCACAGGCCTTGGGAAACAAGGAGCACCCAGGTCGCACACGAGGCATGGGGGTTTATGTACCTTGGAGGCACGGATTTCCAGATTACTCCGAGACATATAGGAGTAGGAAGAGATCCAAGGCGTACCGCAGCGAACAAATAAAACAGGAGCTTCGTGCTCAACTTGAGGAACAACTATCTGCCTCACTTCAAGAGCAGACTGCCTCACTTCGAGGAGAGATAGATTCGTTGCGGGAAGAACTGAGACAAGTCCGCAACCAATCGCAACCCACTCCTAGTACTGCGGTACCCAGTCCCCCTCAACGTCGCAGTAGCTGCACGTCCACACCAATTTCTGAACATAGCGACGACCACTTACGTATTGATGACATTCAAGTAATGTACCTCTTTAGAATGGTACATAGATCTCTCTGGTGGACGCCTTAACTCATCTTGTATCGTTATGTAGGAGCCCATGCCTTGCACCCTCACAGTCAGGCTTGTTGGCTCTATTCCCGTTGATGCTGGGCGCGGCATGGTGTATCCATTGCTGCCAGGGACGCTCGTGCACGGTGTACAAGTAGACACCGGTTTCATGAAGGTCCAGGTGGACATGATTAATGATATTTTTAAGCCCGTCCCTCTTGAGAAGCCCCCAAACGAAGAGATTAAGACATACGGGGATGCCGTCCACACATTCAGTGGCCCAAGAGGGACATCGTCCTCGACATGTCTGTGCCACAATCTTCACATCCAGTGGCCCAAGAGGGACGTCGCCCTGGACCTGGCACATCGGCTCCGGTGGCTTCACCTCCACCTCCAAATCCAGTAAAGTCTGTTGCATCGGCTCCCGCTGAGACGCCACCGAGAACATATCATAAGCGAGGCTCCAAGGCCTCCAAGGCTCATGCGACGAAAGTTAAGCCGCGTCCCGTGCCATGGAAGTTTGTTCTAGGAGTGTCGTTATTGCCCGATTCACAATTACGCCAGGTTGGTATGATTTGCAATAGATTGCATGCCTGGTACATGGAGAAGTCCAACATGAAGCCAAACCGGCAGAGTGCATTGACTCTGAAATATAACGACACGCATTTCCTCAACGACTTGGGCTACATCGTCGTGACATTCGATGATTTATTCTTACTATTCAATCTCGACGAACTCGACGCCTCACTTCTACGATGCTGGACACTGTAAGTGTACTGCACAATGAAGTTCTACATTCACGTTATACAGATAAATGTCATTACTCTTTCTTTATGTATAGATACATGATCCAAGAAGTCCGGCGATCGCGACGACCGGTGGGTTTCCTCGACCCTCACTTGGTCTCCGAGCAATGTATCAATGCAGATGCATCCTTCGTGCAAGGTTACATAACGAGGGGATTGATTGCTCACACCGACAAGGAATACATCATGGTACCCTTCAACCAAGGGTAAGTGCTTCACTAGTTGCCACACATATGTTTCATTTGTACTTTACATGCGGCATGAACTTAGGATTAATCACTATGGCGACACACATGACTAGGCATCACTGGATTTTGCTTGTGATTGTACCAAAGTGGAGCAAGGTAATATACCTTGATTCCCTCCTTAGGAGCAACCACGACTTCAGTCTTGTGCAAGAAGTACTTAACAGGTAAACTCATTTCCTCCATACATAACTCTATTGTAATATTTCTTTTGTTTGCCACGGCCGAGGATAAGTTTTTTGAATCACGTAGGGCGTTTGCCGATTATGTTGCTCAAGGAGGAAGACACGACAAATCCAGTGACACGCTACGGCACAACACGCGATTTCCGGTACCCGCTACAACACAACAATCCTATATCATACTTTGTTATAATGCCTCTAGAATTGACAATACCGATGTATGTAATTCTATTTTTGCAGTGCCACCAGCAGCTACAGGGCAACGTATGTGGATTCTACGTTTGCCGCCATATGAAGGAAATCATTGCTACTAAGATCAATGATCCAGAGGTTTGTCAGGTCCTTCCAATAATTATTACTTTCTGATTATATATATGTATTTGTATTACACACACATGCTAATTAATGACTTAACATTGCTCCTAGCGACAGCGGGTGCACTTCGACGAAAGTGCATATGATCTTGACAATCTCATGGAGATTCGTGCAATCATCTCCCAATTCTTGCTAGGAGAGGTCATAAGTAGGAAGGGAGAGTTCTACGCCGGCAATGGTGATAATTAGATGTTGAAACATTGGATTCAACTGTACAAATCAAACAATTCCTTCAAATGAATTCATTTGTCAGATTTTGTGTAACGATTTTCATTCTATATATATATGTATGTGATCTGCTGTGTACGAATTTTGTTGTAATTTACTATGAGTTGCAATTAACTTATATCTGTCATTTATCTGTAATCTGCTTGCTTGCTTGCGTTCAGAGGGCATGGCTAGCATATCCTGAGGCTAGCCAAAAAATATCAAATAAAATGGATGATGCACTTAGTATCACAGACGGTTCGTTGTTAAAATCCGTCTGTGATACAATATCACAGACGGTTTCAAAGAGTGCCGTCTGTGGTGTGAATGATATCACAGACGGCCTTTACTACTGACCGTCTGTGATACACAAATATCACAGACGGTTAGTAATTAAAACCGTCTGTGATATACAAAATATCACAAACGGTTAGTAATAAAAACCGTCTGTGATATTGTATATATCACAGACGGTCTTTATTACTAACCGTCTGTGATAGTCTTGTATCACAGACGGTTTTTTATAAAAAACCGTCTGTGATACTCGAATATCACAGACGGTTAGTAATAAAGACCGTCTGTAATGTTGTTATCACAGACGGCTTGGGAACCGTCTGTGATAACCACAACTATCACTGACACCTAGACACTGACGGTTAAAGAACCGTCTGTGATGACGGTTCCGAACCGTCTGTGATAGGGCTGTCTGTAGCAGTGTTCTCTTGTTCCACACCAGTGTGCTCCTCTTCTTCGCCACCGAGTACCGCTCTGCCTCTCTCCTCTTGTTTGCTATCTTGGTGCAGCAGTGGCATGATGGCGTATGGGAGGAAGAAGAGGAGGTTCTGAGTGGAGAGAACAAATCAAATATAGTTGCTGCCTTGTTGTGTGTGAATAATGTGAAAGTGAGGAATATGGTGAAGCGGTTAAGTGACATGACCCAAGTGGGGCTGACCAATCCTTCCCCATCTCCATTTCCACCTCTGCCCCGGTCTGTTCGAGTTTCTGGATTTGAGTCAGATCTGATTCATTCTACCTAATAGTTGCCATTCGCTGTGTGTTTTTTCCCTTCGAATTGGTCTGATCTGGTTTCTCCAGTCCAGAGCTTTCCTCTTGTCAAGTCTTTGCTTGACAAGGACCAGGAAGTAGACGACAAGGGCAAGAAGAAGAAGGGAAATGGCAAGGCTGGCCATGGGAGGAAGAAGCCGTGCCCGGCGTACGTCCTGTGGTGCAAAGACCTGTGGAACGAGGTACAAATCAAGAAAACTGAACCAAATGAACACAGTTCTTCCTTTGGTCTACTTGCCCGTGAGGTGTTTGATAATTGTCTTTGGCGATTTTAGATCAAGAAGGTGTAGGAGTGTAAGCACCTTTTCACCCTCCAAAATCTAGCTAATAAGGGACTTCCTCATTTTTAAATTACATCACTTATCTTTCCAAAACTAACGTGAAATTATTTTAATAATCTTTTCCATAACTAACGTGAACCTTAAAACTAGGGATAAATGGCAAGTAAAGTGAGTATTAATGCAATCGGTGGTGGGGGGCTATCCTCATGAATGAGAGGTCGTGTGTTCAATTTCCGGGTCGGCTCTCTTTTATTTTTCTGTATGATAGAACTGACGTGGGACCCACATGTCAGTTGGACCTCTGTAAAAACACGAAAAATCGGCGTAGGACGTGGGATTCGATCCGAAAGGGTCAAGCATGGGGAGATTTAGCCGTTAGGCTAGAAGAAAAGTTGTGCTTCGTGATGGATTTTATGGTCCTTTAACCCTTTATAATTCGAACTTAAACGAAAATATTTGGCCGAATTTTTTTTCTCATTGGATAGCGAAACAAATGAAATTTTCGAAATTTCGGTGAGATTTCGCTGAAATTGTGAACCCTGCCAAGGAGCTACTTGACCAGTACGTTTCAGACAGGAGGCCGAGGACGGCGACAAGAAGGCCAAAAAGGACAAGGACCCCTCCAAGACGAAGCAACCCATGTCGGGCTAGTTCGTCTACTCCCAGGAGAGGCGCGCCGCTCTTGTCGCCGAGAAGAAGAACGTGCCTGAGGTAAATAGATTGCTCAGTTGTATTCGATTTCAGTTGGTGTGGTGTGTATCCATGGATCTGATGCTTAAATTCTTGTGTTCTTCCAGATTGGTAAGATCACTGGGGAGGAGTGGAAGAGCATGACAGAAGCTCAGAAGGCTCCCCACGAGGGGGTTGCGAGGGAACAAAAGGAAGAGCACCACAAGCATATGGAGGTGTACAAGTAGAAGAAGCTCGAGGTGTGACAATTATACACAGTCCATGATTTCTGGATTCTAATATGACAACAATAGAAAGACATATAACGTGAAGCTGTTTGAATGTATCAGGAAGTTGCGAGCTTGGAGAAGGAAGAGGAGGAGCAGAAGAAAATCTTGAAGCAGGAGGCTCTACAGCTGCTCAAGAAGAAGGAGAAGGCAGATAACATCATCAAGGTGTCTAAAAGCTTCATATGAAATCTGTCGGCGTGTTATGGCTTCGGAGCAGAAAACCAAAGAAAAGCGTCAGAAGATGCAGGAGAATGCTGATATGAACAGGCCCCTGGCCTGCCTCTTCCTTCCTGCTCTTCAGGTTGGAACATTTTTTACCATTATACAATTCTTGGAAATTCGACTTTGTGGCATGGTGATGTTGTGCGCTAAATGTTTACAATTTCCTTGTGCACTTTCAGCAAGGAGGCCAGGAAGCAGCTGCAGGAGGAGCGCCCCGGCATCAACAATTCGACGCAAGCGAGCGCGCTCATCTTGGTGAAGTGGAAGGAGCTGAACGACGCGGAGTGGCAGGCGCGGAACGACATGGCCGCGGAGGGCATGGCGGCGTACAAGGAGATGGAGGTGTACAACAAGGCCCACAACTCCACAGCCTGATTAGGTTGCTGCGTGCGTGCGGTTCAACTGTTTGGCTTGAGTTGAACTGTCCTAACGGCTGAACTCAAGGATTCTTGTCTCTGAATCCTGATGAAATTCTTCCAAAAAATATCCTGATGAAAGTAGTACCTATATGCAGTTTTATGGTAGTGAGATGACTTGGTGATTGGTTAGTTTATGATCTGTGGTTGGTTTACTTGGCGTATCTGTAGTTTAAACATTTGGTTTGGCTAGATTTGTGGCATTTGATGGTTTGTCACAGCAAATTTTGTAATCAACAAGCTTGAGAGATTGTAGAAAGACTAAAATACGTTGTGGGTCCCTAAATTTGTTACGTTAGTTCACTTAGGTCCTCAAGCTTTGAAACTGTAGATTTATATATCTAAACGTATTTAAGTGGGTTATTACAGGTCCTACGAACGATTCGCTAGGCTTGACCGCTGGTGTGTAGCCTTGACTGATGCTAGCATGAGCTAACGTACATCTTACATGACTAACCAAGTGGGCGTTTACATTTGCAATAAACCTATTCGATTTCGTATCATTCCATTCACACCACTACGTATTCCACGAACTTCTAAGGTGATCAATCCTAGGTTATACGCGTTGACCATGGGTGAAGGATGATGGAGGTGCGAGTTGAATTGAGGCCAGGGGAGGTGAGTCGAATCAAAAGAAAACGGGATAAATCAAAATAAAAGAATCGTGCACACTAAATCCAAACACCAACCCACATGGTGATTCAAGCACTTGCGGTCCAAATTGTCTCTAGGTTTGGAGGTCAACTACAACACCTCCCTCTACTCGTAGCTCGGGCACCGGATCAATTGTAGTGCACATTTCCCCCTCCGATGGCTGGTCGTAAAGGAGCTCAACGCCGCAGCCATGGAGATAGAAACACAATGTGCAACAGGGAATAGGGATTTTAGGGAGTTTGCTCTTAGGGCCACAGTAGATTGAAATGGGAACTTAGGAATTTAGGTCTTAGGGTTTTAATCCTTACCAACTCAATTCAATGTCTTATGAGGACCTAAATACGAAAAAAAAGCATACAAATAGCGTGCAAAATCTTGCAATTTCACCCCCAAGCCACGCCGGCATCGGTCAAAGCTACACGTCAGCGGTCAAGCCTAGTGAATCGTTCTTCAGACCTGTAATGACCTACTTAAACAAACTTAGATATATGGATCTATAGTTTCAAAGTTTGGGATCTAAATGAGCCAACGTGACAAGTTTAGAGACCTACAGTGTAATTTACTTTGCAGAAAATCTGAGGTGGCTCATCGAAGTTTTGATTATTATGAACCATCTGTCATTACAGCAAATTTGCCTCACAATTTAGCGAAATGTTACAGACAAGCTTCAAAATCCCCTAGTAAAGTACTGATACCTATTAGCTCTTCCGCTTATTCTGTGTTACTGTGGCTGCTTCTTGCCGCGTACATAATACCAAGAGGCCCTGGAATTCTGCTGATTTCATCGTATTCTCTAGCAGCAGAATCATGCGAATTTTTCTTAATTTTCTATGATATCTTTGAAGTCAAACACAGGTTTCTATTGTCATTGTGCTTCTAGCTATTACCAAGAGTAGATCATATCACCATTTTCTTGTGCACCCATCCATCCAAAAAGTCTCGCATGAATTTTACAAGAAAAAAAACAGGTCCTGCAAAATAATTTGAAAAAACCCTTCAATCCAAACAGCCCCAATAAAGCTTGAGCAACTAGAGTGTGCCCTTTTGTTCCCATGTCCTCTGCCTCTCCATCGTCCACTTATGGCATGGCATCTGGATCAATACCTTAAGCCTTATCTGGTCAGTACAGGAGCAACTGTTCATGGTCATTATAATTGTTATTGGGTTGATGACTGCCAAATATTAAAGATTACATCACGTGAACCTAAATTATTGTGAAAAGTAAAGTATTTTAGGAATAACCTAGAGAGATCACCGTGGAAACACTCAACCTATCTATTGATTAAATTTTAATCCTGAGATGGTACCAGTGATTCAATGAACATATGAAAATTTCAGCAAAAAATTCAACAAATACTTCGACTACATAAAATTTTAAAGAAACCTGTGTTTTTTGAAACATTAGAAAACTTTTATAGTATATTTTCGAATCGGGATATGACTCTGTTATCATCTTACTAGGCTTGGAATTGGTACCATGTTTTGCTCTAGTGTATGGTACCGATACCAAGATCATCTCTCTCCTCTTGGTACCGCTAAAAGCATACATATTCGAGATGCTTTATAATTGGTTGACCACCAATTATTAAAGATTACACATGTGAAACTAAACTATCGTGAAAAGTAAACGCTAACTGCTGCTTTACAGGAACTAGATGAGCAAGATCACTGTGAAAACATTGAATTTTAACCATTGATTATTTGAAAGGGAAAGGCCAAAAAAAG